>OZ023241.1:4422475-5049286 GCA_964006365.1 Trididemnum miniatum
CTTATACATAACGTTATTAAAGCTGAACTCAGCACTTAATAACGTTATGTATAAGCAAATTGATGGTGTTGCAATGGGTAGTCCACTCGGGCCTGCACTAGCCAATATCTTCGTTGGCTACCATGAAAATAAGTTGTTTCAAACTATAAACGAGCCCTTTTTCTATACTAGATACGTTGACGATACTTTTTCTATTTTTAGAACAGAAGCGGATGCAGACCAGTTCTTTCTTGCTCTCAATTCATTACACCCAGCTTTGAAATTTACCATGGAAAAAGAAGCCGATCAAGCACTCTCTTTTCTCGACGTGAAAGTTGACAAATCCGAAATACAATTTCAAACATCAGTATACAGAAAACCTACATTCACTGGTCGCTACATGCGTTGGGATTCTTTTGCGCCTTCCAAGCGCAAAACGAACCTAATCGAAACGTTAGTTCATCGAGCCCTCGTAATCTGTTCACCTGGTAAAGTTAAACAAGAACTGGACTGCATTCGCTCCATTCTGAAGAATAATGGTTACCCTGAAACAATAATCAACTCCAGCATTTCCAAGAAAATTTCCCGTTTTCAATTACTGCCCAAAGAAGGACCAAAGAAATGCCCTGTGTATCTAAAACTACCCTGGATTGGCAATATTTCTCGTAAATTCGAAAAACAGGTAAAATCTAACGTTCAAAACTGTTTTAGAGCCGTCGATCCTCGTGTCATTTTCCAAACCAGAAAGATTCTGCCTTCAATCTATAAGGATGCTGTGCCCATCACTCATCAAAGTATGGTCGTATACCAATACGTGTGCCGCTGTGATTGCCGGTACGTGGGTCGCACATCCCTACGACTGCAAGATAGAATCAATCAACACATTCCAAAATCAATTCGAAATAAAGAAAATCCAACCAAAGTTCTTCCCAAACGTAACTGCAAAATTGCTACTCCACTCAATCAGCTAGACTGTGATTCAGCTATTGGTCTACACTTAATCCAACATCCTGATTGCGCCTCTCATTATCATATTGACCAGTTTTCGGTTTTAGCCAAAGCGAGAACAAATTTCCACTTGGGGGCGCTGGAGGCAACTTTCATCAAAACGTTGAAACCTATTCTGTGCCGTCAAAAGGAATTTGTCTACTCACTCCAAATTCTCCGATAGTTGAGTTAGATTCTAAAATTCATCCATATTCGACCAATCACAATCCGTCTGTCTTTAAACAACCAATCAGAGCCCTTTTTTTCCTTTTTTGTTGCAGATTTTTCGATGAAGCTGATGATAATATATAGACCACCTTTTTCCTTCTCAATTAACTCTCGCGTTGAACCCTGAAGAGAGCGAGACGAAAATGTTTGGTTCAAAAACAGTCTTTTTCAAGACTACCTAAATTTAAAAGATGTTTTCGGCGCTTTTTAAATCTGTTTTGAAATTCTGTACCACCAAAAAGCTTTTCGTAAATTATATTTACATTTTTATCCCTCAATTCTCTCTCCTTTACGAAATACAATGCATTTTGTTCGCACATGCTGATTTATGCTTGCTTAAGGCCAGGGGCGTATTCAAGAGGGGGGCGCGGGGACCGCACAAAGGACAGTCTGAAGACGTGATGACCCTTTTTTTCTTTTTTGACTTTGCGCCGGAAAATTGGACATCTGCGGACGTGTTGACCTTTTTTTTTGCTCTTCTCTTGATTTTGGGCGGAAAACGGACGGCTTCAAATTGCGCCCCCCCTCCCCCCCTTTCAAATTCCTGGGCACGCCCCTGAAGGCGGAAGGGTTATTGTTATCGAAGAGATTGGAAATTACAGAAAAACTGTATTTATCAAAAACATTGTTGAAAATGGCTGGTGGGGCCCACATCCCCCTGGATCCGCTCCGGCACAGTTGTTCTCAACTAACCAACAGCCATGAGTACCAGCCGACGTTTTTTGTGATGGCGATTGCTCAGGAAAGTAAACAATATTGTGACGCAACACAATATTCATATTTCGTAATATTGAGCAACGCTAGCGGCAGTAGGCTTGCGATGTAATGTTACTACATAATCGCAGATCAAGCAAGGATCAAAATCATCGTTTCTTACGGCAGATCATTGAATATCGGCAATGAAGCACAAAAGTGGCTAAACCAATGGGAGGGGATTTGAAGTCCCGAACCCCCCATCTTGTCTACGCCCTTGTCCATAATTTCACACGACCCATGATCAATAAATGTATGAAGTAATTCTTACATATTCTTACGAGTTAGCCAGTAACACCTAGCCTATCATATTATTATTGAGGCAAAATGTTTACGAAGTTGCGACCAACTTCTTAGTCATTGCGTTGAACAGTAGGCTTCTCAAAGCATAACAACAGGTGCAGAAAGTTTGGAGAAAAAGGCAAAAACGTCAAAAGTAATCAAGAAATATTGTAAGTTGCATTTACTTTTCAAAATTTTAATGTGTTAGCGTCAATGATAAAGGAAGGGTATATTCCTGACGCAATATTGCTCCAAGACCAAATTCAAATAAATGATTGGTCAGTGGCTCTGTGCTTTGACTGAAAAATACGAAACAGTATGCCTACAGTGCAGTGAAATCAATTGAGTTTTCAATAGTCGAGGTACTGCGTCGACGCGTGTAACGAGTAGTGGGATCCATCTCCGCGGCTCAGCTCCTCGGCAACACAGCTCCGTAAAAACATCGCACCGGTGACGAGCCCCTGGCAACAGTTACCCTGTCCACATGCCACACTGAAGTGGGCTCGTTGCTGTGGGCTTTCTGCATCACAATTTATTTTTGATGTCTTACTTTAAAAAAGTGATTATGACATCAAGCCCACAGCAATAAAACCACATCAATGTGGGCTTACATTGGACAGCTGGGAAGGCTAACTGTGTCCTATTTGACTGATCCGGAATTCGAACCTCAGACCTACCGTACCGATAGCATATTGTCGAAACAATTGAGCGATTGCACTATGGTCTTTTCGCAGCCTCTCACCAGAAAGTCTTAGCGCTTTTCTGGTAAAATATACTTCTGCTCTGCACTACCACGCAAAAAATGTGAACATCATTGAACGCCAAACATGGGGCAGTGTAAAACATGCATCGCAAAGCTCGGGAATAAGACACCCAAAAGATTAAAAAAAATAGCTATAAGGTAGCCACGGCGTTTCAACTCTAAAAACATTTACACAATTAGAGTGGGTATACAAAAAACTAGAAAGTTAGTATACATTCAATAATCTCTATAACAGATTACCCACGTTAGCACTTTGCACACGTAGTTTCACAGCATCTGGAGCACTTTTTCAGGAAGACGCTAAAAGCATCGTGCAAAGTGTCGCCGACGAAAACTGCTGCCATCGCAGATATTGCCACGTTTTACAGCTAAAATATTATCATGCAAGCATCGCTACGTGTCAGATATTGAGGGTGTGGCGGCATAAGAATTCGCACCTGGTTTGCAGACAGTATATGAGAACACAAGCTCAAATTCTTCAGATTTGAAAAATACAGTAGTATTGGCAACTGCTTCTTGTTTACTCGACGGAGAACCAATGGGTCATGCCTGAGAGCAAAACACAATCAACAAACGTATAGTTTCGTTTCTTTGAATGATGATTGGTTATAGAAACATCGTGAAAAACCAAAACCAAACTATTAGCACCGCGTGTAAATGAACGCAACCAGAGCAGCAGATTAAATCAGTGCTTGTCAACCATTTTTGAAATCCAGCACGTTCAAATTTTAACTTCAAAACTTGTAGGTTACACCCCAGTCTTTATACCGGGATCACAACTTTCTGTTCAGCCATTTTGGGACTCCTAATAAAATGGATTGATGCAAGAAAAGCTTATGCGCGAAACTTCCAAAAAAGGTCGATCTCAACAACACTGAGCTGATCAGAATTATATAACGTCTAATTGTCAAATCTTCATTATACTCGCAGTGTTACGTTGTGGCGAGTGGCGGGACCAGACTACGCGGTTTAGCGCCGGGGCAATACGACTCCGAAAAGACGTTACGGCGGTGGCGAGCCGTTGGCGACACTGTGTTCATGGTCATAAACATAACTGTAGTTCCATCTATTGTATAATGACGCAGTGACACCTGATATGAAAGTTAACTATAATCATGGTATGTGCATACCCTATTATACTGATACACCCTTTATAAACTTTGGTACACTCTTGGGTGTACACTGTACAATATAACCAATCGAAACCAGGTGTTTTGCCATTCAAGACGGTGAAGTGGATTTCAGTTAGTAAGTAGGCTACTGTTTGTTTTTTGATTTGCTTTGAACACAACATCCATAAACTAAGCGATAGCGAACATTCACATTGCAAGCTCCCGAACATCTCACACACCTGTCAGTAAACATGTCTACTACGTGACTTGAATACTTGAAACGTTGCATTGGCTGGGTCTGGCAAAAGCTTACCAAAGGTAATGCAAAAATCCAAAATCAGTGTTGTTTGGCTGAAAGTGAGCAAGCAACTTCTTTCAAGATTGTTTGTTAGTCCACCGATATCGATGTACACCACCAGTCTACCACGCCAACCGGCGCATGTTTATAACTTTGATTTTTTAGCTATTCGCTTTATATTTACATTTTTTTATACCAATTTTTTGACAATTTTTGTTTTGGCGTTGTAAGCCTAATGAGCTCTAGTCATGAAAGCTCTGAACAAACTTCCTAAACTTTGTTGAAAAACTTTCCAAGATTTTTTGTTTGTGGTACAACAAAATAGCGGAAAGCCGTAAAAAATATAAAAATAGCAGTGCAGGTCATTACTCGTGATCAATGAAGTCGTCGAAAGCGAATACCAGGGATGCGGACTAGAACTGAATGAACTCGGCCATTTTTTGCCTGATCGCGGAAAAAGTTAATCAAGTTTTGAACTTTGGCAAACGGTACAGTTGGGAGTTGATTAGCAATTTTATTACAACGTAGTATACCGTCTTAATTGTTCCTATGGATCCTTTTATATTGACCAAACCCGAAGAAACCTCATCAAACGTTCACTAGAGCATCAAACCAGTGACACTTCGGAAGTATGTAACCATATCCAATCCAACACCGACCATAAAGTAGACTTCAACAACCCACAAATCCTTACCCACTTCCCAGATAAATACAAATTCCTCATCCTCGAGTCCTTATTCATTCAACAACTCAAACCGGATCTTAACTTAGACTCCACATCCTTTCCACTCCACCTATTTAGCACGTGACCTAGCACTTCTCCAGGTTCTGTCTCAGTTTCCCTCTTTTTTGCATCATGGCTTAAGACCCGGCATAACGTAAGCTTTTTAGCGTTGACAATATTTATTCATTTGAATACTGCTGAAATGGACTACGCCGGGGCAACAGTAAAAGCACCCACGAGCTCGATTCCTTAAGCCTTCTTCCAAAACGCGGTAAAGCAGTAGACCTGTTGCTCATGTCCTTCTGCTGTGATCATGTTTCTCACTCAAAGGCGAATACGTGGTACGGTTTTATTACCTTTCTCAAAAAGGCCTATGCTTCTGACTGCTGCTGTTTGCTGTAAGAACTTTCGTATTTTATCAGTTAACGAAATTTCAAAGCATCGCTCAGCAGAAACCCAGCTTTAGTAGGCTAAATATTTCGTGTGGGCGTGATACTTACCATTTTAAAGTTTCGGAAAGGTACGAACTGAACAGTGACTCTCGCACCTGTTTCGCCACTGTAGGGGATCGTAAAAAGTTTTGTATTATTAAAAAATTGCACGGCAGTAAAATCAGCATTACCAGCGCCGTTTTTGATTGGACCGCGAATCGAGATCGAGACTTGTAGTGCGAGACCGAGACGTTCCAGGCTCCACAGCATCTCACACCCCAGTCGGTAATGACTGAAGAGTGCAAACATGTCTGCTACGTGACTTGGAGATTCGAAACGTTGCAACGGCATGATCCGCATAAAACGTTAGTATATAGTCAACAATCTGTACAACAGACTACCCACGTTTACACTTTGCACGCGTAGTCTCACAGCATCTGGAGCATTTTTTCAGGAAGACGCTAAAAGCATCATGCAAAGTATCGCCGACGAAAACTGTTTAAATCGCTGACATTGCCACGTTTTACCTCTAAAATATTACCGTGCAAGCATCGCTACGTGTCAAATATACTGAGGGTGTGGCGGCATAAGAGTTCGCACCAGATTCGAAAAACAATATTGGAAACTGCTTTTCGTTCACTTAAGCAAGAACCAGAAGGTCATGCCTGATATAAAAACTCCATTTTCCTTTCTTCGAATCATGATTGGTTATAGAAACATCGCGAAAAAGCGAAACCAAATCATAGGTCCGCGACAACTTGTGCATAAATGCAACCAGAGTAGTGAGTGGAGCGGTTTTTTGGTCGGTTTGGGCTTGAGAGAAATTTTGGGCTTCATTTGGGTCTAGTGTGTATAACTTACAGATAAACAACCACCATCCATCGTTCTGCAACAAAATATGTGGCAAGCTATGTTGACTTTGGCAACGCGAACCTATCTTTGCGTGAGCAGCTTATTCTGTCCATTCTTGTCCGCGCAGTATTAAAAAAACGCGATTTCACATTCAAGTGTTTGAGAGCAAAG
Organism: Trididemnum miniatum; assembly: GCA_964006365.1. NCBI lineage: Eukaryota > Metazoa > Chordata > Ascidiacea > Aplousobranchia > Didemnidae > Trididemnum > Trididemnum miniatum. The sequence continues at coordinate 4,429,056 of OZ023241.1, forward strand.
TCAAATTTTGGGATGCTTTAGGGCCAGTTTACGGCAGATCAACTCGGGTTCGGGCTAGTCGCCCGTTCACAACCCTGAACATCACACAATTACCACGTTAGAAAAGATTTCTACATCTACTGAGACTGTAAAAGAATCATTTCATTCGAAGAAAAAACAAAAAATAACTTTTAAGTTTGCGATATTGTAACTAATCTACAGCGCAAAAAAACGTCATCATCCACGTCTTAGCCGCCCAGCACCTCACCTCTTGTCGGCAATGACTGCAGACAGTGCAGGCATGTCTACTACGCTACGTGACTTGGAGACTTGAAACGTTGCACCGGCTCGATCTGGCATCTGGCTAGAGTCTACGAAAGTTTATGCTAGAAAACGGGAAGCAGTGCTGCACGTTTAAATGCGTGCGGGCTATAGAGATGACATGGGCCGCTAATAGACCCGCCAACGAGCCGTTAACCGGTCTTTTTACTAATCCGCTAACGGCCCGGTTCTATCTTTGTTTATTACTGGGCCGCTAACGAGCCGCTAATACTTTTTGAAATCCCTTTAAGTTTGATTAATGTGATTAAAGGTTCGTAGAAAGAACGGGCTTAGGGCGGGCTGGGCTTTATGTTTAAAATGAGTTGCCGGGCTGGTTACGGTTACTGGGCTAGAGGTTCCGAGCCGTGGGCGGTCTGGGCCTCAAAAAAAGTCAGTCCGAGCCATTTCTAGTGCGGGCAACTTCTTTCAAGATGACTTATGATTAGTTCTCCTTTATGTCAATATACAGTAGCAACTTCGAAATTTTGAACTGATTTCTTATTGGGCAATTTTTACAAGTATCTAACCTACGAGCTGTGGTTAATTCGTATATTTGCTCTCGCTGAACTCAGTTATCGAGCACTTTTTGAAACACTGATTCCCATTGTTTTTGGTATCTAACCTATTTAACTACTTACTTGAATTTTTATCCGGACTTGAGCAAAATGGGATATTCAAAACTATGCTTTTTTGCTTAAGTTTAGGACTGTTACAATCAATCTCCTAACAACCGGTTTCGAACTGGTTTCTTTACAAAAATGACTGCAACCCCACCGCCCGCTATTCTCAAAGCGTTACACAATCTACCTTGGTACTTGTGGTCACAGAAGCCCAAATTAGTGACTTTCAAAGGTTTTTTTGTTTCATGGACCATCAAGCAAACAAATTCAATCCTGCTGAAGTGCTTTAATCGCACAAGCGACCGGCAATGCAAGCAGAGGGGCCAGATCCAAGTGCTTAAACAAGCCCAAATTAAAAGAGCGTGTCACTTAATCTTCTGATGGTCACTGTTATACTGTATACACGTACGGGCTTCGCTGCAATACATTACCAGCATTGCATTAACAGCTCGCTATCGCTTTCCTTCTGGTTATGGACTTTTGGCAAACACGATTGGCCACTTCATGGCCTACATTGTAGTATAGGATGAAGTGAAGACCGAGAAGGATACGACGCTGAGTCGGTTAAATTCACCATTATCTCATTCATTGATCGTAGTTACTATATTCTTGTTCCGGGAGTAGCCCCAAGTATAGCTTAGTTAATGCAAATGGGGCAAAGCAGCAATGATGAGATGATTGAATAAAGCTCCGCAACTTTTCAATGATCAATTATTTAGTAAATCCAAAAACCACTCACAGGCAGTAAAATTTTGTTCTGAAAAACATTATAATGGCTCTTTTATACTTTTCAATGTCGACTTACTTTGGCCTTGATATTTTGAAATTATGATTATTTGAAGCTGATAAACAACATTTTTTAACTCAAGATAATTTGCGGTGGAAACCATATGGAGTTTTCAGTAGCAACCATCGGTTTTAACGTCAACTTTTAATCGTGTGTCTCTAACCCTTGGCACAGCGACTAATTGACGATAATGGAACAGCTGGTACATTTTTGGAGGAAGAAAACTAAACTATATGCGTGCCTCAAAACCGGCGCCGATAATTTAGACCAAAACTTCCTGCCAGATTACCGAAGTTCTATAAATTGAGCCAGCAAATGAGTTCTACTTCACATTTCGTAGCAACATCACAAGATGAAGATTCAAACTTTGGTTGTTGTCGTGGCGTTATTGGCGGCGTTTGCAAGCGGTAAGTAGTTTTTACTATTCATCTTAAAATTGCTGATATTTTTAGACCAATTGCACCTCTGTCGTTGTTTTCAGTTTTTGTAAACACGTTCTGTTTTGCAGCACAGCGATTTGAAACGGAATTCTATTGTCCGGATGGGCCGGTTATACAAAATGGCTTGACTCCAGAGTGCGGCACCAGTAGCCCAAACGGGAGTTATCCATTGCAACACCGATGCAATGTCACTTGCCCCTTAGGTAAACCGTGCCATTTTGAAGTGTGCTAAAAATGCGTAAAACTCGTGTAATTTTACAGGTACGGAACCAAATGCAACTTTCGTTAAATGCCGAAACGCAACTTTGAACAACATTCCGGAAGGTGGAACGGTGTGGCTGCCTGAGAACACTATATGCGAATGTAAGCAATGGGTATTTATTGAATGTAATCATGTACCAGCAAAGCTTCTTTATAAGACTTGCGAAATGAAATTTTCGAGGTATCTTCACAACCTTAAATGGGTTTGGAGACCTATTGCAGCTAACTTTTTTTACGAGCTCGTCATGACAACAACGAAAATGGAAGAGCATGCGCATCGTTACAATCAATAGTAGTTGTAAATATTATTTACCACACGTGTTCAATGGCGAATGATACTAGGGCTAAAGAGCTCACGTCCTCCTTCTCCACAAACATTTTGTTACGCGGATTGATACGTCAGTGCTTCGATATTTCCGGATGGACAAATTTGCTGATACACATTCACTCCATTCTTCCCCTGCAGTCTATTCTAAAAAAGCCTGGATCCACCTCCGGCATTGAAATAAATTTATTTGCAGCAAATCCCGATCTAAGATGTTTGACCCCTCCTGCTCCCCCTTTTAGTTTTGGTGTGGAAGGCTCTTTCACCTGTGACCCGGTAAACGGAAGACCTGGTGGCGGATGGAACTTGGGTGATACGTGTGATTACCATTGCCCAGAAGGTTAGTTTCAGGAATATAACGTAACACTTTATGCTCAGTAAAAAACTTATCTGTGTATAGGTTGGACTCCTGTTGGGGACGAAATTACGATTTGTACAGTAGACTTGCCTGTTAATACTTTTCAACCAGGACCTCCTTGTTGTGAACGTGAGTATAAAATAACGAAGTTACACCAATGAAATTTTATGGTTCAAACCTAACTTGCTTCAATCAACGTAAAATATTGAATGCGTTTGCAAATAAATCACGCGAATCTCGCACAGGTGCAACCAAGTCAAGTGGCACAAGGACATAAGACAAGAGGGTATTTCAAGCACATATTTACCCTGTCCACTTGTCTAATTGTAGTGGGCTTTAGGCCCTCGGTTCCTGCTGTGTCATCATGCTTAATTGCTGCATCATAATCAACGTCTTGATGCCGTAATCACTTTTTTAATTGTGACTAAAAAATTAATTATGATGTAGAAAATAAGCATGATGACTCAGCAGGAACCGAGGGCCTAAGGCTAAAGCCCTCTGGGTAACTGTAAACTATCATGAATGACAGTTAACTGTCGGCCCATTTTAATGTCAATAAAGCATTATTGAACACTGGTAAGGTAAGTCGTAAAACAAACACGGTAAATCCTTGACCCTTCCTGCTCGTGCCAAAAACCTGGAGAGCTGTCAAGACTGTTTTAAAGTCTTTAATTCCTTTATATAAAGTTTACAAATCTGGTTTTGTACAAAATTGCTATCACGCGGCAGTTCATACAGATACATCAAGTAATGCAAAAACGAAATACGGTACTGAACAAAATGAGGTAGTTTTGGCGGGATAAAGCAAATCAACTTCATCTTACCGCAAAACGATCAGTTAACGATGATTTTCTGCTTGTAACTTTTGATTAGGTAGCACCTAATACAAACTCAATAAACAGAATTATGGACTAAAAAAATAGCTTATTGACTTACGAACAGAAATGCACAGCAGGCTACAACGAAATATTGCTGTATGATATAACCAGGCAAATAGAAAAATAATAATTCACTACCACTGTGCAATACCATTTTACAACCCCATTTCCGGAAAATCTAAGTTGTAAACTGCTTCGATGGAAGTTCATAGGGTTTGATATAACGATACAATCTATATTTATTTATTTCATGCATTTGAATAAAAAAAAAACATCCTGCACACCCAGATTACACCAAACGCAATGATGTATCAAATTGATATCCCTTCTTTTTCACGTTTAAATTGATATCGCTTAAAGAAATAATATAGTATTCCGTTATATTAGTTCATTAGGTCTAGCTTGATCATTAGTTTATTAGCGCTCTATAATTTTCGCAGCTCCCTGCACACTTGAAGAAGCTTCCGATGTTTTGTTTATTGTCCAACAATCTCCTTGTTTCGACGAAAGCTGGAGCGACATAACAAGTTTTCTTGTCGATGTTTTGAGGTAAAATTTGCAGTGATGGAATGAGTCGCTGGAAGTCGAGTACGAGTCGAGTCTCGAGTCAATGATGTCGAGTCCGAGTCTTTTCGTGCATCGACTCGAGTCAAGTCAATTTGCACTACAGACTCGAGTCAAGTCGAGTCAGTGTACATACAGACTCGAGTCGAGTCTCGAATAGCCACGAAAGTACTAGGCCAGGGATTCCCAAACTGGCTCTGCGGACGTGGAGACCTTTTTTTTTTTTGGTCTTCACCCGGTTTCAGTAGGAAATAATTAGATTGTCAGCAAGTGGTTCGAGTCGCGACTCGAGTCCGAGTCACTAAAGTTAAGTCTTGAATCGAGTCCGAGTCGTTTCGGGCAAGGACTCGAGTCAAGTCAAGTCATTTTTTGTAAACTCGAGTCTTCCCAACACTGGAAATTTGTTCAATACTGACGATGGCCGCGAGAGTGTGCTTTTAGAGTGGTAAACTTAAGTTCGATTCACGTTCGGATCAAATCAATGACTTAAAAATGGCATTCACATTTTCCTTGCTTGAAGTTTACCATAAAGTAACAGTACAGAAGATGAGCCGGCAAGTTCACTTGCTGTGCTGTTGAAAAGGCAGTTACTTGTATTCTCCCACCTTTAGGTGATTGACAGGTGGTAGACAATTCCTAATAAGCATTAAAGCATCAATTTCGCCTTTGAGAATAAAAATGCTATTGAAGTATCAATAATAAAACAACTATTTTCGAAACGGCAAAGGGCTAAGCACTTTATATATTGTACTTTTATAGCTGATTTGAACTTGGAAAGAACTCAACCCTAAATTCAAAGTGTTTTCATACTAAATGCAGTGCTATACTCATACATTAACGCTGGAACTTATCAACAAGATCTAAAACCAAACCGTGGGTGTTGCAGAATGATGCTATGCACTGCGGCACCACAGCTATATCGAAACCACAAAATTCCAATGCACAAAAGCATTACACCTGGGATGGACGCATGTGATTTTATTATCGCTGGCTGAAATTTTGTTTTTTGAGTTAATTTCTACGTTCATTTTTGCTTGCAGTGAATTCAAATCCGACCAAATCCATGCAGCATTTGTCTTCTATGGATTAGATGGTCCAATAGAGGATACACTTATCGCATTTAGCAAAATTGACGAGAACTTAAAAAATCAAGTTCGAAATACACCTTTCGATTTCTACACCGCAGGCAAGTTGATCCTTAATCTGAGTGCAAAGTACAACCAATTTAACTTAGTCTACAGTAGTGTGCGATAATACTGACACTTTGGTAGATGGAAAAAAAGTGTTGATAGGAGAACCAAATAAATTGAAATTGTTCCTAAATTACTGTGTAAGTTTAATGTAAGGCCATGATTTACGAAATGGTAAAAAAGTAAGACGATAAATCTCATAATGGCACCACGGCAGTCCAACAAGCTTCCAATCTACCTACAGCGCAGCCTAAATCAGCTTACACGTATTGTCGACCCAGCAAAGTGATTATGAAAGATTGCGACTTCACTTGAGAAAGACCAGACTCGGCGACCACATCTTATTTTCACAACTCCAATGGTCTTTCGCTCCTCGTAAGTGCTTTTCACTTGAGATCCACGCATGGCGTGTGTCTCTATGGCCTACAAAAGTTCACCTGCCTACCAATAATCGTACAAGCGTGAAAAGCCTAACGCGCAGTGGGCAAAGCGAATTGGTAGATGATTAATTATAACCTATACATCGTTTGCAGGCAGTGACTTAGATTCGTCCTTTTTCACCTGAAAAAAGCAATGGTTCTTTAATCTTTTAGTTGAACAAGACATCCCAATCAAAAAAATTGCATGGCGATTACTGGGCATTTGCATGGGCCAAGCTGGCTCATGCAAATGCCCGGTAATTGCCATGCAATTTTTTTGATTGGGATATTTTATCGTTGGTGATGCAATATAGCTAATTTTGCATTTACTGTATTCAGGATCACATGGTGTGACGACCATCGAAGAAGCGGTACGAAACATTTATGAAGGACCAGCACTTCACCGACGTCCTGATGTTCCCGATAATGTTATCTTTGTTATGGATACCAGATCCATTGACCGACAGGTCATAGACGATTTGGACAACCTCGTTGAAGCAAGTGATGATTTGAAAGAAAAAGTTGAAGAAGTAAGCAAATATGTTCGTCTTCTCGCATTAGGTTACCGTCTAGCACGACAATTGTAATGAGTTAAACTGCCGTCCTGCAAGTCACAAGTATGCGTGAACAATTTGTTTTGAATTCGGGGACTTATCTTGGAAGGGGGCATTGTGCCATGCCCCCCTTTTGACTCTGCATTTTAGTAGAAAGAACAAATGTTGCTGAGTAACTGAAATGTACCAGGCCTTTGTTGGCTTTTGTGGTTTGTGTCTTCTCCCTCTTCTTATAAGATTTCTCGCTACGCCACTGCTTCAATTTTAGGACACATTTATCTTTGATTTATCTAGTGATTAGTAATTTTAAAGTTGAATTCTGACCAAGTTGTGGTGAATACTGGCTTCAGTAGATTAGCACTGCAAAACAGAGTTTAGCGCAATGCAATAAAATTTACCCATCAACCCGCATGTTTACGACGTTTCGACGATTACCTCTTCCTACTACTGTACAGTCATTACCTTAAGTTTAGAGCCACCCAAGCAAAATCTCATTCTTGCTTGTTTTTCTTAAATGCGTTTTTAATTAACTTTTTGCTTTCGTTAGTTTTTATTCTTTTTTGATCAATGTCGCATGACTCTTACTTAATTGGCCCCCGAAAGGGGGCTGACTGACCTAGTGCTTGTTTTAGGGTAATTTAAAGAAGAGGTTGGAGGGAATTGAAGTTAGCATTTAGAGAGGTATTATGGGTAAAAAAGCGACCTTGAGCTTGGCTCAGCGATCAAAAGTTGTTATCAGCCGTTCCGCTTCCGTTTTCCGCGACTGATTATCCGTTACTGCATCAAGTGGGAAGGAGGCATAACAATTTTTGACCGCTGAGCAATGCTCAAAGATTAGGGTTATGACAGAAAAATATTCGAACATGCCTGATATGGGAAAAGGTGAACTTTTTAATGTATACCTTGACTCTGACATCGATTTTAAAAATGTTGAAAAAAGTGCCCGCACCAAACAATGTTTCTAAACCCACCTACCCCTATTTCTGGAGTTTTTAGGTCTCTATGTGTTACTGAAACTTTGCTCATGAAAATAAACACTTTATTCAGATGCCCTTCATGCTTGCCCGCATTTAAAAAAAAAATGGGCAAAATCAAGCAACAGGAATTTCAGATATGAGCGTTTTGGTGGTCAAACATTTTATAATGCCACCTAGCAGAAAAAATAAAAAAAGCTTTTGCTTTCGATATAGTTGAGCGATTGAATTGAAATTAAGATTTAAACCAAGTTTTTTCAAGAAGCGAAGTTAATTATTGTTGTTATTTTGCAACAACTGTGCCACCAAAGGGCAGAAGCAGCAAGATTTCGATTTTTGACAATGCATTGAGTGCTTGTCTATCATGTGAAATGTGATATTATGTTAGCAAACACAATAACTTGTTAAGGCGATTGTTCATTGTTTCTAACTTTCTATCACTGATGGAGGAGTAGACCTATGCCTATCTTTAGCTATTGACTGCATGGCACACCATATAGCCACCACATAATGAGCTACCGTGTTGTGGGTGGAAGAGTTAACTTTATATTTTATAGCAAATCAAAAAGCTAACGCCGAATCTTTTGCGGCAGATTCTTGTTTTGCCGGTAATCTTTCTCAGCCTACTTATGTACTACTTAATAAAATCCGTTGCGACATGTCTTTCATAAGCAAAAAATCTGAATCACTTGTGGGTTTGGCTGAAGCAAAATTCTTTTTATGCGGTTTGCGACACTTTTTTTTGTGCATACAATCCCCAAAACCTACCAAAAACCTATTAATTTGAGGGTAACTTGACAAGCTTTCGTTTCGGGCTGTTTTCATTTCTGGTACAGTATGTTTGGACGTAGAGTTGTGGATTTCTTGAAATTTCTGGTCCATTTTGCTTTAGCCAAACCCACAAGTGATTCAGATTTTTAGCTTATGAAAGACATGTCGCAACAGATTTCACAAACACTATTTAAGCAGATTAAGAAAGATAACCGGCAAAACAAGAATCTGCCGCAAAAGATTCGGCGTTAGCTTTTTGATTTGCTATGAAGTATAAAATTAACCCTTCCACAACACGGTAGCTCATCATTTTGTAGCTATATGGTGTGCAATGCGGTCAATAGCCCAAGACAGGCATAGGTCTACTCCTCCATCAGTGATAGAAAGTCAGAAACAATGAACAATCGCCTTAACAAGTTATTGTGTTTGCTAACATAATATCACGTTTCACATGATAGACAAGCACTCAATGCATTGTCAAAAATCGAAATCTTGCCGCTTCTGCCCTGCGGTGGCACAGTTGTTGCAAAATAACAACAATAATTGACTTCGCTTCTTGAAACAAGTAGGTTTAGACCTTAATTTCAATTCAATCGTTCAATTCACAGCTCAGATGGCCGAGTGGTATGGAGCGTCTGTCTCTTGAGCTGTAGACTCGGGTTTGATTCCGAGTCGGGTCAAACCAATGACTTTAACATTGGTATTCACAGCTTCCCTGCTTGACGCTCAGCATCAAAGGGACAGTGTGGAGAACAAGCCGGCAAGTTTACTTGTTGTGCCGTTGGGAAAGGCACTTAGGGGGATTCCCCATCGTGATGTGGTAAGCAGATGGCTGGCAACTCCTAAGTGAGCTCGTATAGCGCATTGATCGCTTTCTCGTGATAGGAGGATAAATATGCAACTAACTAACTAACTATATCGAAAGCAAAAGCTTTTTTATTTTTTTTTTGCTAGGTGGCATTATATAATGTTTGACCACCAAAACGCTCATATCTGAAATTCCTGTTGCTTAATTTTGCCCATTTTTTTTTAAAATGCGGGCAAGCATGAAGGGCATCTGAATAAAGTGTTTATTTTCATGAGCAAAGTTTCAGTAACACATAGAGACCTAAAAACTCCAGAAATAAGCGTAGGTGGGTTTAGAAACATTGTTTGGTGCGGGAACTTTTTTCAACATTTTTAAAAATCGATGTCAGAGTCAAGGTATATATTAAAAAGTTCACCTTTTCCCATATCAGGCATGTTAGAATTTGGAAAAAATGTTTTTGTCATAACCCTACTCAAAGATGTTTTTTTACCCATAATACCTTTCTGAATGCTAGCTATAGTTCCCTCCAACCTCTTCCTTAAATTACCCTAAAACAAGAACTAGGTTCGTCAGCCCCCTTTCGGGGGCCAAAGTAAGAGTCATGCGACATTGATCAAAAAAGAATAAAAGCTAACGAAAGCAAAAAGTGAATTAAAAACGCATTTGAGAAAATCCAGCAAAAACGAGTTTTTTGCTTGGGTGGCTCTAAACTTTTGTTAATGAATGTACAGTAGTAGCCCAACATTAATGTTTATGGATTAAACCAGGGATGGGCAATACTGTTCACGCGAAGGGCCGCATTTGAAAAAATTTTGAAGCCGAGGGTTGCACTGATTGGAAGAGCATATAAGATGTTCTATTTTCATCACCGAAAATCGGTGAAAAGCAGAAAAAGGTTTTCACGGCCGCACATGTCCTTATTTTTCACTGACATTCAGCTCGGAGCTAAACAAAGAATAAAAAAGGTCTTCGGCTTGATTCACGATAGAAGTTTATATTTCTGTACGTGCCTGCGGGCCGCATAAAATGGTCTCGCGGCCGCACTTTGCCCACCCCTGGCTTAAACGAAATTAATTGGGCGCAGACTCAAATTAAAGAGTAGGCCTACATTGTATAAAGTTTCCGTCATAGAAGTTAACCCGTTATCGGCACGTTTAGAATATTGCACATTGCTTTAGTGCTGTTGCGAGAAGTAACACGTAGCTTGACACGAAAACTTTTAGTTAATCGATGTTCCATTATATTATATTGCTATTCGATTTATCAGTCAAACGCACAAATTTTGTTACAAGGCAAAATTAAACATCATTCCTTACATGTGACCAAATTCAAACAATGCATCAACAGACATCCAAATGAGTTGAGCAAAACAGTACCAAGACTCTACATGTGCATATTCTGAATAAACCCAAGCAAACCAGGCATAGAAAGACACGCATTTCATGTTACAAACTTCTCATAATTACTACAATCAATCATCTTTCCCGTGAGCTGTAGTCAAATCAAGAAAAAATCTTCCTTGTACTCGCGGTTACGCCAAAACGTGTAACGAGGCCAATCTCCGCAGCTTAGCGTCTGGGCAACACAGCTCCGAAGGAACGTCGCAGCGGTGGCGAGCCGTTGGCGACACTGTGCCGATTTGACCGGCTTGGGAATCGTTACCACACTTCCCGCGCCGACAGTGTGATTAACAACTGAGCTAACCTGTCAATTGTGAGTTGTAGTCTACTCCTTTTCATTTGTGTTGATATTATACGTTCCTTTTAACATGTTTAAAATTGTGAGCAGGTCTTTGTTGTCGGCATCGGAGATTTTGAAAGGGGCAACCCTGATTTCTCTGAGGAACTTCACATCATCGCTTCCCGTTCCGAATACGTTTATGAAGTTTCCAACATTGGTGACGCTGATCCTCACCTTCCCGCAAGAGTTGTGTGCAGAAGATGCCCAGACGGTATATTTCCTTTGTATTAGTAAAGGGGTGGCTGCTTTAAAACAAAATGTGGTACACATGTAGCGTCCGCGTCTTCCATATTGTCACTGGGCCTGATCTGGGAGTCAGCCTAGCGGTAAGTAAGCCACACACAAGTTTTTCATAGGCTGGTTGAGCGTGTTCGCCATCCAGGAAAACACGTGGGTGGGCTAGGCTTCTTCCTTGTCGTTACAAGTACCAGTATCTTGTTCTTTACTTTCCTTTTTAACCTGCTTATATTTTCAGAAGCGACGGTATTCGGCAATAAAATGCGGCTCCCGAAATAAAACCCTCGTGAAGGAAAGCATAATTCAAATTCCTATCCCCACCTTCCTCATTTTCCCGCTAGAGTCGTGTGCAGAAGATGCAAAGATAGTATATTTCTTTTGTATTCGTAAATAGATGGCTGCTATAAAGCAAAATGTGGTACACAAAGTTTAGGATAGATGTTGTATAACCAAGATTCATTGATTGCAAAAATAAAAGATATTGCAGCTTGCACTTTGTGATTAATTGGAAATTTAGGAACCAATTATAGCAAGCAGTGGTGTACGGTAAGCATTTTTTGAAGGTGTGCTCCATTTCGATATATGCCTGCCGCCTGCCGTTATTTATTGAACAAATGTGTGAGAGCTCGAAAGTTCAATGCATCCGACATCTATCATCTTTTCAATAAGCCTAATTCGCATTTTAGGCACATAATTTTAAGACGTGAGTTCACAAAAAACAGGTGGGTATGCAAATAAATCGACGCGACGGTCACAGGCTATGAACTTGGAAATGTCAAGCATTGAGCAACTATACTCTAAAAAAATACACACAGTAGCCGAGAGTAAAAATTAAGCAAATCTTCTAACATAAGGGTGTGGACCTTATAACTAGCTCTTGATACTATTTCCAATTTTCCGTCATAATTTCTGTCTGAAAATGGATTTTTAATAATATTGTCAACAGTTAATTCCACTCCTCTCAATAAAATTGCATACAATGCAAAAATGTATATCGTATTTTTTGAATAGAAACTGCAGATACAATTTTTTATCTTTAAAGGGGAACCAAAGTACAAAATTATATTTTCACTAAAAGTATTAAAAAATGCGACGAATTCAAAAATGATATTAAAAGTTTTTAAATGTTTTTTAGCGAACGAAAAATCGGCGTTTATTATGATGATATAAAAGTGTACATTTTATGCATTGACGCGTGCATAAGTTACAGCTGCAGTATTCGACCTTTGGTCACACAAAGAGATTTCGGTTGACGAACATCGCAGCTGTTACTTTTGCATGCATCAATGCGTAAAATGTACAATCATAATGTCATTATCTTATAACTTGGAACGCCGATCTTTTGTTGACTAAAAACTTTTAATGCCATTTTTGAATTCGTCGTATTTTTTATTACTTTTCGTGAAAAAATAATTTTGTACTTCAGTTCCCTTTTAAACATTTTGTGCGGTTTCTATTTGAAAGCGGCTTATATTCAAGGACGGCTTCAATTCTTTTATATGAGCATTTTCGTTTCAACACGGTGTCCAGTGAGTATTGTTGAGCTGTACCCCTTGTTGAGCTGTACAACAGCTCAAACAAGGGTGGAAATCGATATTGAAAAAGTAAAGAATAATTCGATATTCGATAGGCCTACCTCAATTACAAGTAGAGAATTCCTACATTCGATAACAAAAATATAAAGTAGAGAATATTGATCAATGGATAACGTCCAATCGATTCTTTTCTCTGACTCAGTTAACGGCGACAGCGTCAATATTTTTTGATGCTAATTGGGGGAGCTTCAGGTCAGACAAAGCGGAGAATGTCGGTATTGAAGGCACAGCATATTATGAATGGCAGTTTAAAACAAGAATACCAAAAGGCCTACTCACTTTTCCCTTTTCATCATAAAAAAGATCGTAGATCCCTTTTTCTCTGAAATACTTTCTACCTTTGATCTTGGCCTACTTCAGATGCTACTGACTATAAACCTTTTCTACAATGTTCGAAACGCAGAAGTATTGTTAGCGGTAGGCTATCAGATGTAATCTTTTAAATGAAAAAAAGCTGGTGAACAAAATTCGAAAAACACTGAATGTCAATACCGGTATCCGAATTTGGTTCAAGTAGCCTAACAAGCTAATGAAAAAAAAAAAAAATTAAAAAAAAAACTCTCAGCGTACCGGTAACAAAACAATGGAAAAAAATCACACATAATTCAGAAAAAATGGTGTTGTTCGCAAAACTTTTTGGTGATTGAAATGACGAAGAAACACTAGAATGAAAAAATGCTACTGAACAAAAATTCAAAAAACACAGTGAAAGCAGACCATATTCGGAATGAATAATATGCACATTGCACAGGCAATTTCTGAATTTGGTACAAGTGAGTAGCTAATGCATGACGAAAAGAAATTTAAAAAAAATAGTGTACCAGCCAACTAAAAATCCGATAATTGAAAATACTTGGTGCTGCTTGCAAAAAATTTCAATGGTTAAAATGAAGAACAAACACTGTAGATAGAAACAACAGGTAGACCTACCACAGGTTTGGAGCGTCGTTTTTACGACGACCATGATCGCAAGGTGATTGGTTCAACTCCCAACCTAGTCTCGTTGTTGCGTCCTTGGATAAGATGTTTCACGATGATTATCTCTGCTTGGTGGAATCTGGCAAGCAGCAAATTAAAGAAGTCAGAAGAAAATTCAACCGGAAAACTTGGAAACAAAGGCAACTCCTAAGCGAGTCTGGATTCGTCCTACGAATAGCGCCTACGCCGCTTTCTTGTGATAGGAGGATAAAGATGAACAAATCTATCAATCAAATCAATACCAAAGAAACCTAATCGGGCCGATCGGCGAAAATGCACAGGATTTCATAATCACAATCCAAAAATAAGAAACAGGCAAAGCACAAAACGAAAAGCAATCAGTATGACACCAGCAGCAACTGCATAAAAAAACATCATTGTAAAAACTGTGATTCAGATTGTAGAAAATAGGCAATTGGGCCCACCAAAACAACGAACTAACACTATAGGAAATTCAACTCAACACCGATAATAGTCAACAGTGCGAATGTACAAAACACAGGGGTCATCCATAGACCAATGTAGCTTTCAGAAAGCCTGCTGTCATTTTTGTCAGCCTCACAACTGCATTGGACTGCCTGACATTGCCCAGCCTTCTACGAAGCGATACCAAGTGACCAAACGTTAAGCAAACTTTTCTTGTGTTATATTTTGGAATGGAATCAAAAATTACAGTGCATACAGAATTTTTCGCACGCTAACTGCTCTTACGCGGATGTAAAGTGAAATCAGGTATTTACCTGCTAACACCACAAAAATCACATGAGGTACTAAAAATTACAAAAAATAAAAACTTTTGAGAGAACATAATTAGCAAAAAAAGTGTCGATTAATTAATATCGATTTACCACGCAAAAAAGTAGGGAAAAGCCCCAATCGATAATGAAAAAACAAGTACAGAATTTTTGCATTCGACAACGAAAAAGTAGAGAATATCGATATCAATTTCTAATTGATATTCTAATTGATATTTCCAACTTGGCAACGCTGTGCTCTATTTGACCCCGGAATTCGAACCCCAGACCTCCCGCACCGATAGCATTGTCTAAGCAATTAAGTTAACCGGCCGGTTGCACTACTAGGTAAAAATTGTGAACATCATTAAACGCCAAGCATGGGGCACTGCAAAACATACATCGCAATACTCGGGAATAAGGCCAGGCACGTGTGGTCAGGTGAGGCACTGCCTCACCTATCTGCTGTAAAAACGAGGCGATGTAACAGTAATTTTATCGCGGAATAAATAATTTATGAGTAAAAACCAAATTATTTGTAATAAATAGTTACGTCTTTTCTCTTGAAATATCTGTTGACGCTAGCTATTTTACTGTCATTTACTTTCCTACACCTCATCCCCATCGTTGGTTCAGTCAGTGGCTTCTATGACGTTTTCGCACAGAGAATTCACGTAGCTTTCTTCGTTCAAATACACGCGGGACGCAGCGTGAGGCAGGACGAGATCTGTTTCAGCGTTTCAGCGCAAAAACCGCAAGTCGAGGTCATTCAGCGCAAAACCGCAAGCATATTTCAAGCAAGCATATTGCAAGCAAGCAAAACCGCAAGATTTCGATGTCTAAGTTAAGCTGCAACAAAGTGATGTCAAATTAATGCTTACGCAAAAAATGTACGGAGTCGAGGTCATTCAGCGCAAAACCGCAAGCATAAGCAAGATTTCGATGTCTAAGTTAAGCTGCAGCAAAGTGATGTCAAATTAATGCTTACGCAAAAAATGTACGGAGTCGAGGTCATGTACGAAACCGCCAAACGAAACATTTCTAACATCAAAACTGATGTGAGATTTTCTTCTGCTCGTGGTGTTTTGAAAATAGAAATTTCATTCAATCATTGAAAGACTACTAAAAGTGACTTATGCTCGGGAAACACCAACAAGCGCTATTCCCTCTGGTCATCTTCGAAACACAACATTAGTAGTCATCGCTCTCATGCTTCTGCTTTAATCATGTTTTTTGATACGCTCAAAAACAAAAATGTGAAACAGCTTCATTACGAGCTTCTTTCTCAAAAAATTTTGACCCGCGCTCCTGAGTCCTGACTGCTGCTGATTGCTGATTCCTATTTCATAAGCAATCGAAAAATTTAAAGCATCGCTACTACTAAACCAACACCAGTAACCGGTAGGTTAACTATTTCGTCTGGGCTTAATACTTACCATCTTAAAATTTCGGAAAGGCACGAACTGAACAATGGATCTCGCAGCTGTTTTGCCACCTGGGGGTCGCAAAAGAGTTTTGTCGCTATCAAGAAATTGCATGGCAGTAAAATCAGCATTACCAACGCCGATCATAATCACCGATATCGGAAGATGGGAAGCTTCAACAATCGCTTCTCGCGTGGCATCCATATCCGTAATCACGCCATCCATGATCAATAAAAGTATGAAGTAAATCAAACAAATTTTTACGAGTTAGTAAGTAAAGTGTTGCCTACCGCATTGTTATTGAGGGAAAATATTTTCAAATTAGCGACCGACTTCTTAGTTATTCCTGTGTACTCGAAGAATAGCAAAAGATCGGCAGAAATGACAAAAGTCATGAAGATAGATCGTAAGTTGCAACTACTTTATATAATTCTATTGAGTTAGAGTCAATGCTAAAGGAAGGGTTTACGCTTGACACAATAATATCCCTTAACCACCAAATGCAACTTAACTATTCTATCTGTGCTTTGACTGAAGAAAAATAAACACTAGGCCTACAGTGATGTAAGCTGGCAGCACGTACGACGCTTTCAGCAACATCTAATCATGGGCTTCTTAAAAACATAACCATTGCAAAGCTTTCGGGAACTGGTACACCCAGATTAAAAAATCAGTTATGACGTAACCATGGGGCTTTAAAATCAAATCTTCATTTTACTCGTCGTATTACGCCGAAACGCGCAGCGAGTGGCGGGGCCCATCTCCACTGCTTAGCGTTTGGTCAACACCGCTTCGAAGAAACGTAGCAAAGGTGACGAGCCGTTGCGACACCGTGCCGATTTGACCGGTTCGGGAATCGATCCCCAGACCTTTTGCACCAATAGCGAGCGCTTAACAACTGAGCTAACCGGCCGGTTATTATCGGATTTCAACTTTGAAATAATTCACACAATTAGGGTGGATGTACAATATCTAGAAAGTGAGTATGCACTCAACAATCCGTGTAACAGATTGCCCACGTTAGCACTTTGCACACGTAGTTTCATAGCATCTGGAGCACTTTTTCAGGAAGACGCCAAAAACATCGTGCAAAGTATCGCTGACATTGCCACGTTTTACCGCTAAAGTATTATCATACAAGCTTCGCTACGTATCAGATACTGAGGGTGTGTCGGCTCAAGAGTTCGCACCTGGGGTGGCATAACTGAATTTATCTCGCTCAAGATTTTCTCGACTAGTATCTTCCAGACAGGTAGCGATCGTGAGGCTCAATGCAGAAAAATAATAACATTTTCATTTTTGCGGTCTTGGCTTCTTTGATGTTGTGACGTCATAAATTTCGGATCACCGCATGGAAAAGTTGAAAGAATGCATTGCTAGCGGGAAGCGTGTGTATCAAATGCTAAAAGTAATGAGAAATAAGTTTTCAAAAAAACGTGAAAAGGGTCATTTTTGACTCAAACTAATGTTCAAATCGGGCGCGTGCCAATAACTATGCTGAGATTGTAACAAAAGGTAAGCATGTTTGTTGACCACTAGTACGCTTAAAACTTTCATAGCTTTTCGGCATATTTAAACAAATTGAACAAAGTTTCGCTTAAACAAATCTACAATGTATTTTACGCTAGCTATGGAGACAAAATGAAGAGGTCCTTCCTAAAAACTACTCATTATGATTTAGGAAAACCTCGGGTCGGTACAACTTTTGAAAACTTTCCCAACCAAGCAGTTTGAACGAAGTTAAAAATTGCGATTCAACTGTATGTTTTAGCCCCAATATTTTAGCTTAAAGCACTTTTTTTGCAAAACTAAGCTAAACTTCGGAGTACAATATATGGATTTTTTGAATATCTTATTACAAAAATAAGAGCCCAAATAATTTGAAACATTTGAATGTTAGAGACGTTTCGATTTAAACTTAAACCATTACCTATCTAAAAATTATCAGTGCGAAAAAAGAGAAAAAGTTACTATACGGACAAGCTCGAAGCAAATCATGAACATATGGATGCAATTAAAAACTTTTGGTTAAGGACTCGGCACACTGAAACAGCTTGCGTCAGTTTAATAAAAATTAGCTAGTTTAATAAAAAATGAAACCATTTCTTTTCGACGGGTGGCTAATTTTTATTAAACTGACGCAAGCTGTTTCAGTGTGCCGAGTCCTTAACCAAAAGTTTTTAATTGCATCCATATGTTCATGATTTGCTTCGAGCTTGTCCGCATAGTAACTTTTTCTCTTTTTTCGCACTGATAATTTTTAGATTGATAATGGTTTAAGTTTAAATCGAAACGTCTCTAACATTCAAATGTTTCAAATTATTTGGGCTCTTATTTTTGTAATTAAGCTAAATTCATTACCGCTTTTGATGGCCAGTATTTTCAGAATATTTTTTCATGACAAGGTGACGCAAAACATTTTGTTCGATCCTTTTTCATCACATCTGTTCTAAGTTTTACGGCAAAAATGTCGCCATTATTAGAAATTTCAGCACAACTTTCAAACTTGAACGCTCAGCGAATGCTTTTTAGCTCTCGACAAGTCAAAGAGGGAATCGAGAAAATTTCAAGTCGAGGAAAAGATTGTAATAGCTCGAAATGACGGAGCGAGAAAATGTGACGTTTTTTGCTCGCTTGCCGTAGTCAGATCACTTTGTAATACGGCCCCTGTTTTGCACACGAGGTTGCACGAATGCCACAGCAGCACATGAGAACACAAACTCAAATTTTTCAGATTTGAAAAATAATACTGGGAATTGTTCCTCGCTAGCCCAAACCAGAAAAAATAGGTCATGTCTGATATCAAATCACCATGAACGAACGCATTGCTTCGTTTCTTTAGATGACGATATGATTTCAAAACATCATGAATATGCAAGAAAGCAAAGTCAATAAGTTAGTTACTGCTTGTCAATAAACGCAACCAGAGTGGTAAGTCGGGCCGTTTTTTTTTGGGGGGGGTCAATTTGACCGAAATTTAAGAACTGTGGCAAGGTGTTTTGACTTTGGTAAGGCGAACCCATCTTCGCGTCAGCAGCTCATTCTTCTGATTCCTACTCGCGCGGTATGTTTAGTTACCCAAAGTTCAAAGTGTATTAAAAGAAAAACGAATTTAAGATTTAGGTGTCAGGGAGCAAACTTTAATTTTGTGTTGCTCATGGACCAAATTGGGACAACAAATCAAATTCAGGTTCGGGCTGTTCACAACACTGAACATCACGCAATTACCATGTGAGAACGATCCCTAGTACTGATGCTGTAAAAGAATCATTTCATTCGTAGAAGCAACAAAACATAACTTTTAAGTTTGCGATGTTATAACCTTTCTACAGCGCAAAAAAGCGATGGCGTAAATATCCACGTTTTAGATTCTCCATCATCTCACATCCTTTCGGCAATGACTGCAGAGCGCAGGCATGTCTACTACGTGACTTGGAGACTTGATACGAGGAACGGCGTGATCTACATAGAAAGTACCCGGTAAGTATAATAATTATAGTCAACAATCCGTACATGCAGTTTCAAAGCATCTGGAGCACTTTTTCAGGAAGACGCTATAAGGATCGTGCAAAGTATCGCCGACGAAAACTGCTTAAACCGCTTACATTATTACCACGTTTTACCTCCCAACAAATTATCATGCAAACGTTGCTACGTATCAGATATTGAGGGTGTAACGGCATAAGAATAATTCGCACTCGGTTTGCAGACGAGGCTGCATGAACGCCAAAACAGCATATGAGAACACAAGCTCAAATTTTTCAGATTTAAAAAGTAACATTTGGAACTGTTTCTCGTATACCCAAACCAGAACCAATAGGTCATGCGCGATATAAAAACACCATAAACGAACGCATTGTTTCGTTTCTTTGAAAAATGGTGGTTTTAGAGCAGTCAGTGTTGAGATTCCTTAAATTCAAGTTAACGGCTTTTAAAGGTTTTTTCCTTGAAGAGCAACAAAATAATGATACTTTCACCTGCCGAAATACTGTAGTCGTCTACTCACATTCTACAAAAGCCCTTCCACTGTGCGAAAAAGCCATCGCAAAATATCAAGTTCTTTAAAACCTCACACCTTTGTCGGCAGTGACTGCAAAATGCAGACATGTCTGCTACGTGACTTGGAGACTTGAAACATTGCACATTGTAGCGTCGTTTTGAGTTCTGTATTTTCATGTCACAGGAATCGAACCAGGCTTTATGATTTATTCGTTTCAACTTTAAGTTACAGTGTTTTTGTCTCGTGATGCACAGCTAATTTGACTCGTAATTGCTCACAGCTGAATTATCTCAATTTGTAAGTTTTTTAGTGTTGCAACTTGCCAGCCATCGCCTTTTTGGGCGGGTCAGATAAAATGAGTCGTCGTTGAAGACAGACGTTTGACTCGAATAGAATTTGAGAAGAGTTGACCGAAATTCATGAGCCCGAATAGCATTTAAGAAAGTCAAATCAATTCTTTTAGTTATTATATTGGGACCCTATTGATTGTCCGTTCTCCAATCAGTTCTGGACCATTGTCCGTAACGTAGACCGTTGTCTACAGAGCCTTTGCTCATCTTTGTTCCCTGGACCCTTTCCCTCTTAAATAGTCAGTTGACTGTCACCTCGAAGCTACCGAGTTGGTGCTACAAATAATTTTACTGGGGCTCAGTTTCGGAACACGGGTTCGACCATTAGTTTCTTTCGAGGTCAGTTTGACAGTTCGAGAGAAAGCGTTACGTCTTAGGCACGCATAATCGAAAATGTGCGAACAAAATGCATCATATTTGACGAAGCACTCAGAATTAGGGTCAAAACATTTAAACAAAATTTGCGTGAAAATTATTTAAAAAAGCACTAAAATAGCCATTACAGCATGTAACTTTTTAAAATTATTCCGAGGGAGCATGCCCCCCGACCCCCTACAGCCTTTCTTTTTCTTGTTTCTCAATCAGCTTTAAAGTAGTTCTGCTGAATAAAAAGACGATCAAAAAAATGTGGAAATTATGGCCCCCCTTTTGAAGTTTTTCGCTACGCCACTGCTTCACTGATACTTTCGGTGGAAAGCAGGACATCTGAGGAGTGTGTAAACCTTTTTTTTGCTTTCCAATCAGAGCGACCCTGACAATAATAGTTGTTGAACATATTGATCTCGATCCATCTAATTATCCGGCCCGGGAAGGACTTCGTCTTCCCACGTGTGGCCCGCTGACTAAAACAGTTGCCCACCCCTGCTCTAAACCATGGTTCTTCAACGGGTGCGATTTTGGCATTCAGAGGGGCGAATATAACAATTTTTGAAATTGGGGGGCGATTTGGTTTGTTAGGGGGGTGATTTCAAGATTGCCAACAACATATGCAATGAACTTTTGAAAGAAGCTCTGCGGATGCTCTTCACCTGGTTTTAGTGGCAAAATGGAGCCCTACGGACACGAAGACCTTTTTTAGTGGAAAAATAGAACTCTGCGGAAGTGAAAACCTTTTTTTTTTTGCTCTTTACCCAATTTTACCAATCAAGCAAGTTTATTTTATGCGAAAGCGAAAAGTCGTATTTTTTTTCGTGTGGGGAAAATATAGAGCTCTGCGGACGTGAAAACCTTTTTTTTTTGCTCTTCACCCGATTTTAGTGAAAAAACTACTCAAGGGGCGATTTCGTCTCACATTTTTCAAAAAGGGGCGCAATTGTGCACAAAAGGTTGAAGGTCCCTGCCCTGAACACTTCTAATGCTCATCTGAACACCATAACAAATTTCCGTCCCTATTTATAAAAAATTTACGATTCCAGAAAATTCCAAATAGTTCCACATTGTTACGTAATTATGACACAACAGTAAACGTCTCCATTATAGTAAACAACACCGTAGATTGCAAAATGTCGATTATGACGTAATACACAAGATGGAAAAAATGCTCAAAGAAGTTTTTAGAAGGATTGAGTATATCAATTAATAAACAAAACCCGCGATAAACAACGAAAGTTCTGGGTTTTATCATGCCTCTCGTCACGTGTAGCAACTAATTTACTCAACGAACGACTAAAACTACAGAGCTAATTCAAATTAGGCAAGTAAGACGTGTAGCAACTAATTTACACAACGAACGACTAAAACTACAGAGCTAATTCAAATTAGGCAAGTAAGACGGTTTCATCACCAGATTACAAACTCAAAATATATCACTTGATTAATAACATGACAATCTACTACTTTGACAGGGTTAAGCTGCTTCACATTTTTCGGCAAGTACAAGTATATTTATGTTAATTAATATATTCATGTTTAATCATAATTTAACACAGCGTTACTTTTGCTACGTTGATTGTAAATTGTTATGTAATGTTATAATTATCTAAATAAGTTTTTGATATGATCATTTTTTCATACCGATTTTGTTTATTTATGGAGTTATATTATTAGGATTACGTTATCAATTTAACTGGAATGTAAAACTACTTGAATGTCGTCAATCATGGGCAGCCTAGCAGTGCTACGCATCGAATTTCAAACCGAAACACCATGCATTGCTAAAAGTGTACTCCGGGAACGCTTTGGTGACTAGTTAGTTCCCCTTAACGCACTATATCACCTTCCAGATGGGTGACTGATTTCTTACCCAAATACCACTGGTATCTGATCTATATAGTTATTTTTTGTTTTGTCTGGACATGAGCATATTATGGTATTCCAAACTAAGCTTTTTCGTTTAATAGCTGGCTAGGCCTACACTTTTATACTCATACTCCTGACAGCAACTTTTTCAAACTTCTCCTTTAAAATAAAAAATAACACTCGGTATTCCCAAGGGTCAACCAATCGACCTTATAAGGTTTTGTCTGAGGAGTGCAGAGTAGTCTGGATTGAACATCCTTAAAATCAATTGAATAAAAGAAGAAAAACAAGCCGCAGTAATTCTTGAAACCGGACGTTTCGACTACATAGATTCAGCAGTGTAAGCAAGGTAATACAAAAGCGAAAGCTTTTGATCGATACGGTAATGTAGAATTCAGCCCCATCACTTCAAAGTACTTCCAACGCCACTGTCGACTTCAAATCGGGTGAAAACGTTATTCGTGTCTTCAACCCTACGTACAACGACTGATTGACGATAATTTAACAGCTGGTACATTTTTGGAGGAAGAAAACTAAACTATGCGTGCCTCAAAACCGGCGCCGCTAATTTAGACCAAAACTTCCTGCCAGATTACCGAAGTTCTATAAATTGAGCCAGCAAATGACTCTTACTTCACATTTCATATCAACATAACAAGATGAAGATTCAAATTTCGGTTGTTGTCGTAGCGTTACTGGCGGCGTTTGCTTACGGTAAGTAGTCTTTACTATTCATCTTAAAAATGATGATTTTTTTAGACCGATTGCACCTCTGTCATTGTTTCCAGTTTTTGTAAACACGTTCTGATTTGCAGCACAGCGATTTGAAGAGGAATTCTATTGTCCGGAAGGGCCGTTTATAATAGATGGCCTTGAGACACAGTGCGGCGCCAGTCATCCAAACGGGAGTTTCTCGTTGCAACACCGATGCAATGTCATTTGCGAAGAAGGTAAACTGTGCCATTTTTAAGTATGCTGAAAGTGCGTAAAAATCAAGTAACTTCACAGGTTCATCTCCAAATGCAACTTTCGTTAAATGCCGAAACTCAAGTTTGAACAACATTCCAGAAGGTGGAACTGTGTGGCTGCCTGAGAACACTGCATGCGTAGGTAAGCAATGAATATTTATTGAATGTAATTATGTACCAGCAAAGCTTTTACATTATAAGATTTGCGGAATGAAATTTTGGAGTATCTCCACAACAACGCTAAATGGGTTTGGAGAGCTATCGACGCTAACTTATTCTTTACGAGCTCGTCTTGACACCAAAAAAAAAAAAAAAATTCGAAGAGCATGCGCAAACCAATAGTAGTTGTAAATATTATTTACTACACGTATTCAATGGCGGCAGACATAGGAAACTTTCGTTAATTGCCGAAACGCAAGTGTGAACAACGTTTCAGAAGGTGGAACTGTGTGGCTGCCGAGAACGTTGCATGCTTGGGTGAGCAATGGTATTGAATGTAATTATAGGGCGCCAGCAAAGCGTTTATGATAAGATAGCGGAATGAAATTTTCGAGGTATCTTCACAACAACGTCAAATGGGTTTGGAAATTTATCGAAGCTAACTTTTTGTCTAAGAGCTCGTCTTGACAACAAAAAATAAATTCTAACAGCATGCGTATTGTCACAACGTAGCAGTTGTGAATATTATTTATAATACGTATTCAGCGGCGTATCACAGGCAGCTAAAGGCTTTACGCCCTCTTACCGAAAAACATATCCTATCCCAGATTAATACATCGATACTCCGATTATGCCACACGCACAAATTCGCCAGTAACCATTCATTTGATACTCCCCTACATCTTTTTCAAAAAAACTCGATCTACCTCTTGTATTCTCATCAATTTACTTGCAGCAAATCCCCAAGAAAGATGTTTGCTTCCCCCTGCTCCCCCTAACAGTTTTGGCGAGGAAGGCACTGTCGTCTGTGACCCCGTAAACGGAAGACTTGGTGGTGGCTGGAACTTTGGTGATTCGTGAGATTACTATTGTCCAGAAGGTTAGTTTCAGGAATATGACTTAAAACTTTTTATACGCTCAGAGATTGGCATTTATCAAGACAATTTATCGGCGATAATTTGTTACCGATCATTGTTATGACTCAAGATTAAGCCTATCCCCCAAAATAGTTTTGATTTAATGATTTATCGATATCGCTTTTTTATACATCTTGTCGTTGCAGACAAATTATCGCGATTAACGATTCTTTATGCACAGTGTTCAAAGTTAGTGAGTTGGCGTTATGGAAAAAATACATGGTGTCTATACACTTTTGTTACTATTAAAAAAAAAACATCTTTGTTTCATTTAATGCCACGGCAGAGTTCGTGAACACCCCCCTTTTCGTGAAAAATCTATACTAAAACATTTTTGCGATCTGACTCACAAAAAAATTCGTCAAACACATTGAAAATTTACCGCAACATTTATCGGAAAAATTTATCGGCGATAATTTATCGACTACCGATATCGCTTCAAGAAATGGAAATTTATAAATAAATATCGGTATTGCCCGTAGCTTTTTGAAATTATCGATTAAATTATTGTTATCGTTTTAGTTCAAAAAGGTTTATCGTGCCCACCACTGTTTATGCTTAGTAGGAAATGTATGTGCATAGGTTGGACTGCTACTGGATTCAGGTTTTCGAGCTGTCAAAAAGAACATGACAATACTTTTCTACCAGAAGCTCCTTGTTGCGAACGTGAGTATATAAAAAATACAAATTTTTATCAATTAAATTTTTGTAGTTCAAACCTACATTGCTTAAATCAGTGTAAAAAAAAATTGATGTGTTCGCAAATGAATTTCGCGCCTCTCGCAAAGTTGTAACCAAGAGAAGTGAAGGCAAAGTTACGAAACAGCGGGCGTTTCACGCACACATCGTGCTGACTATTTTAAATGTAGGCATATTGTAATAACAATCAAAAGTAATTTGATTTTGGCAAGACATACAAAACGTACAGCATTATAACACTCCACTAGTGTGTTTTACTTAAATTTTCTGTAGTGACACATTAACCCTTCTTTCACAATCCTGTAACGACCTTGCTTGGGAGTGGCCGGTCACTAGTCCACCATCGTAACAAAATGAAAGCTTGTAAATGCTCTCACCACTATAAGATACCTTGCCCGCTTGTTCCTAACCGTTCTTCTTGCTGCACGTCAAGCAGGGAAGCTGTAAATACCAACTTTTGAGTTTCTTTGAGAAAAAAGGCTTGAATCGAGAATCTACGCTGCATAAGCATTTAAAAGCAAACGCTCCATCTATTCGGCCAATTAATCAACCTTTTACACTTCCTCCTTGAACCTGACGCCTCAAGGAAAAACCATGCCTTACGCCTCGCAAGGAAACGATAATCTTTCGTATGGCGCGACTGAGAAGAAAATCCAAGTTTTATGGTGACATTGCAACGTTCTCAACAGATACATTAATAGAAACGACAAAAAACTAATCATAATTCGGTGCTACAATAACGTTGGACACTCTGATTTAAACTAAATTGTCAACTGAACAATGAACACTGCCGTTACCGTTCACTGGGTTTGACATATATGAGACATATCACCGTTACCATGTAATTCTTCACGTGCCAAGCGAAGAGCTTTGCTCATAATTTTAATTTCGTTAAAAGCATTGATATTTTCACAACCGATATTCGTTTGACAATCAAAAATATCATATTGCGTTATTTCAGTTTATTTATAAATTTGATCTCACTTCGTGATGGGTTGGTTTCTAGTATTTTATATTTTTCGCAGCTCCCTGCACTCTTGAAGAAGCTTCCGATGTTTTGTTTATTGTCCAACAATCTCCTTGTTTCGACGGAAGCTGGAGCGACATAACAAACTTTCTCGTCGACGTTTTGAGGTGAAATTTGTTCAACGCCGATTATTGCCGCGAGAGTCTGCTTCTAGGTTCAGGCCATTTTTTAAAGTTTTTACTGGGGGGGCAATTTCGTAGTGATAAAGTAGCAATTAACAAGTTTCGCTAAAGCGATTAAAAAGGCTTTAAAATGCGTATTGCCAACGTCATTATAGGTCACAATCGATTTTGACGGAAACGATGTAAAATAGAATAGTGCTTGTCAATGTCAACTACGCTTGCATCTTTTGTAGAACTGTATATTCATGAAAACTGTACTCTTCATAAAATGCAATATTACCTTTTTAATTCTCAATACAATATTCTGGTGCTTATAAAATGTAAATATGACTACTTCAATGGAATTAAATAATGCAGCAGAAATTAGATTTAGTGCCATACTAACCACGCTAATCCAGTAGCATGAGAAGAAGTCCACACAATAAAGTTCACAGTTTAGATTTGGGTATAGTATCGGCGTCATCACCCTTATATCGATGGGCAGTCTTGAAAAACACTTTTTGGGTTAGCTTTGAAAAATGCTATTTGAGAAAAAGATTAAGACAGTTTTCGTCTGGCAGTTTGGGGATCAATTACTAGAATAAAAATGGCTTACCCAAAAAGCAGTTTTCAAGGCTAGCTACCCATTGATAAAGGAGTGATGACGCAGGGATGGCTGCCGGGCCACAACCTTCCTTCTGTGCATAAAGTCATATGCCATTGCAACATAAAAAAGAATTTTTCTACGAGCAGTTGTCACAAACTGCCGGTAGTATAGTCATTATTTCTAGTCTGGCTAACTATTACAGCTATTTACATCAAACAACAATTAGTCGAAATGTTTGATGTTGTACATGATATGAAAATTAAAGTCAAGAATGAGATTGGACGGCCGTATTTTACCCTGTCAACAGGGTAAAATTTTCCAACTTGCTTGATCCATTTTATATTGTCTCTGAAAAGCTTACATAGTACAACGCCGCAAATAATGTTGTCAAAACTCAACGCAATTAACTTAAAAATACCCAATATCGTTATCGCTCAAAATAGTTTTGATTTATCGATTACCGATATCGCTTTTATAAAATATTTCGTTATTGCCGATAAATTATCGCGATAAACGATTCTTTATGCGCACAGTGTTCCAAGTTAGTGAGTTGGCGCTGTGGAAAAATACACTGTGCTCCTAAAGTGTTGTTGCAGTTTAAAAACATCTCTCTTTGTTTTATGTAATGCCGCGGCAGAGTTCGTGGAATGCTCTGCTTTCTTGAAAAATTTAGAAAGACATTTTTGCGATGTGACTTGCAAAAAAAACTTCGTCAAACGCATTGAAAATTTACCGCAACATTTATCGGCGATAATTTATCGATTACCGGTATCGCTTTAAAAAATTGAGATTTATCCATTATCGGTATCGCCCAGGGCTTTTTTGAAGTTATCGATTATTGTTATCGCTTTAGTACAAAAAGGTTTATCGTGCCCATCACTGCTTACATGCTATGATGTGCGTAAAAAATGAGAATCGCTATCATTAGATAGATTTTCATTAGATTCAACAGCTCAGACGGCGAAGTGGATAGAGCGTCTGTCTCTGTAGCAGCAAATTTTGGGTTTGATTCTGAGTCGGGTCAAACCAATGACTTAACAATGATATTCACAGCTTTTCCCAGTTTGACGTTCAGCATTAAAAGGAACAGTGTGGAGATTCAACAACAACCATCGTTAACTTTTCTTTTATGTATATATTTTTCTATGATTCCACCTTAAAATGGTAGACAGGTGGCTGCCAGACTCAAATACCGAAAGGTCATTTAGCTGTCTTCTGGCCAAGGCAACTTGGCAAATAAGCAAGGTGAATCGAAACCTTAAGCTTAGTCTTGCACCATGTTGACGCGATACAAGCATATGAAAGTAGCATACCTTTTCAAACCTACGTAATCTCGCCAAATCTACAACTTTAGTGCTTTATGCTCATTTTACTTACGTAACTCTCATTTTTTTGAAATGTAGCGAACTGTTTTTACGCCCTATCTAGCTACACTCCATTACTCTCTTCTGCTAGGCTAGACTTTGCTGTGAACTAATAAAATGTAACTGTTAAGGGCTTTGTCGTAGACCAATGGGACAACCTGATTATTAGATTATTACGACATAGACAAGTTGCCGCGGCGCATTCAGATCGCAGGTTACTTTGGGTGAGAATCAGAACGTATTCAACCTAAGAAGATCATTCTGATGTTATTCGAGTACTTATCATCACAAGATCAACACTTCACTCTTTGTAATTGCCATAAAAGTTTAAAAGTATAATATAATCGATTGAACAAGCTACTAGAGTAAATTTCACAACACGTTACTGGGGGGGGCAAAAAAGTTTTCTGGGGGGGATCGCCCCCCCAGCTATATAGTTAAAAAAAAGGACTGTCTGGAGTGGTAGACTCAGGATTCGATTCACGGTCGGATCAAACCATTGACTTAAAATGGTATTCGCATTTTTCGGGCATGAAGTTTACCATAAAGTAACAGTGTGGTCGATAAGCCGGCAAGTTTACTTTCTGTGCCGTTGAAAAGGCAATTACTGGTATTCTCCCACCTTTAGGTGACTTACAGGTGGTTGACAACTCCTAATAAGCAAGGTCTAATAGCGAAACCTTCGCTTTCGAGAATAAAAATGCTATTAACGTATCAATAATGGAATAACTATTTCCGATATGGCACAGGACTAACCATATTTTCTATGTAGGCCTATTGTACTTTTATTGCTGATTTGAACTTGGAAAGAACCCAACCCTAAATTTAAAGTGTTTTCATACTAAATGCAGTGTTTAGAGAAGACTAATGCATTAACGCTGGAACTTATCAACAAGATCTAAGGCCAAACTGTGGGTGTTGCAGAATGAAAACATGCTCGGCGGCACCAAAGCTATACCGAAACCACAAAATTCCAATGCACGAAAGCATTACACCTGGGATGGACGCATGTATTTAAGATTTTATTATCGCTTGCTGAAATTTTGTTTTTTGAGGTTATTTCTATGATCATTTTTGCTTGCAGTGAATTCAAATCCGACCAAATCCATGCAGCATTTGTCTTCTATGGATTAGATGGTCCAATAAATGATACAGTTATCGCATTTAGCAAAATTGACGAGAACTTAAAAAATCAAGTTCGAAATACACCTTTTGATTTCTACACCGCAGGCAAGTTGATCGTTAATCTGAGTGCAAAGTACAATCAATTTAACTTTGTCTACAGTAGAGTTCGGTAATACTGACACTTTGATAGATGAAGAAAAAGTGTTGATAGGAGAGCCAAATAAGTTTAAATTGCTCCTAAATTTCTGTGTTAGTTTAGAGCAGTGGTTCTCAACCAGTGGGCCATGGAAACATTTTGAGGTGGGCCACAGAACTTTTTAATAAATTGCTAAATTTATTAAAATATTCTGTTTCATGTGTGTCACTATATAGTTAATTTTACACTTCTGTGTTTGTATAGTAATTTTCACGGTAGTAGCGATGAATGATGCTGCTGTTTTTTTGCTACAGAGTGGTAATTTTCATTCCAATTATTCAATCAATAGTATGTAGTTTCATGGAAAGTTTGTAAAACCAATCTAGGCGATTGTCGTAATAGGATATATTTCTCGTTGTGTTGGTGGCGTGATACAATCAATGCATTCGATTGCGTCATATATGGACTTTGATTTTAAGCTACTGCAACAGCGTGGTTCTCAAACCAAGCCACTGGGCTCCCTAAGGTGGAATTTGTTAGTTGAAGGGATGAACAGCGGCGGATCCAGGGGGGAATGTGGGAAATGCACCAGCCATTTTCAACAGTGCTTTGAATGAATAAAATTTTGCCGTTATTTCGAACCTCTTCATAACAATATGCCTAAGTCGCCTTGAGCATGCTTAATCAAAACTGTGCAAACAAAATGCATCGTATGTGGTAAAGCACTCAAAATTAGGAACCAAAACTACAAACAAAATTTGCCTGAAAATTGTTCAAAAAGCACTAAAATGACCATTACAGTATGTAAATTTTCAAAAATTTTCCGAGGGAGCAAGCCCCCGGACCCCCAAGAATTGTTTTTGTTACTAAAGTTGCTTAAAATTAACTCAGCCGGAAAAAACTACGCTTGAAAAAGTGACTAAATTTAATGCCCTCCCTAAAAAAAATTCGGAATACGTTCCTGATGTGAAACATCTTAAAAAGGCTGATTTACGCCTGCTTCCGGGTCCAAACGTGTTTGTATTAAGTTAACATTCAACCTAATTCAAAATTACATCTCTCCCCCACCAAAACTTTGTGGATCGGCTTCTGAGGATGAATACTCCCTTAGAAAGGATGAAAAGACAATGGGCCACAGAACTTTAGCGCAACAAAAAATGGGCCACGAAAGAAAAAAGGTTGAAAACCGCTGGTTTAGTGTAAGGCCATGATTTACGAAATGGTAAAAAAGTAAGACGATAAATGAAATAAAGGCACCAAGGCAGTCCAACAAGCTTCCAATCTACCTGCAGCGCAGCCTAAATCGGCTTACACGTATTGTCGACCCAGCAAAGTGATTATGAAAGATTGCGACTTCACTTGCGAAAGACCAGACTCGGTGACCACATCTTATTTTCACAACTCCAATGGTCTTTCGCTCCTCGTAGTGCTTTTCACTAGAGATCCACGCATGGCGTGTGTCTCTATGGCCTACAAAAGCTCACCTACTTACCAGTAATCGCACAAGCGTGAAAAGCCTAACGCGCAGTGGGCAAAGCGAATTGGTAGATGATTAATTATAACCTATACATCGTATGCAGGCAGTGACTTAAACTCGTCCTTTTTCACCTGAAAAAAGCAATGGTTTTTTAATTTTTTTGCTAAACAAGACCTACTTTATCGTTGGTGATGCAATATAGCTAATTTTGCATTAATTTAGGATCACATGGTGTGACGACCATCGAAGAAGCGGTACGAAACGTTTATGAAGGACCAGCACTTCATCGACGTCCTGATGTTCCCGATAATGTTATCTTTGTTATGGATACCAGATCCATTGACCGACAAATCACAGACGATTTGGACACCCTCGTTGAAGCAAGTGATGATTTGAAAGAAAAAGTTGAAGAAGTAAGCAAATATGTTCGTTTTCTGGCATTAGGTTACCGCCTAGCACGACAATTGCAATGCGTGAAAAACTGCCATCCTGCAAGTCACAAGTATGCATGAATGCATTGTGCCATGCCCCCCATTTTGACTCTGCATTTTAGTAGAAAGAACAAACAATGTTGCTAAGTAACTGAAACATACCAGACTTTTGTTGGCTTTTGTAGTTTATGCCTTCTTCCCCCTTTTTTAAGATTTCTCGCTACTTCACTGCTTCAATTTTAGGACACATTCATTTATTTTGATTTATCTGGTGATAATTAATCTTACGCGGCCGGTTAGCCCAGTTGCTAAGCGCACGCTATCGGTGCGAGAGATCTGGGGTTCGTTTCCCGGACCGGTCAAATTGGCACAGTGCCGCCAACGGCTCCCCA
Organism: Trididemnum miniatum; assembly: GCA_964006365.1. NCBI lineage: Eukaryota > Metazoa > Chordata > Ascidiacea > Aplousobranchia > Didemnidae > Trididemnum > Trididemnum miniatum. The sequence goes on from OZ023241.1 coordinate 4,461,004, forward strand.
CCGTTGTGACGTTTCTTCGGAGCTGTGTAGCCTAGGCGCCAAGCCGTGGACATGGGCCCCGCACTCGTTACACGCTTCGACGATTTTGATTTTTTGATTTTGATTTTTTTTTTTAACTAATCTTATAAAGCTGAATGTTTACCAAGGTGTGGTGGATATTGGCTGCTGGGTTCAGTAGACTAGCCGTGCAAAAACAGACCTGAGCGCAATGCAACAAAAATAATCACGCAATCCGCGTGTTGATGATATTTAAGTGATTGCCACTTCCTACAAGTAGCCCAACATGTTTATGGTTCAAATGAAATTAAGTGGGCGTCAACAAAAATTTATGATTAGGCCTATATTCTACAAAATTTCCGTCAATAGAAGTTACGGCCTATACCCGGTTATCGGCGAGTTTGGAATACAGTACTGCCTAATTTAGGGGTGGGCACTGGGCAACTTCTCAAGCCAGTGGGCTAAAAGTGGGAAAATGAAGAACTTGGCGGGCCGGATTATTACACGAATAATATTCAATATCTTAATCACATTGTTATTCACTAGTGCGAGAAAACAACAAATCTTGCTTAATGCAAAGTTCAAACTTAACAAAGAATAAAGACCAAAAAATACATGTATAATAAGTTTCTCATTTCATCATAATGTACTTACTGCACTTCTATAACTACTGGAGTCAACAAGACGATTGAGTTGGTCGGGTGGTTGGTGCATAGGGCTTCGGAACTGGTTTCGCTGGTTTGGTTCTCAATTAAGGATTTCTTCCATGATGCATAATAGGCCTACTTCACCCATACAAAACCTAAGTTGCAATTGCGAGGCGAAAATAATAATACGGTAAGAGAGATATTTGTCAACAAGTTGTTGCTTGAGCTCTGACTGATGACTAAAGCAATAGTTGTATAGTTTCACAAGCGCACTAAGGAAATTATTTGTTTTACAACCTCGCACCGACAGTTTGGTGAGAGCACAGCGATCGGTGAGTGTTAGAAATGAGGCCTCGGGCCACATTACAGCAGAGCTGCCCGGGGTCGCAGTTTTGTAGGTCCGAATGCGATTCTGATCTGAAACCACAACTCCTGCATCCTGATCCAGGTCCTGTTTTGTTACAAAAAGCGGAATCCTGGTCCTGATCCTGATCCAAAAAAAATCATCGTTAAAAATAATAAAGCGTCTATTTTACCACTAACGGCAAAATAGTTTCTAGGTCTATTTTGACGGATATAGTGCAATCCATATAGTGTGAATACTCATGACTGTTTTTGAGCGCCGGCGAAATAGCTTCTAGGTCTATTTTGCCGGAAGTAGTTGCTGATTTTTTACACGCTGCCGGCAAAATAGACACTGCCTAAAAATATAAACGATGATACCACTGCAATATAATGGTCTCATAGTACCACAGTGACGTTCGCATTTCAGCTAAAGGGCTTGATGTTTAGAGACATAGGCCTTATATCCACATTTGATGAAACACAGATATAGTCAGAGCTCGAGTTGCAAAAACACTTATAGGGAGATGATACAACTTTTCACGCAGACGTAAGGAGGGATGATCACAGAGCCGGAGCCCGAGCAGTCAACTTAGGGGGGCCTAAGTTTAAAATTAAGCACGAAAGCCACTGTTTTCAAAAAGTAAGCTAGTTGATTAAGGGGGCCAAGGAATTTGATTGGGGGGCCAGGCTCCCCTTGGCGCCGGCCCTGGATGGTCATTACACTTGTAAGGGAGTGGCTTACGACAAAGTGTTTTATGGGAGGAAAAAGATGTTTTTTGGGGGGATGGCATCCCCCCGCATCATCCCTCAACTCGAATAATGGATACAGCAGTATGATTAAGTTAATAAGCATGTTCCATTAATTAAACAAAAATCACAGGCAACTTGGAGCTACTTATCTTAAGATTCAAATGTAAGTCTTGGTTCAAAATATTCTTTTTTCAAAAGTGATGATGAGTCTTGATTGTCCATACACAGCAACTACACCTTAGAAAAATGCTATTTCATACTGTCAAGATATTATTAGTGCTTATTGTAGCCTTCCAGTCTACTGTACCACGGGCAGGGTTTAATCTGATACAACTATAAATATTGACAGTACCATTTTCAAAACTACAGCACAAACGCTCACGAGCCACGAATCGAATCAACTCAAGCACAAGCCAACACCAGCCAATGAACCATGAGGTCCAAGAAATTTTGTCAATTTGGAATCATTGCAACGGAACAGAATATTTTGCAAATTTTTTCTGTTTTTTCAATTTTTTTAGATAGAAAATCTTTTAGGTTAGAGTTGCCACCAGTGCCAAAATTAGTTACGGTCCTGATCCGGTCCTGATCCTGCTCAAGTAAAAAAAATAGCAATTCTGATTCGGACCTGTATCCGAAATTTTGCAAAAATCCCGCCGGAGTCAACTCCTGGAATCCTGATCCTGGACAGCTCTGCATTGCTGGGTAAAGTTGGATACAGTCTGCCGGCCGGTCAACATCCTTTCACGGACCGGATCCGGCCCGCGGGCCGTATGTTGCCCATGCTTGGCCTAATTCGAACGCCAGCCCAACAAATGTTTATTGCCGAAACAAAATTAATTGGGCGACAACGAAAATTATATAATGTAATAAATTTTCGTTAATTTATTACCGTTTTGACCTTTGATGCGCCTCCATATTGCTTCAGAACTGTTGCGACAAGATGCACGAAGCTTGACACGAAAACCTTTGGTTAATCGATGCTTCCCATTATATTTTATTGCTAGTGGATGTATGAGTCAAACGCACAAATTTTCTTACAAGGCAAAATTAAACATCATTAGTCATTGCTCACACGTAGTGATGTAAAAAAAAACGTTTTTTTTTGCCGTTGTTGTTTTTTTTTTTTTTTTGACCTCGTGTTTTTGTGTTTTTTTTGTTGTTGTTTTTATTGTTTTTTTTATGCATTCTTTTCTGATAAGTCTAAACAAGTTTGTTTTTAATACAAAGCTTGGTGAGTAGGATAAAATCGGGTTAACATATTGAACATGACAGTAGGTGGTAGAATGATATTGCTTTATTTTGATTTTTTATTTGTAGCCTAGATTAGTGTGAACCTTACCTAACGCTTACCACGTAAGCCTATTTTCCGATTTGCACGGTTCGGCAGAGCTAAATTTTGAGTTCCGTTGCCCAACCACTAGGTGTACACTCAGGGCAGGCACCACAGCCTGGCCCCCTCAATCAACAAGCTTACTCTTTTGAAGACAGCGGCTTTTGTGCTTAATTTCAAACTTAGCCCCTCCCCCCCCCCCCCTGATAAACGCTTGACCCCCCCCCCCCCCCCTAAGTCGACTGCTCTGCCGCCGGCTCTGTGTAGACTGTACCGGACGTATAGTTGGCTTTTATTTAAATCAAAGCACTATATTGCACATATTTTGGCTGAAAGTTCAAATTTAAAGAAAACTTTTTCTGGTTTAGTTTTTTTCAAGATACGAGAGCTTAGTAAAACACAACTGCAGTGCTATTGACGCCAGTGCACTTACAGTATAGTTGCATTATTGGGAAAAATGAATGTGGCAGTTACTGTATTACAAAATATGCAACTTTAGGTTACATTTACTGAGGAATTTGTTCTTGCGTTTTCAATTTTCTTCGTGGCAGTTATGTGTTCAGTGATGGTGAGCGACCGCTACCGCATAGTGGAGTAAACGAGAATGTCCTAGAGCAGGGGTGTGCAACCCACGGCCCGCGGGCCACAATCCGGCCCTCCAGGCCAGTCAATGTGGCCCTCGACGATGGCAGGACAAAAAAAATTTTTTTTTTAAATTGATTTTTTTAGCTATTTGTACCGTCTATAATACACGGGTTGTGTTTAGCATTTTATAATTTTATACAAATTTGACGGTGACTGGCCCTCGACGTTGTTAAAATTTTCGAAAGTGGCCCCCCAGTGAAAAAGGTTGCACACCCCTGTCCTAGAGTAAAAGGAAGGTTTTTGTCGTCTTGCATAGCGGTTCAATATTTTTCTGCGGTATATGGCTTTGTGGTGTTAACCTATAAAACCTAAGCCTCAGAACTAAGCACGGACAAGGTACTTTCCGCTCTAAATTTAGTGAAAAGTTCTTTCAGTTACAGATTTTGGGGCAGAATTAAACGCCGCTTCATTCACTACATATTAGATCCATCTCTACGAAAAAAACAAACAATAAACAGTTTGGTGGCCAATACAGATACTTGGGCTGCTTCAAAAAAAAAATTTTTTTTTCTTAAGCCATTTTTTTTTCCAAACAAAAAAAAACGAAAGCAAAAAAAAAACGATTTACATCACTACTTACAGGGTACATGTGATTGAAATTTAAACAATATATCAACAGATTTCCAAAAGAGGTAGGCTAAACAATACCAAGACTCTACATGTGCATATTCTGAATAAACCCAAGCAAACCAGCTACAGAAGGACACGCATTTCATGTCAGAAAATTCACATACTGCAATTACATTAATCAATCATCTTTCTTGTATTAGTTAATTTAATTTAGTTAGTCAATTAGTTGCATATTTATCCTCTTGTCACGAGAAAGCGATCAATGCGCTATACAAGCTCGCTTAGGAGTTGCCGCCATCTGTCTACCACACCAAGATGGGGGAATCCCGCTAAGTGCCTTTCCCAACGGCACAACAAGTAAACTTGCCGGCTTGTTCTCCACACTGTCCCTTCAATGCTGAGTGTCAAGCAGGGAAGCTGTGATTACCAATGTTAAAGTCATTGGTTTGACCCGACTCGGAATCACACCCGAGTCTACAGCTCAAGAGACAGACGCTCCATACCACTCGGCCATCTGAGAGTTGTGAGTTGTAGTCAAATCAAGTAAAATTCTTCATTACACTTGCGGCTCGCCGAAGCGTGTAACGAGGCCCTTCTCCGCACCTCAGCGCCTGGGCAACACAGCTCCTAAGAAACGCCGTAGCGGTGGCAAGCCGCTGGCGACACTGTGCCGATTTGACCGGCCCGGGAAAACCGTTAACACACCTCCCGAATCGATAGCGTGTTCTTAACTTACTGAAGCAACCGGCCAGATGTGAGTTGTGTCAGCTCCTTTTAATTTTTATTGGTAATATACAGCCTCCTTCTTTTAATATGTTTAAATTGTGAACAGGTTTTTGTTGTCGGCATTGGAAGTGACCACGCTTATCTTCCGGAGCTCGGAGAATTTGAAAGGGGCAACCCTGATTTCACCGCGGAGCTCAACATCATCGCTTCACGTTCCGAATACGTCTATGAAGTTTCCAACATTGATGATGCTAATCCTAACCTTCCCGCAAGAGTTGTGTGCAGAAGATGCCCAGACGGTATGTTTCCTTTGTATTCGTAAAGGGGTGGCTACAATAAAGCAAAATGTGGTACACATGTAGCGTCCGCGTCTTCCATATTGTCACTGGCCCTAATCTGGGAGTCAGCCTAGCGGTAAGTAAGCCACACACAAGTTTTTCATAGGCTGGTTGAACGTGTTCGCCACCCAGGAAACACGTGGGCGGACTAGCCTTGTTCCTTGTCGTAATAAGTTCCGGTATCTTGTTCTAAACTTTCCTTTTTAACCTGCTTATCATTTTAGAAACGTTGCAATTCTTCCCTGGCACAATTCGGCCTCCGAAATAAGACCCTCGTGAAGGAAAGCAGAATTCAAATCCATTGATTCATCAAATCACCATTTATTACAGTCACCATTATCTCAATCAGAACGTCATTACTCGTTATACAAATCGGAATTACTCTTATTCAAATAAAGTATCAAGTTCCTTATTCATTTGAATTCTATTTGCATAAGATTTGACCATTTTACAGTTTTTAACGTCCCCCCTGAAAGAGCCTCACGGCGACACAGCCTGTTGGGGGCAGGGCTCCAAAGTCCAATACGATCCGACATCTGACGCATTTTCAATGAGCTTAATTCGCATTTTTTACTCATAATCTTAAGACGTGAGTTCACAAAATATAGGAATGTTTATATACAAATATATCGACGTGACGGTCTATAAACTAGGAAATGTCAAGCACTGAGCAACCATACTCTAAAAAAATACACACGGTAGCCGAAAGTAAAAGTTTAGCAGCGTCAAAAGTCTCCAAGTACAAAAACATATCGACACCGGTACCCATTAGGCAAATCTTTTAACATAAGGGTGTGGACCTTCTAACTAGCTGTTGATACTATTTCCAATTTTCGTCATAGTTTCTGCAAGAAAACGGCTTTTTAATCATATTGTCAACACTTAATTCCACTCCTCTCAACAATTTTGACCACAATGTTAAAATGTATACCATATTTCTTTGAATAAAAGCTGCGGCTACAATTTTTTTTTTTTTTATTTTTATATTTTTATTTCAAGCCACCTAATTGCAGCTTAGGATTTTTCTGGTAGTGAAGTACATGCATCATGGAGATGACCTAGTTGAGCATCGAACCCGCGAAGCCAGCTTCGGAGCCCAATGCACCAACCACTCGGCCAACTCCATGTACAATTTTTTTGTTTTTAAACATTTTTTGCGGCTTCTATACGAAGGCGGTTTCAATCCTTATATATAAACATTTTCGTCTTCAACATGGTGTCCAGTGAGCATTTAAGTTACTCTACCATAAACGACAGGAAAATAAAAACACTAAAAATCATCTATGTATGTTTTTTAGTATTTCGTTGCATTTTTATCCTCCTATCACGAGATAGCGATCAATGCGCTATACGAGCTCGCTAAGGAGTAGCCGCCATCTGTCTACCACACCAAGATAGGGAATCACGTTAAGTGTTTTTCCCAACCGCACACCAAGTAAACTTGCCGGCTCGTTCTTCACACTGTCCCTTCAATGCTGAGTGTCAAGCAGGGAAGCTGTGATTACCAATGTTAAAGTCATTGGTTTGACCCGACTCGGAATCAAACCCATGTCTACAGCTCCCGAGGCGGACGCTCTTATCACTAAGCCATCAGAGCTGTACAAGGTTAAAAATTACCGTTGATACAGTAGTTGAAATAAAAAGTACAATGTTTGAGTTTACTTTCTTTTCTTGTATCAGTAAAGAAACGGTTTTGCCCGTTGCAGTTTCCATAGTTCGTTTTTTTTAATCAATTTGTGCGGTTTCTATTCAAGAAATACGGTACACCAGCCGCCAAACTTTGGAATATGATAAGCAACTAGCCGACTACCTACAACTGATCAGATAGCCGAGTGGTATAGAGCGTCTGCTACTGGATCGGTAGACTTGGGTTCGATTCCGAGTCGGGTCAAACCAATGACTTTAAAATTGGTATTCACAGCTTCCCTGCATGACGTTCAGTATTTAAGGAACAGTGTGGAAAAATCCGGAAAGTTTACTTGTTGTGCCGGTGGGAAAAGGCACTTAACGGAATTCCTCCATTAGTGTGGTAGACAGATGGCCGGCAACTCCTAAGCGAGCTCGTACAGCGCTTCGTCGCTTTCTCGTGATAGGAGAATAAATATACCAATAATATAAAATAAATATAAACCGTATCGAATCATTGATACAACCACGGTAGGTTTACTATTTCCAATTTTTCATTATAATCAGAGCATCGAACCGTTTGAAATGTCGCTTCGGTTTAGGTTCAGATTTCGCAAAATTTATTTGTAGCGGTTTACCTCCGGTTCAGGTTTTTCGTCGCTTAATTTTGCAGGTTTAGTTCCGGTTAAAAGTAAAAATACTTTGAATTATCGGTTTCTGGTTCTGCTCCCCTTCGCTGAAACAAAAATTTAAAGGTTTAAATATTCGTTTTGGGTACGAAAATTTGAAACCGTCAATTCGACTCATGTTCTAGTACACAGCTACTACAGGCGCATGTATTTAAAAAATACCTATTGTATTTAAGCTTTTTTAATATGCTACTGTAGCTCATAAAGGATTTCCTCAACGGCAGAAATATTCTCAGATTAACTTTAGATGTCCTAAACTTCAGAATTATGCGACACTTTTCCAAAATTTCTACGGTATATCAAATCTGATTCCGTTCTACATCACTCGGCAGCCTACATCTTTGGTTAAACATTTCCACCTGCGCATTTACTCCGAGATCAATCGATTTTACAAAGTAATGAAGCAGTAATTACATGCATCCCCGTTGCTAGCTGCGGTGCTGCTCTCGCCCTCCAAGAAGAACTTTCAGCATTATGACGTAAGATTGCAACACAAACGCGCCGAGATAAATGAAACGAGATCATCAGAAATGATTGTATTGCATTGGTAGCGCAGTCCAAAAAAGGCACTCCGGTCTGGGTTTAGATTGGACAAAAATTGTTTTAACGGTGCGAATCCGGTTAAGATTCAAGAGTTTTGATGACCTTGGGCTCAGGTTCAGGCTAGGTTTACGTCTATTAAATTATAAAGGTTGCGTTTCGGTTCAATGAAAGGAAGCGGTTAATACGAGTTTTCGGTTTACGTTCCCGTTCAATTCGACGCCCTGATTATAATCACTGCTACAAAATGGCTTTTTAATTATATTGTCAACTTTAAATTCCATTTCACTTAATAAATTCGATCTACAACTTTAAAATGCCGGTATATCGACCGTTAAACTTTCGAAAATAACTAGCAATTACCCACAATCAGAGTTGCCAGGTAAAAAACAAAAAATGCCAAACAGTATGTCAAATAAGGCCAAACAGCCTAAAAAAAGGCCAAATTTGCCAATTGTTAACAGTTTTGAAATTTTTAAATAGCCCCATGAATATTGGCATCGAAGCAATGTAAGAGCCAAACACCGTTTTCCACTGCCAAACCACTTCAAAAAAAGGCCAAATTTCTAAAATTTGACCTTGAAAACGCCAATCTGGCAACCCTGCCCACAACCGCATTGATACAACCATGGTGCGACTTGTGTGATTGGACATACATCGTAATCCAATTTACATGCACAATTTAAGCGGGTTAACCCGGTATTGTGCTCTGCTTGAATAAGCATTGCGCTTACGTCAGACGTAATCTTACGTTGCTGTTAGACAAAATCTTACGTCAGACGAAATCTTACGTTGCTCTGCGTGAGTAAGCATTGCGAGTTGGAAATTATTCGCTCGCAATAGGTAGGTTTAACGCGCTAAAAGTCGCGTTGAATGAATAGCTGCTTCACAAAAAAAATCTCCTAAACTGAAACTGAAGTGTGTAACCCGCTTATGTAAATTGGCTTACTGACGTGGCGTTTTGGTTCAGTCTTAAAACTGATCACTTTTTGCATTTGAATCGTATGGGAAGAGAAAAAGCCACTATCTGCTATATACAGTAATACGGTTTTATTCTGCCTGGGTTTTTTTGAAGCGTCAAGAGACTGGCGGGACCCGTTGTGTCCGCTCATTGTGAACGCAAATAACTTCGCACATACTTGCGCTAAAACAATGGTGAAAGTTTGGGAAAGTAAATAATTTTATAGTTACTTCGTATGTGTATTTTTGTGACAATATAGACCAATTCAGGGGTGGGCAAACTTTTCACACGAAGGGCCACAATGGGGAAAATTTTGAAACCGAGGGCCGCAATGATTAGAAGAGCAAAAAAAGCTCAACACGTTCTCAGATGTACTATTTCCCACCAAAAATCAAGTGAAGAATAAAAAAAGGTCATCACGTCCACAGATATTCTATTTTCCACTAAAAATCTAGTGAAGAGAAAAATAAGGTCATCACGTCCCCGCAAATGTCCCATATTCCACTCAATATCAGTAAGGAGCAAAAAAAAGTTCGGCTTGATTCACGGTGAGAGTTTATATCTCTGTAAGTGCCCACGGGCCGTAGCTTGCCCAGTCCTAAGCTAATTAATTCATGCGCTAACTGCACTTTATCAAAACCCACCTATTTTGATTATTTTTGCCATAAATTATGAAAGAAAACCCAAGAGAGTGGCAGTGGCGGTGTCGCTTTTAACGTGCGGAGTATGATCGTAAAGTTTTTGCGGTTGCGAAGATTAACAATCTTTGGGAATGAAAACAACTCTGGAAATTTTTTGCAATGAATTGACTATATTCACCATTAAGACCATTTCATACAATTACTGTTGCTGTAGTTTTTAACCTACTATACAGTAGATATGGAGTGCGTTTCCGATTTTGTTACAGCGTGCATATTATAATTTTTTTTTCTACCAGCGATGCAGTGGTTTCAAACTTTTCTTAAGATTTCGACTTTACGGTCCCCAAAGATTTTTTTCTATCACTTACGGTCCTTTATTTTTAAGCATGAAGTATTATAGATTAAAAACTGATCGCTATCGGGGAGGGATGTCTGGATTCGATTTCCCTGTCGGTCAATACCGGACGCAGTATCGCCACCGCAGCGACATTTCTTGAGAGCTGTTGGTCCACGCACTATTCCCGCGAAGATGGGCCCCGCCACTTTTCGGCTTAATACCGCGAGTGTGATGAAGGCTGCATTTCTTATTTTGAAGCAAAAACAGAACAATGCAATAATCAGTGATGGCGGAAGCATTCCTAAAGTGGGGGGGCCCAAAACTAATGACCAGATTTTCTTCACCTACAACCAGGGCCCGCAATGGCGTAGCGAAAAATTTAAAAAAGGAGGGGATGAACCATAATTTCGACATTTTTTCCAGCGTCATTTTTTCGGCAGAGCTAATTTAATGCTGATTAAGAAACCAAAAAAGCTCTAGGGGGGTCCGGGGGCGTGCTTCTCCGGGAAATTTTTGAAAATTTACATACTGTAATGGCTATTTTAGTCTCTTTTGAATAATTTTTAGGCAAATGGTGTTCAAATTTTTGGACCCTAATTCTGAGTGCTTTGCCAAATATGATGCATTTTGTTCGCACATTTTTAATTATGCGTGCTTAAAGCGTAAGACTTATAGCTATCGAATAGGTTCGAAATAATGGAAAAAATTGTATGCATCAAAAACATTTTTGAAAATGGCTGGTGGGAGGATGCATATCCCTCCATCCTAGCCTTCTGGATTCGCTCCTGGCCATAAGCTGTAGAAACCATCAAAAAACTTTGGTAAATTTCAGTCACTTGGCACCATTAGTATTGTTCTTGCTTACTAAAAAGCACAGTCAAAAGAGGCACAGTCAACATAACAGCCCCGCCCTTAAATACATCATTGAGGGCCGGATTTAGACAATGAGAGGCCCTAGGCTATTTGATCACGTTGATTGGAAGAGCAAAAAAGGTCTTTACGTCCTCAGATGTTCTGTTTTCACTGAAAATGTCGCTAGGCCTACAGTGAAGAGCAAAAAAAAAAGCATACACGTCCTCAGATGTTCTGTTTTCCACTGAAAGTATCGGTGAAGAGGAAAAAAAGGTCTTCATTGTTTGTGATGAAGCCCCCATTTTCTCCGAGGCCCTAGGTTTCAGCTTGCTTAGCCTATACGCAAACCCGGCCCTATGCCTACAATCCATATTTAGCCTGTCCACATGTGACATGTCCAATTTATGTGGGCTTCGGACCCACCGTTCTTGCTTCTGGTTTCTGCTTCCACCACTCCACAAACAAAATTTTAAAGAAGACATCTCTGGATTTAAGTTCTTTCCTGGGTTTTAATTTCGATGGTAGGCCTATTAAGTTTCAAATGCATTCATGCAGAGGCAATATTGTGGAAATAAACGCGTAAATTAGGAGCTCCTCACCCCTTCTCCCCCCCCCCCCCGGTTCCGCCATCTATGGCGATAATCCCTTGTTTTCAAAAACTGCTATGTCACTCGATTTGTTGTTCATAAATCTGAAATCATCACGCGCTTTATTCACAATGATTTGTCTGTTATTTTGTCTCTCAGTAGCCACTGGTTTGATGAAAAACCTTATAACGCACTAAGACTAACATACGAGCCTAAAGCTTCAAGGTCCACATTTATTATTTATGCTTATCATATATCCAAGCGGTTTGCAACCTTGAAGGTGGAGCGGAACCGCAATAAAACATTCCAGGGTCTCGAGGAACCCCTGTGCACTTACTTGAACTTATAATTTATTTGAACCCAGCTCAAATGTAAACTTGAGGAACCTCCAGACGGAACTGGTGGAATCACGATTTAAAAGCACTGATGTTGCCTATCGTTAATTTTATTATTAACCATCAACTGCTTTAGAAAGATCTTGAGTCTCACACGCAAAAAGTCTAAAGTTTTGCTTTCAAAAAGCTCATTCCGATATGCGACTAACATGCGATGGATATACACTGCCATGACAAGACCTATTATCACATATGCGAGAACTTTCTGGGTTGGTGAACGAAACAAAATACATCAAGTGAAAACTTACAAGAGTACAAACATCACGTATTACGATTTTCGATCCTCCTTCGATATCAGCACCATACAGGAGCGGATTCAAAAAATTTTGGTGGGGGGATGCAGTTTTGATTTAGCTTGAATGTTAACTAAATACAAAAACGCTTATATCCGAAAATGGCGTAAATAAGTCCTTTAAAGCCATGTGTTCCTGTCAGGAACGTAGTAAGAGTTTTTTGGGAGGAGAGCACCAATTTTTGACATTTTTAAACGTAAATTGTTCCAGCAGAGTTAGTAAATTTTTCCGGCAGCGTTATGAACAAAAAAGTCCGGAGGCATGCACCCCAGAAAAAATTTTGAAATATTACGCACTGCAATGACCATTTTAATGCTTTTTGAACAATTTTTAAGGCAAATTTTGTTTAAATATTTTGCCTTTAGTCGTGACTTTTTCACCAAATACCGGTATGATGCATTTTGTTTGCATATTTTCAATTTATGCGTGGTTAAAGCGTATTTATGCGTGGATTTTATTGTTATCGAAAAGGTTCAAAATTATGGAAAAACAAAAACATTGTTGAAAACGGTTGGTGGGGGGATGCATCCCCCTGGCACCATATTGCTGTGTCCATCTCTAAAAATGGGTAATTTTCAACCTCAGGACGCAGAGATGAGGGGCAGCGGCAGGGGCAATGTCATGTTTCAAAATCAACTAACTTCATTATCAGTGTGAAGAGGAACCAACACAGTGCAGGGAATTGTATGCTCTTGGGCTTAGGCTAACTCAACTAGTAATTTAAGCTGACCAAAAGTACCAATATATCAATAACGCCAAACTCAGCATCTCTCAAATTAAGAAATTATGAAATTAAACTAGTGCCCTAGTAACTGCCCTGGACTCGTGTTTCGGTTAGTAGGCTACCAGTGTATCAGCAGGGCTGACCTGTCACACCAAAACATGCTGTTAGAATCAGATAGCTTTGAAACTAACTATAGTGAGAATTGATAAAATAATACACATCAATAAGCGTAAATAAGATTTGTTTGAATAAACGTGATTTACAATTTTGTACAGCGTAAAAATACAATATTACTGATTAAAAGAAGAGCCACTAACAAAAAGCCGGCGAGCCGCGCTTTGCCCACCGTTGATGTATACTTTCACAATAAGAACAAATCTTTGAAATAAGGACGGTATGGAACCCCTGCGTATAACTGGTGCGTGAAGAAAACTCATTTTTATTAAATTCTAATTCTCAAGAACACTCTCTGCAGTGGCGTAGCGAGAAATTTTAAAATGGGGGGGCCATAATTTCCACATTTTTAGGCGTATTTTTTTTCGGCAGAACAAATTTATAGCTGATTGAGGAACAAGAAAAGCTTTAGGGGGTCCAGAGGCACGCTCTCCCGGAAAAAATTTAAAAATTTACATGCTGTAATGGCTATTATAGTGCTTTCTGAATAATTTTCAGGCGAATTTTATCTAAATTTTTTGACCCTAACTCTGAGTGCTTCGCTAAATATGATGCATTTTGTTCGCACATTTTCGCGTGCTTAAGTCGTAAGGCTTATTGCTATCAAAAATGTTCGAAATTATGGAAAAATTGCGTACATCATACGCATTTTTGAAAATGGCTGTTGGAAGGATGCATACTCCTCATCCTACTCCCCTGTATCCGCCCCTGGCCATAAGCTATAGAAAACATCAAAAGAGTCTGGCATATTTCAGTCACTTGGCACCATTCATTTATTTCTTTTTACTACAATGCAGAGTCAAAAGGGGTGGGGCATGGCCCAATGCCCCCCTAAATACGCTCCTGACTCCCTGGTTCCACAGAGCAATCGTTTACCGGACTACTGGCAAATGTTTTACCCAAAATCGTTTTAACACATGAACTACTGGTTGTTTTTTGTGCGCTATTAAGCGTCACAATAATAAATTAAAATTAATGACAAACTACCCAGCACAGAGTGACATGACGTAGAAAAAAGCAGGAGAAAAGTATCCAAGAAAACAGCAGTGGTGCCGATCCATGTTGAGCATTGGGGGGGGATGGTTTGCTTATTTTACCTATTTTTTGTCAATTTTGAACATTGGGGGGGATGCTGCTCGAAGTACATTTGCGAGTTTTGTAAGTTATGTCAGACTACCACTTGCCAACTCCAATCTTCACCAGCACTCGACAGCATTAGACTACTGATGTAATAACACTTTAATGAGCACTACCGCCGACGCCAAATGTTGGGGGGGGATGCAGCCGAAATGTCCCCCCAGGATCGGCACCACTGGAAAATAGTCAATCCATTTGGCAATAACCGGTACTTAAAAAAACAAAAATTGAGGTTTAAAGTAGGCCTTACTTAAAGTTAGAATATGTCATAAATTTGAACTTTTAGCGATCCGTTTGACGAACCAATTTTGATCCACTTTGCTTGCGAAGTCGCACACCCCTAATGCTTTTGTGCAAAACCATGGTAGGCCTAAATCTACAATCTTCTAAACACCTGCCATAAACGACCTCATTCAAAGCAAGGCGCATAAATTAGGAAGTTAATATTGTTGCTCTGACTTATAGGCTATTTCATAAAATCTGTATTTTTGAAAAAAAAAATTATGCTTTCGTTCATTCAACAGATTAAATAAAACGTTTGCATGCAAGCGATTTTGCCAACAGTATTTCAAATAAGAGCGGCGCAATTGGAGTCCAACATTCTTCAACCCCCCCTTCCCCCTCATCAGCACCTTTCTACACACACGCACACGAATTAATGTTGCATCGTAACGCGAATTAAAATTATTTCCAAGTAAAAAAAACACCGCGGTGTTCAGGGCAGGGCCCTGCCTACCCCCCTTGGATATGCACCCATGACGGTTGGCAGATGAGGGAGTAATTAAAGAGCGATCGCAGTAAGTGCACCAGTACGATTAAGCCGATAAGGTATTGTGATCAAAAGTTTTGTTGATTGTCATTACACGGTACATGAACAATGACGTCCGACTATTTTACTATCGAGTAATAATTAGGTCATTGCGTTTCCATTGATTTGCTGTTAGTGAGGTAAAAGTTTCGTCACAATTAGCGACCATTTTAATTAATCAATATTATTTGATTCATCACTTTTCGTAGCAGCTATCAGCATATTAGCTTTATCTTTGCTATCAGCTCGTAGTCTAATATAATTTTAGAGAGTGAAGATCTTTAATACCCATATTGTAGCAACAGATAAGTTCAGAACATAGAATGTTTTTAGAAAATAACAAGATAAGCGCTTTCGAGCAACTCGACCGTCCTTAATGATGATGATTTCTTTATTTTCATCCTCCTGTCACGAGAAAGCGACGGCGGCGCTATGCATAGGATGAATTCAGAGTTCCAGACTCCCTTAGAAGGTGCCCATGTTTCCGAGTTTTCCGCTTGAATTTTGCTAATGACTTGTTCAATTTGCTTCTTGCTAAATTTCTCCAAGCAGAGATAATTGCCATGAAGCATCGTATTCAACGATTCAACAACGAGGCTTGGGTGGGACCTAAACCATCAACCTTGCGATCATGGCCGTCGTAAAAACAACGCTCCGAACCAATCGGTCACGCTGTCGACAATCACTCGGCCACGCTGCCGTCCTTCATCAGAACATGATCGAAATCGAAAGCTAACGCGCCCAGGGCAAACTAATTGAAGTGAAAAGCAAAACAGCAAGGGTACGACTTGTAGGCCTACTCTTGCTGTTTTGCTTTTCGCTTATATTAGTTCGCCATGCGTTAACTTTTAATTTCTGATCATGCTGTAATAAAGGACTCTCGATTTGGCCGAAAACGTTCAGCTTATTTTCTGTACCGGCATGTTATTTTGTTAATATTGTTCAGTCTATAATAGTTGTTGTTTATAGTTTCAAAACTTTTAAAACGAGGCAACGTGCAAAGAAGAACAGGGGTGGGGGTCTGGAGGGTTCCGCCCCCCAGAAGTTTACACGGTCTTGACGTTTTAGTTAATGCTGCAATAATTCATCACCCCCAATAATTTCCACATATGTACGCCACAGTTGTACACAATCTGCCAAAGGAGATTGAACGTTTGTTGGTCTAACTGCCACCACCGCCTCTTGGTAATAATAACAGTTCTTCATGTGACAGCGACACCGATCGTACACTATAACTCTTGCCCACATACTGTGGCTTAATCCAAGACTTTTTGCATCATGGCTTAAAAACCTAGCATAGCGTTGACGATGGCACCAGGAACGCGTCGCAACGTCAGCTCAAGTATTTTTTTTTTTGTTCACTTTCGAATCAGGTCAAACACCACAAAGCAATTTTATTTCATAATCATTTTCGCGCAAGCAAAGTACAGTCTTTTGTCGATGAATGCAACTACTAAAAGCACATATACAGTACTGATTTACAAACTACTCTACCAAAGTGCATGAAAGCTGTATAGTTTGTGGTCAGTGCTTTAGTATTTCCCATTCAGGGATCAGCTTGCCTTTTTTACACTCGTAACCAACGAAGAGAAACCTACTCCACAAACTTATGACATTTTTAGTACCGGTAGTCTAAAACATTTTACATTAAAGATGAAAAAAATTACATAATCATAAAACGCAAGTAAAATCATTATATTTAAATTTGCAGAAACAAATGCGTTTCGTCATGTTACCAAATCAAAATGGCAACTGCTGAAATTTACACATTCATCGAGCTATTAACAGACTCGTCGATCTCTCTTCAGCATGCAGCTCCAACTTTAAAACGCAGTTTTTTACAATTCAAAAAATTAATAGTGAAAAGAATGGTTGTTTTTATTAAGGTTGCTGGAAATTAATCAAAAATCATATTCTATAGACCTGCGCAAGAGTACGTACGGCCGACTCAAAAACAGACTTACACAAGTTAGAGTACTGCTTTTGCGCCATCAAAAACCGAAAGCTGGATTTTTAACACCCTAAATAAAGTGTTTTGTAAAGTTTGCCACATCAGTAAAAATGAAATTCCTGATGAGACACTGATAGCTAAAGGTCAATTCAAGATGGAAAACCTAGTCCAGACGAGACTGATGGTTAAAGGTTGCAACGCCATTATATTTTGAGTACAGGTAGCCACACAAAACGTCAGTATTTCCGTACATAATTTTCTTGCGTAACAGCAATTCCAGGTACAACATTTGAATTCGAAAAATATTTAACGACATGCATGGGTATTTCAGCAAGCACTTTGCTTGCCAGGGCTGTAGCAGAGACCTAAAAACAAAAATGAATAAACGATTTTTTTTTCTTTTTTTTTTTGGACTTAAATTCATTAGTATGCATGTTGAGTGCTAATGGAGAGATCTAGTGCTCAAGTTGTAACTCCAACTTTTGACAGCACAAGACATTGGTTTGCAAAGCCGTAAAAGTATCATAAAAGGAGCAGTGTTAGTCATTACTCATGACAAATGAAGTTGTCAAAACCTAATACCAAGGGATACGAACTCGAACTGAATGAACTCTGTGATTTTTCGCCGAACTCAGAATTCAAAAAACCTGACCTTGCAAACAGTAAACCGAGTTTCAAACTTTCAGCTTAAACTAAATAAAATTTACTTAAACTTAGCATGCATGCGATAAATGTCACCGAAATAGAAGTAGGACTAGCAATCTTTTTTGCTTACTGTTACGATTCATTAAGAAAATCATCTGTTACTTTCTAACGAATTGTTCTTTTATGCCATGTCTTATGTGGACAAGGTAAGTGTCGCCAACGGCTCGTCTCAACCACGATGCTTTTTCGGAGCTGTGTTGCCGAGGCACTAAAATTTACGTGGAGATGGGCCCCGCCACTCGCTTTACCGTAAGCATAAGGAAGACTTCGATGTGCTATTAAGATGCAACAAAACGATGTCAAATTAATGCATAGCCTATTGAAAAAATGTACGGAGTCGAGGTCATGTACGAAACCGCCTAACGAAATGGTTCGATTACTGATGAAATAGGAAGGATCCAAACATTTTCTTCTCCTTGTGGTGTTTTGAAAATAGAAATTTCATTCAATCATTGAAAGACTACTAAAAGTAACGTATGCTTAGAAAACACCAACGAGCGTTATTCCCTCTGGTCATCTTCGAAACGCAACATAAGTAGTCATTGCTCTCATGCTTCCGCTTTAATCATGTTTTTTGACACGCTCAGAAACGAAATAATGAAACAGCTTCATTACGAGCTTCTTTCTCAAAACATTTTGACCTACGCTCTTGACTGCGTTTGCCATCAAAACTTTCCTATTTCATCAGTAGGCCTAATCGCAAATTTTAAAGCAACGCTTCTACAAAAACTCATCGTCAGCAACCGGTAACTTAACTAATTTCGTCTGGGCTCTCACCATTTTAAAATTTCGGAAAGGCACGAACTGAACAATGGATCTTGCAGCTGTTTTGCCACTTGGGGATCGTAAAGGAGTTTTGTCGCTATCAAGAAATTGCATGGCAGTAAAATCAGCATTACCAACGCCGATCATAATCACCGATATCGGAAGATGGGAAGCTTCAACAATCGCTTCTCGCGTAGCATCCATATCCGTAATCATGCCGTCCATGATCAATAAAAGTATGAAGTAATTCTAAACAAATTTTGCGAGTTAGCCAGTACAGTATTGTTATTGAAGTAAAATATTTTCAATTTAGCGACCGACTTCTTAGTTATTGCTGTGTACTCGAACAATAGCAAAAGATTGGCAGAAATGACAAAAGTTATGAAAATATTGTAAGTTGCATCTACTTTTCAAAACTTTAATGAGTTAGAGTCAATGCGAAAGAATATGGTCTAGGGGGCTTAACACAATATCCCTCAAACACCAAATGCAACTTAACTATTCTATTTGTGCTTTGACTGAAGAAAGATAAACATTAGGCCTATGTTGCAAGTTGGCAGCACGTACGACGCTTTCACCAACATCCAACCATGGGCATCTGAAAAACATACGCATAGCAAATCTTTCTGAAACTGGCACACCAAGTGATGTAAAAAAAAACGTTTTTTTTTTTGCAGTTGTTTTTTTTTTTTTTTTTTTTTGACCTCGTTTTTTTGTTTTTTTTTATGCATTTCTACCTGATAAGTCTAAACAAGCTTGTTTTTAATATAAAGCTTGGTAAGTAGCATGAAATCGCGTTAACATACTGAACATGACAGTAGGTGGTAGAATGACATTGCTTTATTTTCATTTTATGTTTGTAGCCTAGATTAGTGTGAATTACCTACAAGACTAGATTAGAAGTTACCTAACGCTTACCATGTAAGTCTATTTTTCAATTTTCACGGTTTGGCTGTGCTAACTTTTGAGTTCCGTAGCCCAACCACTAGGTGTACACTCAAGGCCGGCGCCAAGGGGGGGAGGGGGGCCTGGCCCCCCCAATCGTCGTGCTTGGTCCCCTAATCAACAAGCTTACTCTTTTGAAGACAGCGACTTTCGTGCTTAATTTCAAACTTTGTCCCCCCCCCCTTTGATAAACACTTGACCCCCCTAAGTCGACTGCTCTGCCGCCGGCTCTGTGTAGACTGTACCGGGCCTATTGTTGGTTTTTATTTGAATCAAAGCACTACATTGCACATGTTTTGGCTGAAAGTTCAAATTTAAAGAAAACTTTTTCTGGTTTAGTTACGATTATTTTTAAGATACGAGAGCTTAGTAAAACACAACTGCCAGTGCTATTGACGCCAGAGCACTTACAGTATAGTTGCATTATTGGGAAAAATGAATGTGGCAGTTACTGTATTACAAAATATGCAACTTTAGTTTACATTCACACAGGAAATTGTTCTTGCGTTTTTAATTTTCTTCATGGCAGTTATGTGTTGCAACTTTATGCTTAATTTTTCAATCTTTGTTAAATTAAACAATTATTGAGGTCTCTGCAAGTTTGCATATACTTTCGTTGCAAAAGTGTTTAGTGATGGTGAGCGACCGCTACCGCATAGTGGAGTAAACGAGGATTTTCTAGAGTAAAAGGACTTTTTTGTCGTCTTGCATAGCGGTTCAATATTTTTCTGCGGTGTAGGTAGGGCTTCGTGGTGTTAACCTATAAAACCTAAGTCAGTAGAACTAAGCACGGACACGGTACTTTCCGCTTTAAATTTGGTGAAAGGCTCTTTCAGTTACAGATTTAGGAGCAGAATTAAACGCCGCTTCATTCGCTACATATTAGATCCATCTCTACAAAAAGACCAAGCAATAAACAGTTCGGTGGCTAATACAGACCTAATTAGGCTATTTCAGAATATATTTTTCAAAAAACACAAGTTTTTTAAGCCATGTTTTTTTGCCAAAAAAAACACGTTTTTTAAAAAAAAAACGAAAGCTAAAACAAACGATTTACATCACTAGGCACATCCCGATTAAAAATCAGTTATGACGTAACCTTGGGGCTTCAAAACCAAAAATCAAATCTTCATTTCACTAGTCCTGTTACGCCGAAACGAGAAACGAGTGACTGAGCCCATCTCCGCAGCTTAGCGTCTGGGCAACACAGCTCCGAAGTAGGGATGTTTATTTCAGAATAATTAAGTATTCTAAAATAATTCCGAATCTTTTTTTTCGAATCCTTAACCTATAAAATGGCCGTTAATAAGTACTATTTTGATATCAATATCTAAATGGTAGCAACATCTAATAATCGGAGAACATTTAATATTATTTATTTACATTATGTACAATTTGATCATTCATGCCCTTGCAATTTGATCATTCACACTTCATTACTTTTGTGAAACGTTAATGTCTTATCCCCTGCTGTTTTTGTTTTCCGCTTATATTAGCTTGCCCTGTTTTCATTTTTCTATTTTAATCATGTTCTGATGAAAGGCAGTCGATTTGTCCGAAACCGTGCAGTTTATTTCATTTTCTGCTTGTTATTTTGCAAGTAATGTAAACAAATAATGTTAAATGTTCTTCGATTATTAGCTGTTGCTACCATTTGGATATTGAAGATCTTCTCTCCACCAAAGTTATATTTTGTTATCAATTCAGCACGCAACCGCTCGACTACTGCAAAACAAAAAATCAACCATTTCCTTCATTTTTAATGAATTTATAATCAGCTCAAGGATTACAACACTACAAATTCGAAGCATATATACACGCAATTGCGTAGTCATGGAGCTAAATGCGGGCACGCCCCTCTTACATTTCAGAAACACATGAAAAAATACGGTTCCCACTAGTGGTGCATACTACACTCAGGGCCTCCCACAAATGTTTCATGGCCCCGACGAATACCGCATGATCACACACACACAAGGCCGAGCGCGCACTTGCGTTTACGCGCAGCGTCTGAAAAGATTTATCACGCGCAATTTTTCTGCACAAAAAAACGAATCTTAAAAATGGAACCGGTTCAAAGTATGAACCGGTTCCGTAGGATACGATATTCTGAAATGGACATCGCTACTCCGAAGAAACGTCGTAACGGTGGCGAGCCGATTTGACCGGCCCGGGGATCGAGCCCCAGACCTCCCGCATAACAACTGAACTAACCGGCCGGTTACAGTGAGGTTGCAGCTTTCAAAATGTTCACACAATTAGGGTGGATGTACAATATCTAGAAAGTCAGTATGCACTCAACAATCTATAATAACAGATTACCCACGTTAGCACCTTGCACACGTAGTTTCAAAGCATCTGGAGCACTTTTTCAGGAAGACGCGATAAGCATTGTGCAATGTATCGCCGACGAAAACTGCTTAAATCGCTGACATTGCCTCGTTTAATCTCTAAGATATGATCACGCAAACGTCGCTACGTATCTTATATTGAGGGTGTGGCGGCTAAAGAGTTCGCATCTGGGGCGGCAATACCAAATTATCTCGCTCGAGATTTTTTGACTTGTATGCGCATAATTACGTCACAAAGTGAATTCATCCAACCTACACAAGTTCGTATCAAGGGCTTGGAGCCAGAACTGTCTATGTCCATTTTTGACGAAAATGAGTTAAGACCAAAAAATTACTCCCTCAGTTGGTGTGCTGCTATTCCCAAATTGGCTCTGTCCCACAGGCACCGTAAGCATGTTAAACTGAGCATTCGTTTTTGGTTGTGCCCATCATTCCGCTTTTGGCTTGAAACATTAAATGCATTTTACAGAAAACTATGATTTTGACATAGCCAGTTCTCGCTCCAAGCCCTCGATATTTTAATTAAAACGATTAATATATTACGATATTATTAAGTATTCCACCTCTCAGAGCAACTTTTTCTTGCCATCATACATGTTTGGCAAATATGACGTCATATTTACGTCATCTGTGACGTCAAAACATGCCACAATGTTTTAATTTGTAACAGGAAAAAAATGAGATCATAAAATCGCTAGTTGGTTCTATGAGCTTGTTTACAACAACAAAGTTTTCTTTAACATATAGGCGGAACTAGAGCACGACTTTATGAGTCATTTGTAGGAGTTTTCCAAGCCCAATTGTTTGGCTCCTCTTCGAAAATTGTTACACACCCCCTGGGAAAGGTTTACGCTAAGTTTCACGCTTTATTCCGGAAGTGAACGATTTTACCCTAATCCTGGCTGCAGCTTCTTATGCTAGTTGGGAAACCCTGTTCTTTGTGGTGTGTTGAGATTTTGTGGACGAGCTGGAGTCTTTCATTAAAAATATTTTTCTGTAGTACAATTCTAGCATGTTTTAAGATTGCGAGCTTTGCAATATCACCCGTAAGCGTACACATTAGAGCAGTGGTTTTCAAACTTTGTGTTACTACGCCTCCCTTATAAAATATTAATCATGACGCCCCTCTCCATAAAATAATACATAAGCCTATATTTTTGAATGATTATCACTAACATTTTTGCCTCTCTTTAGATTAGTTCGCGCCTTCTAGTTTGGAAAACGCTCACATGCTTTGCACCGACGCACGTCTTGTCAAAAATAAAGGAATAAATGATTTCACAGAAACACGAAAAAAAGAAGCTTCGTAAAAATATTTTTGCGCCAACGCTGAAATTTGGCTTCTTTTGCCTCATAAAACAACGATTTGAAACAATACATTGAAAGCTCTCTGAAAAATCACTCCGAAACTAACTTCTACGTTAGGCAAAATAGTTTTTTAAAGGCAATCAAGAGCAATGGGCTTCGCCATGACAAGCGAAACAAAATAACCATCAAGATAATCATTCTCACTTTAGCATTAAAACAGAACTCAAAACCAATGACAAATTTTTGCTTTGAAATTCGTGCCAGTTCGGATTTGGATGAAATAAAGGTACAAAAAAGCACCCTAAACCGACTTAGATTAAATTTCTGCTCATTTTTTGTTGTAAGGTTATTTGGGGGGTCATCGTCCTTTATCACCCCTCTAAATACGCCACTGCGCGGGTGCGACTTGTGTGACTGGACACACATTGTGACGTTGCGTGAGGTACAATCTTACAATTGAACACTTTTTGCTTTTAAATCGTATGGAAAGAGAAAAAGTCACTCTCAGCATAATAACACGATTTAGAATACATTGGAAAAGGTCAAGCTCGCTTGCTGTCAACAACTTCTGTGAACTTATCATACGAGAGAATGTTGCGTCATCGGTCGGCGTTAACAAAAGCAATTTGTCGTTCATCGAAAAAAAAAGAGAACTCCGACTGCGCTGATATTACTAAGACTAAACAATAGAAAATCCTGAAACTTTAATGATTGCTTGCGACACCGAGCAATGCAAGCACGACACGGGCCGGTTATACACTAACACTGACCTTAGTGAACAAAAAAGGGTAACCGGTTATCATTTTTTTCGTCCTTGCAGACTCATCAGGTGCACAACTGAAAGCGAAAACTAGCTCTAACTAAACCAAATAAAATCGAAACCAACTAAAATCGAAGCTTAAATACAGTTTGCTAATCAAAATGGCGCGGCAAGACAGAAAGCGCTCGAGATCGAGAACCTAATTACAAAATATCCAAGATTACGTAAACCACAAAATTTTAGTCAAATGTTATTAACGCGTGTGCATGTGATATTGCAGGGTGTGCGCTGAACACCTTAAACTTTTGGATACTACGTCCTGATAGAAAGGTATGTCTAGACTCTAGAGGATCGCTAGGTGTCTCCGCTTCTTTAGCACACCGTATGTTACAATTTCAGTAGTATAGTACAGCTGAATTGCAACTTTAGACGTCTTTATTTCTACCACTTTTGAGAAATGTAGTATATTTCAGTAAAAAAACGAGAAATGCGTAAGAATACCGGTACCGAAATGGTCACAGGTGTAACCGGAGGGAGGGAGCAAAATAAAAAAAAGTCGGAGAAAAAAAGCCTATTCATGACGTTCTGAAAAGCAATAAACTGTAACTCCCAATTAGTGTTTTTTCTGTGGGGCAACGCGATTGAACTGAGCTACGACATCCGCAACATTACGACTGGAGCAAGCTACTTTTTTCTCACCAACTGATCAAACCGCCAGCTAAAGTTTCAAATTCAAAACTACTTGCAACGAATTACAGCATCATAGCAAGACGAAACGCCATTTTTCGTAGCATTAAAATTCATGCTGAACTCTCGTTAGCAATACAGAGTCACTTCTTGACCGTAACTCACTTTCAGTCTATTGCAAAGTTGCGTAAGCTCAGGCTATCCAGTGAACATTAACTGTAAAATTTTGAAAACCTTTTAATAAGCCTTGTTTAGCTTAAGTGCGATACAAGTACGACCCAAAAAAAATTTAAGGATTTGTGCTGTTCATTTTTGTCGTAACTTTGCGGAGCTCGAGTCATTTTGTTTTTGAGAGCTAAAATGAAACTCTTAAGCTAAAACCTGAAAAATTATAAGTTTTGTTTCGTTGGAACGAGATGAGACTGCAAGTGGCAACAAAAAACCCTCGAAAAAAGCACAAATTAACAACTATCAAACGCAGCGATAAAGAATCTATCATAACTAAATTACGTTATTTGCAACTTTTTAATCCTTGCTTCTGAAAGAAAGCAGCTGTAAAAGAGCACAACAGTCAAAAAATCGTGTCACTAATATTTCACAGCACCTGGTCACCAAAAAAGTTCCTTTGTATACCGTTGGTAGATCCATGAACAATCTCATACAAGCAGGACAAATCAAGTATGATCATATTCATCAAAGCTTTGCCAGAGTCATACGGTCTTTTTCGCTTATGGACAGACGTGAAAAACAATCAGTCTGACAGCGATACTTCTTCAAACATAAAAAATAATCCCAAAAATTCATGGCTTATTATCGTAGCTTCATCAGCAATTAGCAACCGACTGAATACTGATATTCTGATGAAAACCTACTTTTGTTTTGCTGTTTGAAATTATGACTTTCTTCAGCTGATTGACAACAGTTTTTAATTCAGGATAATTTATGATTAGAGCTGTATGAATTACTCCAAGCAAGTACTAGCTTTTATGTCAACTTTTCATCAAGCGAAAACGTTTTGCGTCTCCATTCCTACGTAAAACGAGACGAGAAGCTAAATACGCAAAAAATCATTTTCAACAAAAACGCTACAGCGTTTTTGACTGTCACGTGATGAGTAAAAAAAGTTTAAGTACAAAAAGTTTACGGTGAAATGGCAACAGGGGCGCGGTATAGGGGATAGTACGCTGGACTGCCACTCGCACGGCCTGGGTTTCACGCTCTTCCAGATTTTGATTTTTTGTCAGAGTACCATACTAAACTACAGAAGTCGTTGCAGCGATTTTGGTGAAAATGATATTTCGCGTATTAAGCTTCTCGTTAAAACGACCAATCCGCGATAGTGGAACAGCTGGGGCACTCAGCAGGAAGAGAACTACGCGTGTTTCAAAACCGGCGCCTATAATTAGATCGTGATATCCTGCCAGATTGCATAAAGCTTATTCAGCTGAAAAATGACTTTCTTTATCACATCAAATACTGACACTTTAAAATGAAGGTGCAACGATTGTTCATCGTGGTGACGTTATTGGCTGCGTTTGGTAGCGGTAAGTAGGCTTTGCTACGGTCTAGACCAGGGGTTCTTAACCTCTTTTGTATTCTTTACCCTTGCCGATTGAAAAAAGTATAATTTACTACCAGTGCAACACTTTCACCTTTTTAATACTGAAAATTAGAGTTTGTTTTAGTTTATACTTTAAAAAAACTACCCCTTCGGTAGGCAAAATTTACTTGATGGGGATAAATTTACCCCCGGTTAAGAACCCATGGTCTAGACTAATGTCATCTCTTGTGCTTTTTATTTTTAATTGCACACGATTTGTTTTGCAGCATTCCCATTTCCTCCTGATGATTACTTTTGTTTCGAACCGCCGTCTATTGAAAATGGGAAACCAGAATGCGGATCTAGTCTGCCGGACGGAAGTTACGATTTGCAACACCGATGTGACGTCATTTGCGACCCGGGTGAACGGCTTTATTATTAATATAAGCTAAAAAAGCATAAATCAAGCAGCAGCTAGCCCAGGGGGGTATACTGCTCACCTTTTGTTGCACTTAACGCAATGCGTTAACTTTGTTTGTTCATTAAGTTAACGCATTGCGTTAAGTGCACAAAAGTTGAGCATTATACCGCCCCAGAATAAATAAAAAAGATAATTATTTTTCGACTTTGTAAAAAAATTTTTCCGAAATTAATGCTCACAAGTTGCTTGCTTTTCCCAGAGAATGAGGGTATCCTGTGCCCATTAGGAGAGAAAGTTGGGAATATTTTCATGGTAAAAGCTTCATGTTAACGTCAAAATGAAACGAAGCACAGTGTTTCCTCCCTCAGCTAAGGAAATGGTGTAATGATTTTTAGACCTTCTTGCAACTGCGCCTTTCGTACGGTGCCGAAACGCAAGTTTAAACAAGATTTTTGATCGTGCAACTGCGTGGCTGCCAGAAGACGTTTCATGCAGAGGTGAGTAATGGGAACAACGAAGTAATTGCCAAGCATTAAGGTCGTTGAATTCAGCTTTTTGATATGTTCTAAACAGCAACGGTATAAGAGTTAAAAACCGTGATTGGCATAGGATGTTGCTTTGAATACAAGCATGAATTCGTATTCTATAGAAATCGCACATATTCGTAAAACCGCAAAATTTTCAACGCTTCCCATTCTTGCAGCTGATCCTACCAAACGATGTCTCGTTAGACCCAGTCCCCCATTTAGTTTTGGTGAGAAAGGCAGCGTCATGTGTGACCCAGAGCGGCCAGGTGAAGGATGGAACCCAGGAGACACCTGCGAATACCGTTGTCCTGAAGGTTAGCGGTAGTACACTAGAAAACACAAAACACAATACCGAAGAAACATGTATTGGTTTTAGATTACACTTCCAAAGGATTTGATTTTGCGATTTGTGATTTTGAATCTCTTACTTTTACACCAAAAGCTCCTTGTTGTGAACGTAAGTATAAAAACACGAAGACGTACATTTGTATAGCACGGGTAATTGTATTGTGATATGCCGCAATAAAACAAACAGGTAGTGAAAAGGCACAGCAAACGCAACTCACCAACAAACCAGAGAGCTATAAAGTCACAAAAAAAAGGGGGCCGCAAGAACTTATCTTGACCGGAAAAGAAGAATTCAAGCGATTGCCGGGATGTGTTTGTGTCGTTGTATATTTGACTAAATGCTTTTGACGCTAAGTTGACAGTAATTTTAAAAATATCGATTATGAAAACCATAGTACCGGCAGTGAGTAGCCGACATTTGGCGAGGACTAGAATCATTTTGTGCACGCACGAGCTACTTTTTTTGTTAATGTCAAGCTGGGCAACGCAATATTTTTGAAGGCTGCAAAAGTTTGTTTTTATTTTAATTTTTTTATTATATTTAAACGGTCATCAAAAAGACATACGAAAAGATGAGGCAGTTAACATAGACTGCAAAAGTTTGATAGGCGCATAAAATTTTGAAATATGCTTATCGGTAATGAAATTTTACTATTACGCTTGATATTATTTGCAGCGCCATGCACACTCGATGAAGCTGCTGATGTTCTTTTCATTGTCCAACAATCACCTTGTTTCGATTATTTGATCTGGCTAGACATAATACATTTCCTTATCAAAGTAGTAAAGTAAGACTAAATCATATAAAGATTCGTTGACGGCTTTACCTCAACTACAAAATTTGGCGTAAATAGGTCTAAGGTTTACAAAGGTGGCAAATGGTTATGCCACTTACAACAGGTTTTATGGTAAAGTGTTAATTTTGCTACGTGCACATACTCTTCCTGGTCAAATGCAAATGATAAGAATATGACCCCCATGTTATTTCCAAAAGTGAGTTCTTCAATAACGACGCTTAGTTCCTTTCCTCTTACATTTTTTTTGTTTCTAACTAGTTCTAATAAAACTCGATTTCGCTTACGTAAGTTCATCAACTGCTTACTACATTTTGCATCAAAAAGTAGTCTAACTAAACAATCAATTTTTCGTAATAATTTCTAAGCAGGTGCGTCATATATTGCAGGGCCAGTATAGGGCCCTTTTGGTCTATTGCTGGACATTATCATCAAGTTTCGGATTTAAAACTTAAATATAATGTTTTGTTGGTGTTTGTTGTACAGCCAATACGATTCCGACAAAGTCTTAGTTTCATTCATGTTCTACGGATTAAATGGAGTTTTAACAAAACATATCATTCCATTTAGCAAAATTGACGATGATTTAATAACACAAGTCAGCCTCATACCTTTTGATTTTTACACAGCAGGTAATTACAAATATTATCATTACTATTGATTATCCAGCCAATTCAGTGCCAACGCGCAACAAACAAAAAATGTATAACAGCATCAAAAGTCGGTGCTAAAATGGGTGATAAAAACTGCAACTTTTCACTAAACTGAAAGTAACAGGAAACTTTTCGATTATTAGTTTTGTAAAGCAAACAATGAATTACCGTGTAGCCATACGACCATACGACTATCTAGTGCAATTATTCAAATCTAATTAATCAGTCGTTTATCTATTCATAATACAACATGTAGTAACTTAAGCTGCAAATATGCTACCATTACTGACAAATCAAGTTCGCGCTAAATTTTGTGCTGTATTCATCTCTACTACTGCAAAACTACAAATCTAATTTCACTTTACTGTTATTACTGATGCTTATACAACTGGCATTATTGTATTGGTTCAGGATCCCACGGTGTGACAGCTATTAACGAGATTGCCACACATGTGCACGAAACTTCATTGGAAAGGCCCGATGTTCCTAATTCAATTATCTTCGTTATCGACACCCAATCTATCGACAGGGAATTGTACCCAGTAGACTCGCTTGTTGAAGCAAGCAATTCAATGAAAGAAAGAACAGAAGAGGTAAGAACTTACATTTTTTTACTGCCCGTTTCAATGATTGATTCTTCTTTTTTTTTCGTTTGAATGCAATTAAGATTTTAAGAGTGCTTTTTCAATTTTTTCCTTTAAAAACTCTCTAAACTAGGAAGATATCAATAACCGGACAAAACAAAAAAGATATAGTTAACTTCAGTTGTCACTGAAAAAGAAATGATCGAAGTTAAACCTTATCTCTCCGCCTGTCAAGTACACTTAGTCAGGCTACTGACCTTCAAAAACTTGATATTAGTTTGTTCGGAAAATTTTGGCAAAAGCATAAACGATAACAAATTCAATAAAAATATCATCTCCATATCATCTGTTGTATATCAATTATACCTTTCCTAATTTTTAGCAATTGCTTTACACACTAATACCTTGATTTAATTAAGGCATAGTATTGCTATCATACATTAGTACACCATAACTTTAACTGGTTATTCTACACTACCTTTACTTATTCTGTAGCAAAATTTCACACTCATTTTTAGCTTGCATAATGTTTCCACTGTTGAGACCACATCAGAAACTTTTTCTTTCTGATAAAGATTTTTGTTAAATTAGGTATTTGTGATTGGTTTGGGAAGAGGAAACCTTTATCTTCCTGAACATGGTGGAGAAATCATCAGTGACAACTTGGACTTTTCTGAGGAACTCTACATCCTTGCTTCACGTCCCGAATATGTCGTAGAAGTCCAAGATATCAAAGATGCTGATCCCAATACTGCAGCGAAGGTAGTCTGCAAACGATGCCCACCCGAAGATTTCTTTTTCAAATAAAGTGATTACTTTTTGAAGTGACGTACTTGCGCAGTTTGCACACCCGTATTTTAGCAACTTCTCATATTGGCAACGTTCACGGTAGTCAGAAACGCAAATACATATGTAACAGTTGTTTGTAGTGGATATTTTTTGGGCAATTAAGTCCATACGTATTGCTGTTAAGTTTATAGCGTCAATCAGCTCAGAAGTTCTTTATTATAGTCGTAATCAGCTTAGAAGTCGAAAACAACTATCAAACCCCACCATAACAAGATAATAGTTGGGTTTATAGTCCTACAAATCAAATAAATACCATTTGATTTAAAACAACCGTTATAAAGAATGACAATATGCTCCAAAACTTCAAGTAACTAGGCTACTTAATCCGAATTTCTGCATTAGTTCACACCAAAGTTTATAGTTTTACAAGCATAATAGTAAAAGCAAAAAAAAACAAAGCAAAACTTACTTTTGCTTCATTAGAAGCTTGAGATTGGGTTGCAAGTTGTGTCACGCGGTTGATTATTGGGGCAACGTTGGTTGGACCCCATAGCTTCACCTGAGAAATGGCATCCTTGTAAGCGACTAAAATTCCCTGAATTCCTGTAAAATTGTTATGTCGTAATTTGTAATAACGACTAAAGGGTAATTCATAAATTACTCCATCGTGCAGCCCTAAAAGTCACAGTACGACTCAAGAGCAAAATGCCCAATTTTTCATCATCTGGGGTAAACATGGCAACAGCAAAGCTTGCTAAAATTTTACTGCTTTAGAAAGATGAAAGTTTACTGTAAGGTAGTCAACTAAGTGTTGATCGAATTTATGAAAGCTGCTTGTTGTCGATATGCGCATAAGCGCTGTGTTGTACGCCAAATCGTTTCAGAAAAAAATAGCATATTGATGTTATCCTATAATGCTTGCTCATATCCCGCCTCCATTCCTTTCCTATTCTTTTGTTAAAACAAAAATCCAAAGTACAACGTACCTACTAAACGAAATCATAGAAAGAACACAGTGAATAGCAAACTTTACCAGAACAGCATGGATTTTCTTCGTTAAAGTTGAGAGGAAAGTCGTGCGATATTTCGTTAGAAGGGGGAATTTTAGCTCCAAAGCCAAATGCAGGGAAGAGTTGGTCACTATAACGTAAAAATATTTGTAGCAAAATGCATTAAAACTCGGTTAAACTAGAAAGTTTAAAACATTCTGATCATCTTTACACATTTTACCAAGAAAGAAACTGTATGAGACGTTGGAAAGTGGTTTGCAATCTTTAACGGTGGTGGCTTAAGAACAAACGTAGGATTAACTTATACCGTAACATGGAGCCAATATTCAAAAGTTGTTGGGCAATTATGTAAATTTCTTGGATATTTTTATATATACACTGCAGTATATACTTGTCATAATGTTGTAACACATTTCCAATCGCTTGTATAGCTTGTGCGTATTCGTTCAGATTTACTCGGCCTGTGTAATGCAACGAACTAGAATGTCGAGGGTCACCATTGGATCCAGTAAAATCTATTCCACACTGCAAGCGAAATAACAAGTGATTTTAGGCAAACTTACACTTGAAATAACACAGAAGACATGTGTTATTCGCTACAATGAGTACGTGTGATGTTATTTTAATGATAACTTGTAAAAATAACAGAAGGAAAGGTTGTCCTAGAATTATAACAAAAATTTGAAAAACTTAACAAATTGATTAGCAGTCACAAGAAACTTTCAACCAATTCGTTTTGAGGTGCGTTCACCGATACGCGTTTTGTGGGTCGCGATTACCGCGCGCGACATTTTTTTTTTCATCGCTCTTACTATTTTTCAAGTAACCGTTCATCGAACACGCGATAAACGCGCGCGATGACGGAGCGTCAAAATGTGCCCGCGATCTTTTATCTTGGTGAAGACAAAAAATCGCGCGACGCGCGCGAAAAGTTTCATTTTTAAGAAATCTGTAGCTAGACCTACTGGTAAAATTTTGATTTTACAGCAGCCTAGTCTACAGTATTGATGAACAATGGCTGCTGAAGCGATTGAGATGTTGATAAAGCTGGTGAGGGAGCGAGAATTTATATATAATGCAAAACATGAAAGTCACATGGACGCCACGATGCTTGCAAATGTGTTGGAGAGCATTGCCAAGACTGTGAACGTTGAAGGCATGAACGGTTAGTTCATATACCGAATACAATATGTAATGAACAATCAGCATAGGCCTTCCTGTGCTGGGTGTATGAGTACGAGTAGCGCTTGTTGATTCACTTTCTATAATTTAGATACCGGCACTAATATAGTAATCGCAGCCAAGATAGTCCATAGGAGCAGTTACTGTACATTCAGTTATGGTGCCAAGTATGAGCAGAGATAACATTGAAAGCAAACCTTTCAGGCTATCCCAAGCACCTTACCGGTACGGTATGAAAAAGCGCATATTTATAATCAAAACGATAGGTGCTTATACAGTACAAAAAGACAATTTTTTTCGCGAAAGTTTATCATACCTCTAGCAGGCCTCTTGCGTTGTCTCCTCTCCACTTATTTGACTAGCAAAACGCTCACAGGAAAAGTGCATTAACTTTTTGGCCATTTTTAGGCAACATTGCATATTGACGGCATAAACATAGCATACTCCACCGTGGCGTAGCCAGAGGGGCACTGCCCTCCCCCCCCCCTTTTTGACGAAGCTTAATTTGAAGTGTAATTAAAACATTTTCACAAAAACTTTGTTTCGAAAGCTCCCTTATCTTCACCACTTTTTCATTTGCGACTAATTTTTGCGCCATTTGAATTTTGACGCAACTTCTCCACAAAAAGCGCTTGCGAAGCATCGTTGCATCATAACAGCGCAGTGGGATCAAATACGTAAGTATAAGTACAGAGAAAAACCAAGATTTTATCGCAAAAAGGCAATCGAATACGGCGAGCAAAAGGAAAAAATGTTCAATGGAAAATTAAAATTTCAGAAGAATAGGGACTTTCTCGTTGTGTTGTCGTTCTATGTGTTTTTTGTTCGTGCATACCATACGGTGACAAAATCGTTGAATTTTCTGAAGTATATAATGCGGTGCTGAAGGCAGTTTGATTAGGATTAGGATAGCGATTAGCGAATTTAAGGATTGCGTGCCTAGGTCTACAGTAAATAATTAACTCCATATTCATCCGTAAACAAAATAAATACTAATAACTTGAGGCAAAAATCAAAATACGGAAAGACAGCCTGAGCCTAACGCCTTGGCCTGAACAGACCATTTTTTGAAGTTTTTGGCTTATCGTAATTTGCCTCCCCCCCCCCCTCTAAATACTCCCTGGCTACGCCCCTGATACTTCATACTGCTGCTTGTTATCACTCGCAAAATGCAACGCTCTTCATGCCGTATTTCAGCTTTATGGCAGTAAAACAACTAAAAACTTTTGAAAGTACGCCATTGGCCTCTTTGACGGTTGTTTGTCTCTTTTGCTGTCTGCTGGTCGAGACAACTCGGCAGTTTAAAAGTGTTTGATCATACCTCCTGCTTTTTGAGCTCTGCAAAATCGTCATCCTCATCGCTACTTAGGTAAACACCCCCGCGCTTTTTCCGGTCGCGTTTAACACCAGCGTTTATCGCTATGTAAAAAAACGCGTATCGGTAAATGCACCTTTACTCCTAATTGCCTACATGCCATCAGATAGATCCTTTACTACGTGTAAACATAAAGCGTACCGTAAAATTGATTTGACATCCTCCAAAAATATAATCCAAAAACGAATATCTTTTCTCAACCTGAAAAATTGCTTTTTAGTAACATCATTGCAGCAAGCACTTACACCTCATGCAACACTTGCAAGGTACCGGTATCACAGTAATAAGCCTACTAATGCTTGTTAAATCTGAATGAGTTGCAACTAAAGGCAAAACTCATAGACATCTGACAGCGCAGATAGCCGAATGGTAAGAGCCTCCGCTTCTGGAGCTGTAGATTTGGGTTTGATTCCCAGTCGGGTCAGCTTCGCTGCTTCACGCTTAGCATATAAGCGACCATGTGGAGAACAAGCCGGCAAGTTTACTTGTCGTGCCGTTTGGAAAGACCCTTAGCGGGATTCCCTCATCTTGGGGTGATAGATAGATGGCCGGCAACTCCTAAGCGAGCTCATCATAGCGCTTTGATCGCTTTCCCGTGATAGGAGGATAAGTATGCAACTAAATACGCAAAAAGACGTCAATCGAAACAACATCTTTCAAACGAGCATAGATCAAACAAAAGAAGCTGGCTCAATGCATTTAGTCAGCTCTTATTCACGTGTTACCGTGCATTGCATCACTGTCAGTTTTCCCGAATTTCTGTAATCTTTTTTCTTTGCTTTCTTTTTTTGATTAATAAGGTCCAATACAGGTAAAGTGTCAGCATTTTTCAGTTGAGCCAATTCTATTTCACATTCTCCAATCAAGCTGTGCGATCCGCTACTGTCATAATCGTATACTTGAAACTGCAATGAAAAATAAACTTTTAATAAAGTTACAATAATAAATAGCATGACAACCGAGAACATACATTTGCTTGCCATACACCGTCAAGTACTGTAAGTGGTAAGCGACAGTGTAGCCTACCACTTGCGTGTTCAACAAAACATTCAATGACGAACACACTCTTACAAAGTGCGGCGCTTAATAGGTACCTATACGTACCACAAGCAGCGTATAAGTACTTGATGTTCTTTAAAATTAGACTTTAACTTAAACAAACCGTAATTAATTGTGGTAACAAGGGTAAACTAGTGGCCTCACCAGTAAGCGTGTTAATCGCCAAACTAGTCCGCAATCCTTGTACTTCATACGCATACCTTACTTGCCTGGGATAAAAAATATATTGATTTCAATTTCAGTGAGTGGAGTAAACGTAGGAATGTTCCTTATCAACTCATAACCTACGTACCAGTACAGTAACTCTACTGCAGTTAAACTCAGCGTTTTTTAAAGTTTAGCTCGAGCAACCATTAAGCAGTTTTGAAAAACCGCCAATTATTAAATTTGTTTTCTACGCTATCGTAAAAGAAGATTTTAAGAGACCGCTGGACAATTTTGAGAGACCATTTCGGTTCCTCAAAACGCCTTTAAAAAAGACACTGGTTATACTCACCAAAACAGGAGTGTTAAAGCATAGTTCTCTATAATATGGTTGTACAACTCTTTTTCTTCTTTTTCTCTTTTTTATCTTGTCACGCTTCAATGAGAAGGTACGGAAGTAGAATTCCCACGATATTTTAGTACAGTAATGCCGCAACCACACGTGTAATAACAAACAATTTTTAGGAAGAAGTGTGGGGGGAGGAGTGAGGAAGTGCGTTGGGGTGAGGGGAAGTGTAAAGGGAGGTGGGAGAAGTGTGGGGGAGGTGTAAAAAACGTGTTGGGGGAGGGGGGGTGAGGGAGATGTGGAGAAAGGTGTGAGGGTGTGGCGAAGGGCAGGATAAGGTGAGAAGGGGTGTGGAAAAGTGTGTTGGAGTGTGGGGAAGGTGAAGGGAGATGTGGGGAAGTGGGGAAAGTGAGAGTTGTGGGAGGTGGGGGGATGTGTGGGGAAGTACTGAGGGAGGTGTGGAAAAGTGTGCTGGGGTGCGGGGAGATGTGGGAAAGTGTTGGGGAAGGTGAGGAAAAGTTTGGGGGGTTGGGGTCAGGGGAGTTGGAGTCGGGGGGACTGGGGTCGGGGGTGTTGAAGTCGAGGGGTGGCGTCAGGGGAGTTGAAGTAGGGGGGTTGGGGTCGGGGGAGTTGGAGTCAGGGGGGCTGGGGTCGGAGAATTTGGGGTTGGGGGTTTGGGGTCGGCGGAGTTGTGGTTGGGGGGTGGGGTCAGAAAAGTTGGGGTCGGGGATTGGGGTCGAAAAAGTTGGGATCTGGGGGTTGGCATTGAGGGGGTTGAGGTCGGGGGGTTGGAGTCGGGAGGACTGGGGTCGGCGAAGTTGTGGTTGGGGGGTGGGGTCAAAAGTCGAGGAGGTTGGAGTTGGGGGGGTTGGGGTCGGGGGGGGTTAAGGTCTGGGGTTGGAGTCGGAAAATTTGAGGTTGGGGCAGTTGTGGTTGGGGGGTGGGGTCAGAAAGTTGGGGTCGCGGGGTGGAGTCAGGGGGTTGGGGTCGGCGGAGTTGGGATTGGGGGTTGGAGTCAGGAAAGTTGGGATCAGGGGGGTTAGGGTCTGCAGAGTTGTGGTTGGAGGGTGGGGTCAGGGCCTCAGGGGAGGTGGGGTCGAGGAGGTTGAAGTTGGGGGGAGGTTGGGGTCGGGGGGGTTGAAGTCGGGGGAGTTGAAGTAGGGGAGTTGGAGTTAGGGGGGCTGGGGTCGGCGGAGTTGTGGTTGGGGGTGGGGTCAGAAAAGTTGGGGTCAGGGGTGTGGGTTGGGGGAGTTTAGGGTTGGAAGAGTTGGGATCGGGGGGTTGGCATTGAGGGGGTTGGAGTCAGAGGGACTGGGGTCAGGGGGGTTGGGGTCGGCGAAGTTGTGGTTGGGGGGTGAGGTCAGAAGAGTTGGGGTCGAGGAGGTTGGATTTGGGGGGTTGGGGTCGGGGGGTTGGGGTCAGGGGAATTGGGGTCAGGGGGGTTGGGGTCAGGGGGGCTGGGGTAGGAGAATTTGTGGTTGGGGGTTTGGGATCGGCAGAATAGTGGTTGGGGCGTAGGGTCAGAAAAATTAAGGTTGGGGGGGTGGAGTCGGGGTGTGGGGTCAGGGGAGTTAAGGGTCGGAAGAGTTGGGATCGGGGAGTTGGCAGTGAGGAGGTTGAGGTCGGGGGAATTGAAGTCAAGGGGTTGGAGTTAGGGGGACTGGGGGGTGGGGTCAGAAGAGTTGGGGTCGAGGGGGTTGAAGTTGGGGGGGTTGGGGTCGGGGGTGTTGGGGTTAGTGAAGTTGGGGTCGGGTAGGTTGAAGTCAGGGGGGTGGCGTCGAATGGGTTGGGGTCCGGGGAGTTGAAGTCGGGAAGTTGGGGTTGGGGGAGTTGGATTTGGGGGGTCAGGGAAGTTAGGGATCGGGGGAATTGTGGTCAGGGGGGTTGGGGTTGGAGGGTTGGGGTCAGGGAGTTGAGGTCCAAAATCGTGACACTACCCTTCTCCCCATATTTTCCCGCTCTCCCAGATTGTCCCATATTTCTTCCCACACTTCCTCGCACCCCCCACTTTGACCCCACCCCAAAACCCTTTCCACACCTTTCCCCACATCCCAAACACATTTCGCCACACCCCAAACACACTTCCACACACCTACCCCCATTCCCCACACCACCCCATACTTTCGCACACCCCAACACACTTCCCACACCCCCAACACACTTTCCCTTACCTCCCCCCACACCCCAATACACTTCCCCACTCCTTCCATATTTCCCCCATACTTGACCCAACTACCAAAAATTTCCCAATTCCCCCACCATCTACACTCCCCCAAAAGTAATAAAAGTTTTGGTACTGTTCTTTGAAAGCTGGTAGCCATAAAGCCATACACTGCAATTTCAAAATTAAAGAACTGAATTTTAGCATGCGGTAGGCTACAGATCCTGAACTTTTTTGATTTTAGGAAAAAAGCTGCTTTTAGAGTATTGAAAGTCAAAAGGAGGTTCAGGTAGATACAAGAAGTAAAACTTACGAAAGTGCAACAGTTCTGTGGGTGAATGCAAAAGCTTCTTTTTTTAATCAATATTTTAGGCCATGATAAAAAATACAAAAAAGTTTAAGTCAGTAGGTGAACAGTGAAGGTGAGGTAGGGGTAGTATGCTACACTAGGGATAGGCTGCTTGCATTGAAAAAAAGCAACAACACGGATTGAGCAGACTTGGTTCCCAAACTTCTCAGAGTTGGGACCCACTTTTTATAACCACAGCTTACGACCACCCACTTTTTTGTCCAAGTCTCTAAAAAATAGGTCTTTAATTATTCCCTAAAAAAATGAAAAATAAAACAAACATAAAAGGTCTTTGATCAGCTTAAATACCCCAAATTTTTAAAATTATGATAGCTTGCATTTTTGTCCAAATTTTGTTAGTTGTGAGCATTTTTTTTTAAATTTTTATGTCTGGAGGGAACACTGCTTTACGCGACCCACCAATATTCATTTTGCAATACCCCTAATATTGCTTTGTTGCTCATAATAGGAATACTGTATCGAAAAAAAAACAACTTTTGACCGAAAAGTTAAGGTTACTGAGAAAAAAATCACTACTGCATCATGATGATGTCAAACTTGGTAATTAAAACTTGTTACAAAAATGAATTGAGGTACAAGTATCGACAATACTGTATCACGTATTGGTATGGCTAAAGTAGTATTTTTAAGTATAGCGCATTGGTATTGCTTTAGCCCAATTTAAATGTATCGCATATCGATATCGCTTAACGCAAATTTAGGGTATCATGCCCATCACTGTACATAACTCAGGACAAGTAGACTAAACATAATGAAAAAATATGCCAGGCAACAACCTCATTAAATCTAGATACTGCCAAACTGGCATTGTATCAACCAGTTGTTATTTGCTCGCAAATCATTAAACCTGCTGAACTGGAAAAAAATATTTTCAGGAACTCAATAATTCAAAAAATCAGTCAAAACTAATTTTGAGCATTCAAATCATGCCCAAAAAAACATTTTACAGTGCTTGAATTTTTAACGCGGCATTTTCAAATTTTACAAATGGAGGGTGGTTGCCCTCCCTGCACCCCTGTCTCCTACGACTAGGCCTATGCCTTTTTCCACACCTCTCCACAACCCAACTCACTTCTCCACCCCTTTTCCCACACCCTCAACCTCAACCTGCCAACACTCACCTCGTACACTCTACCACACCTCCCCAGACTTACCCCATACTCTATCCCACATCTCCCCCTACACATGGGTGCAAATCCAGGTAGGATGAGGGATGCATCCCCACCAAGAATTCGGCAGCATCCCCCCAATACTTTTAATGTCCAAGTAGCCTACCGGTACTCAAAACTGGGCATCAGCGAACGTGATGACCTTTTTTGGTCTTTACTTCATTTTGGGCAAAAAATTGGGCATCTGCAACCTTTTGTTTTTTTGGTCTTCATTATATTTTGACAAAAAATTGGGCATCTGCGGACGTGTCAATTTTGCTAAATCATCCCTCCATTGCTCAACATAGATTTGCACCCCCGCCCCTACACCCCCAGTACCTTTTCCCTCCCTGCACTCCTGTTTCCTTCGACTAACCCTATGCCTAGGTCTCCTACGACTAGGCCTTCCACACTAGCTTCATGTTGTTTCAACTGCTAATCTGATGTGCTCCTTGGGAGCAATTCAGAGCGTACCTTGTAACTCATGCGTGACGAGTGGGTCACGTGACACAGTTGTACAACCATATTATAGAGAACTATGGTTAAAGTTTCCACAGCAGAGACTTTGGATTCTAACTGAAAAAGGTGCCCACTGAGGCTTTTTGGTGTCTTTTATTATCTGCACAAAAGTAATTACAATAAGCTTGTTTCTTCACTTATAGGTGCCAAGTTTTGTATGGGATGATTGATTATTCGTTTTTGCAACACTCAATGTGATGTATTTTCCAAGTTTGACTCAATGCTAACTCCAAGAATCAAATCAAATAATCCAAACCGTACGCCCCTACCATAAATTGGTCAAATTTATGGTAGGTGAAAATTTCTTTTGACAGAAAATATGGGTAAAACAACTGATATGCGAATACAATAATAGGCTTAAAAAATTAACCGACTCACTTCTGTTTGGTGTATAAGGATAAGTTTGTCTCCAGCTCTTTTGCAAAGTTGCAAGAAAGGATCGGATTTACCCAAGAAATCTTTTTTATCCAATCCTGATCCGTGGACAATAAATTTTAAGACATTATTATCGGTGATTTCACGAGATACAATCTGCAACTCATTCGTATCAGTTCTACAATACTGTTGAATGCTACACAGCATTTTCCACAGCATTAAGGTCTGTTTACACTAAATGCGATTTTAGTCCGATTTGTTGTCGTGCGAAATTTCATAAGATTTTTGACGTAAACAGTTGACGAAAATATTTTCCACACAATTCGAACCCAAACAATTTTGCTTTCTACCGGTTGTTTTGGGAAGCACATTCCGATTGTATTCTAGAACAGCAGTTCCCAATTCGTTTTTGGGCCTGCACCCCTTCGGCAAGGAAAATTCATTCTCGCACCCTTTGGACAAATTGAATTATTGATTGATTTCTTTATCTTTATCCTCCTATCACGAGAAAGCGGCGGAGGTGCTAGGCGTAAGACGAATCCAGACTCGCAATGCCTTTGTTTCCGAATTTTCCGGTTGAATTTTGCTTCTGACTTCTTTAATTTGCTGCTAGCCGGATTCCACCAAGCAGAGGAAGCATCTTATTCTAGGACGCAACAACGAGACTAGGTTGGGAGTTAAACCGTTAACCTAGCGATATTGGTCGTTGTAAAAACGACGCTCCAAACCTCTGCGCCACGCTGCCTACATACAGAAATATAATAATCCCTGATTGTATATACAGTATTGTTTACAACAACAGGAGCAACATTCACACAAGTATTAATGGAAAAAATAATCACCAGTACCATGAACTACTGTGAGACAAAATTATCAGAGAACTGGAGAAAAAGAGATAGGCTATACCATAACTACCGCTGTATAAACTGACTCACCAAAAAGGAACCTTACTTACACCCAACCTTGCCTCCAAGGCGAACTAACTCTAGATTTGGTTAACAAAGCCGGTTACTACAATGTTTTGCCTATTCAACTAGGCTTTTTACCATATTCCTGTTATTCAAATAGAAAACAAAAAAACAGCTGTTAAATTAACTACTATCACATACCTGGCAGTTCACCTTATTTCTCCTATCCCAAACTACTCCCTAAATAGGAATGTCCATTTCAGATTATCGAATCCTACGGAACCGGTTCCGTTTTGAGAATTCGGTTTCATTGCGAAAAGATTGCGCGTGATAAACCTTTTCAGACGCTGCGCATAAACGCAATGCGCGCTCGGCCTCGTGCGTGTATGTGTGATCATGCGGTGTTCGTCGGAGGCCGTAAAAGATCTGTGGGAGGCCATGAATGTAGTATGCACCGCTCGCATATATACTGGAGCCGTATTTTCATCATGTGTTTCTAAAATTTAAAGAGAGGCATGCCCGCTGTTAGCTCCATCACTACGCCACTGCGTGTATATATGCCTCGAATTTGTAGTGCTGTAATCCTAGGGCTGGCTATAAATTCATTAAAAATGAAACAAACGGTTGATTTTTTTGTTTTGCAGTAGTCGAGCGGTTGCGTGCTGAACTGATATCAAAATTACTAACGGCCATTGTACAGATTTAGGACTAGAATAAGGATTCGAAATTTTGGATTTGAAAAAAAAAGATTCGGAATCATACTAGAATACGGTAATTATTCTGAAATGGATGGACGGACCCGATCTCTAAATTTAGCCCAACTAGCAACTCACACATCACCCGCTTTCTTCCAATTTTAAACGGAACAAGAAGCAAACATCAATAACAAAACACAAGGAAAATACTATGGCATGACAGACGTCAAGTAATGTCACAAATTTAGACAATAAACATATTCAATTGCACACAGGCACATTTCAGAAATAATAATAAATAAATAACTGAGGTTATTCTCAAGTTATCTTGAACTGATAATTCAACAGTAAATGAGGGAGACTGCGAAGTGAGTTTGCGCTCTTCGAGTCAGCAGCCACCCGTTATATATGTCAAATGCGATCGGCTCCAGCCGTGAGTCGAACCCGTCACGCAGGATCTGTCACCTGCGCGCGGTACCGCTAGGACATGTCGCCGACACCTTCAGACGTTACAAACATCAGACGCTACAAACACACAGCTTGGGAGAATCAACGATACCTTTCACCAGCGGTAAAATTGGCAAGTTCTCTCGCACCTCCAGAGGGTGCGACTACCCCAATTGGGAATCGCTGTTCTAGAATGCCACGCAAAGTGACGTAGCTTTACGTCATAACCTCTAACTGTTTCGTAGCTATGTCACTGTACGTACGAAAAATGTCATCGTATTCTGTGTCAACACACCTTACGACTCAGTACAGGCCAAAGAAACACAAGATGTGTATCAGTTGCTACGAATACTAAAATATCTGAATTTGAAAAATGTATTTTCAAACGTCTCTTAAAATAGCTAAGCATGCAACTTCGAATGTGAGTAAGCACCGATTGCAAAGCAAATCCATAGAACTACAAGGTGAGATTACTTGTTTTCTGGGTTTACATTTACAATTACGTATCATAATTCTTCTTGACACTTAAGTTTGCATTACTCTGCTCTGTTGTACAATCAAATTTGGTTAACTGCATAATCAGTAGGACAAACCTTCTCGCCTTCAAGTAGCATTAGCCTACATCTCACTCATCAGCAATTATACATTTGCGTTCTTGTACAGTAGGTATTGTTTCACTTGTGCTACAAGCAGAAAAATCTTCAATCATACCGGTATGCATAAAACTTTATAAATCTTATTACCGTTATTGTAGAAGGTTGGGAAGACAAGGGAATTTGTTTCGAGAGTTTTTCTGTCAATGTTTTAGCCGAAACAATCTGAAAAATAACAGTAACATTCTACATAAAACTCATAAGACAAAGACTCAATTACAGCATGCAGGAATAATGAAAATACTTTTGTAGCTAACTAAAAAAATAATTTTTGCATTAGCTCAGTAACATTTGTATTCATAGACGCACGTAGGGGGGGGGCACGGTGCCATGCCCCACCCCCTCTCACTCTGTAATAAGGCACTAAATCCTAACTTCCAGTCAACAATTATTTCTCAAACTAATAATGGTTGCAGCTAGCTTTCACTTAATTTAACCAAGCTTCTGTTTTTAGATATAAGCTGAGAAAATATTTTTGCATTGTGCATAGTGACTGCACTCACTGCATGCCCTTTTTTGATAATAAGTGTGCTAAAATGAGTGTTTTCATGTGAAAACCGTAAAAATATGTTGTTGTATATATCATGGCATCGTCTCAAGTCAAAATGGAAAAGCCTAGCAAACCCTCAGAAGCAGAACCCCGGTTTCGCTTAGGAAAGCCAAAAAGTAAAAGTCATTTCCTTAACACTGAAAATAATGTGCCTCTGGCCTGCGAACAATTTGCTCTCAGATGGGTTACTAATTACTAAACTTACCGTATACAACTGGTAGCTTCCAACGTTGTAACCATAACGCAGAACTCAGAAATACACCTGATACATTTAGGCTACTGACAAATGTACCTGGTAGTACATGACCTCCGCGAGGTACAATACCACGCGGAGGTCATGCACCAATGACGGCGAGATAAAAATCAAAACTATTTAATTGATAATAAGGACACGGCAATTCGGCTGCAACAGTGTTTCTCAATTTTTTTAAAACTTTGACTTTACCGTCCCAAAGATTTTTTTCTATTACTCACAGTCCTTTCTTTTTACGAAGTGGTTAAAGTTACGTGACCGTAACATTTGCCTCTTTGGTTTATTTTATTACTTCGTCACGCTCAGGGTTGAGAATTGACACCCAAAAAAGTAAAGAAATAATCGATATTCGATAGTTCACCAAAAAGTAAAGAAATAATCGATATTCGATAGTTCACCAAAAAGTAAAGAAATAATCGATTTCGATGGTTGTTTAAAAAAGTAAAGAATAAAGAATATTGTAATTGATATTAGGCTACACTGAGCATTTAGCGGTCTACGCCAAGCATTTTTCGTGATGTCCTCACGTTCTTGTGGTAACTTACGGGCAAACGACGGACATAGTATATGCGAAGCAACTTTGCTATTACAGTAAAAATCTTTTTTTGTTTGTTTCTTTCGGCACAAAAAAAATTTATCAGCAAAATGTAGGTAATGACATGCCGACGATTATTTTAAATTTACTGAAGTGAGATAAAGCAACCCGGACAAAAAGAATCGAATATGGAATATCGATTTGCGCCGAAAAAAAAGTAAAGACAAGGCCATATTCGATGCTAAAGATTTTTGCGTATTTTCAAGAAATCAAAATGCTTTTAAATTATATCTCATCCTGATGATCCGTTAAGGTGAAACAGCCTGTAGAGGTTTTATTTGTGTTGTTACAATGCATAATATATATGCTCTGACCTGTCATCAAGCACTTTTTGTTTGCTGGAAGCAATCACCACTTTGAGTCACTAAAATTACATCACTTATGTTACTTACGCAGTTTTGCGCTAAGCTCACGATCAAATTAAAAAATAAGGTTATAATATCTACTTGCAGACGCAAAATGGAGCCCCTCAAAAGTACGGGGCCCGGGGCTAAATGGCTTCCCTGGCCTCCCTCTCGACGGGCCTGACTAAAAGCATTCATCTTGTTAAAAAGTAGGCTACCTGGCTAAGGGTCACCACAAGGTCTCCCAGATCTTCATCCGCGCCATCTTCTTCGGAATTGATATCACTGCCGTTGGGCCTATTATTTACGATGAGTTTAAGGGTTTGAATTTGCTCAAACTCGAAGTCAACTTCAATTGTTTGATTGAATTTTGGATTGCTGTCGTTTTCTACCTGTTCTGTTCGCCCAATCTGCAAACACACATCATTCTAAATAAATGCTTTCAAGGGCCGATTGGTGTAATGTTTAGACATTGCTATTGGAGCGGGAGGTCTCGGTTCGATTCCTGGGTCGGTCAAATCGGACACTGTCACCAA
Organism: Trididemnum miniatum; assembly: GCA_964006365.1. Taxonomy (NCBI): domain Eukaryota; kingdom Metazoa; phylum Chordata; class Ascidiacea; order Aplousobranchia; family Didemnidae; genus Trididemnum; species Trididemnum miniatum. The sequence continues at coordinate 4,505,917 of OZ023241.1, forward strand.
CGGCACGCCACCGCAGCGACGTTTCTGTGTTGTACATACGCTAAGTTGTGGAAGCAGGCCTGGCCTCTCGTTAAATGCTTCGGCCTAATACCGCGAGTATACTGATGATTTGATTTTTTTTGTTGAAAACTTCAACAGCGATTCTGTGGCTAGTCGGGTCCAATGTATCATGTTTGCCCAGCATATGTAGGTGCAAATCCAGAAGGATGGGGGGGATGTATCCCCCCAATGATCCGGCAGCATCCCCCCAATATTTTTCATGGAAGTGGAAAATTCCCCATACGATGTATATGGAAGCCTACCCAACCAAGACGCACGAGTGCTAATTATGGGAATTGTGTAGCCAGAGGCGTGGTGCAGCCAAAAAATTTGGAGGGGCCCGAGTAACAACTTAAACAGATACCGATCATAAGTTCACAACCTTTGTAAAAGCCGTATTTAGCATTGTGTAACATCACGACAAAGGAACTTTGAAAAAGATACCAAAAAATGTCGTGATCCCCAAATTTAAATTTATTTTGATACCTCAAACCGCTCCTTAATTATGGACATTGTGCGCAATCACTGTGGCCCCACAATTTAACAAAGGGAGAAGATATTGCTGGGGGGTTGGGGGAGAAACTCCAGCCCCGGGAGGCAAGGGGGGTCTGGGGGCGAAGCCTCCAGCCTCCAACGGATTTTTATTGTTTTCACATAAAAAAAAACACTCGTTTTTATAGCAGACTTTCTTATCGAAAACGGCATACCGGTATTTGCAATGAGTGCAGTCAATATTGTAGTGTCACGCAATAGGCCTACAAAGTATTTTAGTAGTCCATGTCAAAAAGCATAAGCTGATCTAAAATAAATGATAGGAGGCTGCAATCATTATTGCTTTCGACGTATTTGATGGGATGACGTGATAGGCGTGTTCTAGGCTATAATCTTTAACAACGCCCGCAAAATATTTTCTAAATTCTAACTACAGATCAAGAAAATAACTTTACTCCTGAGTCGAAGCAATTGATTGAAGCAAAAATAAAAAAATAAAAAAATGGAATTTATGGCGTAAGAAAGGGGGGGATAGGGGGTTAGTTTGAAGGATGCAAACAAAATGGCACTGATTAATTTTTTTTTTTTTTTTTATTTTTCAAAAGTAACACGTCTCAGAAAATGGCACGACGCCACTGAGTGTAGCGCAAATCAGTTCTGTCGGCAGCATTTTTTGATAATACGGCGATTATTACCGATGAATAGGCTCTACTGCCCTTTGCTATGTCAGATAATTAATTTTTTTCGTGCATTGTTGTGACAATTTAGGAAAAATTTAAGTTTAAGGAAAGTGTGTGAATTACGGTAATATGCAGCAGAAGCATATAGGCGCACGCAAGGGGGGGACACGGTACCATGCCCCATCCCGTTTGGCCCTGTAATAAGGTGCTAAAACTTAACTTTCAGTCTATCTCAAACTGATAATGGTTGCAGTCTCCTTTCACTTATTCTAGCCAGCAAGCTTCTGCTTTTAGATATATGCTGCGAAAATATTTTTGCGTTGTCCATAGTGACTGCACTCATTGCATGCCCTCTTTCGATAAAAAAAGGGTGCTAAAATGAGTGTAATTTATGTGAAAATCGTAAAAATTCGTTGGCTGCTGGGGCTTTCAGACCCTCGGTGGTGCCCCCCCCTTTTTGTCAAATCCTGGGTGTGCCACTGAGCAGAAGGAATGAACTGAACCTATAAACTGGTAACGCTAGTAATTGAATTGCCAATTTGCATCCCCCAAGTATCGAAAAATGATCAATTTTGCTAAATCATCTCCCCCAATATCGAAAAATGATCAATTTTGCTAAATCATCCTCCCCAATGTTCAATATAGATTTGTACCTCTGCCAGCTTATTCCTGCGCACCATGAAATGCTTGTAGGGTGTTGAAACGAATTAGAAAGACAGTAGAGGCTCAGAAATTGATAAAGTAGACAGAAATGACAAAAATTTTTTTTCATTAATATTAATATGAAAACATACGCTGCATTTCAACGATTTTCGTCATTTTTTCGTTTTGCTAGCTTTGATTTTTTACGTCTTATTTCTTACTATCTCCATCAAATCGCTCGTTTTGTCTTGGAAGCGATGGAATAGAAGGTCAGAATTTGGACAAAATATTTGTCGGCATGCAAAGTTCACAGCTTCCTGCTATCACTCAGCTCCTCCCCACAAGCGTATTTGGGGGGGGGGGGGCATTGTGCCATTTCCCCCTTTGACTTTGCATTCCACTAAAAAAAAATGTTGTTAAGTGACCGAAATATGCCAGACCCTTTTTACGGCCTTTGTGGTTCATGCCACCCCCCTTTTAACATTTCTCGCTGTGCCACTGTCCTCCTCATTTTTGTACCAAAAAGACAAATTACCAAAAATCCATTCGAACTATCCAATAAATGTCGTGGCTCTTTCGCCACAGTTATAGTAAAATATCGATTTTGAGAAAGCGCTGCAATTCTTTTTAGGTTGTGGATGTATAACCTCAATCGAAAAATTCTCGTTTTAATCTATTTTAAACAAAATCGCATTATAATAGGTGTAACTAAAATGTCACACGTGGTTCCCAGCTAGCCTGGATCAATCGTAAATGTTACATGAGTTATTTCTTCTGGGGGATTTCCCTAAATTCACACAGATTGCTTTCGTATCACTATTCAATAATGAATGTTTTAGCCTCTGTACAGAAATTCATAAAAATACAAAATATAAGACTGTTTGCTGATAGGTCTTCTAGATTTAGGAACAGCTGTACCTTTTCAAAACTTGAATATATTCCATTCTTTTTTAAACCTACTGGCTACTATATAAAAAGTTGCAGTAAACGAACAATTTTTACTTCATAAAATTTTCCAACTTTATCCTTCATTTGAACAATTACAAGCGGATTTGCAGCAGAAAGTGCATCCGATCCAAGGAGTCCGTCGCAAGAAATCCGCAATTCAAGTTTGGAAGACATCTGACTAGCAGACATTTTTACTTCAACACCAGCACTTCATTAAATAAGATTTTTTAATCGCAAATTCCTTTTTACTCGCAAATGCTGTAAACTTATAACTTTGAAGAAGTTAAGAATTGAACCGACCAGTTAGCTAAGTTGTTAAGTACACCGCAATCAGGGCGGAGGGTTTGGGGTTCGATTCCCGGGCTGTTCAAATTGAACACAGTCTTGACAACGGCTCCCCACTGTTACGATTTTTCTTCGGAGCTGTGTTGCCCAGGCGCTAAGTCGTCGAGATGGGTTCCGCCACTCGTTACACACTTCGTCGCAATACCGCGAGTATAATCAAGATTTGATTGTTTTTGTATTTAATATTTATTCTTCGAGTTTGCTTTTTGCGCGTCCTCTCCCCTCACTCTTTGAGTGAAGCCATTACTGCATCATTACTTCCAGCAAACTGTCAGCGAATTCGTTTTCCTTCGATTGATTAATCATTTTCTCCACTTTTTGCTCGAACTGTATACTAAAATTACTGGAGCAATACGCTATTACACGTGTCAGTGGAAATTTTACGGTTGCTCGTCATGCTCCACCTGGCTCTAACACCTTTTGGCCAATTTCGATGCATTTTCCAAATCTTTGGAGACGGAATTTCAAAAAAAAATTGCAAAACATAAAATTGCAAATAAACTTAAATCTTTAGCAATTTGCTAAACTTCTTCTACCTGTATGCCTTTTGACATACTGCTCCCTGTCTGGAGAACAAATAATTTAAGCAAGCTCAATACATTCAGGTTTTATTGAATTTGGAATAAAAAATGCATTCACTCTTTTGTGCAAATACTTCTGCGAACGCTTTCACATTTAAAACTTTTGCAGGCGGTTTTGGAATTTGTGTAATTTAGTAGGTTTGCTCCTTTTGACAACGTTTGCGTTACTTTTTATGTCCGCCCTTCTCACGTAACAAAGCAAACAAAATTTCATTGTTACGCACGATACGCGACTGCGTCAATAATATTGGTTGGAGCGTGAGTGTGTGATTTAGGAGTCTGGGAGATGTTTTTCTAAGGCGTTACTTTTATCGCTTTGATCAATTCAAATCTCCATAAAACTTTACTTGCCTTCATTAGGCGATTGATTTATTGAGAGTAGACTGCGAGGCAATTTACAATACAATTGTCAAATAACAAACAAATGTCGATGCAACAGCTGTACTTCACTCTTTGAGCTCACACATTCGCAAAGATTTTCGAGATTTTCTTCAATTTAAATTACAGGCCGGTTAGCGCAGCAGCTAAACACATCGCTGGCGGTGCGGGAGGTCTGGGGTTCGATTCCCGGCCCTTCAAATCGGACTCCGTCTCGATAATGGCTCGCCATCGCTGCGACGTTATACTTCGGAGCTGTGTTGCCCAAGCGCTCAGCCGCGGAGATGGACCCAGCCATTCGCAACACGCCTCGGCACGATACACGAGTATAATGAAGATTTTATTTTATTTTGGAATTTGCATAAAAAAATAAAACGGTTTTTTGTTTGTGCAAAATAATATTTTTTACTTTACTTATTTGCTGCACTCACTTCATCTAAAATTTCTTCAACTCCGCTCCACTTCGCTATATTTGCCACTAATTTTTTTCTCCTTGCTTTCAGCTCTTCTCCACTCCACTCTACTTCTTAATTGCTCATGTCGCAACAGTATATGATTTTACAGCAAGTTAAGGCAGCTAAGATACATTAGAACTCATATCAGCTAAGAGTTTAATCTTGCTTCAACCTCGCTTTGCTAAAATCAAGTGGATCCTAATGGAGCACATCGCAACCCTTACTTCTACTTTGCTCCACACCAGTAACATATTTAGGGGGCGGCATTGTGCCATACCCCCTTTTTAACTTTGTCTTTCAGCAAAAAAAAATCAAACGTTGGTAAGTGACCGAAATATACCAGGCTCTTTCATGGGTGTTGTAGCAGCCCCCTTATACTTAAGTGTCTCACCACGCCATTGCTTCTAGCTTTCTTTATCTTCAACTCTTTCCTACATTCTTAACTTTGTGTTTATTACGTTCTTTAACGTCGAATTTTTTTTAAGAAGCTACACATCATTGAGCATTAGGTTTTACAATAGGGAAGTAACTTATGATTGTGCACGATAGAGGAAGATCTAGTCAAGCATCAAACCAGCAGTGTGACATCTCAAAGTTCAATGCCTTAGCTACTCAGCTAATTCTACGGCCGACCTGTTCTTTTTTGCCAAAAACTATTTGCTTTACGGCCACTTTGAGATCGATATCTTCAACGTAATTATGGTGGTGTACCGCTTGGTAAAAAAAGACACTAGCGCTAGGTGGCGACAATGACTCACAATCAAAGTCAGTACTTCATTTAAAAAATACCATTTACTAAAAATAATGTTCAACAATGCAATGAAACACCAACTTCACCAAACAAATAGAACGTAAGCTGGCAAACATCAACATAATCACATGCGCTATGATCAATTTAAGAACAAAATCTAAATTAGATGGAAAAGTTGCTAGGGACATCGTAATGTTTCTAGTATAAGAGAAGTCTTGCCAGACTTGAAAGTGTAGAAAAATAACATCATATAACTATTAAAATAAGAAATGAAGTTGAGATGTTTAGGATGAACAATGTGACAAATAGTCTTTACAGTCTGGAATGAGCCTAGCTTGGATTGACTGTGTGTAGGGAGGCTGATGGCACTTTTCCTATAGCCGAAACATTAAAAATCTAAATTAATTTTACAATTCATAAACAGTGATAAACTTCCTTGAAAACTGCAAAAATTAGAATTGTTTTGACTTTTTGTAAACAATGTAAAAGAAAATTTAACATGATTCACAAAAAAAAGCCAAGCTGCGAAAACAATCCACAAAATTGTGGTAACGCTGAACACGTATGGTAGTGCCAAATAACGTTGTAGAAAGCCGTTGTGGTTTCGAAGATGGTGAATTAACTGCTGCAAGATTTGGTCAAAAATAACTGTTGTATCGATTCTTTTCCAACAAGAAAACATTTTGTTTTCATTATAAATTTTAAACATGCAGTAATCTAAGCTTAATAACAATAATAAGAACAAGCAAAGTTTTTAAGTGACTATACAGTAGTGTGCAAAACATCGGCTAAACATCAAAAAAATTAAATCTTCATTACACTCGTGTCATTTCACCGACGCATGTAACAAGTGACGGAGCCCATTTTCGGAGCTTAGCGCCAGGGCGACACAGCTCCGAAGAAACGTCGTGGCAGTGGCGACTGTCTCATGTCTGCGACACTGTGTGTGATCTGACCAATCCGGGATTCCAACCCCAGATCTTCCGCACCGATATCAATGTTTTAACGACTGCGCGAATTGGAGTTAAACATTAGAGATAAAATTATAGACTGAAAGGTGAATAAACCAAAAATATGTTTCTAATGGTAATTTTCTCCACCAAAGGCTTTTCGAGGCTAGTCTACCACCAGGGGTGCAAATCTACGTTGAGCATTGTGGGGGATGATTTAGCAAGATTGACCATTTTTCGATATTGAGGGTATGTGAATTGGGTCGTATGGGGAATTTTCCACTTCCATGAAAAATATTGGGGGGTGCAGCCGGATAATTGAGGAGATACATTTCCCCATCTCCCATGGATTTGCATCCATGGCTACCACCATGTCATTTTTAACACCTTTGGTTGAGCAGAAATAAGAAACACCCTTGTTTTGTATATTGTGAAGCTGCTTACAAGAAGTTTGTAGCTGCCCACGAAGAATATTTTCGTGAATGCATAGACAAATAACACGATGAAGCGATTAAAGTAAAAATGGGATAATTATTTTTCGATTTTTGGGATAATTTGGAAAATGCTTCAAATACCATCTATGGTGAGAATAACTTCGAGAACCCAAAAATGCTGCCGCGAAAATTGCAAAAGCAAAAGCAGGGGTCGACCAGCAGGCCAGCGCCCATCCGAACCATTCCGTTACTTCTCCGAAATAATTTCCGCCGGACACAAACTCAAACATCCATCCTCGTGGAATCTTGTAACCTGTTTCTCCTGGCTTTCGCAAATTCAATAAAATATTGTCGCAGCGAATATTGGTGTAAAGGCCAAAGACGAAAATGGAGGTACCAAGCAGAAAGTTCCATGACGTCAGCCATGACGTAGGATATTGGGCATAGTGCAGAAGAAAGACACTCTGCAAATAAAGTATGTAAAAGATAGCCAAAAGTCGTAAATCAATCTCAATCAAGCCAGTTCATTGAAAATACAAATAATTGAGGGCTGCTTGGGCTCAAACCAAATTAAAAAAAATTTCAAGTTTGAAATCACAAAAATGCATTAAATTAGTCGCGTAACTTTCTTATCGAAATAATCGACAAAATTTTCGACTTTGAATTTTTTAAACCCTTTTAAAACCTATTTGTGCTCAGAATTGTACAAATTAATAAATAAAAGTGTACGTAAGGCGTGCGCAACGCCGATGGCCGGGGAGAGCGTCTGCCTATGAACAATAGACTCGGGTTCGATAAGGAGTAGTGGCGCTGCTCGAAATTTTAAAAGGGGGGAACACAAAGTACAAAAACCATCTGAAGAGTCTGGCATATCTCAGTCATTAAGCAACGTTTGTTCATTTTTACTAAAAGGCAAAGTCAAAGGGGGAAAGCATGGCCACAATACCCCCTTACACGGCTTAAACATGTTACTGACTAACGAGTTGGTGCAACCCAAAAGTCTCATCTCTGCTGTTCCTATTTCAAGCTCTTCTACGCAGTTCCATCCTATTCTAATTTTTATGTTTGGTCGGAAACGAAAAAATTGGCTGCTCCGCAGCAATAGATAATGAAAAAACAAAGGTTGGTATCAAAAGTCTGGGCTTACAAGCTTAAGCGCTTAAAATATGCAGGTTGTCAAAAATCTAATCTTCATTATACTCGCCGTATTACGCCGAACTGTGTAACGAACGTAGGGGCCATACCTCCGCGGCTTATCACCTGGGCAACACAGCTCCGAAGAAACGTCGCAGCGGTGACGAGTCGTTGGCGACACTGTGTCCAATTTTACCGGTCCGGTAATCGAACCCAGAACCTCCTGCGCCGATCGGACGGTATAAGTATGTAGTAAACGAGATAAAACTCAAAAATTAGTGCTAAACGCAGCTTCTTTTCTTGGCTTCTATTGCCTTGACATGTGCCCTGCGCCTTTCAGGCGAGCTCGTTATATCTGTTGGCGGTCGCTTTCTCTCAAATGGGGCTAAGTTTTCAACGAGGCCACCATGGCCTAGTGGTTAACAGCGTTCGCCTTGGAAGCTGGTAGACTGGGTTTTATTCTCAGTCGGGTCAAACCAAAGACTTTAAAAACTGGTATCTGCTGTTACACTTGCTAAACGCTCAGCAATTATGTGTAGCGCGGAGGATGAAATAAACAGAGAATAAAAATACGTCAGTGAATTCTTGACAAAATTTAGTCCTGGCGCTAAAGAACCTTTGCAGTTATAAAGCACCATAAAACCACACAACATTTCAAACGGGGATAAGTTTTCAAAAAGGCGATTATACAATCTATCCTCCAATAAAGCCCAGTCGCCTCATCAGAAGAAAAGGTGTAAGATTACCTGCATATATCCGTTGCTGGTGCAGAAAAACATGGCTAGAAGAAAAAATGGCAGTGGGGTTGGTTTCCCTCCTTTTATTGAGAAGCTGTAGACCAGCACACGATGACCATAATGAATTGTAAACATTGAAAGAAGCACAAATGCAGGCAGAGACGGCCAATTTGATGATGTCAAGAACACGAATATCGGAATAGCAAAAGAAGGCAATTCCTGTAAAGCCGTACAATTTATAAAAACTTACAGTTTTGCAAAAAAAAAAGTTCTCAAGAAGTGAGCTCTTCCGACTACGCGAGTTACAACTTAATCAAGAACAAGATTATGGTTCTAAACTGCATTTATCATTTTTACGATTACATGGGCTTATATGCCGCAAAAATGTGTATTATAATGATGAAAGAACCAACTCTCTTTGACTTTTCTCAAGCAAAACGCATTAGATGTGAAAAGTAATCATTACATGAAAACACTTGGCATAAAAAAACACAAAAAATATCGATACCTGCAATATCCAGCCAATTTTCGCTGTTGCGAAAAGAAGTTTTCCTTTTACATTGTTGGAATAACGGCCGTAAGGAAGCAAGCCCCCGACCAGAACAAATGGGGTCAAAAAGGCCCAATCCATCATGACACTGGCCAGAAGGTCCACTCTTTCTTTTTGATCAAGCGCTGGCCACAGAAGCAAACATGTTCGACCTACTATTGTATCAGCCATATTATCAAAAATTCGCTAATGCAGTAAGTTGGCAAAATCTCTGTAAAAGACTAGAAAAGTATAAATGGCTGTGCGCTTCGTCCTATTGATTATTTTTTCTCTTGATTTAGCTTCATCAGTAATTGCTTTGTACAGTTATAGATGTGTCTGCCCTGCTTTTGATAATTTTGCATCACTGTTACTCACAGCACAGTCATGTGGTAATGTTATTCAAGTTGCTGGCTTACTTTAGTATGATTAAGTTAACGCCAATATATGGCTATAGGTGGCTTCTGACTCGAAGACCTAGCGGTCCCTTCGGAGTCACCTTGTCACTATATCCTTATGTTTTTTTTCTAATGCCTGTGTTTTTGTGTAATTATCTGCTGTGGTTGGTGACGAATAAATAAACTTGAACAGAACAGAAAATGGTGTCGGTCGGTTTTTATTGACCACGGTTCCAGAAATTGTGCTGTATTTAGGCCCACATTTGCTTATAGTTAGGTTACAAGCAACTTTTCTCAATTCCCAAACTAACCTCATAACCAGAGACACGACCTTAACTGTTTGGCCATCGTAATCTGATGCCAGAACAGCCGAATTTCTCGTATACGAGTATATCTTAAGACTAATTATATATACGAGAAATTCGGCTGCTTCGGCATCAGATTACGATGGCTGATTGGTAACGTAGGCGTCTCCAGGAACCTCGCCGAAACCATTAGGCTGATGATACGTCACTGGTTGGTGCGGAACGCGGGCGTGCGTTCGAATCCTAAGATTTAAGTTTTATTTATTAACTAAAATTCTTTGACCTCATAAAGTTCGTTTTTGCGCAGACTAAAATTTTGATAGCTCGTACAGTAAATTTTTGGCTGGTAATAATAAATAAATAACCAAGCTGAAAAAAAGCGACAATAGAAAAGATAAGCCTTTCCTTGCATCGGCTAGGATACCAAAAAACATAAGCAGGGTCAGGGTACATAAAACGTGCGATTGTGAGCAGAGCATTAATTAATCGTTTCAACCATATACATCCACAAATGATTAGCCAATCGGCGCAGTGGTCAAAAACATCGCAAAGGAGGTTTGGGCACTCGGAGTTCACGACACAGTGTTGCAAACGGCTCGCCACGAACGTTTCTTCGGAGCTCTGCTGCCCAGGTGCTGTTTAGAAAAAATATATATAGATTAGAACCGATCAGGCATGATTAATTACGCAACAGATACTGTAAAACGATAAAATGATATAGCCTAAAATTCGTTGTCTGCTCATCTTGATCTAATGACAGACAATTCCTACGCATCTGAATTATGTACAAAAACTGACCAACTAAATTAAACGTAATATTTTACGTTTGTCAAAAGGCTACTAACTCACTTTACAATTTTTTTTATTTTAAATTTTGAATAGGTCAAACTCGTTTAAGCAGCACTAAACCTAAATCTTCAAACTTAAAATCTAATTTTTCCCACAACCTGTGGTAGTCGTTCGTTGAGTGAGAATCTCGCTGCCTTTGCATCGCTTATATTGCAACGTCAAACTTTTTTCGATCATCAGAGCTAAGTGTCAATAGTTCATAGCGTCACATGTTGTTGCTGTTTACATTTATCGTAGACTATAAAACCGAATCAAATATTCAGACGGATTCGAGTTAAACTCCATAAGACAAAAATCTAAAGCGAGTTTGTAGTCAAAATTATCGCGTTTCAATCACTTTATTAAATTAAAATTTTGTCATGATTGTGACGTTTTCTTTCAGTAGTCTTTTCCAAGAAACCAATAAACTTAACGCATGAATAATAATCATTAGGCGATTCAGCATGCTATATTTCGTATTGATTTTGAATTTTGCGGAGATTTGGTAAAAATAAAATCAAAAACCCCCAAAATTTCATGTTCGTTTAACAAGTAGTGGCATAACTTACACAGTAGTTATATGTAAGTTTTTTTCTGGTCTCGAAACGTGACAGTGCCAGGTCATTTTTTCACAGTCTAGGCTTGGATTGGTACCGGCTGGTGATGAGGACGCCCAGAGATGCAGTTTTAACTTAACAAGAGAAATAAAGCTCATCGTCGGACATATTAGCCTATTTGCTACCGGAACTAACCAATTTTTTTATTTTTTTGGTGAACAAAATGGTGAAAAGTAGGCTACTCTACATGACAGGTTTTAAACTCCTTAATTCCTCCCTCTGCAATAGTACCGGTATCTAAAGTTTCTGCGCGGAAAGTTTTGCTTTGGGCTGTTAATAGTTGCATTTCCTTCTATTTTTTGACGGTAGCCTATCTTTTGACAAACGACAGACGAAAAGTTCTATGTAATGTTAATTACCTACAACATCGTCTCAACTTCAAATAATTCTCATTTAATAGCCGATTAGCTGCTGAGAAGGACGTTTTACTACATGTTTGCTTATTTTTTAAGACTTCATCGCACATGATAAAATTAGTAGTCGAACTGGAAGGAGTGAATCTGGGATTTCTGCTTTGGGGGGCGATTTGGGTGCGCGATTTTCTTACATGTGATAATTCATGAACATAGGGCAGCTCAAATCATACCAGTCATAGACATTTTAGGGTTGGTCAATCCTCCCCCACTCTGGACCAGCCCCTAATAGCTGGCACGACTATACCTACTTTTTGCCGTTCAAAAGCACACTCATTTAATGACAGCTCTACCAGAATTTACTGATATTGCGATGAAAAGTTACTGCCCAGCCCATTAACTCAGTGGTTAAGGCATTGCTGTGGGGCGGGAGGTAATTCTGGGTCGGTCAAATAGGGTATAGTGTCGCCAACACTGTGATGTTTCTTCGGAGCAACATTTCCCAGGCGCTAAGCCGCGTAGATGGACCTCGCCATTCGTTACACGCTTCGGCGTAATACCACGAGTACAATGATTGATTATTTTCTGCCCAGCTAGTGCAGCAACAAAACTATCTAATTAGAAATCAGGGGTATCTTATTCTATTTGAATAAGAATAATTCTATTTGAATAAGATACCCTTGATGATTCCTCTTGGGTGAAACAGATTGTCGGGTTTTAATAGATGTTTCTAAATTGTTTTTAAACTGTGGTGAATTCGTAATTAGAAATAGTATTTTCATCAACAAATGTAAAAGTTTTTGTTCAACTGTGATAATAACAATATTCGAGGAAGTGAATAATGGTCTTAAAATCATTTTAATGACGTCATATTATTTACACGTCTTGAGCAACTTTTTTCAGGAAACAGGTCCTGTAATTGTTTTATAATGTTAATATTATGCTAAAGTTGCATTAAAAATTGCGTACATTTGCAAATAATGCTAAAAACAAACAGCCTAAAATTTGTTGTTGACTTGTGTTTACCAAAGCCTACTCCCTACAGTACAGTAAGTATACACGCAGTGACCAACACATCAGCATAGATAGGCGTAGTTTTGTAGTCCCATAAAAATATTGTATTTTGACGACTTATAGCGACAAATAGAAAGATCTATTACAGTGTGTCCTCACACAAAGGTCAGCAACTGAGGTCGCGTAAAGGTAAAAAATGTGGCGAAGCGCTACTGAAATATGTGAATGCCCTCAATACCGCCCCAAATCAAATGTTGTGGACTAAAATATAAATTGAAAAAGTTAACTTTTGTTGGTGGCCTGTGACACATTCGTTTTTGTCAAGAAAAGTCCAATAAGATTTTATTACATTTTCAGCAACTTTGGTCAACGGTTAGTTTGAAATTTGCCAAGTCATCGTTGCAGAAAATGAGAAAGACGAATGCCGCAAAAAAAATAATTTAAGCTGTGATATAATACCTTGCATAATACAAGTTTTTGCTAGGCAATACTAACAAAGTTCATGGCAAAGCAGCTGAATTTTAATTTTACAACAATCTATTCGTAACTTCAAGTTTTTCAACTGATTTCAACTTTTAAACAAACAAGTATTTTTCCTATTCTTAGATCTGGGTTCGATTCTCACGTCGGTCAAACCCGGCACAGCGTCCGGCTTGCCATCGCAGCAATGCTTCTTTGGAGCTGTGTTGAGTGTGTTGCTCAGACGCCAAGCCGCGGAGATGGACCCGGTACTTGCTACGCGCTTCGGTGTAGGCTAATATCGCGAGCATAACAAAGATTTGATTTTTGATTTAGGTTGGTTTCAAGGGCAAAATGCACAAAAATCTTAGCAGCTTTACTCCTTCATTTAAACATAGCTAATCAACTGTAACTGACTGAATTTTTCAGCCAAATTTCGACTAGTTTTGCGCAATACATTGATACTTTCAAAAAAACGTTCATTTTGTTGATAATAAATTTGCTTTTTGTCGTTAACAATGACAAAAAATTTTACTTAGCCTCGCACACAGAAATTTGTACAGATAGATGTAAAAATGCGACATTTTATCGTTTATAACATTAACACTAATCCCTACTTACGCAATAACCTGATATATATGTAAAAACCCAGAACCTGTTTATGAAAAGTAGTCTAATCTGTTTTCTTTGGTAGAATTCATGGTTTTTGAACTTACGAACTCTGCGACAGTAAACTTAATACGCTGTATCCTTTACATGAACCCATAGAGATCAAACAATGTATTGACATCATAGCTTACTTAACCCGGGCAATGCAAGAAAATTATTAACTTTTTGCAATGTTTTTTGATCACTGTCATAAATTACGGCTAATTACGACTCTATCACAATCATAAAGGTTATTTTCCAAGCCAAAAACATCTAAGGAACAAAAAAAGCAAACAGATGAAATGACATATATATAGGCTTGCAAACACAGTAAAGCGGAACAGAAATTTCATCAAACATCACATTTCGTACTGTCTGGTTCATGGTAATTAATAGCCTGGGGGGAGATCACGAGCTCATCTCGTTAAGCATTCTCGCTCGCACATGACGTATAATCTCGGTGTGGTAACTGAGAGCGATCACGAGATTTTTCTCGCTCGTAAAACTTGTGTTTTTCTCTCGGAAAGCCAAGAGGAAGTCAGAGCACTCGTACAGCAGCTTTTTATTGCAAACCGAGTCTGAAAATGGCTGCGTTTTTAGCTCTGCGAAGTGTCCGTAGAAAACAAAAACAATGTAGACAAGAAAATTCATTGCAGAGGCCTGGAAACGAGCTTATTTATGAATACCGACTGAATAAAGCTGCTATTATGGAACTTTGTGATCTGTTAAGAGAGGATTTAAGACCAACGCTATGTAGCTCAAGAGTTTTGACGGTGGAGCAACAGGTTTTGATATCATTGAAGTTGCTAGCTTCAGGCAGTTTTCAAAGTTCAGCCAAAGATAATATAAACGTGGCACAATCTACTGTTAGTTGCACGCTCTCTCGATTTATAGATAGCTTGCTTTCCAAAAAGAAAGAATTGATTTACATGCCGGACAATGTTTATGCTGAGCATAGGCGCGGGAAGTGGGGTGCCAGGGGGGGCTCAAGCCCCCCCTGAACTTTTTTTAGCCCCCCCTGAACCATTTGAGCCCCCCCTGACAATTAAAAAAATTATGCACTGAGTGCGACGTGATTAATGCTCGCAACGTACATACGTAATGAAGCAAATATTTTTTAAAGTGCTTTTAACCAACGAAGAATCACTATTCTTTTAAAAATCAGTCAGTTATTATTCACTTGGTCAACGTAAAATTTGGTAAAATTTTCAATGCTTGAAGTTCATTTTTAACCGTGTTTTATATCAGCGTTTGCAAACCTTTACAGCAGTCATGGACGATGGCCCAGTAAAAGTATAATGGCTGTCAATTCTTGTAGCTGCCAAACACTTTACGCCAAACTACTCTGAATGCTCGAATGAAAGTCGCTACTGATCATGGGAATTACGTAAATCGTAAACGAAAATGCGGTGAAGTGCAAAAAAACGGTCCTCAATCCTTCAGATGTTCCGAATTCCACCAAAATTTTTGTGAAAAGCTAAAAAAAAGGTCTTCATGGCCCGGACGCGTTACATGAACTGGAAATGTTGGTGGCCAACCTGATTTGTGTACATGCCAAATTGACCCGCGATCGACAGCCAAGCATCCAAAGATCGACCGGTACATCGCGATCGACTGGTTGGGCACCCCTAATTAAGCTTATATGAGCTGGTGCAAGTTCTCTTCTGGTTGAGTTTTTTAATGGTTTTGAATTTTTTCTACCAACCCAATGAAGCGGCTAAATCACTACTAAACTGGCACCGATGATCAGTAGGCTACTCGATTTGAGGGGGATGCCATCCCCCCTGAAAACAACACCATCCCCCCCATAAAACATTTTAGCGTAAACCATTCCCTTACAACTATAATGACCATCTCTTTTTAGGTCTGCATGAAAAGTTGTAGCCTACCACCCCCCATAAGTGTTTTCACAACTCGAGCACTGCCGATGATTGTTACTAAAATTGAGCTAGTACGCCTACCTAAATACCTATATCTACACATCTCATTATGTTAAAAAATGGTTCAGTGCTTTATTTTGATTGTGTGTTTTTTGTTATTTTTAAACCTCAATGGGGCATTGTTTGTTGCATGTAACTCTGATCAGCAAAGCAAAAGTTAGATCGGGCAAATTTTGTTTGCCTACTTTTTGGTTTTGTGATTGAGGTATTTGCATTTCACAAATACATGAGTAGTAATTCGAGCATGGTTAGAAAAGCCTAATGGTAGTAAGCAATCTTGTTTTCCATGATAAAAGATTATCCTGAAAAAGTTCCGGTCACTTGAGCGGCATGCAATTGATGTCTATCAAAATAGGTCTGCTGAGTGTCCTGCTCTTAAAAACGTGCGTTCGAAAAAAGGGGGGTCTGGGGGGCTTCGCCCCCCAGACGTTGACACGATCTTACTATTTTGAGCCCCCCCCTGTCTAAAAAACGTTCCCGCGCCACTGATGCTGAGGAAATTAAGCTCCAATTCTATTTGCTCGGGAGATTTCCAAGTGTTATTGGAGCGATTGATGGGACTCATATTCCCATAATTGCTCCGGCTAAAGATGAACATCTTTTTGTAAACAGAAAAGGTTTCCATTCCCTCAACGGTCAGGTGAGACTATAGACGTATTGATACGATGTAATTTAACCTATAATAATTCCGGTTTTAAACGATATTCCAACTCAAAAAACTCCGAGCCTAAAAAAACGATCCTAAATTTTTGAATTACAGAGCCGTTATTCCGCCAAATAATCCATTGTCGGCCTAATCTTCCATTTAAACTTTTGGTGAAATAGTCACTATACT
This sequence comes from Trididemnum miniatum, assembly GCA_964006365.1. Lineage (NCBI taxonomy): Eukaryota > Metazoa > Chordata > Ascidiacea > Aplousobranchia > Didemnidae > Trididemnum > Trididemnum miniatum. The sequence continues at coordinate 4,522,409 of OZ023241.1, forward strand.
GTACCTTCTTTATTTAGTTAAGGCCTAACTTTTTCTTACATTTGTATGTTTTTACGTGCAGGCAATAAGTGATGCGAATATGGTGTTCACGGATGTAGTGTGCAAATATCCTGGATCGTGCCACGATTCATTTATACTGCAAAGAAAAAGTCTGAAGAAAAAGACCCTAGTATTTGCCTTCGTTGCGATTCAACAGCATTTACTAGGGCATTTATCTCAGCTTCCGACCATTTAGGAGCTCTTTTTTTAACTGCTTTTAATTTTTCCATCTTTTGTTTCCTTAACGGTACGAAAACCAAGTCCAAATCAAAACAAAGAAACTCAAAGATTATGTTTTTCTTTCCGTGTCCACGTGCAGCGTGTCCAAAGTACAGAAGAATCCAAGACGCACATTGCTTTTTTCTCAACTTTTTGATGCAAACTCTTACTTTTGCGTCAAACCTTAAGAGGCGATTAAGAGAAATACTCATGATATCAAAACACCCTCGCTCGTAATTCCCTCGCTGTTTGACCTTGCACATACCGAGAAGCTGTAACGAGCGAGAAAAAAGTCGTGATCCCGCCCCTGATCATTCTTGTGCCATTTGTAATGTCCTACAGTAAATCGTTCCAACAAAACTTAAAGGTCCATCAACATTAAGCTTTGTCGTTGTGTCGTTTCCTCCTTTTCTTGAGTTTCTTTTTCAGTAAATGTGTTCGACGGTACCTTTTTTTTTTTTTTTTTTTCAATAATAAAAAAGCTTGATTGATTGATTGATTACCATACGTCCTCCATTTGGAGGACATGTCCATTTTTTTGGCCAAAAAATTATTTGTCCTTCGAGTACTCTAAAAAATGCCCTCTTTTTTAGGCAATATGAACAGTAAAAACACGTCAATTCATTGTTATACGAAAATTTTTGTTCAAACTACGGCGCGATGACTTTTTTTTGCTCTTGACTTGATTTTGGACGGAAAATCGGGCATCTGCGGACGTGATCACCTTCAAAGAGCCTGTTCTCCTTTTGCGCAGTGAAAACATGGCAGTCTTAGTTATAACAGCCACTACTATTCGTAGTGGTACAAGTAGATCCACCGTTTTGCAAACACTTCATTCTAGCCAAATGCCTCCGTACTTTTACATTGATGATGGTTCCAGTTTTACCGAAACGTTTGTAAAATCATTACACACAATTGTTAACACTGTTGGTGCTGCAGTGACGTAATTGATTCGAACAAAACCAATTGATGTTGCCGGTTAGAAAACAATGAATGCATTCATTTCCAAACTTTTCGCTAAAATGCAGAAGTCTATTATTAACTTGTCATTAAGAATGGCAATATTAGTTTTACTTTAGCATAAATTATAATCAAGCGCGTGTTTCACCTGTTATTTTTGAAATGCACACTTTCCAAAAACTAATGGGGAACTCTATGTAATCCCAATTAGCTTGTACATTGAAATAGGCTACAGCTTCGAATCTTTTTCCAATCTTGCAGCACCAAGGGTCGATTTCTTGCAGATTCTTTGTTTTTGGTGTTTACGCAAGACAGGTAGCCTATCACAATGTTTCTAGCCTACTCAAGAATGTTAAGGCTAAAGAACCTAAAAATTTTGGAAGTTGAATCACAAGCTTCAGCAGCCTTAGAGTTTGCCAATTTCCCCTGCATTGAAATCTGGGTTATTTGGAATTAAAAGAAAATTACATTTGCTTTATTGACAATAAATAGTAAGGATAGTTAGGCCATCTACTAAAGTATTCACTTTGAAGTTAGCAGCGTAGAAGCTTCTTGTCTTACAATTCACACTCTAGGCCAGAGGCTTACTGAGTTTAAATCAAATTTTTATTTTACTCGCGGTATTACGCTCAAGCGTGTAACGAGTTGCGGGCAGTGACGGATCCAGGTGGGGAAATGTAGCGCTAAAATGGCCATTACAGTATGCAAATTTTTTAAAATTCTCCGGGGAAGCATGCCCCCGGACCCCTCTACAGTCGTTTTTGTTACTTAAGTTGCTTAAAATTAACTCTGTCGGAAAAAACTACGCTTGAAAAAGTGACGAAATTTGGTGACCCCTCTCTGAAAAAAATATCTGAATTCGCCCCTGACACGAAACATTTTCAAAAGGCTTATTTACGCCCGTGTCCGGGTCTAAACGTCTTTGTATTTAGTTAACATTCAACCTAATTTAAAATCACACCCACCCCCCCCCAGCAAAACTTTCTGGATCCGCCCCTGGTGGCGGGGCTCATCTCCGCGGCTTAGCGCCTGAGCAACACAGCTCCGAAGGAACGTCGCAGCGGTGGCGACATTAAGCCGATTTGACCGGTCCGGTAATCAAACCCGAGACCTCCCGCACCGATAACGGGTGCGCTTAGCAACTGAGCTAACGGCCGTTTCACTGAGTTCAAAGCGGAGTAGAATCGTAATTTCAAGTTAGTTGCTGCTTGAGCATATCCTACAGTACCAGAGGTAGTAGGCGTAAGTCTAAATGTGAAGCTAAATGTATCCTACATTCAATTTCAGTAGAACAGTACGCCCTATGTTAACATAAATATTACAGAAGTAGGTCAACGTTTTTTTACGCAAAGCTTAGATGCATTTACCGACAAGCGACGGGCGGCAAGCGATACGCGATTCTGATGCCAGTGGCCGCAGCAAGGTCGAAAAGTAGCAAAACAAGTTACCAAAGGTGGTGGGAAAAATATGATTGTGTCTTGCTTGTCGCGTAACTTTGCAGCTCCCCCGAAAATATTCTTCACCAGCCGCCACTGACTGCATCTCTTATCATTTGGTTTGATATATTTCTGCTTAAAAATGCTAAGCCAATCTAGAGGATTTCCTTGGGATAAATAAGCTTGCGCTAGCTTGATTAGGCTATGTGTCACTTGTATTTCTTTTCTGCTCACAGGTTAAGCATTTTCTCCCTTTACAATTTTGTCTGATCTGTATCTCACTTAGAGCCACTCCATGATTTTGGCTAATACTCACGCTCTGGTAGGCTACGCACTGTCTTCGATTCTAAGAAAAAATCAAATTATTAAGTGCTGTTGGATCACGAACTCGAGAGTTTCGGCTACAAAAAATTGCTGCTGCTTTACTAAGCTATCGTTTCTCAATTTCTAGCCCGTGTATGCCAATACAAATGTGCTCTTACAAAAAAAGTTACGTAATCTGCAATACCAAACACAGGCAAAAAACGAAGCACGTTAGAAAAGACAAATGGAAATCACTATTCAAAAAAGGTTGAAAAACGTTTATAAGTACCTAATTAACACGCTCTTCCGAATAATTGAAAAAAGCGTTAAAAATCAATCAAAAACCGATCTTTTGCTTTTTATGACGTTAAATTAACTTCTGGCAATCTCAATTCTGACATTTGACCAGTTTGTAATGATGTTTTTTGATGAAGTTATGTCAAAATGTAGCCCATAAAATTCTGTATCGACTTTAAAAAAATTTTTTTAATTTCTCTTCTCTAAGGGACTTAAAAATTTCTCTAAACAAATAGATTGATTAAACCAGGGTTTTTCAACGTTATTTTGCTAATGGTCCTCCAAAATGATGAAGTATGACGGTAACCCAAAAACTTTTACTACAAAGCACAAAGTGAGCTTAGTGACAGGATTAGGAAATGCTGATGTTGCTTTCTATTCAAGCTCTAAGACCCACTGAAAACCGTGCCGTGGTCTAGTGCTGGGCCATGGTCCATAGTGATTAAGCCATACAACAGCCATTCAAAAACCATTTCAAGTTTAATGAAAAAGCTTAGCCCGTAAGAATGTTTAAATCCTAGCTTCATCATTTTAAATTCTGCGCTAAACCTGCTGTGGCCTGCTTGCTTCGCAGTTGCTCTTGAAATTTTTCGCAAGTACTGTCTAATGATCAATAAAGACCAGTAATCTTGCTGAATACTTGAAATTTTTGTATTTTCATCGACGCAATAAACAGGACTAATTATCGCAGTTGAATTTCATTACAACCACCGTGATATTAACAAATTATAGGTTTGTAAAAGTAGTCATTAAACTTGGATATTACAAAGCAGTCTAGACAACATATAAACCAACCAACCACAATATCAGCTGTATACTAATCAAACACTGTAACATGTAATCAGTGGAGTTGCCGGAATAGGGGACACTGGCAACAACCTCGCTTTCCTCTCTGACGAAACTAATCTTAAGGATGCATTTTTAGGCATATTGTGATTTGCCCAACCCCTAAATTTTTTTTGCAGACTACATTCCTGGATATTAACGCTATTAAGGCCAATAAACAGTTATAGTAGAGCTTTGAGTGGTGATGGAAGCGTTGTTTTGGGCAATCTCGCTGAAAATATGAATAAAAACATAGGTAAATTTCTTTGACAACTAGACACAAACTATTAAGTGCAACAAAATTGAAAAATATGAGCAAAAAATGCATTTACAATAAACCGATTACACGTGTACGTATGATCTTTCTGGTATAAAGTATTTCTGGTGGTCCGGGGAACGCAGTGTGAGCAGGATTGGTTGGTATTGATCAGTCCATTGGTCAAATCTAAAACAAATGTTATTTTCAAATTCTATTAAGCACAAAATTCAACAGTATATGAGGGAGACTGTGAAGTGACCTTGCGCCCTTCGAGTCAGCAGTTACTAAAATAGATGTCAAATTCGATCGGCTGCAGCCGTGAAACGAACCCGTCACGAAGGATCTGTAACTTGCGCGTGATAACGCTGGCCAGCATGTTGTTGAGTTTTTAATGTGTATTATTTAATAAGGTCAAATCCTTAGTGACTACCGATTACACGTTGATTTGGTAATGCGAAGTCCCTGCTAGTTGCGTACCACGAAGAAAGGACAGGACGTTCAAGACATTTTCAACCATCAAGCTAGCACTTAAGGTGTCATCACAATCTCCAAACAGCACTTTTTTATCACTTACACTTACAAGCTACTTTTACTAACCCGCTTACTTACGGTACTATGCGCAGTAAACCTGACAACGTATTAAAGAAAAACAAAAAATGGAAAATCTTGAAATCGCGCACATTTTGAACATAGGTTTGAGTCAGGCAAGACAAAGCATAACACTCACAACGACGAATACATACAAATAAATATGCCCACGATACCACACGATATAAAAACCAAAACTACCTTTAAATAAACCAGAAAAACAACAGTGCTACCAAAAATTACATAAATAAATGAACAAAATGGGCTAGACACTAACGTTTTTTTTTAAGCAGAATATTTTTCACGAAAAAATTAACAGGTTTGGTAAGTATGAAACATTAAATATAGCCTACACAGTGCACATACCACAAGAAAAGCGCTGCTAAGTACGCATAATGTTTAGTACTTCAGTACATCAAAACCTGCTACATTTTCAAAGTAAGCTAAAGAAGCTTATGTCGTACAAAATCGTGATGCATTTACTCATTTCGGTCAAATAATACATAGTTTTATCAATAAACACATAGTCTTATATTAGCAATTAAATAAGAGCTTATTGACATTTACGACATGTGTAATATATTAAGCGTAAACGTGCGGATATAAAGGTCGTTTAAAGTGCAATGTCTGTGAAGGCATTTTGTTTGTAATATTTCGCAATTAATTGCATTCTAAATATAACGAAACTAACATTAAAGACAATGGCCTGTTGGCGTTGTGGTCGAAGACATTGCTATCGGCGCGGAAGGTCTGGGGTTTGATTCCCGGGCCGGTCAAATCGGACACTGTCGCCAAACTCGCCACCGCTGCGGCGTTTCTGTGTTGCCCAGGTGCTAAGCTGCAGAGATGGGCCGGTCGACCGCCACCCGTTACACGCTAGGGCGTTACAACGCGAATATAACGAAGATTTGATTTTAATTTTTTTGAATTTTAAAGATACGCTGTATATTTTATAAGCTACTGTAGCATTTGTAACCAGCTTAAAAACAGACATAGTGTGACAGGTTGCTGGACGCAATCGCTGGTGATAAAACCACACAGAAAGATTATTTCAAAAGGTTGATTCGCAAAAACCGGAAGGTTAGCTTAATTGATAAGCACATCTTTATCGGTGTGGGAGGTAAAAGGTTCGACACCCAGGCCAGTCAAATAGACACAGTGCGGCCAACGGCTCGTCACCGCTGCGACGTAACTTTAGAGCTGTGGTACCCAGGCGCTAAGCCGCAGAGATAGACTTCGCCACCCGTCACACGCTTCGGCGTAATACCGCGGGTAATAAAGATTTGATTTTTTTCTTGAATTCGCAAAAACTTTTCAAAATATCTAAGTTTGTTTATCCTGCTGCGCATTCGGCGTGTTTTGGGTAAATTAATTATTCACTTAAGCTTACAGAAAGGAAAAGTGCTTGAGGTAACTCGTTCAGTCAAAAGCCTTGCAAAAATAAGCCCAAAAGGGGACCTATTCTGAAAGGAAGAATACGTTGTCCCTAGCGAGCTTGTCTTACGCATAAGTCAAACACTCACCTATCAACTTCACTGGGAAACGGATTCATATAGACTCGACTTGTAGGCAGAGCAACTTTACAAGTAAAGGAAGCCATTAGATCGGGGTAGGGTCGAGTAAATGGGTTTAATTTATATTCAGCTGCAAGCTGTTCCTGCCTTTCCCTCACTCGGCGTGCCGTGTGCATTTCTCCAAGTCGAACAATCGCCTAAAATATTAAAATATATATAAAAAAGCAAACAATAAAATTGGTCATAAAGCATTACAACATGTCAACAATTCATTACCAGAGTTGGATAACGTAATTTTAAAATCAGACAATAACTAAAATACAACTTAAAATAATATATAACCATAATATACAGAAAACAATAGCAATATATAATTATTGCTGACAATAGTAATAAACAAATAATAATAGTAAATAAATAATTATACTAAATAATAATAACAAATAAACAGAAACTAAATAAAATTAAACAATGAAATTGGTCATAAAGCATTGCTACAATGCTGCATGTCAATAAATCATTAACATAGTTGATTAACGTAATATCAAAGCCAGAAAATAAACTCCTACCCTACACGTTACCAATACATAGAGTGCAACGGCACAGTATGGCCTATAGGAACACCATTTTAATAATCAAACTATTTGTGTTTAGTGGCATATTTATCCTCCTATCACGAGAAAGCGATCAAAGCGCAATAACGAGATCGCTTGGGAGTTGCCGGCCAGCTATCTACCACATCAAGGTGGGGGAAACCCGACGGCACAACAAGTAAACTTGCCGGCTAGTTCTCCACATTGTCCCTTTAATGCTGAGCGTGAAGCACGGAAGCTGTGAATACCAACTTTAAACTGATTGGTTTGACCCAACTCGGAATCAAACCCTAGTCTGCAACTCTACAGGCAGACGCTCTTACTACTCGGCCATCTAAGCTGTAAATTATCCACTAGAAAAATCTATACATGGCAACGAAACGTTGAACAAGGCAAAAGCCTTAGCGGCAGTTTAATTTCACATGCATGTGGCATAATTAATTACACTATAAGCTTACTTGTCTGCCTTCTAACTTGGGTAAAACAAGCACGGTATTTTTGGTGGGTTCAGGCTTGAGGTTAGCGAGACGGGTCTTCTCTAACTCCTCTTCCAGTCGCATTTCACAGAAGTAGTTGAGAACCTGGTTTAAAAAAAAAGTGCTTTCCACGACAATACTTGGAGTATGACAAACTTTACTTGCTCTTTTTCTCTATAACAAGTCCTATGGCAAATAAATCTTACAGTACGACTGCACCGACGTTTCATGGGCAAAAATAGAGAAAGGCCTTTCCCAAAAATTCGAATCAGAGTTGTAATTTTGCAAGCCAACATAGTAAATATACAAACAATGATTTGATAGAGGAGTAACAAGAAGTTTATTTTTACAAAACTGCAGACAGTGAGCACTGTTTAGACCTTTCAGGTCTCATCAGTGCAATTAATGTGACTGACTTTTCCTCAAGGCAGTATATGTTCCCAGTTTTTTCACGGACGAACGGGTTTGGCAGAGATTTTTTTGCAGGTTCTAGTAACTGGTATTAGTTACACATTACAAGCAAAAAATCATTCTCAGGTGTACGTATTGTCTTGAGTGAAAGTCGGTTACACCAACTGCACTGATGAGACCTGAAAGGTCGAAACAGCGTTCACTGTCAGCAGTCAAGTTTAACTTTGTTATCACGTAAAAATAAAATGCGAAATAGCACGACCAATGTATGAAACAGGGAGGCTGCAAACAGACCTTTCGGTCATCAACGCACACAGTCACCCAAAAATCAATACAGTAGTATATTCATGTAATAATTGTACTTGCTTCAATTTTATGAGTCTAGCAAAAAAGTTATTTGTCACCTCTATGGTTGCCGTTTTCGTTCCTTCAGAATAGGAAACCTCAAAATGAACTCGCTTCCCACTCTCGGCAGTTTTACTGAGCCCAGGACGTCGTACATTGGCCCGAACATCACCCTTCTTCAACCTTTCCAAAGTGTCTTCAACGTGGTTCTAAAAAATGAGCCCGCAAATCAGAACTAACAATAACAAAGCAGTTCAGTCAGCAGGGTGGCCGAGTGGTTCGCAGCGTCGTTTTTACGACGGCCATGATTGCAAGATTAATGGCTCAACTCCTACCCTAGCCTCGTTGTTGCTTCCTTGGATAAGATGCTTCACGATATTTTTGCTTAGTGGAATCTAACAAGCAGCAAACTAAAGAATTCAGAAGCCTCAAACGGAAAACTTGGAAACAAAAGCATATTCTAAGCGAATCTGGATTCGCCCAGTGTATAGCGTCTCCGTCGCCTTCTCGTGACAGAAGGATAAAAATAAAGAAATCGTCGTCATCAATGTAAATCTCAATAAATACAGTCAGATCTCTTGGTTTCCACAAAATGCATTTCATAGTTGGTTGTAATAAAGGGTGGCCAATTTTTTAAATTTTGCAATGATGATAATATTTTAAATTTTGCTATGGTGATGAAACAGAATTTATTTAACTTAAGCAAGTAAGCAAAAAATATTTAAAATGGGCGATCTTCTTGTCGCCTGTCGCGTATCAATAAACGCACCTTTATTGACCATTATAACAAGTTTTCACCTTGAAACGTAGATTCCAGTCTCGAATCCATTTCTCCACCATTTCTCTCAGCTGAGCTTTCATTGATCTACTTTCATCAAGTTGCCATAATTCCCATGATTCTAACTCCTTGCTTAAATACTGGTGTGGATCCTACAACAAAGCTGGTCCAAACTTTTTCTCCAATATCTTTAAGCTCTTAAGGCAGCTAGTTAATTAATTTTAGGCAGCTAGATAAACTTTTTCTCCCATATCTATAAGCTCTTAGGCAGCTAGTTAGTAAAACAATTAGTCAGTTTCAAGCAATATCTGCATCGTGGAAAGTGGTCCAAACATTTATAGAAATCAAATCTTCATTACACTTGCGGTATTACGTCCAAGGGTGAAGCGAGTGGCGGGGCCATCTCCGCGGCTTAGAGCGTGGGCAAAAACCGTACCGAAAAAACGTCGCAGCGGTGGCGAGAAGTTGACTACACTATCCACGATTTGACCGGTCCGGGATGCGAACCCCAGACCTCCCGCACCAATAGCAATGACTTAAAAACAGAGCAAACCGACACTCTTAAAATTTTTTCAAGAAAAACATTAGAAAGATTTTTCTATGTGAAACGCAATGGAAAAACTAAGACCAGAAAACAATCTAAAATTAGCAAAGAACTTCCGTTACCAGCAGTGCTGACAGCGAAAGCATTCTTAACACTCAAAAAAGAGTGTTTCTACTTTGCAGAAAACTAATTATGAATAAAAAAATGTAACAGCGTCATAACTCACTTGTAAGCCTTGCTCAAGCAGTAAGCTACGAATAAAACTTTTATGGGTGTGATCAGCCTCCAAAAACTGAGTTAAGAGTTCGACAAAAAATTCCTCTGATCCTCCAGCAACTGCTTGATAAAGTTTGAGAGCTGAACGCAGAAAAATGACCTGGACTGGATCCTGAAAAGAATATAGATAATCAACTTGAACATAAACAGAATAAAACATCAATAACAGTAGCTCAGTGGCTAAGACACTGCTATCTATGCGGTAGGTCTGGGGTTCGATTCCCTGGCCGGCCAAATCGGACACAGCGTTACCAACGTTGCCATGTTCCTTCGGAGCTGTGTTGCCCAGGAGCTAAGCCGCAGAGATGGACCCGTCACTCGTTACACGCTTCTGCGTAATACCGCGAGTGTAAATGAAGATGTTGATTTTTTTCGATTTTAGCATTGCAACACTTAAAAACGAAATGCATGAGCTTACGCTGCAAATACAAAACCGCTTTATCGTGGTAATAAGCTTTCTAATCGACTTACTTTGACACTTGGTGGCACTGCTGCGCTAAGTAGAGACGTCAGCGCAGGTAGTACGTGACGTGCGCTGGTCATGTTTTCTTGTTGCCAGAGCAACAATAAAGCATCAACAATTGCACTTCGGTGTTCCCAATCGATTGAAATTCCGAGCAAATCACAAATTATTTTGAAAAAATGAAGGGCGGAGGGAGGAGTATTCATCCGCTAAAATGGAAATTTTAGTGATTTGCGAACATGTTATATGAAAGAAAATTAGCTAAATTGTCAAGCACAAAGCTATCGGAGCAGGAGGTATGGGGTTTGATTCCCGGGCCGGTCAAATCGGCACAATATCGCCAACGGCTCGCCACCGCTGCGACGTTTCTTCGGAGCTGCGATGCCCAGGCGCTAAGCAGCGGAAACGAACCCGGCCACCGGTTACACGTTTCGGTGTATACTACCAATATATTGAAGTTTTGATTTGATGAAGTTAGTAAAATACACGACTGAAAAGATGCATAAATATGTAAGTTGTTGAATTAAAACATTATTCTAACAAAAAAGTCTGTTAGGCGCAAGAGATTATGATTTCAAAGCGTTACGGTAGTGCTATGTTCTCAAATCGATAAAAAATCTGCCTTCTGTTGCATTAGGCTGCTCAAATGGAATTGTCTTTTAAAACTGTTTTACGCAGAAGCCGAATCAATTTTCCACCTAAAACTGGGCCAACCTTAAGATTAAAAACCATTCTTTAAACTCGATGACTGATCCGGACGCGGAAAATCTCCATTCCATACTCCAGCTTTCCGCTTACCTCTTTAATATAATTTTTGTGGCGCTCAAACCAGGGTAAACCTTCAAACTGGATAAGATACTGAGGGGGAGGGGTTGGAGGGGGCGGCGGGGGTGTAGGCGGAGGGGGAGTCGGAGGTGGGGGAGTGGGTTCTTTTGGTGGTGGAGGTCTGGACACATAACGGACAATAGGCTTGATTGGTTTCGTCGGAGATTTCAGCTTAGGTTCTGAAAAGCAGTTATTCAAGATAATTGTGTGTTTATTTTTATTTTTTGAAAAAGGAAACACAATTATCTTTGTGGTTTTTGATTGACTAAAATCAAATAAAAACACAGTTTTGCTGAAAAGAAAACAAATAACAATTCAAGAGAATAACCAAACGAAAAAATAAAACTGCAGGAATAATACTTGGCGTAGTGGCATCGCTATAGGTAAGAGAGGTCTGCTATTCGATTCCCGGGCCCGTCAAATCGGACTCAGTGTTGTCAACGGCTCGCCACTGCAGCGACGCTTCTTCAGAGCTGTGTTGCGCGTTGCGCAAGCGTTAAGTCGCGGAGATGGATACCGCCACTGGCTATACGACACTGCAGAAACAAACTAGGCAAAAACTTCAAATTTCGTCAAACACTCATTAACCAGATTGCCAAACCATTCTAACCTGGGGGTGGGGGTGTTGGAGGAGGGGTAGGTTCTTTGGGGGGTGGAGGGGGCGTTTCCATGGCCTTTCTCATTTTTTCCAAAAACGAAGACGGTTTTGCATCAATCTTTCGATCTTGCATTATGCTCTGTTTTCGGACAAGTTTCTTTGGTTTTCCCGCTGAATTGAAATTAAAAATTTGGCAAATACTTCAGGAAAATCATCAATGAATAAATATAGAAAAACAAGCTCCAATCACATGCAAAATTTCAAAAACATTTATTGATTTGTTTTTTCATTTTTATCCCCTGTCACGAAAAAGAAGCTACAACAGGATGTTTAATCACGTACAGATAAAAAAACATACTTTCTGGTTATTTCGACACCAATTTTATTGATCTAGGTCAAGTGTTCCAGAGTTACGTCACATTCGCTAAAATTCGGCTACTTGCAATTTCAATTGACGCGCGCAAACCTCGAAATGACGAAATCGAAAAAAAAATTGATTCCAAAGTTTTTCCTCAAACCCCACCCTATCGCACATTGGGCATTTTGGATTTCAAAAATGGTAAAAAATGAAACATCCTAACTACAACGCTAAGTTTGAAATAAATCCAGGTTTCATTAAATGTTTATCAAACCTAAAGTTTTCGACTAAAATTTATGATCTTTGCTACGCGAAAGTCATTGTCGTAAAGCACCTTAACCTAATCAAGGGCAAAATATAACGATATATAACGATTTAATGGGAATCGAACCACAACCATAAGATCACATCTGAGGACAAACAGATTTTGTAACTCGCAAGAACGCTGCCAAACACGAACATATCCTAAAGCTGAACGTTTCGACAAGATAGATTAGATTCAATTGCCATCATCAGCAGTATATGCAAACAGTATAAACACGGCGAAAAAGATTCGAACCACAACCTTAAGATCGCACTTGGAAACAAACAGTTCTTCTAACTTTTAACAGCGCTGACAAACACCAAGCAGATCTATGTAGGTTCTACGGTGGTTCCCCTAATGTGCGACTTCCATTCAAACCACTTTGTCACCTGATGGTACAATTGCTTCCTCCTCATAACTCATTATTTTCTCCTCATCCTCCCACTCTTCATCCGACTCCATCATGAGGATGCGATTTACATCCGAACTATCTCCTCCTTCACTTGGCTGAGCAGCAGCAGCCTAAACATAAATAATTTGCAGACGAAAATGATGAACTTGACCATCAGCACAAGCAAAGGCTTATTTTGTAGTTACAAGCCACAAGTAAAAAAACCTACTCGGTATATTTTATTGTCTTGAGTATATATTAGTCGCAGAAACTGCACAGGTGGAACACTGTTGACTGCCCGGTACAGCTTTCCATCCCTACGCGATGTGGTATGCCAGAGAGCGTAGGGATCCACTCTTCTATCTCAGGAATAATATTCTTTGATTACAAGAGCTCGAGTAATCTAGTAGCTCATTCTACTATTAATTTTAAGCAAATGACTGCCTCGGTCAAAAGGTGTGTCAGTCAGAAGAGGTAATACTGGTTGATACAAAGTTATTAGATTAAATTTTAACTGAAAAGAGTAAATTTTCTAAGCAATGGCGACAGCAATACCTCAGCAGACACTTTCTCCATGTGTTGTAGCATCTCCTTCTGTTCATCTGACAATGCAGGAGGTTTATATATGTCCTCTTCTAATTTTTTCACTTCATCTTGGGGCCAAAGCAGCTTGATTAATACAGAGTTGGGGATGAAACCGGATGGTGGAATAATAAACCTTTTATCCGTATCATAATCCGGTCCTGATTCAGCAAGGTGCTAAAAAATCAAAAAATTCAATTCTTCGTTATACCTGCGGTATTACGCCGAAGCTTGTAACTAGTGGCGCGACTTAGCGCCTGGGCAACACAGCTCCAAAAAACGTTGCAGCTGTTGGCGAAACTAGGTGCGATTTGACCGGCCCGGGAATCGAACCCTACACCTCCGGCAAGTCGTAACAATGCAACGATATGCTTAACAACTGAGCTAACTTCAGCCAGGTGTTAAAAAATAAAATATAAAATTGGATTAGCCTAACTTGTGTGACACAACGGTGTTTGAAGTTTTACGAAAACCCAAACTAGTTCTCAAAGTTTAAGCATAGACGAACTTTCAAAGGCTTCTCTTTGTAAGGACTTACAACAGAACTCAACCACTTCTTCAAACATTCAACATCTTTCAAAATTACCGAAAAAGATTAGTGCTGGTTTTGAAAAATACGAAGTAAAACCTCTCTGCTTCTACTTAAAAGTTAATCACAAGCCAATTCAGATGGATTAAACGTCGGTTTATTAAACTCCGTTTTCACCTTTTCCCTCTCCATTCCACCATCCAGCAGTTCTTTTACGGGTTTCGCTGCGTTAATGGGCGGAAAAAATCCAATTTTAGTCTCAGGAACAAAAACCACTGGACCTGAGTAAAACAGAAGAAAAATAACAAAAGTTCCGGTGACGAAAAGCATAAAACTACTAACTTGGCTGCCTTACTGGGGGAGGATCTGGGTTGAAAGTATCTTCATCTGGAATCTAAAAAAAAGAAACTTAAGTACAGAACGTGAAAGCATAACAAGAGTAAAAATAAGAGCTTTTTTCCTTTAACGTTGAGCAGCAAAATTAATAATAATCATACACAAAATTATACTGCTTTTAGCATATGCTTGCTGTTTTTCAAGAACAAACCATGCGGTGACAAGCAGGCACAACACAAAATCAAATCTTCGTTATACTTCAGGTATTACGCCAAAGCGTGTAACGGGTCCATCTCCGCAGCTTAACGACTGAGCAACACAGCGCCGAAGAAACATCGCAGCGGTGGCAAGCTTTTGGCAAAATTGGATCCGATTTGACCGGCCCGGGAATCGAACTCCAGACATTCCGCGCAGATAGCGATGCGTCTAACAACTGATCTAAGCGGCCGGTCAAGCAATAGCATAAAACTGCAAAAATTATGGAAAATTTTCAAATCTAAAGCCTGAATCACAACTGATAACTCCATACCAACAATCCTTGCACAACCTCAACACAACTAGATTAGTACAAAAGCTGAATGACTACCACTACAAAAAGTCCTATATAACTGTAGCATAATCGGTACTATAAATGGTGCAACAGAAAAATTTATGCTGGTTAAGGAACCACTTCCATGAGACTTTTAAGTCAAAACAGTGCACTTTTCATACATAGTAATTTACCCAATCCACATGTCTGATTTTCATGGGGTTTAGGCCAGCGGTTGTTGGTTCTAGTTTCTGCATCATAATCAATTTGATTATGACGCGAAACCAGTAGCCTGCCAAGAACTGCGGGCCTAAAGCTCACTAAACTCAGGCATGTGGATAGGGTAAATGCCAATCTTGATTCACGAATGTTTAATCACGTCCAACTCACATCAACTTTTTTAGGTCGATCATAAAACAGATCCATATATTTCTGGAATGCTTTCGTCTGATTCCTCATGCTCTTCCTGCGTCTTGCACGTTTCGGAACCAGTAGTCCTTCCTTGATCCGAGCTAGTTCGCCGTCTCTGGATGCGTAATGAGCATATGCTCCCAACTTCTCTTTTTTCTCCAAAGCTAATCTGGCTTGTTCCTCATCTGTTCGCGGATCCCAATCATGTACAACTCTGAAAAAGGATGCTAGGGTCAAAGAAGAAGATGTTGATACGTAACCAAGGAGGTTGCAAATGATGCGAAATACAACGTTGGTAACAGTGCCGCAGCAATAAATTTAAATTTTAGACATAGATAGAATGAGAGGACACAAAGTACAAAAGCTATCAACAGAGTCCGGCATATTTCAGTCACTTATCAACATTAATTGCACTTTTTTTCTCAAAAGCAAAGTTATAAAAAGAAAGAGGAAGGCATGGTGCATCCCTAAATACGCTCCAGGTTAGTAAAATACACACTTTCAATCAAAAGATCAGATATCATAATAATTAAAGAATGCTTAACAAATAAAAAATGTTGCTCTGGTGCGCCACAAAAACCTAAAAAAGTAAAAGAAAAGGAAGAGATTGCAAAAGAATAGAAATAGAACAAAAAAGAAAGAAAGGAGTGAAATCAGAAAACAGCAAAAAATATAGAATACACGTTGCTTCCGTTCAATTCTTTCATTGCTCACGCATAATACACAAATAATTGTAAAGCTTACAGCGTTAGCAATATAACTGCAAGCAAAAATTGGCAAAGACTCGTCGCAATTATTGGGCTGCGTCCTTGGTGGTGCAGCGTGGGTTCAAATCTCACTCGTCATCACCTTTTTCTGATTGCGTTCGATTTCGCCTGAGATCTTCACGGTTTCAATTCAAACTCAACTCATTAATTGAAATTCTTTATAATCACAAATATAGAGTAAAAACTTACGCTAAGTATGACGACTTGGCATGTCTTAACTTTCGAACAATTTCAAGTCTTAAAGTTTCAAGAATTTTGGGCGCAAACGGAAAAGCTTCTTCCGTCTGTTGGACCGGAAATTTCATGCAGAACATCCGATAGAGGTTAGCTTTGGGCAGGTAATCCGAATGTCTAATGATGTGGATATTCTTTCCCAGGCCTACCAGTAAATCACCTCTTTGATTGCAAAACGTAATGCTCTTCGGATCATCATTCACTTTTATGACCCTAAACAAGAAACATTGAATATGTTCATTCGGAGCACGGGCACCTAAACATAGAGCCATACGCATATTTGGTTAGTCCACTAATCGAACGTTTTAAAGAGCATTTTGGATCGAAACACAGGCTTGTATCATCGTTCATCAAAACTTGTATCATCGTTCATCAAAGTACAGCAAAATCTTGTCGCAGAGAGCGACTAATCAAAAAATCTTCATTAAATTCGCGGTATTACGCCGAAGCGTGTAACGAAGGACATCTCCGAGGCTTAGCGCCTGGGCAACACAGCTCCGAAGAAAGGTCGTAGCGGTGGCGAGTCGTTAACGACACTGTGTCCGATTTGACCGACCCGGGATTTGAACCTCAGACCTTCCGCACCGACAGCAATGTCTTAACAGTTGAGCTAGTGACTACAGGTGCGTTTACCTATGCGCGGCAGGTGGCAGCACGGGCAACTTTTTTCGCCCCTTGCTCGTTTTATTTTACTGTCAGTGTTTGCCGATTACACGAAAACCGGCTGCATTTACTTATGCTCTTTGTCGCGTGACGCTTATTGGTAAACGCACCTTAATGCATAGCCGCAGAACGATCCAATGACAATAGAGAGAGTGACTGGTAAGAGGCTACTGCCTTTAAATTTTGGAGCGTTTTAAGCCGCTTACTGTAAGCTGCCCTTTGTTGTATAGCTTGTCATGAGGGACATAGTAAACGTTTCCCCTTCAGTTTTGCACTCCTTGTTTACACTGCTGATGATGACAGCTGAATCTACGTTGTCCAAACGTCTAGTTGTAAGAATTACTGCGACTTTAGTTTTCCATCAAAAGTTCTTATGAGTTGTACCGTTATTATACCGATACATGAAATCACTTATAGTTTCACCATAAGTTTTATGGCCTCTGTTCACTAAAAGTACGGTAAAAGTGAGAAACATTAACCTGAGCAGTGAGTTGTCATTATTCCAGATTCGAATAGTTCCATCACGACTAGCTGAGGCAAAGAGTTTGAGTCGTGGACAGCATGATAAACCGACCATGTCGTCTGTGTGGTCATAATCTGGGGAGTGATCAAACCGCTCTAAAAATAACCAAATGAAAAAAAAATGAAAACACACAAGCATGCACCATAATACAAATTAAAAAAGCAAATATTTTTTTGAGATTCCAAAAAGGCAGTTAACTAAGCCCACTATTATTTCAAACTCTCAACACATGCCAAATAGTAGGAATTTCAAAAATTGATTAAGTTCTATTTTCTATTCAAACCACAATAATCTTCAAATCTTCATTATACTCGCGGTATTACGCCAAAGCGTGTAACGACTGGCAGGGTCCATCTACGCGGCATAGCGCCTGACCAACACAGCTCCGAAAAAACGTCGCAGCGATGGTGAGCCGTTGGCGACTCTGTGTCCGATTGGAGTGGCCCAGGAATCGAACCCACACCTCCCACGCCGATAGCGATGTCCTTAACCACAATGCCAACTGGTTGGTATTTATATTTGAGTTCATTTAATCTACATATAATTTAAATACTGTAAAGCGGAGTAGGGTAACTTTTTTCGAAAAGCAAACCTGCTCAAAAAAGTAAACTTAAAAAAGATTGAAAAAATTACTGCTTTATTACATAATAACTTTCTGGATAAAAAATCGATAGTTGCAAGCTAATCGTGGAACAACAACTTAACCCCCAACACATTTTTGCATTGGCCTAGTATTCTTCTTTACCTTTGCTCACTAAGTCGTACATAACCACGGTGTAAGTAGCAGTTGAAGGCTGTTGGAAAGCCACGACCAAGCGAGATCCGCCTATGGACAGATGGACCGGGACGTGGGCGCAATAGAAGGACATAACAAGTCCCAACGGTTCTTGAGTGTTGGGAAACATCTTCCATATTTTCACAACGTTGTCTGTAAAATTAGTGATTACTTTGTTGCGTTTTTTATCACATTTGCGTAAAGGTAAGTCTTGAAGTTAGTAGGACTGGGTTCAATTCCCTGCTAGGTCATCCTCAACATTTTAAAAATCATTGGTGCTGGTTATTCTACTGATAGTCTCTGACTTTAACGATTGGTGCCGAAAACTAAACGTGTTGAATAAAGTATGTTCGTTTAAAACATTTATTGCCGATACATCCTTGCAAATGCTGAATCAATATTGCAAAACTAAAAAAAATTGAAGTTTAGCTTGCCTAGAATAAACATTTACGCTGGACAACATAAAATATCACACAGTGTTTTTAACGATACATACAGTGTAATTAAATCAAATCTTCATTATACTCGAGGTATTACACCCAAGCGTGTAACGAGTAGCGGGACCTATCTCGAGGCTTAGCGCATGGGCAACACAGCTCCGAAGAAACGTCGCAGTGATGGCGAGCCGATGGCAACCTATGTCCGATTTGACCGGCCCGGGAATCGAACCCCAGACCTTTCGCTACGATAGCGGTGTTCTTACCAACTGAGCTAACGAGCCGCTTGTAAAACAAATTAATCTTACCTCTTCCAGCACTTATTACTTGATCAGTGGGCACATTTGCAACAAGACAAATCACTTCTTTGGAACTATGGGCTTCAATGCAGTCCAACAATTCACCATTAAACATATCGATGTTGACAATGGAGCCATCTTTTCGACCAGCAAGCAATATAATCCGATTGCCGTATCTACAATAAAAGTTAAATTCTGATTTAAGAAAAAAACGTTAACAGCTCAGATGGCCGAGTGGCAAGAGCGTCCGCCTTGGGAGCTGTAGACTCGGGTTTGATTCCGAGTCAAGTCAAACCAATGACTTAAAATTGGTATTTACAGCTTTCCTGCTTGACGTCAGCATTAAAGGGACAGTGTGGAAAACAAGCCGACAAGTTTACTTGCTGTGCCCTTGGGAAAGCACTAAGCGAGATTCCTCCATCTTGGTGTGGTAGACAGGTGGCCGGTAACTCCTAAGCGAGCTCACTATAGCGCTTTAATAGCATTCTCGTGATAGAAGGATATGCAACCAAACTTTTGTCATAAGTAGTTTGGAAAGGTCAAAGCAAGAATTAATGGTTGTGCCAAGGGCAATCTCTCAACTTAGCCTCACCAAATCAGTAGTATCTTATGCACTTAGCCTAACGTGAAAATTAAAACGCTCATGACGAGAAGTAACGGTTCATATCAGTTCGGTTCTTGGGAATGCAACAAATTTGGGACGAAAATAGCCTAAAGAGGAAAAATACAGTCACTGTGATTCTTAAAACTGGACGTTTCGACAACACAGATTCTTTCAACTTTGTATTGCCTTGCTGACACTGCTGATGATGACAGCTGAATCTATGTTGTCGAAACGTCCAGTTTTGAGAATTACGGTACTGCGGCTCTATTTTTTCTCCTTAAACTAGTTTGATTCTACCTTAATAGACTGACACTTAAACAGCATGAAACAGGTTTCATCCACAAATTTCTCATCTTTTATATTTACCCTAAGCAATCCTAACTAAGAGCTTTTATGCAGAGTAAAGGAAAGTTTTGATTTAAACTTACTTGGGAGTGTCTAAAAACTTTCTGGTAACTTTCGATCCTTTTTTAACGTCTTCCCACGTAGTGCGCGACTGAACAATATTCACTGTGTACTCATAAAAACAAAGACATGATAGTTCTTGCTCTGTAAAGACAAAAAGAAACAATAATCTACAAAAAAATCTTTTCCCTACAAGCTCGATTAGATATCGACAAACGCAGTCATCGAACCACAACCTTTTCTGGGATGCAGCTTAAACACTTCCCTATAAGTGCAAGAGATTGATGATTTATTGATAGTTTATCTTACTCAAATAGATCATAGATCTCTATTTGAGCAAGATAAACTTTCTACCACCTGAGGAGCGGACAACGGCGAAACAGGCAGTAGCGGTTTTATGATCAGCGATTGTATTTTATAATACCGCACAAGCTCTAACAATCGACAATTATTGAGCACTCTGCCAGAGGAAGTTGAACTTTGCTTCAATTTGTAACTAAGTGCATATGAATCCGGGGTAAAGAATCCTGCCGGAATAAGATATGTTTTTTGGGCTGTCTCAAAAAAAACTGACTAGATTTCTCATCAGCAGTACGCCAAGAAGGGCTGCAGAAAATCTGAATAAGCGCAAGCAAAGCGAAAATACGAAGTGCAAACTCAGTTTAGGTTTGAAGACGTTGAATAAATACCTTTATCGTAATTCCAAATTCGTTTAATTTTGGCAGGATTTGTAAGAGTTGAAGCTTTGACAAGGCAATTGCCGCCGTATAGAGCAAATATTGTCTCAATTGGAAGAGAATACACAGCGTCAATCAGTTCAGAAGACGTCAACATGTCCGCATCAGTCGTTACTAGGCTCATTTTGCTTTCATCTTCAGTGGGCATTGGCAGAGAGGCTTGCAAAGTGTGCAGACTCAAAAATTTATCAGGTGACACCATATTTGTGATCACGGTGCCATCTACCGGAGAAATTATGTGAATTATTCCTTCCACTGTTTGGCTCACAACCCGGTCAATTAGCTAAAATTTGTACTTGTATCAAAAACGTGTTGAAACTATATGTTACTAGTAGACCCAGCAACTACAGAACAAGAAAACGAAGCCCCTCCAGCTTAGTTTTGCCACATATCGTAATATGAAAAACGTGAAGGCTAGCTCAGTTGCTAAGCACGCTCTATTGGTGCGGGAGGCCTGGGTTCGACTCACGACCAGTCAAATTGGACACAGTGTCGTTAAAGGCACGCCACCGCTGCGACGTTTCTTCGAAGCTGTGTTGCCTGGAGCTAAGCCGCGTACGCGTAGATAGACCCCGCCACTCGTTACACGCTTCAGCGTAATACAACTAGAATAATGAAGATTTCATGTTGATTTTTTTGTTAAGACTGCATTTAGAAACAATTTCAACTGCGCAGTTTTTAAAATATTTAAATATTTTTCGCCTTAAATCATTATTAGTTACAACTTTACCACCACCCTAACTTCAGGGATTTTATTGCTAGTAAGTATTCAGTCAAACCTGACCATCTGAGAAACAAAGATCTTGGATTCACTTAAAAAGTTGAATTAAGAGTTAAATGGAAGTTGAACCCAAAGCCTCGCAATCAGTGCGGTGCAAAAATGACGTACCCCAACAGCATTAAGCTTGTCTTACTACTTACTTGTGGATGAGGAGTCATCTTCAACTTGAAAACAGGGTCCCTGCAACAACAAAAAAATCTAGCAAAAAAAAAACAAAGTTTATCCAAAGTTAAAAAGTTTCTTGACTCCTCTGAAATAAAAAATTTGTCATTTAAGGCAAGTTGATAAGATAGCCACAGCGCAATGGCTGACCTGCAGCAACCTGCATACTAAACAGGAATGACGCCACCAAAATGCTTACTCGACTGCTGTGAAGACTTGATGAACATGAGTGATATTCCACAAATCGACTGCGTATCTTGAAAAGGTGAAAAGCTGTTTCTCGCGCGGTGTTGTCCCCATTCCAAGCACTGGGTCTTCCATTACAATTCTGAATTATGGAAAAATGTCAACCGTAGGTAACTGACAAACTTAGTAGCTATTTTTCAACTAGGTCATGGGTTCTCGGACCGGTGGGGAATTCAGAGTTTTCAGGGGGAGAATTAAACACTGTCCTGTCCCGGAATTTCACTCCCAAGGGTGAAGATCTTTTTCTTGAAGAGCGCCGGTTTTTGCAGCCGAATTCAAAGCTGGCGCGGAGTGACGACTTTTGTGGGGGGAGAACACCTGTTTTTGCAACTTAAGTTTAGTTCAGTTTAAAACATTTATGTTGTGGTAATTGAGGATCAGTCACATTAAAAGTGGGTAATGAAGAAACAAAGGTTGGGAACTGCTGAACTAGGTCATATCAACATCTAGACGCCGAGCCTCAGTTTGCTGGCGGAAAATGAGACGGTGGAAGTTAGTATAACATTGTCCACAATACTGTTTTCTCCTCTGTTCCATATCAGCGAAAGGTCGTTGAAAGAGAATTTCTCTATTTTAACATGGCTGACAACCATTTCCTCACATCATACAGAAAGCATGAAAAAAAATTAATCAAAAAACAAACTTACAAATCAACTTCGTCGCATGTTTCCAAACTCCACACTCTAATGCTACCATCCAAAGAAGATGACATAATGTAGGGACCCTGTTCATAAAATACATAGTTGATAATAAGGCCAAACATCAGTGGAGCAGCAGGAAAATTCAATGTTGAAATAAGCAAAAAATATCATTCAACCATAAGCCTGCCTTGAAAACTGAACAAGAAAACCACCTCCAAAAACATGAATGAACTCCTAGCAGCGTATTTACAATGGGGGAGGGCATTGTGCCATGCCGCCCTCCCCCCCTCCCGTTTTGACTTTGCCTTCTGGTAAAAATAGAACAAATGTTGCTACGTGCTGAAATATACCAGACTCTTTCGATTTGCAGTTTATGCTTCTCTTAAAATTTTTTCGCTGCGCTATTATCCACTTTGTATAAGTTTAAAGCATTTCACCTGTGGGTAAAAGTTCAAAGAGGTAACAGTTCCACGATGACCAACAAACACCAATAACACGTTGAAACGTTCGTCCCATACTTTGATCGATCCATCTCTCGAACCAGTTACAATGTATTTGAGTGGATTGAAAAATAAAATGCTGGAAGTAAAAACAAGACAGGCAAGTAGCGCCATCGCAGAGCTTAAGACATCGCTATCAATACACTAGGTCTCAGGTTCGATTGCCGGGTCGGTCAAATCGGATACAGTGTCGCCAACGTTTCGCCACCGCTGCAAAGTTTCTTCGTAGCTGTGTTACCCAGATGCTAAGCCGCGGAGATGGGCCTCACCACTCGTTACGCGCTTCGGCGTAATACCGCGAGTATAATGAAGATTTTGACTTAAAAGGAACAAGAAAATTTGATTAAAATTACAAAACCGAAAAGTTTAAAGAATGCAAATTACAAGAACCTCAAAACAACTTTACTAGAAAAATACAGTCTTGTCTAATTCCGTAGTATGAAAGCCAGAATCACATATATTCCTTAAAAGTGTGTTTTATTGCTTGTTTGTTTGTTTTTTTTTTTGCTTACTTTTTCGTTTGCTTTTCGTTTTTACTAAATTTGTACTATTTTCTACGACTAATTTTGTAAAGGTGGCTGCAGACTAGAAGATCTGACGATCCCTTCGCAGTCTCCTTGATGTCTGTTATCATTTTACTGTTAGTTATTTCTATTTCCTTGCAGTGTACTTGACATCGAATAATAAATCAGTTCAGTTTGGTGATAGCATTTTTTGATGGGCCAGAAAAACAATGTTTATCCCCAAATAACTCGCCAAAAGTATAGAGTCCTTGGGAAAATCTTACGGCTTTGCAAATTCATGTTCTTACGGTATGTTTGAAATAAGTGGCCTAGCGGTTGTCAGCGACATGGCCTAGCGGTACCACGCGCAGGTGACAGATCCTACGTGACGGGTTCGATTCGCGGCTGGAGCCGATCGCATTTGACATATGTAACGGGTGGCTGTTGACTCGAAGAGCGCAAGCTCACTTCGCAGTCTCCCTCAATTACCGTTGAATTTTCAGTTCAACATAATTTGAAAATAACCTCAGTTATTATTATTATAAGCAAATAATCGTACACAGAATTTGTTTGCTAGCTATAAAAGCAATTTCAAACATAATCCAAAAAATCTTTTTTATAACGCCGAAGCGAAAAACGAGTGGCGGGGCCCATCTCCGCTCCTTGGCGCCTGACCAACACAAAAACGTCGCAGCGGCGGCGAGTCGTTGGCAACACGGTGTCAGATTTGATCGGCCCGGGAATCGAACCCAAGCCCCACGCGTTGATGGCGATGTCTTTCACCACTACGCTAAGTGGTCGGTCTAAAACATCAATCAAGCAAAACTAAAATACAAACATTGGATACAAAAATAAAACGCAATATAATGTACCTTGTTATATTTCGCACGTGAAGATCTTTCTTGTATGATAGCAACTTGGTATCAAACAAATTGAAAACCTAAAAAGTGATTATTTATGCGGTAGTGGTGTAGTTAGTACCGTAACAAACCGGCGTTTGATGTATCGGTTAAGAGCGTCCGCTTGGCAGCCGGGAGACTGGGGTTTTATTCCCAGTCGGGTCATATTAAAGACTTTAAAAGTAGTATTCGCAGCTTCCCGCCAGGCGCTCGGCACAATCAGAAGTGCAAAGGGTTAAGTGTATGTGTGTTGTTAGTCTTGTATGTCCTCTAACAGCGTTCAATCATTTATGATTGATATTTGTAATGGGCCGCCAATTGAGAATGGGCTGCACAATGTGTGCTTAGCACCCGCTATTCCGTACCTTTACCTTTAGTACCGTAACAACTAAAAATAGCGTTGAAAAAAGCTGTATTTGCGTTAGGCTTCAAGAATCACTCTGTCATAACTCTTTTGTGTGGTATTGAAAAAAACTGTTTGTCCCAAGCTTTTCGTGACGCACTCGCCAGTAGGGTTGGATCCATATATTATTTTTCAATTTTTTAAATTCAAATTTAAATTTATTGGTTTTGAAAAAACGAAATTTAAATTCAAATTTAAATTCATCGACTTTGAAAACATGAAATTCAAATTCAAATGCATTGACTTCGAAAAAACGAAATTCAAATTTAAAATCATTGACTTTGAAAAAACGAAATTCAAATTCAAATTCATGAAGAATTCGCGAGCGGATTCAAATTCAAAATTCAAATTTAAATTCATTGCGTTGCAAAAGTTTCAACTTCAATTTCACTTATTTTGAAAGGACCAATGCAAAATTTAAGTTTATAGTGGCGAATCTCACCGCTTTCAAATTCGTAAAACTTGATAATTTAGACTTGTTTAGTCGATATTTGATATATCAGACTATCAAATAGGATATTTTTGAGTAGTACTAGCGAATTATTTAAAATATATTTACTCAGGGAACTCGTAGATTTAATCAGAGTCGGATCAATCACAGAATAATCGTAATAATGCAATTGATTATAATTTATTACACTTTTTCACGTAATTCAAATTATTATTGCATTGAGTTTTTCGGTGCAAAGTAATTGTAATTTAAACGTAATTGAGTACAGTTTGGGTGCAATTGTCATTACAGTTGTAATTGATTCAACTCTGGGTCTAATTAACTGCAGAACAAAAGCTACCAGATGCAAAAACATCATAGTTTTTATCAGAAAACAGTTGGCTATCTTTCTATTAGTGTTCTTTTATCTCTTGCCTTATGGTAAAATAAATAAATTTTAATGAACTTATTTTGAAAATTGCTAATGTAGAAGACCAATTATTCTTCTTTCGCAATTTTATTGTAATTTAAACTGCCCTAAAAACAATTTCAAAGAAATGGGGTCCTGTCAACCGGGTGTAAAGTTTGTTCATTCGCAGGTTCACTAGGAAGTTACCTAATGCAAAAACAACTTTAGACCACCTTACAGCGTCACCTCACAAACTTTCGGTTTGCTCGATAAATTGTATGGAACGTTTACAATATGTGCTGATATAAACCACTTACAAATTGCTACTTTTGCTTGGTAAATTTTAAGCCGAAAAAATTCAAATTCTTCGAATGTTTAATCAAAATGCTCGAATATATTGACTTTAAAAAAACGAAATTCAAATTCATTAGTTTTGAAAAAATGAAATTCAAATTCATTGATTTTGAAAAAACAAAATTCAAATTCATTGACTTTGAAAAAACGAAATTCAACTTCAAATTCATGAAGAATTCGTGAGCGGATTCAAATTCAAAATTTAAATTCCATCCAACCCTACTCGCCAGTAAGCATGATCGCACTTACCCACAAACAAGTGCGTCACGAAAAGCTTCTGAGACAAACAGCTTTTTTCAAAGCTAACCTTAATTTCTGTAACGCCAATCAATTATAACCTTAAAGCATGGTTCTTCAACGGGGGCGTTTTTGGCCTTCAGAGAGCAGATTGTAACAATTCTTGAAATTGGAGGGCGATTTTAGACTTGCCAATATCGTTAACAACTGAACAAATGATAGAAACGAATTCAGATTTAGTGGCAGCATATTCAATAAACTGTCGAGAAACTGGTTCAGCGAACGTGTAGACCTTCTCTTTTTTTTGGTTCCACCTGATTTCAGTAGGAAAACAGTAGCTCTACGGATGTGAAGACCTTTTTTTTTTGGTCTTCAACTGTTTTCAGTGGGAAAAATAGTAGCTTAACGAACGTGAAGGCCATGTTGGGGCGATTTGGACCTACACTTTCCGAAAAATAGCATTTGTGTAAAACAGGTTGAAGCAATACACAGCAATACATATTTTTTCCATACATGTACATTTTTCATTTCATAATTCAC
This sequence comes from Trididemnum miniatum, assembly GCA_964006365.1. Classification (NCBI taxonomy): domain Eukaryota; kingdom Metazoa; phylum Chordata; class Ascidiacea; order Aplousobranchia; family Didemnidae; genus Trididemnum; species Trididemnum miniatum. The sequence goes on from OZ023241.1 coordinate 4,549,147, forward strand.
ATATTATCAGCATCTTTTTGATTAAACTTACAGCAACTGATGTGCCACATGCAGCAAAACATCGTTGGGAATTACTTTGAGTCCGTTCCAGAGCCAATTTATCAAAGCAATCTTTGCAAGTCAGTCCTTCCTTAGCTGTATGGTGAGGAACGATGTAACGATTTCCATAACGAAAACACCAAGTCTGGAATCAAAAAACACATTTAGTGGCTAAGTCAAATCCGTTTAATTGCATACCGAATAATTTGCTTAATCGCATAAAAAAGTTTGTCAAATTGAATATGCAATTAACTGAATTCGACTGTACTGCAATGCTGTGGTAATGCACCTCTGCAAGACTGCAATCCGCCCACTGCCCGATTCAGCAGCGGCCCAACTGCAGACTCTGGATTTGGTTGCAGCTTAAAACTTTAAAAAAGCATTTTAAATTCATGTTGTATTTTGTTTCGTAAATCTACGAATTCATATGTAGAAGTTTTCGTAGCACATAGAGAAGAACTATTTCTTTAAGCTTACAACAAAAAATACTACATGAATGACCTGATATGAGAATTCCACTTGATAAAAGCCAGCAAAAATTAACTTGCTTACTCAATCGGCCGGTTCGCGTTGTGGTAAAAGACATCGCTAGGTTCGGGAGGTATGGGGTTCGATTCCTGGGCTGGTTAAACCAAACACCGTCGCCAACGGCTTGCCGCCGCTGCAACGTTTTTTTGGAGCTGTGTTGCTAAAGTGCTAAGCTACGGAGATGGACCCCGCTACTTGTCACATGCTTTGGTGTAATTCAGCGAGCATAATAAAGATCTGATTTTTGACTTCCATACTTACCATCAAATATCCTGGTCCTGAGGTAACCAACTCATTCGTACTTGGATTGTAAATCATGCTAAAACAAAATACATTAAGATGAAGGGTTGAACAAACTTCATAATAACAGACTTTAAACGAAGTTACAACTATCGCATTCCAGATTCAGAATATCAATTAAGCACATACAACAAAGCATCGGCCACTGGAAAACAATCCAAAACCCAGGTGCCAAATCAAAATCAAATCTTCATTATTCTCGCGGCATTACACCGAAGCGTGTAACGAGTAGTGGGTTCCGTCTCTGCTGCTTCACTCCTGGTCAACACAGCTGCGAAGAAGCGTTGCAGCGGTGGCGAGCCGTTGGCGGCACTGTGTTCGATTTGACCGGCCCGGGAATCGAACCCAGAATCTCCAGTACCGACAGGGACGTGCTATACACTGAGCTAACCTGCTCAGAGTTACGCACGAAAACGTTGCAATTCGTAGAAGCTTTCAACAAATTTCACGTACAATTTATATACACTACCTTTTTCATGCTATCATTGCCGCAATTACACGGCGCGAAAAATGGTTTCTGTATATGCACTGTCTCATAATATCGCACAGCAGCGTGAGAATTAAAATTTGTTGTAAAAGTAACATAAATATATTCACTGACCACGCAACATTGTTAGGAGACTTGGCAGCAGAAACCAAATCAAATTCATTGTTGTAAAGCTGAAAATATAAACAAAGCGCAAATAAATACAACAATCAAAATTACCAAAAAAGTGCGGCTATTCTCCGAAAATTAAACTGAAATTCAGAAGTAATTGTAGAAGACCTCAGATCGCAACATGAGCTTGTGCTCTTCAAATCAGCAGCTGCTCAAAATAACTTGGTAGCAAAATCTGACCAGAAACGGAATCCGTCACGAATGGTATGCAGTCCGTGCAAGATCGTGCTACACTATACCGCAGAAATGAACTCTATGTATAGCCATCAAGGGTGGAAACCCAAACCCAAACCAAAACCTAAAAATTCGTTTTACCAATTTTTGAGTCTTTGGTTTCACCGGACTCGGAATTAAACCCAAGTTGACAACTTCTGAAGCAGTTGTTCTACTCAGTTGGTCGTATGAGCTGCTACTTATCAAAAGCGCCAAGAAATAGAGCGCCTAAATCATCTGTATTCAAAGTAAAACAGCTTTCTTGGATCAAACTTAAACCAAAACTGAAACCCAGAAACCGAATCCGAGCGTAAGCAAAACTGAAACCAAAACTGGAACCTATTTTTCATTAGCCGTAAAACCAAACCAAAACTGAAACCTGGCATCTGGTTTTCAACACACCGAAACTGAAACTGACACCCTAATACCACATAGCCAGGTTTCCACCCTTGATAGCCATTTTGGTTTGCAAATAAACAACAAAACTTGGAGCACTAAGATGGATTTTAGAACTCAACTTTAGTAAAAAGATTAGTCTATAGCCAATATATTAGTATTCGTTTTACAAACGTTTCGTTTAAAACTGATGCCATCATCAATGTAAAGCCACACAGGCACTAGGCCAGTAAAACGATTTTCAGTTTTTACAAATGCGAGCTGCTTATAGGCTTATGCCTACATTTCTTAGATTCTAGCCTAGAATTCCTTTTTCCTACTTTCAGAAAGTTTAGTAAACTTTTTGACTTTTATGATAACCACATTTGTATTGAGTTAGATATTGCATGCATTTTGGATCAATTCATACTGTTATATAATAATAAATCAAAGATGATTTAAGCACTAGCGCTTTTACATCATATCAATCAATGAGCATTAACAAATTGAAAAAATATTTGCTGTGGTGAACACACAAAACACACAACACAAGACATTCAAATAATGAGTTTGTAACTCGCTTGAGGACGGAGAGTACTTCAACAAGAAAAAGAAACATGAGAGTAAACATAATCCACTCTCATCTGGGCCAATGGAAAATTTATTTAATACGCAGTGCTTCCATTAATTTTTGAGATAGATAATTAACCAGCAAAGTACTATGTACCCGTAATTCTTGTGGAGCAACTAATGCAACATAATGTCCAGATTCTCCACAAAATTCAAGTTTTGAAATCTGTATCCCCAAATCAATAATGTCTTTCCTTCTACCATCTTTGTGAAAAATTCGAATGTACTGATGGTCCACAGTTACATATTCCTACACAAAACAAAGAATGATTAAAAAAGTTATGCAAAGATGTTTAAAGTACTACTACAACGCATAAAACCAACCGAAGTAATGGGCAAAAACATTCCTGCAATAACGAATGTTTTTCAAGGACAACAATCTTAAGCTAACGCTAAATTGAAAAGAATTACGAGTAATTCATGGCTCCTACTCACCAACTCATTTATGCTCAATAATAACAACTAAGTATTTATATGCCGCTCAATGTCTAGGAACGAAGAGTCACCCTAGAATCTCTGAGTGGTTTAAACAGAAAGCAACACATAAGTGAGAGCATGGAATGAATAAAACACAGTGAAAAAAAAGTACGACAATCAAAAACAAAGCAAGCATAAGCTTACTGAAGAAGTCAAAATCATGCAGCTCACGGGTTTTCTGCAAAATAATCAAATATTTGACGTCGTAATCACGTTTTTCAACTGTAACATCAAAAATCTGATTTTGATGCGAAAGCCCAGGGGCTTTAGATCTACTTACACTGGACAAGTGGCGAGGGTAATTGTGACAAGGCCTACAAGGGTTTGACAAAAACCATATTAAGACATACCTCTGTTGTAGAATTGTAAATAACATCTGATATGGCTTCATCGTGGTTGATCTTGCGATAATGGTGAACACCATGTCTTACAATGGCTGGTTTAGCATCAGCTTTTTTCACCAGATCTGTAGTAGCTTTAACAGAATTTCTAAAAACATCGCTAGGTTAACATTTGAAATTTGGAATTTATATATTGCAATCAGGCGGTTAGCACAGTGCTATCGGTGCACGAGGTGTAGGGTTCAATTACCAGGCTGATCAAATCAGACACAGAGTGGCCAATAGCTTGCTACTGCTGCAATGTTTCCTCACAGCTGTGTTGCCCAAGCGCTAAGCCGCAGAGATGGGCCCCTCCACTTGTTATATGCTTGGGCACAATACCATGAATATAATGAAGATTTGATTTTGATTTTTTTGTCCATATTGGATGGTTTGTAAAGTGCACAAGCGCACATATCTACAACAGCGCAGTTAATTGGGGTGTGGTGAACAACTGGTCATCAGCAGTGATGGGCACGATAAACCTTTCCAAACTACAGCGATAACAATAACAATAATTATAAAAAGCCCTGGGCAATACTGATAATAATCGATAAATCTCAATTTCTTGAAGCAATAATGGCAATCGACAAATTATCACTCAACAAATTGTTTTGGAAAAATGTTGGAAAAATTTTCAATGTGTTTGACAAAGTTTTTTTTATAAGCCCAATTGCAAAATTGTTTTTTTTTATTTTTCAGCAGACAGCAGTTCACGGACTCTGCCTTGGCATTCAGCAAAACAAAGGGTTTTTTTTTTTAATTGTAACAAGAGCTTGTGGGCACCATGTATTTTTTCCATAGCGCCAACCCACTAACTTTAAACTTTGTGCGCATAAAGAATCGTTTATCACCATAATTCATCTGTAATAACAAAATATATTGCAAAAGTGATGTCGGTAATCAATAAATCAAAACTATTTTGAGCGATAACAATAATTGGTTAATAAATTATCGCCGATAGATTATTTCCATAAATGCCCATCTGTGGCCAATAATCGGCCATCCGCAACTTTTCTCGCATCGCGTTTTTCTGGCGTTGAGCGACTAAGGGTTAGGGTTAACCCTCAGAAGACTGTGAAACGAGAAAAGTGGCGAATGGTCCATTGTGTATAAGTAATACAAATGTGTATAAGTAAATAAATAATACTATTCATACTGTTATATAATAATAAATCAAAGATGATTTAAGCACTAGCGCTTTTACACTATATCAATCAATGAGCATTGACAAATTGAAAAAATATTGCTGTGGTGAACACACAAAACACACAGCATAAGACATTCAAATTATGAGTTTGTAACTCGCTTGAGTTCATACTCAACTAAACAGCTCAGCGTGCAGTGTGTCCACTTTGTTCCATACAAACTAAACCCATCATACAGTAATTCCCATTGAATGTAATGCAGGTTGACTAAGTGCCATGATGGAATACGTAATATGGGTTAGATCTAGTATCAGCCTCCAGGTTTCATTTGGGTTAGGTTTGGCTGGGATTAGGTTCAGTTAGGGTTAAATTTAGCTAGGGTTAGGTTTGGTTAGGGCTAGATTTGGTTAGGATCAGGTTATAGGTTAGGTTAAGGTCATAGGTTAGGTTAAGGTTGGCAGACAGAATAAGCGTGGGGGCTTATTCTAGATGAGACCCCATAATTTGAATCTCCGACAGCAAAAATAAAAAATAACACTAAATAAACACAACATAAGTCACAGTAAGGTTAGGTAACTAATAGGTTATCAATACTAGGAGAGTAACAAATAGTTGCAATATGAAATAGTGACACACTCAATCTACAAAGTAATTGAAAAACATTAGATATATAATGCATGTGTAACACTGTTCAGTGTATAGGTGAAAATTGTCATGAGTATATGGATGTTTTGTTTGAACTAGAGCATTGATTATGGCCTATTAACAGGATTACATATCAGGGTCGAATTTTATGGAGATTGTGTGATAAACAAATACTAGAAAACCCTTAAAAATAGATTCTTACTTTAGAATATTCCATAGCTCTTTGCCTCTATCTGGTTTTTGTTGAAAATAAGGAAAGGGAGTCTGTTGCCGAGAATCTAAATCAGCTGGACTGCTTTGAGTATCAACCATCACTTGCAGATGCACAGTTTCATTTTATTACAACAATAGACTATTTGAGAAAAGAGTCTGTTTTATTGACACAAACAAAATGCTTTTATTATTATTTACTGATATTACACTGCCACAAGTAATCAATGCATTAAAGGACTAACTTACTGTTGATACTGATTCAGGATATTTACCGGCAGCGTTTTTTTTTTAAGGCATTTTCAGTTTTGAGGAACCGAAATGGCCTTTCAAAATTGTCCAGCATAGAAGTATACGAAGAGAGAGAGAGTGTGTGCAATTTTCCTGAGGTCAATCAGCCACCTCCATTAAATAGGGACAACACCGGAAAATGGCATCATCATCTCTTAACACCTGCTTTTACAATAGTGTGGAGTGTAGACTGCAGAAAGCTATGTTTCACGTTATTTATATACATTTAAGATAATTAATTGGCAATCTTTCAAAATTGGTTAATGGTTCCTCAAACTAAACCTTAGAACTTGGGCTCAGAATGCTCCTACCAAGCTATTTGACAGATACCGGTACTTCTACCAAAACTGGAAATTTAAGAAGACTGCTGACAGAAAGAAAAGCAGCTCTCAGCAGAATATCAATTTGTAATCTGCATATAACTTCAATTTGAGATTATGTAGCTGGCTGCTCACCAAATTAGAACAATCTAACTTACTACTGGCATGCTACCCAGCTATGGTACCGGTAGGTTACCGATATTGCTCTTCTGTTATGCACTGTGCAGTACACTATGCAAATATGTTAATGTAATCCTAAAACTTTCGAAAAAAGGAAAAATGATGCTATTTACCCGCCTATTTACAAAACAATTGGCTTTGTGCATTCAATGAATAGTCTCGCAGACTTTTAGATCAAAGTTGCAAACCAATTTGCTGCTGCTTTGCCTTCTACCAGCGTCAGCTCAGCTGTTCAAATGTGTTAGCAGTTACCAGGCAACAATAGAACTACACGAAGAAAGCGGATTTCTTTCCTATCCGTACAGTTTGAAAAACTTGGACAATATAAAATCTTTACGATGGCAAATTACTAGCAAATGATTCAGGTGATAGTACGTCACATCATGGTAATGGTAACCGTGATACCATCATGCGTAACCCAAAGTCAAATCACCAGGGCAACCAGATTTTGACCTAAACATTTAAAAAATTTGTCCTAAAAAAATTTAAAATTTTGATGTTGTTTTTGACATAAAAATTTTATCACAAAAAAGCAAGAACATGTTTAAGCAAGTAAAAATAATGCTGAATAGCTTTTTATGAACGAAGTACAACGAAACCAACATAAACAACGGACAAAATAGCACTGAAAGTGTTTCAGTCAAATTAGTCCAAAGGTACAAAATAACTTTTTTTCGGTCCAAACAAGTTAAAAAAAATCCAAATTTTGCAAATTTGTAACCAAGATAGTCCAATCTGGCAACTATGTTTTCCTTCGCTGTATGAATTAAGCTAATTTTCAAAACTCGATCTCCGGCTATTGCGATATAACAATGAAATTCTGGAATCATTCGAAAACGATTGTCTCGTCATAAACACATAAACACACTACTTTTATACTCGAATGGTGTTTTAATGCGCTTATGTTGAAAAAGGGACTACCAGTTTGCTTTTCACAAGCCGATGTAATGTGTTTCATCTATTTATTAAACAATATAAACGACGCAAATTTAGCATCTTGGCTTAAAAAGCAGATTTTGACCTTATTTTGACTCAATGCAACATTTTGACCTAATAACTTTTAAACTACGTCTAGTTTGAAGCTGAAAGATGCTTAGTAGAAGTTTAATGGCTTTCTGAGCCAGGTAATAATATTTGACTTTATTGACTTTTGGTTGCCCTACAAATCACTGTTGTCAAACGATATCATTTTTTCACGCATACTCATACTTTTCTCTAGTCCATCCTTTTTATTCTTATGGCTTGGTATGTTGGGGATCTACCTTTTGTTCTTACTTACAAGTCAAGTTAATTTTCCAAACGCTTTATAAGACATGCGCTGGAAGGAACAGCGAAAGACTACTCGGTCATCTTTGAGTCTGCTGTACCTTAAAGCATGTTACATAACACGGCCCAAAAAAACTTGACCCAGACGTACACATCAAAAATAAAACTAAAATAAAAAAGCGTTCACGCATTAAAACTAACAAAAATATACGTTATCACAGTAGACAAACACAGTTATCCAAAGAAATGTCAAACAGCGATACATAGCCTACATCAGAACGTTGTTACTTAATCTTCCTACGGTACTGTTAAGAACTCGACACTAAGTCAGTACTTTGAACTTATTTCTCACTTCTTCCGGACCCAGCGCCGGTTCCTTTGTTGTCCCAGAGGAAGCTCCTGGGTCTTCACTCAACTGGTCTTATAAAGAAAACCAATCCAAAAGAATCAAATAAATGTATTGAGCAAATAAAAAGATACCAGCTAGGCAAAAATTATTCGGAGATTAATCGCGAATATTTTCGCCAGCGAACCAATTTGTAAAACCAAATAAAGAGTCACTAAAATGCTGCTTGCCGTCCAATGCTACAAGCTTGTATCACTGAGTCAGCTCAGAAAGCCAACGAGCAGCCGTTACAAAGAAGGCGTAAAAAAGGTGCAAGAAAATCGCGTGTGACTAAGTGTCTTAAACTAAAAAGCGTGTAAGGATTGCGAAACGAGATTATCAGAGGTTGCATAATGGCCAACTTGGAAACTATACATGACAAGCCTCGTGAAGACAGCGAGTGAAGGATCGAATCTCCGACGTGCCGACAAACAAAGATCGTGCGATAACAACAGGTACTTTGCCAGACACTTAGCTTTGAACAATTTTTTTAATTTAGGCAATAAAATGAGACGTTTCGATCTTCTCATGGAATTTTTTCCATGCAGGAAAACAGATATGATGGAGTTTCATTTTTCCCTTGTTAGTTTTTGCGCGATCATGAAAGAACTCATTTTTACCTTTTCGTCTCGTGTTATAGTTGTGAATTATGTCAAGTTTGATGAAGTAAGAATCGAATGATTTTGGAAGCCCTTAGTTAGAATATTTGAACATAAATTTGGCAAACTCCATCTTAATCATGTTCTCAAGACGTAAAACCTCAAATTTGGAGTAATGCTAACGGTAAGGTGATGTTTAGGACAGAATAGACAATTAGCTCATATAACTTTGTGTTGCAAAACGGATATTTTTGTAAATGAGTTTTACACGCTCTACCCCAATTGATCAAAAAATATTGGAAGGTTGAGTTAAATCAAAGACTGGTTAAACTAAACATACTGTAATACACCAACTTTAGAGTGGAAGTGGGGACAAGGTATCGCAATTTATAAATTACACCACAGACTCTGGATAATCGAGTGACATTATTAGCAATATGCGTTTTTCAAGATAATTTGTTGTCCAATGTAACTCCTAAATACTTTAAGCTGTTGGTTCTATTTTACTAGTAACGTTGTGATCAAATGATAGCTTAAAACCAATCGATTTATTTGATTTGTTATTACTAATCAAGTAATCAGCATGTAGGCACTTTTTTTGTAGTTAATTGTTAATTTATTTTGGCAAAACCAATTTCCAATTTTTGTGATCACCATTGACACTAGCTTTTGAAGAGTAGGCCTATCAATCAATCAATCAATTTTCTGGACCCGCTTGTCCTTGGGGGTCGTGGGGGGCAGCAGCTCGAGTTGGAGCCTCCAAGCATCTCAATCCTCTGCAACAAAGGACAGATGCTCTGCTGGAATGCCAAGGCGGGACCAACTAGGATCTTCTACGTAATCCCGTCATCGAGTTCTGGGACGGCCTCTAGGTCTTCAACCAATCGGTGTTGAACTGAGCAGTTTTTTGGCTGTTCTTACCTGGGACATTCGTGTCACATGTCCATACCAACGCAGTTGCGATCTTTCTAGTCGGAGAAGCAGCGATTCGATGTTTAGACATTCACGAATATCTGCACTTTTAACCTTGTCCGACAAAATCAAACCGCTAATTCTTCGCAAGAATCCCATTTCGGCTGCTTGAACTCGAGATCTCACTTTCTCATTAATGATCCAACACTCATGGCCATAAGTCAAAATAGGAACATAGACCGATCTGAAAATGGATAGCTTTGCCTTGGTGCAAAGCTCCTGTTTCAGTACCACAGATCGGTGGAGCTGGCGCATTACTGCACTAGCTTTTCCGATGCGAATATCCAATCCGCTATTTTGTCTTTGAAGAAAAATATAAATTGATTGAAACTTTGAAGAAAAGTATAATAGAGCTTTCTCCCATTATTCTACACGAGTTTTCTAACCTAAAGGATCTCCCGCTGAGAATCCAATTATCACAGATCAAACTTTCTAGTAAAAGTTTGTTGCTCACAATTTCAATTTAAAAACCTTAAGGAGAGATTGTAAGAAACAAAATTTTGAATTGTCAAAATTTTGCTTTTCACAATTTAACTTTATGGTTTTCTCATCATGCGTTATTGCGTTGTCTACTTTTATTTCTTCGCCGCGCGAGGTTACCAAATACCGATGCTTATCGATATTTGGACCATTTTTTCTTAAAACAGCTAGCGTTTTGTGAAAACAATCGCAAAGTTGGATTTTTAAAAATATCGAGTCCTCGAGCCGAGGACAGCGCAAAATCCAAGGCCTAGGAGAGCCAAGGCCAAGGATAACACGGTCGAGGCCAAGGACTTCACAAACCTGTCCTCGAGGACGTCCTCGAGGCCAAGGACATCCTCGAGGACTACATCACTGTTAATATCCAGGGATTTCTTGTTCTAGAAATCCCTGTTAATATCACTACAAACATATACATATATAACATCCCTTTTTTTCTAATCTGTTTAAACTTTGTATACCCAATACGTAGCAACGCATACAAAAATATATTCCTTGTTACGGACAATTTTTGTCATAACAATTTTTCGAAAACGGAAAAAAGGATTGAGAATTTTATTTTCATTTCCAATCCCTAACCATGATCAAGCAGAAAAGAAAGCAAGAAATTTGAAGCATATCCAGGGAAAATGTTGCCTACTGGATCAGGCGAATACAGTACTAGTTGAGCTAATTTTATTTTTCAGCTTGAAAAGTCACTTAAATTGAGTTCAAAAACAATATGGTGGAGTGATAGATAGTTTTGATGGCAGATATTGCATGGACCGAGCAGTCTATTTATTATTTTATCTGCGACCATGGTTTTCAACCTACTGGTAGTAGACTATGGGTCGCGACTCGAAGTTAGTTTGGCTGAAAATTCTTTTGGGTTGCTTGTTTTTTTGTAAACATCTACGAAGAGTGAAACTTATAGAATGCAATAATAAAATAAACGCAACATTGATTCATAGTAATCAATCTTTGTTGCATTTCTGTAAACGCATAACTCCTGCAGTGAAATTTTAGCCTTTTGGAGACTGCAATGTTGTATAACGCTTTGAATGGTTGAACAGTTGAATACCGGTAGTAAATGATGTAGGCCCTACTGTAGCACTTTTGTTGACATAGAACTCCCGCAGTGAAGAAACTTTTTGTGCATGGAGACTTGAAAGTAGAAATCAAAGGCCATGTACAATGGAATACCCGGTACCAGTACGTCAGCTGGTCAGGGCATAATTCAGTACGGTAATTGGTGACAATATTGAAAGTGAAATAGCAAGTACCGGTAGTTTAAGTTCAGTTCCAGGTTCTTCAGGCAATTTTAATGTTTGAGCAATCCTTGATGTGCAAACTTAAAGCTTCTTAGTTCCCTAATTTATCAGTTTAAAATAGCAAAATGATCGAACAATGAAGTTTTTTTAAAACTACTGTAGGTTTTACCTGTTTACAGAATTAGATGGTATCGCGAAACCAAAATGTGTTGTATGGCTAATAGTTATCTCTGCCGAACAGCAGAATCTATGAAGAAAAACAAGTTGAAACACCATTTACAGATTTAGAGACAAGTCATCCAAATTGTATATATAGTCAAGCCTGTTGAATATTTTGAGCAGAAGTTCAATTCAAGGACAGAGAAATATCATAACAAAATTTGCGACTGAAAATAAATTAGCCTGTTAGCTATCTACTCTTCGAACATTGCATCCTGCCAAATTGCAGAATAAAGGGTCATACTATTGGGGAGGGTTTATTAACGCCGATTATGAAAAAAGTTGTGAAAACAATGATTGGTGAAAAAGAAAGTCAGAAGCTGAATGCAATTTCCTTGTCAAACAGCATGGCGAAAAGACACATAACAGACAGGTCTGATGATGTTCTGGAACAAATTCTGACTCGTGTGAAATAGTTTCTATTTTACTTCATTTAGTTGTATAAATTGACAGATATTGCAGGTCTACCCCAGCTTTCAGTCTTCATTCACTCTATCTACCATAGTTTTGTCTCAGAAGATTTGTTATTTTGCAAAGCATTGGAATTGCACACAAGTGGCGAAGATAATTTTTAATGATTGAATGATTTTTTCACACAAAACTCCATTCCTTGCTGCTTGGGAGAAGTGTGCTGAAATTTGCACAGATGGTGCAGCATCCTGTATTGATTTCAAGCCTGGAATTGTTAAACGAAGCAAAGACAAAGCTCCAAATGCTGAGTAGTAGAAGACACATTGTTTTCTCCACAGAAAGGCCCTTTGTGCAAAAAAAATGTCACAAGAACAGCACAAAGTTTAAAATTCTGTTGTAAAATGTGTGAACTTGATTAAAGCAGGGCCATTAAATCAGCATATATTTTCTTGCCTGTGCTCTGACATGGAAGCTGATATGAAGCATTGCTTTTGCACTCGGAAGTATGGTGGCTATAACGGGGTCGTGTACTGAAGTGTGTTTGTGATCTGGGAGATGAAATTGCTTTCTTTTTAGACAGCAAAATTTTGTGGCATTGGCTGAAATGTTTAGTTGAGAAGGTTTCAACTCGAAGGTTGCTTATCTTGCCGATATATTTGACTCTCTGAACTGTCTGAATTTATCAGTGCTAGTTTTACAGTAATTTACAATGCTGATAAAGTTGCTGCTTACTACAAAAAACTCATTATCTGGAAAAGCTATGCACTACGCAGCTTGAGGTCTGCACAATATGTTCCCTGATTTCGACAACAAAGTTAATATTAAGCAAACCATAATTGGACACCTGGAACAGCTTGCCCAAAAGTTCGTAGACAAATTATGGTGACGATTTGTTGCCTGCTAACGAAAACAATTGGATAATTGATCCATTTGCTGGCACGGATTTGCCTCAACTTTTACTTCTTGTTGCTGAAGAACTTGTGGACATAATGGCAGAACCAAAAAATCACTTTTCCTTTGCGTCCTTCAAAGAAAAACACCCGAAAGATTCTGCAAATATCCACTTTTGGGCTTCCGTGTACAATATGTAATATGTATCCAACAGTTTCAATGTTTGTTATAAAAAACTGATTCAGTTTGCGACAACTCGGCTTAGTGAGGTTGGATTTAGTGCTATGTGCATTTTGAAAACCAAGCTTCGAAATTGGTGGGAAGTTGAAGCTGACTTGCAATTGCATTTAAGTAAAGTACCACTACGATTTCAAAAGCTCACTGACAGAAAGCAAGCACAAATTTCTCATTAGTGTGATTTCGTAAATATGGGTATGTTCTGTGAAAAGTTGTTTGTACTATTTTCAAACAGTTCTGTCATCATAAAAATTTTTTCTACATAGCTTTTACTTTAACTGTGCATCAGAATATACGTGGGTCACAAAATTTTGCACAATAATTTTTTTATTGAAATTGGGTCGCTTTGAAAAAAGGTTGAGAACCACTGGTCTACCAGAATGCACATGATACTGTGATTGCTTTAGTGTACCCAGTCAGTATTTGCAAGGAAGCACAATGGCAAATTAGAATTTTAAGAAAAAATTTTGTTTCTTGCTTTAAAACTTTGGTTGATTGTGACAAAATATTGTCTGAGAATCCAGAACCATTCAACAGTTTAGTGTTGAGTGGTTAGACACACTGTTCTCTTTTATGCTAAGCAGTTCAGAGTCTTAAGGCTATATCAGTATAAGTGCAAATTTGTGCATATGTCAATTTTAATAAACTGTAAAAATCAACCACAAATTTTTAGAAATTCACATTTAGTGTGGCCAAGTTTTAGACTATGCTTTTACTAATTTAGACTGGCAGTTCTGAAGGTTTCTAGCTGGAGTTCAGTACCTGAGTAGTGTGTGGTCTACTGGTAGTCGTACTTTTTTTGCACCTTTTTTAATTTTGCTTTATTTTTTGAGAGGTACCGCTAGTGTTTATTTTGGGCCAATTTACTCAAAACCAGTCATGGGGTTCTGCTAAAACCTGCAGGAACACAAGGACCACTAGGGGCACTAGTGAGTTATTACTAAGCACCCTTCCGCTAACCCTAATAATCCTAACCGAACCCTAATCCTTAGTAATAACTCACTAGCGGTCCTTGTGCTCCTCACTCACTTGCAAAGGCAGTCCTTGTACTCCTACAGGTTTTAGCAATACCGCAGTCATGTGTGTAGACGTACAGCGTAAGCCAGTCAACAGTCATGCGTATACATGCTAGCCAATGAACGGTCATGTGTATAGACGCAAGTCAGTGAACAGTCGTGCATATAGATGCAAGCCAATCAACAGACATGCGTATAGACGCAAACTAATCAGTTAACAGCAAAATAGACAGTCTTTTTGTAATATTGTTTGATTTTGCGCAAAACTATTACTAGCTTTATAGTCTAAATTTAGTCACAAATCATTACACTTGGCGTTTATCAGTACCATCAAAACATTTAGTATTCTTATGTAAAATTTGGAAAAAAAATCACTTGGAAATTTCTTATTATTAGGATAAATTTTGCACTTTGTAGGAAGCATTTAGACAGCTCCTCTCTGATTACCATGAAATAGTCTTTGGTTGTTCTGTTATGCTGCTGCGTGACTGCTATCTGATTGCACATAATACCGCGGTGGCTGTTTCGTTGTCATTGCAGATTGAATGCTGATGTGAACAAAATGAACTTCATTGCACACAATTATTAGCCTTAGCAGAGAATAGTAAAGAATCAAAAAATCTGTAAGAACTTCTACCAATAAATAGATGTATTAAAAATTAGGCAGTGGCCAAGGTTACGTGACCGTAAAAATAAGTACCGGTACTTTGTTTGTTGCATTATCCCTTTGCACTCTCCTTGGTTGTTCGGTAGCGTGATGAAGTAATAAAATAAACTCAAGCGACAAATGTTACCAGTTACGGTAGGGTTACCATACGTCCTCCTTTTTAACAAAAAATAATTTGTCCTTTGAGGACGTTAAAAAATGCCAAGTGTCCTCCTTGTTGGTATTTTCAGTGAAAACATGTTAAATCAAGCTTACACGAAAATTTGGGCTGTTTCAGGTCAAACTACGGCCTGCGGACGTGCTCACTTTTTTTTTACTCTTCACTTGATTTTGGGTGGAATTGTGGACATCTGCGGACCTGATTGCCTTCAAAGAAACTGTCCTCCTTTTGCTTAGTGAAGATATGGTACCGGTAACCCTATGTTACGGGCCCGTAAGAATAACGACTTCGTAAAAATTTATTGTTTAATTTTTTTTTCAGACAAATGCAAACTGGTAAAGTGAGTTGAAATGGTAGTTAGACTCTTTACTCATGCACCAATGAAATCAATCCAGTTGTTTCGAGCTGTGCATGCAGTAAACACAAGATACAGTTGTTATGCTGTTTGTAATGTTAATAGTTACATGCTGGTATGCAACAATGTTGATTTGAGTCACCATTTTTCTAGAAGATACAAAAGTTTAGACTCAGATTACGGAAAATTTTCCAACCCTGGAAAAATTGAAAGTTTTTATGAATGGGCCACAGAAACATCGTGGATTCAGTCGGTTGAAAAATGTCTCATAATTATTCATGATGCTACTGGACTACCGTGGTGGGCATCTATTATTATTTCTACTTTTATGCTTCGAGCAGTTATCACCACCCCTTTGTACGTAATACAAATGAAAAACAATGCAAAATATGCGATGTTTTTGCCGTCGTTTATGCAGTTATATAAAAAGCTTGCTGAAGAAGTCAATGAATCTGCTACCATTAAAAAATGGGATGAAAAAACTGCCAGAAGAATTTTTCTAGCTAATCTCAGTCGTCATAGAAAAAACCTGTACAAAGAACACAAAGTTCCTGGACTTGCAAAGCGTTATTTACTACCTTGGGTTCAAATTCCATTGTGGATTTCTGTTTCTATATCTCTTCGACATTTCACTGGCTTTTTGCCGATTAATGTGCTGCCTTCTTCAACTTTGGAAAACGTTGCAATGCAAATGAGTCAAGAAGGGGGTTTATGGCTTTTGAACCTATGCCAGGCAGACCCTTATTTTATTTTGCCTGTTTTGTTTGGCATTGTTAATCTTGGCATTATCGAAATTTATCGAGGTGATGGAAAGAGCAAACCTACTGGCATGGAAAAGTTTATGGTTTACTTTTCAAGAACAATTTCGATTGTGCTAATACCAATAGCCTGTCAAATGCCCGCTGCAGTTGTACTGTATTGGTTTTCTTCTAGTTTGTATGGAGCTTTTCAAGCTCTTTTATTTCGCTCTTACAGAGTAAAAGACTTTTTTCGAATACCTTATCCTGTGAATGAATCTCACACACCTTATAGAGATTTATTGGATAGATTTTCACTGAAAAACCGTTTAAAATAAGTTGAACTTTAAAAAATAGATTGATTGATCTAGCACAGTGGTCCCCAACGTTTTTAATATATCGCATCGTTAAAATACTTTTTAGATATTTTCGCACCCCATACAATACATGCAACAAGACTGCGCTGAAACATTTGAAAATAAATCAACTGAAGATGAAAGCATTTCATATACAAAAAACTGAAAAGCCCTGCGCACCCCCTGAAATGCTGCATCACACCCCCAAGGGGTGCGAGAACTCCCAGATGGGAAACCCTGACTATAGCATTTAAGATTTGTGTTAGCACTTGCGTCAAGTCATGACGTAAATTATAATGATGTAATAATGTTGGATTATTTTTTGTTGTGTTTCTAGAGCTTAAAATTGATGCGAAGTTATAATACTACACTGATAGCAGTAATAGTTGTATTTGATACCTAAAAATGTCCAGGTATGATCGTGCAATCACTGTGTTTTCTCCTGACGGTCACTTGTTCCAAGTAGAATATGCTCAAGAAGCTGTGAAAAAAGGTTCAACCGCAGTAAGTTCAGTAATTTTTTTCTGCACATGTGATTCAGTTAAAAGCATGGCTGATACTTCAATTGAAAATTATTTCGAATCGCAAGAAGTTATTTGCGCAGTATTATAATAAAGTGAACGTTAAACCATGTATAATTGTTAAACAGCGGTTATGTTTGTTAGTCTTTATATGTGTCAAATGTGATCAGCTAGATCCAAGTATGTTTGGCTCTGCATCTACATTTACAAGCGGCATTACGGAGTGTTTCTTTCAGGTTTTAAACGACTCCTAATATTTGAAATCTAACAGAATTGTAAATCCCCCTGGCTATTGCTGTAATTTCGAAAATCAAATCTTCATTATACTCGAGGTATTGTGGCGGGGTCCGTCTCTGCGGCTGAGCCCCTGGTCAACGCAGCTCCCAAGAAACATAGCAGCGGTGGCGAATGATTGGCGACTTTGTGTCCGATTTGACCGGCCCGAGAGTCGAACCCGCATTGACAACTTTTTTTTGAGTGCTTGACAACTGAGCTAACTTTTTCTACAATCGTTCAAAGTGACCGTAGTCCTCAGTATGGGGGAGAAGCTGTTTTTCTAGATTATTATTTAACTGCTTTTCTTTTTGCTTCAGGTCGGCGTGAGAGGTAAAAACATAGTTGTTTTGGGTGTAGAAAAGAAATCTGTAGCAAAATTACAAGAAGAAAGAACAGTAAGAAAAATCTGTGCAATAGATGACCATGTTGCCATGGCTTTTGCAGGTAACTGGATACGTGTGTTAATGCGTAAGTTTTTAGAAACGATGCAATAGAAATAACGTTGATGTGAAAGACTTTGGTTTGATGTGTGAAATTGATCATTAAAATCCCTATTACAGTGATTTGATATCTTTCTCTGTGGCTGCAGACTCAACGACCGCGCCAATTCCTTCTGAGTTTGGAATAAGGTCATTTCACAGCCTCTCACAGCATGGAGACACTGTATTTGTTCGTGAATTGTACTGTTGATTTTTGTTTCAAGCAGAAATAAATTCACTCTGTCTCTGTTTTTCTAATTGATAGGTTTTTGTGCCTTGAAAGGTCTATGTCAACAAATCTTTAGAAACTTAGAACCTATTTCGTACCGTTATTGCGTAAACATAAGCTACTAGCATTTGTAAAATATAACGAAGATTTGATTTTGAACTATAGTATTTTGTATGATCCTGTAAAATACTGACTATATATGATTGAATCTGATATTATTTTCTGGATCATAACAATTAACAACATCATCACCTCTTCAGTTGGCCATGGGCACAAGTAATTAAAGTAAATTTAGTGCGATATTCCAAGTTCGGAACCACAAGTAGAAAATGTTTACCCCGCTTTTTAAAGCGCTGGTTGTGTCAGTTAGCAAACTGCACTGATGAGACTGGAAAATTCGAAATGTGTATACCATCTGTAGTGAAGTACATGTCATGGGCACGTCGTGACTTTATGTTGATGTGACTGGATACTGACCTGACAACCTCCTGATGTATCATGCCAATTCGCTTTGTCCAGGAGCCTGCGTTTCGCGCCTCTATTTCACAGGAGAATCGTTTCCGCAGAGAGCATTTTCTACAGTGCGATATTCCAAGTTCGGAACCACAAGTAGAAATTGTTTACCCCGCTTTTTAAAGCGCTGGTTGTGTCAGTCAGCAAACTGCACTTTATTTGAATCGATATTATAGAATTAATTTTTTTATTTTAATTTCAGGTCTCACAGCAGATGCGAGAGTTTTAATCAATCGAGCTCGTGTAGAAAGTCAGAGCCATCGTCTTACTGTGGAGGATCCTGTTACAATTGAGTACATTACACGTTATATTGCCACCGTAAAGCAAGTACGTGCAAATTTGATGTGCTTGAACGAAAAAATAAAATTTTATCCTGGGAAATAATACATACGACACAAAAAAATGAAATAGCGTGCGATTTCATATAAAATGTAGATACGTTGTTGTTTTGTCCTGACATAGCTCGTTGTGATCGAATTCGTAGCAAAAATTACGAAGATGTAAAATCCTGTATATTTGGCTGCTTGTCTGACTATCTTTTGCCTTGAGGAATGTCGAACGATGATCAGGGCCGGAGTGAGAAGGGGAGAGCTATAGGCCCCCCCCCCTCTGGTAAATCGCGTCCACTAAAAAAAGGGTGTGCTGCTAACGCTAAAATCGACCGTAAAAACACATGAGCCTTTCAAAGTCGTAATACGATTTTGACGATGATCTCGAAGAGTGAATCTTCTTTTTCCTTTTTCATGATTGTTCTCGCACCGTTTTCATGTCCTTATTCTATCCAAGTGTTTGATTGGTTTTCTTTATTGGTAAATATCTTTCGATGCGATCTCATTTTTTGGATCGAGATATTTTAAAAAATGCTCGCAGTTTGTGCGGTTCTGCTATGGAATCCAGCTCTTGGAAATTTTTAAAACTGACTGCGATGGCTTTCGTAAATTAGTCAGTTTTTTATTCAGTTTAAGCCGATGTTGTTTATTTAAGGTTCTTGCTCTTTTTTTGAACAGAGATACACTCAAAGCAACGGAAAACGACCTTTTGGGCTGTCGGCGTTAATAGTTGGCTTTGATTATGACGGTACACCTAATCTTTATCAAACCGACCCATCAGGCACTTACCATGCTTGGAAGGTGAGAAATGATTTTTTTTTTTGAATTTTTAACTGAATTTTGGCGTACAAATGAAAACTTCTTTCAGGCCAATGCAATCGGTCGAAGTTCTAAAACAGTTCGAGAGTTTCTGGAAGAAAACTACAACGATGAAGTTGCTGCTAGCGATGACGAGACAATTAAATTAGCAATCAAAGCTCTGCTGGAGGTTGTGCAATCTGGAAGCAAAAGCATGGAAATAGCAGTAATGCGTAACAAACAGCCTTATTCGTTGGAGGTAGGTTAATTCGCAGGAACATCCATGAAATTGTCAAATGAAAGTTAATTAAATCCGTAAAATCGTCGATTATTGACTTTGAATGGCATTTACTTCACCAAAGCTTAACATTTTACTTAGTGTCAGCAAATTACATTCACAAACAACATTTGGTAGTTTTTGTCTCACCTTTGTTTATCTTATTGAAATTGTATTTTCTAAAAGATTTTTGACATCAAGTTTAGGATTAAGGGTAGTAAGCATTAACGAAACGTTAACAAGAGCACTAAGCGTTAAGCTAATGGACAATTTAATGGAGATTAATTTAATCCGTTGTTATCAAAAGGCATTTTAACGAATTTATGGTTTAATGAAAAAATTAGCTTCGTTATTAACAAAATTGCGCCCACCTCTGGGTGCCATTAGAATATGTAACTATTGGGAATGGTATTTTGGACACCAGACATGGTCTAGCAGTAGATAGCGCATGGTTCTAGATCTTAAGTGATCGGTTCGATTTATGGCTGGTGCCAATCGCTTGGGACATAGGTATACATCGGGTGGCTACTGACTCCAAGAGCCCTTCAGTCACGCTAAATTAGTATTAAATTTTCTGTTCAATAATAATTTGGAAACAAAAAGAGGTGCCTCGGTAACGGCAAATTCACACATTACAAGATGGATTATAGCCAAAGATTTCTCCCTCCCAGCAAAAATATATTCCTTCCGTTAAATGTCTCCAGGACCTAGATCAGTGACTCGTGTTTTCGAGTCCCTCTGCAGAAAATTTTCGGGCACGTGATGAAAATTTTGTAGAAAAAAAATGCTCCAAATGGAATCGAAAATGCAGTTTCTCCTCGTACCCTACTACCAGGGCCGGCGCTAAGGGGGGCCTGGCCCCCTCAATTACAACCTTTCTCTTTTGAAGAAAGGGGCTTTTGTGCTTAATTTCAAATTTTGGCCCTGGCCCCCCCAAGTCGATTGCTCTGGCGCCGCCTCTGCGCCACTTACGAAGGCTTTTTAGTGGTTACTGCGCTGTGGGTTTCTCGTAAATTCAAAAATTATTTCCAGCAGTGGCGAAGGAAGAAATTTCAAAATAGGAGGAAGCCATCAAAAGGATTTAGCGTATTTCAGTCACTTAGCAAAATTTGTTCATTTTTTCTAAGAAGCAGAGACAAAAGGGGGGTCGGAGCACAGTGCCCCCTAAATACGCTATTGATTTCTAGTATTAAATCATCACTTTTTTACGAGTTCAACTTTTTTGAAATTTTTCCTTTATCTACGGCAGGATATTACCAGCTGTTATCTTTAATAACTCAAATGTTGTTTTCATTTAGATGATGGACTCTGACGTGGTGGACAAAATTGTGGAAGAAATTGAAAAGGAGAAAGCTGCAGAGGCAGAAAAGAAGCAACAAAAGAAAAAGTCTTGATTTTGAACTAGATCGCTTTATATTTTGTGTTTATACAATAAAAATTACTACAAAAAAATTTATTGATATTGCACCAGATGTATTTACGGGTGCCTATTGGCAGTATCTACAGAGGAGATAAATTTGCGCAACAACATGTGAATCTAAAAGCATCTTTGAACATCGAAGCAGTTCTTTTCGCGGAATAGGTAAATCAATCTTCCATTTGAGCATCATTTGGCTACCAAAATAAGACGCTTATTCCCATTGCTATACAGCAAACTGCGACGTATGGGCTCAATCTTTCACCTGTAAAACATTTAAATATTTACTTAACGGCCTTGTGGTTACAACACGCGTTGTGAAACTTACCGATTCTCGCAAATTTCCAAAATATTCCTAAAAATCCAGTCTTATTTTTGTCGAGTACGCTAGGTGCTAATGCACGAACATATGCGCATGTGCAAATCGTCAACAGCAAAATGGCAAGCATACTTTGAAAGTTGAATATGGCAACCTAAAACGTATTAAAAAATATTAGGATTTAAAGCTGCAAGTATTTTGCCAAATGGCGATCTGCAGAAGTAGTTTTTTTGAAAGCACAACCGTATGTTTGTGTCATTAACTCTAAAACCACGATTCTACGTATTTGTACTACATGCTTTAAAATCAGTTGGTAGTGATCCAATCAGTATTTTATCTTGGAACCGACTGCACTTTATCCAGTGAGCACCACGCACGATTAGCCATTAAAAACAAAATCACAACCATCACTTACAGGTGCATATTAAAACAATTGAACGATTGTGGTGACTTTCAATACAACTGTATTATTGACTAAGTACGATCATTCACAACTGGTTAACGGGCAAGGTCAGCCATCAGCTGTGCAATTATGCCTACAATATGAACAGTGATCCTACGGAAGATTGCCAACAAAATTGAAGGTGCAATCAGAGATGGGCAGTATCGAGATCGGCATCGCTTTAGCTACTTTTGAAAGTATCGGTATCGCTCAACTCATAATCTACGTATCGCCGATACAGCATTAGTAACCGTCGAAGTATTTCTTAACTTTCCCAATTTTAAATTTTTCCGCGCGTTGTTCTTGCTCTGCCGCATGAATAGTTTCGACAATTTATAGCGACGTAAAAAAGTTCAGGTACTGTTCTTTGAAAGTTGGTCGCCTTAAAACCGTATGTTGCAATTTCAAAATCAAAGAACATTTTAGCATGCGGTACAGATACTGAACTTTTTGATTCTAGAAAAAAAAGCTGCTTTTAGAGTATTGAAAGTCAAAAGGAGGTTCAGACAGATAAAAGGAGTAAAACTTATGAGAGTGTAACAGTTTTGTGGGTGAATGCTAAAGCTTCTTTTCTAAGTCAATATTTGCGGCCAAAATAGAAAAATACAAAGAAATATAAGTCAGTAGGTGAACGATGAAGGTGAGGTAGGGGCAGGGTTAGAAAAAATCGATTGTAATCGATATTCGATTGCGATATTCTTTACTTTTTGTTCATCGAATGCATTGAAGCCTTAACTTTTTTGAATGAGTATCGAATATGGCCTTGTCTTTACTTTTTTTCGGCTAAATTCGATAATCGATTCTTTTCGTCCAGATTATTTTATCTTACTTTAGTAAATTTAAAATGATTGTCGGCATGTCATTCCGTTTTGCTGATATAATGTTTCGTGCCAAAACCCCGACTGAAAATGAAAATAAAACAGAGTTGCTAGAGCAAAGTTGTTTTGCATCTAAGATCGTACCCGCATGCAATGTCCGCTGCTTGTCTTTAAGTTACTGCATGACCGTGAACAAATTCCAGAAAAGGCTTAGCACATACCGCTAAATGCTCATTTGGTTGGGCTGTAGGTAGCTGGGCGTTGTATTACGTTATGGAAACAAAGTTAGCAGTTTAATGGTAGCGTAGGTAGGTACCGGTAATTTTGCTGCTTTATCGGTGGCCTACTGAATTAGTGATCAGCTGATAGCCTGCTGTATTTTGGTTTCCTAAAAAACAACCATACCCAGTACCGGTACCAGAAGTAACGTCGACAGGAACTCAAGGTTGATATGAGTTGCTACTAGTTCATAAAGCTCAGCAATGAGACCGCTTGACCATTGAATTTATCAATAAAACTGCATAACAAACTCCAATTCTCAGGTCTTATTCGATCTGCCATTGTACCAAGAGGCCTGCGCTTTATAACTACTCAGTACTTGAAGTTGGGTAAAAAGTAATAGCCGAAGCTGGTCTTGCAGGCACGTCCGGAGTGTGGGAAGGGGACTACAAAAAAGTTGTTAAAGGGCGTCCTCCAAACATGTTGTTAAAAAACGTCATCTACAGGTAAAATAAACTCACACACATTCGGCGTGTACTGTTAATAATAAACACCTACAGTCAAGTGCTCAATGAATGGAAGCAAGTTAGTTTCACGATTTTGGGGGGCAAAGTATTTTTGGGGCTTGTACCCCTTTGGGACAGGTACCGGTATGTGGTGTGCAAGGGTTATGGTATCACTACGAGCTCTGTGCCGGCCTGTAGGGCTTATGACTTTTTCATTTGCAGCAAAATCCAAAAATTGGTATTAAAAATATATAAAGCAGCATGAAAGTGCAAAATAGCCTATAACGTCATATTCTGTATACCTTCCTCGTTTGAATAAATGTTTTTTCTTGCCTGGTTTCTGCTCGTATAAACACAAGCTTAATTACCCTTCTAGAGATTTTAACGATCTCCACATAGTCTTAGAACTCCCAAGTGAATTTTTATCAGCACATTAATCAGCAAATACCCAAACGCATAGTTGCTGATATTGATAGATGTTGAAGACAATCAAGGCTGTGTGCAAAGCGCTAACCCAGTTCCAAGTGCAACATTTAATGCGCAATTGTTCATGTTTTACACAGCATACAAGCCCGGTAAAATATAAATAAATAAAAATAAAATAACGGAGGTTATTTTCAAATTATATTGAACTGAAAATCTAACAGTAATTGAGGGAGACACTGCGAAGTGAGTTTGCGCTTTTCGAGTCAGCAGCCACCCGCTACATAATATGTTAAATGCGATCAGCTCCAGCCACAAATCGAACCCGTCACGTAGGACAAAACAAATTGCAAAGCCAAAATGGAAGAGTTGCCAGAAAGTTGAGAAACTTAAGGTATTCGACAAAATTTGTGATTCTGGCGAGTACCTGTAACTTTGCAACCAAAAGTGCATTTGGTGTTAACACTAGGTTTGCAGTATTTTGAAAAAACCAAAATCATTCAGTATAACATCGAATATCGATCACAATATTCTTTATTCTTTGCTTTTTTAAACTACCATCGAAATCGATTATTTCTTTACTTTTTGGTGAAATATCGAATATCCATTATTTCTTTACTTTTTTGAGTATCGATTCCCAACCCTGGGTAGAGGTAGTAGAGCTAGGCTGTTTGCATTGAAAAAAAGTAACAAAACGGATAGAGCAGTGATTCCCAAACTTCTCAGAGTGAGGACCCACTTTTTATAACCACAGCTTATGACGACCCACTTTTTTGTCTGATTTTCAAAAAAACAAAAAAAGATCTTTGATCAGCTTAGATACCTAAAATTTTTAAAATTATCTTGCATTTTTGTCCAAATTTTGTGGTTAGATGTGAGCATTTTTCTTAAATTTCTACGTCTAGAGGGAACTCTGCTTTTCGCGACCCATTAAGATTCATTTTGCAATACTCCTCATATTGCTTTGTTGTTCATAATAGGAATACTGTATCAGGAAAAAAATAAGTTTCTGAAAGAAAAGTAAAGGTTACTGAGAAAAACATCACTACTGCATTATGATGTCAAACTTCATAAATAAAACTCGTTACAAAAATGTATCGAGATACAAGTATCGGCGATACTGTATCGGTATCGCTAAAGTAGTGTTTCAAAGTATCGCGTATCGGTATCGCTCGAGTCCAACTTCAATGTATCATGTATCGGTATCGCTTAACACAAATTTAGAGTATCGTGCCCATCACTGGGTGCAATAACCCTCAAACACTCAGAGTGCCAGGAACATTGAACAGTTAAAAATAGTGTTCATCAAAGCATCACAAAATCAACACTATGGCACAACTAAATCTATTGAGAAGCTTTGTGAGAAGTTAAGATTTTTTTACATGAGAAGCTTAACAACCTACTCTATCTATAACTTTTGTTAACAAACCAAGCAAATACAGTATCTATCATTTGCTGAGTTCTTAAAACTTGTTGAATTCATAATCTAAATAATTGGTTCTAAACAAGAACCCAAACGGAAACAATTTTATCACACCTGGGATAAATCTATAATGGGGAAGACAAATTACAGCATTACAATTCCTATGCCATACAAAACAATACTCTTCATCGCGCAACACTTGGTAAGTACTTTATTCAGAAATGGCGTTTTTACCAGCACTGTACCTGGGAAGTAAACAACATAGGATAACAATATCAAATACATGGGCAATAAACAACACAGATAATACACATTTACTGATGTAAGGCCATTTTGCTGATGAAAACCATCAATACCGGTCAACAAAAATTTATATCTATAATTTCTAAATGGTGCAGCAACTTTAACACCATAACCTTATAACATTAATCACGCTAATTACAAATCTATGAATTACATTTGTCCAGCACGTTAGGTTTTTTCGATTATTACATTTTTATTTAAAACTAAAGGACCAATCACAATGCTCAGATTATTATGGCACAAGCTAAATCTTTGTAACGTATAAAAGTTTATTCTGACATATTTCATAAACAATCAAAAACATGACTTCAACTTTAGCAGCAAACAATTTCCTTGAGAAACAACTGTCCAGGCCTTCACATAATTTCCTACTACTGTTGGTAGTACCGTATCTATTTTGTCATAATCAAGATTTTTATCAGTCAAACCTTCTCCGGGGTAATACTTTTTAAAACAGAGAAAAGGTGTAAAAATAAGGCCTTAAAAACTAGAGTATGTGGTTCAAACTTATTATAATATACATGTTGCTGAGCACAGCACTATCAAGACTAATCATGATAGTAGATGATCTGAGGCTTGGAAAAAGTTAGCTGCCAATACCTGATACAGTAAATCTTCTGCAAGCTGTTGAAAAGTTCACATCAGGGGGAATTATGACGTTCAACTACTCACAAATAAACAACTGTGACATCACAGACAAAATAATGATGTCATAGGAACTGCTTTGTTTTATATCAAAAGTAAATTGTGGTGTGACAATTACAGTATGTTTTGAAAAGCTTGCCAGGTCTCACCTAAAGTAAGCCGTCCGTGTCTAAAATAACCCGTTCGCATAAGGTGATGAAAGACATGAACGACTTACTCTAGATGCGACCCTCTTGCCACAATAAAAAGACTTAAATAAGTTTTAAGGTAGTGTCTAGAGCACCAGCGCGGTTTCCATAACCAAAAAGGGGCTGCACCGACAGCTTGCTTGTTTCCATAATGACATCGCTGTCACGTGGGATCAATTTTCCCGTGCTGCAGTGAACTGCTAGTTTGTTTCTATGAAAGGCTGTCAGTGCTCTAGACACTTCCAGGTTTTAAACCAGATGTGATGGGAAAAAACTGGTTTTAGATTTAAAATCAGTGGAAAAAAACTCTTTCAGAATAGTTGATTGGCATTTTTGTCTAAATTTTGCTGATGACCAATAATTAATTTTATTATATATGCTCTTACATCAACAATATATAAGATGCAACTTACCATGATAGAGTTATATTTGTAGATGAATGCAAAGAAACTTACCGGTAACTGATTAATCTGTTAACAATGATATTAAACTGTTAAAGCAATGTAAAATTGGTATAAATAATAGGAAGTGTCTATTTCACCGGAAATTCCGGTTACCAAAGTTTGAAAATCGTGGTTGCGTAACTGTTTTAGGGTTCCTGTAGTGCGATTCTCACAGTAGGGGAACCATAGGGGACGTTTCAGTGAATGGGATTGTACTTGTAAAAGCCCTGAGCCAAACAAATGTCTATTCTAGCCTTTACCAGTTTACATGTCTGCTAACAAGGACGAATCGGAATGCAAGTTCAGCTCTAGCTGTTAGTTGAAGGCTACTGACGACAGATTACTTTGACCTGTTGACAGGAACCGAAACTTAACAATACTCATGCTAATGGGAGATTAGTCTAGCAGGCTGACAGATAATTGCTTTTATTGTCGGTAGCCTACCTCATTCTTTTGCGGCTTCTATTAAAAAAATACCATCAACCGGGGTGACTTTGTTCAGTTTCAGTTTTACACCTATATAGGCTTTATGGTTATTTTTTCAAATTATATTGAACTGAAAATTCAACAGCAATTGAGGGAGACTGCGAAGTGAGCTTGCGCTTTTCGAGTCAGCAGCCACTCGTTTCATATGTCAAATGCGATCGGCTCCAGCCGCGAACCGAACCCGTCACGTAGGATCTGTCACCTGCGCGCGGTACCGCTAGGCCATGTCGCTGACCTACAGATATAGGGGTCATGTTTATCGGCCCCCACGCTTTTTTTCTTTGTCAGCGACATGGCCTAGCGATATCGCACACAGGTGACAGATCCTACGTGACGGGTTCGATTCGCGGTTGGAGCCGATCGCATTTGACGTATATAACGGGTGGCTGCTGACTTGAAGAGCGCAAGCTCACTTCGCAGTCTCCCTCAATTACTGTTGAATTTTCAGTTCAGTTTTTTAGTGCCAACCTTAACCTAACTGGGTAACGTCTAATATCAGCCCCCAGGTTCAGTTAGGGTTAGGTTTGGTTTAACCTGGGGGCTGATACTAGACGTTACCCCTACATCAATTACCATGAGCAGCATTTAGACCATACCGAAAAATGACTTAACTGCTTAACCAAACCAGAGATGTCCGGAGTCGCTTTTTTGAGACTCCGACTCCAATCCTGCTCCAAAATTACAGAATCCTACTCCAATCCTGCTCCGGTTTAGGTCAAAAATCAAAACTCCAACTCCTGTTTTCACTCCTGTTACTCGAAGAATTTTTGCAAACTTTGCAATCTCAATGTTATCCAAACTTTAGGCCTAAAGTCACCCCGAATGAGGGGTGAACTTTGTTCACGCACTCGTGAGCAAGTAGTGCTCATATGCCAGCAGATACAAAAGCAAACATTATGTGATTGGAAAGGTGAGATCTCAAGTGGTCTGTCGAAGTGGGTTTTTGAGTTCCATCAATTGCAGGTTCAAAACTGTAAAACAAAAAGTGTCCGTATTGAACAAAGTCACCCCGGTTGACGGTAGACATTGGGAATCAAGATGTACCGATAACCTAGTAGGCTAACCAGATAACTGTAAAATTATGCAACGCAACACTGAATCACTGATCAGCAAAACAAAAAATTAACTCACAGCTCAGCTGGTTGGCATTCACTGATATTTTTATACTGTAATACGCAGGTCTATGGCTTCTACCCATACGCAGGTCTATGGAGTCGGCAGCGTGGCGTAGTGGTTCGGAGCGTCGTTTTTACGACGACCATGATCGCAAGGTTGATGGTTCACCTCCCAACCTAGTCTCGTTGTTGCGTCCTGGGATAAGAAGCTTCACGATGATTATCTCTGCTTGGTGGAATCTGGCAAGCAGCAAATTAAAGAAGTCAGAAGAAAATTCCAGCGAAAAACTCGGAAACAAAGGCAACTCCTAAGCGAGTCTGGATTCGTCCTACGCATAGCGCCTCAGTCGCTTTCTCGTGATAGGAGGATAAAGATGAAGAAATCAATCAATCAAAAAAAAATACCCGTTCATTGGGTTCGGAGCGTCGTTTTTACCACGACCATGATCGCAAGGTTAATGGTTCCGCTCCCAACCTAGTCTCGTTGTTGCGTCCTTGGATAAGATGCTTCACGATGATTATCTCTGCTTGGTGGAATCTGGCAAGCAGCAAAATAAAGAAGTCAGAAGTAAATTCAACCGAAAAACTTGGAAACAAAGGTAACTCCTAAGCGAGTCTGGATTCGTCCTACGCATAACGACTCCGTCGCTTTCTCGTGATAGGAGGATAAAGATGAAGAAATAAATAAATATTGTTTCATTAACTAAACACTTCAACAGCTATATAAGCTGCTAGGGTCATTCCTCAGAGTTGCTACCCAAGCGGTACTACTAAATAGGCAGTGCAGGCACTATAGGCAGTGCAGGCACTGTAGGCAGTATTATACAGTGTAGGCAGTGCAGGCGCTGTAGGCAGTGCAGTTTCTGTAGGCAGTGCAGTCTCTGTAGGCAGTGCAGTCTCTGTAGGCAGTGCAGTCTCTTTAGGCAGTGCAGGCAGTGTAGATAGGGAGTGCCTTTATACAAAACAATGAAAATTTCTAATTACTTTCACTTAAAGTCAATGACTCGATCCCTTGGGTTTGTGCGCAAATCGTCTATTGTTATACAGTACATGCCCGTGTGATACGGGTTTGACATACTTGGGTATGTCTTCCAGACATCTGATATGGTCACCAGAGCCATGGAACATTTGGACCTAAATCAATCTCGAAAAAGTGCTAGTAAAGACCACATTTTGAACTGTGTTAAATGTTCCAATTCATCGCACAGTTTGGCTTCGTTCAAAATTTTTCGAAACTGTAAAAATGAGAATGACACGAAAGTTCATGAAGCACTCCTTATTAGGAAATTCAAACCGAAATTAAACCGCCAGCTCTATGCCAATGGTTGTTCGTCTCTATTAAAAGTATTTTAACTCTTTCGATTATTTAGTTTGATTAAAAATTGATTGCAAATTTGCATAGATGGGCAAGTTAATGCGAAACCTTAGCTTCGTTAACCATTACTTCGTGAACACATCTATGTACCTCCGTTAACGTTAACTCGTTAAATTCAGCTCCAATTAACGGAAGTTAATTAAGTTCGTTAAATCGTTAATTTTGATTTAAAACGGCAATTCTTTTACAAAAAAAAAGCTTGGAATTTTTAATATCAATGTTTGTGTAAGCATTTTAGCAATTTTCCCGCTCACAAGGAATGTGTTTTGTTGTATTTATCCAGCTTTTTGACTTCATTGGTCGTGTTTTGGTAATTTATCGATGTCAAACTTAACCAACCATAAAAGAAATAAGCGTTTACAAAAATTTAGCGGAAGTTATCAAGCACTAACGGAAGTTAATTTAGTCCGTTAATTTCAAAAAGAAATTTAACGAATTAACTAGTTAATGAAAAAGTTAGCTTTGTTATTAACGAATTAACGATTAACGAAATTGTGCCCACCTCTGCAAATTTGTTTTAAATTTTGTCGTGTTTTCGTAAAATAGTACCTACATTCTGACTTAAATCGCGCCTTGATAAACTTTGTCGGCCCTCGCAATTGGATCGTTCACACTTCATTACTTTTGTGAAACATTAGATTATGCCATAACCCAGGGGTGGGCAACTTCTTTAGTCGGTGGGCCATATGTGGGAAGACAAAGTCCTTCCCGGGCCGGATTATTAAATGGATCGAGTTCAATATCTTCAACAACTACTACTGTCAGGGTTGCTCTGATTGGAAAGCAAAAAAAGGTTTACACATCCTCAGATGTCCTGTTTTTCTACGAAAAAGAGCAAAAAAAGGTCTACACGTTTTCAGATGTCTTGTTTTGTACCGAAAATATCGGTGAAGCAGTGCCGAAGCGAAAATTTTTAAAAGGGGGGCCATAATTTCCACATTTTTTTAATCTTTTTATTCGGCATAACTGCTTTAAAGCTGATTGAGAAAAAAGAAAGGCTCTAGGGGGGTCCGGGGGCATACTTCCCCGGAAAAAATTGGAACATTTGCGTGCTGTAATGGCTGTTTTAGTGCTTTTTAAATAATTCTCACGCAAATTTTGTTTTAATTATTTTACCCTAATTCTGAGCGCTTCGCCAAATAAGATGCATTTTGTTCACACATTTTCGATTATGCCTGCTTAAGACGTGAGACTTATTGCTGTCGAAGAGGTTCGAAATTATGAAAAACTGTATACATCAAAAGAATTATGGAAAATGACTGGTGGGAGGATGCATACTCCTCATCCTACTCCCCTGGATCCGCCTCTGGCCATAAGCTACTGAAACCATCAAAAGAGTCTGGCATTTTCTGTCACTTGGCACCATTAATTTTGTTCTTTTTTTACTAAAAGGCAGAGCCAAAGGGGGGGGGGGCATGGCACAATGACCCCTAAATACGCTCCTGCGGTGAAGAGCAAAAAAGGTCTACTTGTCCTCAGATGTCCTTTAAAAAAATGAAAGGTCTTCGGCATGATTCGTGATCGGAGCTTATGTTTCTGTAAGTGCCGGCGGGCCTCATAAAATGGTCTCGGGGGCCGTATGTTGCTCATGCCTGCCATAACCCCAGCTGTTTTTGTTTTCCGCTTATATTAGTTTGCCCTGTTTTCACGTTCCATTTCTAATTATGCTCTGATGAAGGACGGTCGATTTGTCCGAAAATGTTCAGCGTATTTTCTTTTCCATATGTTATTTTGTATATAATGTAAATACATAAAGCTAAATGTTCTCCGATTATTAGCTGTTGCTACCATTTGGATATTTACGGAATAGTAGGGCATACTATTCCATAATTAGAGAAACCGGTGTAGATAGTGCAAGCAAGTAAAAAAAAATCAATTTTTGCAATAGAAAAACAAGTTCCACAAAACAATAGAAGTACTATTATATAGGTACCAGTAGTAAAGTACACCACCAGTACCGGTACTGATCATTGCCTAGGTGCGGTTGGAAAGCATTCTACTGTACCGGATGGTACACTGCAGTATCAATCTGCTGGATCGCTTGCACATGTCCAGGCGATTATTAGTAAACAGTGATTATTATTTGCATTTTTTTGAAACTGACGTGCTAAGGCAGGAGGCTTCAGATCTCAAAACTTTCCACTGGTTGCGCCTAGTTGCAAATTTCATTAACAATTTGACCAAATTTTTAGTCTTTCAATTGTATCGTAAGACAGCTACATTTTAGATAAAAATTTTACAACATTTTGAAGTATTGCATTTGTACGTTGCCATTTGTATTAGTGTTTGGCCTGCACTGCCAATAGTGCCTGCGCTGTCTACAGTGCCTGCACTGCCTACAGTGCCTGCACAGTCTACACTGCGTGCACTGCCTTATTAGTACGTCTACCCAAGTGAGTTACCGTACCCCTACCCCAGTGAGTTACCCCTACTCAAGTGAGTTACCGGTAATTCGACTTTTTACACAAGTGAGTTACCCCTACCCAAGTGAGTTACCGGTAATTCGACTTTTTGGGCAGTTTTAACTAGGCTTAGACTAGTTCACCACCAAGTTCTGTGGGTAGGCAAAAAGTTGAAATTTGATTTTGATCAGTTGATCTTTGCTGAAATGCTTAACCTGAAGATAATGAACAGAATAACAGATGAATACCATAGGCCAGTGGTTATGGGGCGCCGTTTGTAAAGCTATGTAATATAAAATTTTGCATCATTTTTCTGTTAATTTTGGTTAAATTACATGCAATATGTGTTAAATTGTTGCAATTTTATCATATTGCTGCAATTTGTGTTAAATTGTTGCAATTTAATTGTACTGCTCTTAAGTTGTTGTAATTTAATTATATGTGGGCACCTGATGTATTATATTAGGTACTCAAAGTTATTTCTTTCTTGTTTTCCTTTTCTTTCAGATTTCTATAGATATCAACGTAGCTATCAATCTGCGACCTACTTTCCTGCATTGCAAAACAAGAAGAATTTTTAGTGTTGCCAGTATTAATTAATACTATGTCTGCAAGGTGTAGTGGCCACTGGTTTATAACCAGGGTCATTACAGGCTACCCCCACCAAAGAAAGTTTGATGAGAAGAACGTAAAGATGCAAAACTTAGGAACAATCAAGGGTAAATTATTTCGGATCAGCAGATTTAGTGACCACCTCACTAAGATGCTTCATGAAAAATGGCAGAAATTGTCAAATATGATCGAACTCCTCAACAGGAGAAAGACATGTATGTACAGATTCAAGCAAATGCTACAACAGCATTATCACACAATATGTGCACGTGCTGATAGCACAAAACTATGCACGGACATCAAAAGTGGTCAGATCTCATATATATACAACTCACATCAAATATATCAGGCAAGTAAGTCAAGTCAACGAAGCTGCTTCTGAAATGCAGAGGCAATCACTATGATAAGCCATTGCATCATTGGTTAGGTATTGAAAAGAATGGTTGAATTACACTCATAATAACATTGCGGTTTAGTCACTTTAATGAATAAACATCAAGTTAACGCAAACATATACCATGACTAAACTATTAAACATGGTTCTGGAAAGATGTCAAGTAAAGACATGCAAGAAGTGTGTCTAAGTAGAGGGTATGAAGAAGGAGGCAAGGCGTGCAAAACTTGAAAAATGAGTGAGAGTGTGTGTGTGTGTCATAAGCAAAATGCAAAAGTAAAAACACTCAATAATAATGATACTGTAAATGAACAATAACACAAAAAGCTTATCCTATTGGTAAGTTAGATAGCTCGTCAGCTTTTCTAAGATTTCATACCGGTATAAGCAATGCGCATATCTATATGCTAGAGTAAATCACAATATAATATTAACTTACAACAAAGTTAATACGAGCAGCAATGAGTGCTATAAAACAAGTAGGGAGCTTGCAAAATGCGTCTGGTCAACCTACGTATAACACACAGTGTAACAAGTGTACATGTAAGGACCGTGTGTGAATTAAAGATGAAAAAAAATGCAAGAGAAATGAATGAGTAATGTTAAGAGTAGAGCCATAGTATTATGCTGCAAATGAACTTGTGTTACGAAGTGAGATCAAAATCATGAAGTTTAAATGGCAAAAATGTGCGTCGACGAGGAAGTGGTTGTGGGCAGTGGTGAAAGTAAGCCGGAACGGTCCGGTGCGCCGTTCCAGTAAAAGATTTGCTGCCGGAACGCCGTACCGGTAAAAGAATGGAAGTTATCAAGTTCAATTTATCGCGTTACGTACTCTTATCTTGAAACTGTGTTGACACAATACATTTTAAAACAATAGGTTTTATTTTATCACAATCACAAAGTTACTTAAAATTCTCAATTCATCGGCCCATCGCCATAAGTACAGTAACTTAAACCCAGCAATAAGTAGGCTACAGTAACTTTTAACACAATAGGGAATGATTGAGCTCAGACTCGACTAAAATAGAAAGCAGTGTTGTGGAGACAACAGTTTAGTAGTGAGTTTTCTACTGACAGAGGTTGTTTTAGATTTTTGTGGATTTCAAGTTATCGATTCCTGTTAAACAAATATCAAATAAACGATAAAACATAGCGAGTATTATATTTTACAAGTTTGATTTTTAGGAATAGTTCCAGCCGAAATAATAATTCTTTATAAAATGCAAAGAAAAATTAATCATTATTGGAAGAGAAAAGAGACCAGTGATGAGACTTTGAGTTCAGTAGCAATTAAAGTTCAAAGAACGGAGAGCAACGTTAGTAGGCCTACCCAAAGTGGTTCAATCAGCGATCCTCTACCTGTGCATCAAGATCAAGCTGAGGAAAAATGTTCCACTGTTTATCCGTTAATATGGACTGAACAACAATATGAGGAATTTACGCAAAAAAAACAGTTGGATGTACGCTAGTGATGGTAAAATAGGATGTACTCCGTGTCATGAAGTCAATAATTTGGAGTGTTAATATTTCCACTCAATGGACAGATGGCAATGTCACTTTTTATGGTAGCACAAGAACGGTTCAACTTTCATCACTTCGAAAAAAGATCTGTGAGCACAGACACTCAAAAGCGCACAAAGATGCTATTAATATTCTAAAGACGGCAAAGATAGATGTACTCCTTATTTTGAATGCACAAAGTGAGCAAACTGCGTTTCAATCCACAGCGCGAGTGTTCAGGACAGCTTATTATGTGACAAAAAATAGCAAATCTTTTACAGACTTTGAAAAATTGATTAACCTTTTGCAAGCCAGTTCTATAGACATGCTGGGACGTGTCTTACACAGTAAAACTGTAGTTGTTGACATAATTGAACATATATCTTCACATATGAAGAAAAAAATTTTAACCAAAATTATAGAGAGCAGAAGTAAGATAAATGTTTTAGCGGATGAATCAACTCGCGTGGGTGACAAATCAACTTTAATCGTGTTTCTAAGAGCTAGTGTTGATGGCAAAGCGGCGCGTATTAACTTTCCGCTAGATTTAGTAGAATTGGAAAGTCTGTGCGCTTCTCATATTGCTGACAAAATTGTGGACTGTTTGCTCAAAAACGGCTACTCCATCGAGTTACTCCAAGAAATAATCATCGGATTTTGCAGTGATGGAGCTAGCGTGATGCTGGGGACAAAGTCAGGAGTCGGAAAGTTGCTTAAAGACAAATTTCCTGATATAATATTGTGGCATTGTCTTAATCACAGACTTGAGCTTGCTGTAGGAATGGCACTAGAAATTATCGGTGGTACAAATGACTTTCAGTCATTTCTTGAGCATTTATATTCGCTGTACAGCCAGTCACCAAAGAACAAGCGTGAACTTGACCAATGTTCCCATGATTTGCAAACGACCTTCAAAAGAATCGGCAAGGTGTTTACCATTCGCTGGGTCGCTTCATCCTTCAGGGCAGTATCAGCAGTCTGGCATTCTTTCCCAGCTTTGGCGCAACATTTTGAAAAAGCTTCAAATGACGAAACGAGGCAAAGCACAGAAAAGGCCAGATTTCGAGGCATACTGTCCAAATTTTGCACAATAAATTTTGTTAAAAATTTAGCGGTGATGGCGGATGTCTTGAACGAATTAACAAATTTATCAGAAACACTGCAAAGCCGAAATACCACGCTGCCAAAAGCCCACACTTTACTCAATGCGTATACGAAACGTATAGAAAGCCTTATTGCTTCCCCGGGGGAACATTCCATCATGGCTGAACAAGCAGAGAAAGCAACGTCATTTCAACAAGTAGAACTGAGAGAAGGAAGAAGCCTAGTAATAAATCAAGCTCAATTTATTCGGGTTGTAGCTGACAACATGAAAGAAAGGCTCTTCACGACTGCATCAAGCAGAGCACAGCCTAGCGTTCATGCAACTCGAAGAGAGAACTACAAAACCCTTGTTGGTCAAATTGATGTGTTAGATCCACAAAAGATTGATCATGAAAATCCTCGTTTTGGAGAAAATAAAGTGAAAAGGTTATGTGGCACTCTTCGTCTCAACAAGCAACAAACTCATCTTACGTATATTGAATTTAAGGCTAGTGGAGGAAGAAGCATTCCTGACCAACTAAATAAGTTGATGGTGGCCGTTGACACCCTTTCACCAAGTAACGCTGACTGTGAGCGCGGGTTCAGCGCTATGAACAACATCATCACTGACAGCAGAAATGCAATCACTACGAACAATGCCAAGAAGCAGCTCTTTGTCAGTACTGTGGGGCCACCGTGCGAGAAATTGAATCCAGAGCCATACGTAAGAACTTGGCTTGGAAAGGGAAGAAGAGCAGCTCATGCAACAAGCTGCATGGCTCGACAACAAAACTTGAAAAAGGCCAACTACTATGAACCTTTATGGAAAGTTTTCAAATAATTGAGTGTTTGATTTGGATTATGTGGTTATGTGCGTAGTTGAAAATGTATCGTTGTTTATGGTCGCAAACTTACAATAATGAGCCAAAAGTAATTGAGATTTTGGGGATTTTTTTATTATTATTATTATTTCCATTTCTATCTTCCTATCATGAGAAAGCGACGGAAGCGCTATACGAGCTCGCTTAGGAGTTGCCAGCCATCTGTCTACCACACTTAGATGGGGGAATCCCGTTAAGTGCCTTTCCCAACGGCACAATAAGCAAACTTGCCGGCATGCTCCACACTGTCCCTTTAATGCTGAACGCCAAGCAGGGAAGCTGTGAATACCAATTTTTCAGTCAGTGGTTTGACCCGACGCGGAATCGAACCCCGAGTCTACCGATCCAGAAGCAGGCGCTCTTATCCACTTGGCCATCTGATCGGATCTTTTGTACTTATCCCCCAAAATAGGCTATTTCAAATCATGTCAATATACAGTAGTTCTCTGGCAAACCTTTTACTCTCCAATTTGCAAGCAACAGTACTACAGGACATTGTTTCGAGTCTCAGACTCTCAGATTAGCGATTCATTCTAATCCAGAAACAATTAATTATTTGCGTTTTAGCCATTCTCGGATTATCTAATATTTTATAGTTCGTTAAAATTTAAAGTGTTGGGTATAATTAAGGCGCTTAGGATTTCGTGACTGGATAAGTGGATGTGTAAGTCTCATTTGCCTCTTTTGATCAGCAACTACAAAAAAAATTATTTTACTTCCACCACTGTTAGGAGCTTCTGGCATGCATAGTACCGGTAAGAAAAATTTTCTACTTTCACCACTGCTAAAAAAACTTAGTAGCCTAGTGGAAAGAATAGCTTCAAATATAGTCTTTGGAATTGCAGACAGAACAGAAGAGAAATTGGACCATAATTTTCAGTTTGGGTTTTAGAGCCACATTTATGAACTGGAATCACCTTCGCATGTTTCATCGATAGCCATGCTTTTTACCATTAAATTATATTGTCTTTCTGCAATATAAATCTTTCTGCAATAGCGTTTTTTTACTACGGGTATTATTTTTTTATTTACTGAGCTTTACATTTTGTGAGCAGTCTTTTGGTAAATAAATGGCAACATCTTCTGAACAAATGAACTTGAATTAACTTTTCCCGTTATATAACTTGACATTTTCGCGTAACACTCCGCGTGATTGTGGGGTTGCATCCTGTGGTTGCGTAACAATGATGTTTGTTTAGTAGGCTCATTGTAAGAACACCCGCGAAAAATTTGCTATAAATTGATTGAATTCACTTGGCCAGTGCATCCGAAAATAAAATGGCAGAGGCTAAGGTTACGTGACCGTAACATTTGTCTCTTTGGTTTATTTTATTATCCCTTCACGCTTCCCTGATTGTACGAGAGCGTGACGAAGTAATAAAATAAACTAAAGAGGCAAATGTTACGGTCACGTAACTTTAGCCACTTCCTAAAATATACCGGTACCCCTGCATTTTGAAGAAATATTTTCGATGTTGCAAAACAACTTTGCACTACCGTATCCTGCGCAGACCTCTGTATTCCTGCGGTTCCCAGACATATGGTCAGATTGTAGCAGAGCTTGTACCGGTAATTTGTTGCTTCTGCGAAGTCAACAAGTGTCTAGAAAATGTCTTCTAGCCTGGACTAGTCTAGTTGCGGTACACTGTTATAGGTTCATGAGTAAAGACTTGTGTACTCTGTCCACATGTCCAATTTTAGTGGGCTTTGGGCATGCGGTTCTTGGTTCTATTCAAGTTTCTGCGTCGTAGACTACCGTTAATCAATTTTTTGATGTCATAGTCAAAAAAAGTGATTATGCAATCAAAAAATAATTATGATGCAGAAGTGAAAAACCAAACTTGGCTAGAACTGGGCGTGTGGACATGGTAATTGCAGATTGTACAGTTGTAAAAGAGACTGAACAAACTACAGTAGTATCCCACTTGCCACTGGTTGCAGTGCAGCAAGTACCAGTATATTTTTGAATTGTTGTAACACGCAATGCATAGAAATTACGGTATCGGTACCTTTAGCACTATCCTAGAATACAACACTGTAGTCTTAATTTGATAGTCCCTAAAGAAAGTGAAGGACATTTTTTATGCTTTAATAAGCAATTTTAGAGACATTGGATAGTGCAGAGTGTAATGAATTAGCAGACTTGTTCTTCTCGTTGGCCTACTTGTAGATTTATACAGGAGAGTAATGCATGGGATGAAGTGAGCCATCGGCCATGCCTGACTATTAGAGACATTGGATAGTGCAGGGTGTAATGAATCAGCAGACTTGTTCTTTTCGTTGGCCTACTTGTAGATTTATACAGAAGAGTAATGCATGAGATGAAGTGAGCCATCAGCCATGCCTGACTTTTCTCCGTTTCTTGTTTCACATTCTTCTGAAGGTTAAGGATTAACCCTCACCCTTCACTTGATGTCACCTGACGTCAGAAGAGCATGGAGCAAGGAAATGTAGTGGCAGTGATGGGTATGATAAACCTTTCTGTACTAAAGCGATAACAATAGTTGATTATTTCATAAAAGCTCTAGGCGATACCGATAATATATATATTTGATTAAATCTCAATTTCCTAAAGCGATATCGGTATATAATCGATAAATTATCGCCAATAAATGTTGAGGTATATAAATTTTCAATGTGCTTGACGAAGTTTTTTTTTTGCAAAAATGTTTTTTCTAAATTTTTCAAGAAAAGAGAGCAGTTGAGTGGTTCACAGACTTTGCCGCAGCATTTAACTAAGCAAACAGATTTTTTTAAAATTTCAACAACATTTGATGGACATTAGACACCAGTGTTCCCTCTAGGATTTCGACTGGAGCAAATTTGCCCAAATGATAAATTCATTGAAATTTTTGCCCTAAGATTCCACTCCTTTGAGGACCCCTTTTACAAGTTTTTTGCATTAAATTTGCTTTTCCATGATACAAGCTACAGTCTTGCATTAAAATATTCAAGTTTTTGTTTAAGTTTTTCAGTTTTGCATTTTATGATATTAATATCTGGTTCAAAATCAGTAAAGTTAGCTCAGAAATTTTGCATTTTTCTCAAATTTCTCACTCTAGAGGGAACACTGTTAGACACCGTGTATTTTTTCCGTAGCGCCAGCTTACTAACTTTGAAGTTTGAACACTGTGTGCGTAAGCAATCGTTTATCGCGATAATTTATCGGCAATAACAAAATATATTACAAAAGCGATATCGGTAATCGATGAATCAAAACTGTTTTGAGTGATAGCAATAATAAATTATTGCCGATAAATTATCGCGATAAATGCCCACCTCTGGGTGGTGGTGGCTGATAATACACTTACAGCTGATTGTTTACTATACCGGTACACCCCATGTTTATTTATTTTAAAACATAACTCTTAAATCTGAACTTACATCTGTTTGATTTATTTACAAAACATACTAGTGCGTTTATGCCAGTATATATATTTAAATCTGGTGACTGTTGAAATATACTATAATCTGTATATAGACTAGGCCTATAGCATGTATCTACAAAGCTTGTATGCAATCTTAGTTTATGGTGAAGATGAGTTAAAAAGGATCAATTTGCTAGCTGGAATTTTACTTGGCTGTGCTCCAATTGTTCATTTAATTGTGGTTTCTGGCACTGACGTACCATATGGTCGTTTTACCTCATCATCATGGGGAATGCCAATGAATGCAAAAGTGGCATGGTTTCTGCAGGTACGGTAATAAATTTGAATAAGATTGTTTTCAAAAATTCAAGTTTTTGCTAGGCAGATTTTTTGAATAAATAATGAATAGTTGCTCAAATTTGTAGATTGGTTGTTAGTGCTCTTCACTTGCATTTGCAAAAATTTGTGGATTACTTATTCATAGGTTTATCATATCTTTTAAAGTGTACAAGTACATACAATTTGCATAATGGTATCTGAATTTTCTTCAGCTTTGCTTGCATTTAAAAGACAGCTGGAATCTTAGTGTTGATGTGCACTTATTTTATGTTAATTGAGTATCACAATATGATTTTATTTTTACGAACTTATAGTCAAGTTTTGGGTAATACATGATACATTAAACGTTACAAATTTAACAGTGCACTCTTGATTCTACTACATTAGTCAATATTACGGTTTGTAGTGACTGCATCATCATTTATTTTTAGGAAGTTCCTGCATTGATTATCCCTATGTACTTGTATTTAACAAGTAATGTTTCCACGCTTTCCTATCCAGCAATGATATTATTTGGAGCATTTGTGATGCATTATGCTAATCGTTCATGCATTTATCCACTTAAGATTAAAGGGGGTAAACCCACACCTTTAATAATTTTTTTGCTTGCCATGTCTTTTTGCATGTGGAATGGATATATGCAGGTGAAAGATTATGACAAATTAATATTTAGCTTGTGCAATATTAATTTTCTAGGTACTGTTTATGAACGCCTGTCGTCATTTTTTATGTGTAGAAGTATAATTCATGCTGGTATTTCATTACTTCAATAAACAAGTCCACCCCAGTGGCATGCAATATTGTTTGATGTAATTAAATAGAAGTAAAATACTAACGAGGAAAGCAGCCAGCCACTTAAGTTTTATTAATTCAACAAAAATAATCTGGAAATTATGGTTGAATCAATTTTTAACCAAAAGCTTTTAGATAATTAGGGCAGTGAGGTCATCAAAGTTTGTAATCTAATACTTGTTTGTAGGCTCGTAGTTGGATGCCTAAACTGGCATTGCAACACTGTAAGGACTCTTGTTTTCAAAATGGGGCATTAAATCCTTGAAAAGTGCTCTATGTTAAATCAACAAATCAAGTCTTCACTATACTAGCTGTATTACGCTGAAGCCTGCAACGAGTGGCGGTATCTGGGCAACACAGCCCTAAAGAAATGTCGCAGCGGTAGCGAGCCGTTGGCGACACTGCATCTGGTTTGATCGGCCAGGTAATCAAATTCCAGACCTTTCGCAGTAATAGCGATGTGCTTAACAGTTGAGCTACCCGGCCGGTGTGCTCAGTATATGGTATGTAGTTAATTATTTAACACGGCATCTTTATGTTAAAAACGTGCTTGTTTATTAAATATTGGTTTATGTTATAGGCTGTGTTTTTGCTGAAATATTCCAATTACCGCAATGAATATCTATTGGAGTGGAATTTTGTGATCGGAATGATTCTTTTTTGCTTTGGAATTTATACCAACTGTCAAAGCGATGATATATTGCGAAATTTGCGGAGTGATGGGAGTACTGGGTATAAAATTCCTCGTGGTGGCATGTTTGAGTATGTAGCTGCCGCTAATTTATGGGGAGAAACAGTTGAGTGGGTAGGATGGGCTCTGGCTTGCTGGTCTCTTCAAGCATTCGCTTTTGCAGCGTTTGCACTTCTTTACTTATCTGCAAAAAGCTACTCCCATCATAAATGGTATTTGAAGAAATTTGATGATTATCCTAAAGACAGAAAAATTTTTATACCGTATTTATTATAATGTAAATGCATATTTTTGTGTTATTTGGTGATTTAGTAAGTTATAATTTTTTTTTTTAAGTTTAAGTATTGAATTCGCTGTTATTGGAACAACGCACGTTCTGTTTTGAAGTGCTAATTTGCTTTTTAAAATGCAACAAAATAAGTTTTTTGTGCTGCCTGTAAATTCAGAGGCGTTTTTGCAATATTTAACGTATGTTTTACGCTATTATTGGGTGCAAATAATTGCCGTAAGTCCCGTGGGAAATTTTGTGCTGTATTTGGTTTTCGATTTTACGATGATTCCTCGCTGTCGTCAACTTACGTGCGTGAAAATTTACCGAAATCATTTTTTACCGTTAAAGTGATCGTATGTACCGTATTTTACGGACCATAAAACGCATTCAAAATCCTTTTTTTTCTCCAGAATTGATCGTGCGTCTTATAAGCCGGTGGCGCCTAATGTATGGATTAGGTAGTGCTTTATGCTTTATTGCTTACACTCAAAACCAGTACCGGTACCCTTACCATTACTAAATGAGCATTAAATGGCAACCCGATGCTCCTTAAAAAACGTAGCGTCTTATAGTCCGGTGCGCCTTATGTATGGAAGAAAAACGAATCAAAGCAATTTACCGATAGTGCGCCTTATGGTCCGTAACATAACGGTATGTGAACTATGAAGCAAAGTTGCAGTCCTTATATGTTTGGGTAGCTACAGCCAGAGATGGGCATTCATCGAGATAGTTATCGGCGATAATTTATTATCGTTATCGCTCAAAATAGTTTTGATTTATCGATTACCGATATCGCTTTTGTAATATATTTTGTTATCGCCGATAAATTATCGCGATAAACGATTGCTTACGTACACAGTGTTCAAAGTTAGTGAATTGGCGCCAGAGAAAAATACATGGTATCCATAGTCTTGTTGCAATTTAAAATCTCTCTTTGTTTGATGCCAAGGCAAAGTTCGTGGACTGCTCTCCTTTCCTGAAAAATCTATTAAAACATTTTTGCAGTTTGACTTGCAAAAAAATTCGTTAAACTAATTAAAAATTTACCGCAAGATTTATCGGAAAAATTTATCGGCGATAATTTATCGATCTCCGATATCGCTTTAGGAAATTGAGATTTATCGGTATCGCTTAAGTACAGAAAGGTTTATCGTGCCCATCACTGGCTACAGCAAACTTGATGGAAAGTCACCGAAAAGGGTTTGGCGGCATAGCTGCGCGTTGTAACTTTTCATATTTTTCAGCCACGCAAGAGTGTATGCAGCACGATTCATTTTATTGTAAGTAGCAGGTGTTGTGGCCCCAGTACGAACCTGGGCTTCGAACTCATTGAACCCGGTCTTTTTTGCTAACTTGAATTCGATCTCGAAAAAAGTTGTTTGAGTTTTGAACTTTAGCCTTCACCCGATAAAAACTACTTGAACTTGGCTTAAACTTGGTGAAAATTGCTGAACTCGAACTTAAACTCGCAAAATTGAAAATGAAGAGCTTAGCTTGCAAATTTTAGTGAATTCGAACTTGATTTCGATTGAAAATGCTTGCGAGATCGCAGCGCTGGTACACATGAAAGTTTTTTTTTTTTTTTGCGTTCGAACCTATGGACAAGATTTGTGAGTTTTGACACAAATAGTGCAGTAGTTTGCCTGGGGTTTGATAATGTATTCCGTTTTTCCGTTATAATGATTGTTTGCGACACCGAGCAATGCAAGCACGACATGGGCCGGGTGTACACTAACGCTTAGTGCACGAAAAAGGGTAACCGGTTATCTTTTTTTTTTTTTTTGTCCTTCCAGACTCATCAGGTGCACAGAACGAGAGCCAAAGCTAGCTGTAACTAAAC
The DNA here is from genome assembly GCA_964006365.1 of Trididemnum miniatum. NCBI lineage: Eukaryota > Metazoa > Chordata > Ascidiacea > Aplousobranchia > Didemnidae > Trididemnum > Trididemnum miniatum. Next base: position 4,593,259 of record OZ023241.1, read on the forward strand.
CAACAAAAATCGAAGCTTATATACAGTTTGCTAATCAGAAGGGCGGGGCAAGACAGAAATCGCTCGAGGTCCAGAACTTAATTACAAAATCCAAGATCACGTAAATCACAGAAGCACTTCGAAGTAGGGATGTGCCTCGAGGAAAATTACTCCGATTCGCCGAGTAACGAGTATTCACGACATTACTCGGCCAAGTCCGAGCATCTACGACGTTAAAATATGAACTCAAAATTAGGTGAAGAGCAAAAAATAAATAAATAAAGGTCATCACGTCCGTAGAAGTCCTAATTTCGACTCAAATTCGGATAAAAAGCATAAAAAAGGTCAAAATGATAATGGTTTAATACTCGACCGAGTATCGATACTCGGCCGAGTCCGAGTAATGCCTTGTTACTCGGCCGAGTACTCGGACTCGACACATCCCTACTTCAAAGCAGAATACGTACTTTGGAATGCCGTGTTATATTATACTGGTACTCAACTTTTGTCAATTTACTAGTAAGAGTGATGGGCTGCCGCTCGGATGATTGCTTTTTGCAATTTTTACCTGTTCCTCCAACATATCGTACTTAAAACTTGGAAAAATTTTTTGTAATCGAATAAATTTCCTTAAAAGTTCGTTTAAGTAATGTTGTAGTTGTCTAAGTGGACATTTCTTTTTGATAAGTGGGTCCATTTGTTCGTTCAATGCAAATCAATCCCGACAAATGTAACCGAATGCTGGAAGGCGGATTCTAAGAATTTATTGGCGTTTACTTGTGTTATGATACAATCAACTATTTTTTCGTTACTGTTTTTGACATTTCGGCTCGTTTAAAAAATTAAATGCCAAAATAATCTGAACAGATCAGCAAATATAGGTTACTCGAATTGCTTGAAACATTTCCACATAGAAATCCATGTCATTGACCGAAAATCTTGACTTTCTTCCATAAACTCGATTTGTGACCAGGTCCAGGGATGCGCATTCGAAATCATTGAACTCGAATTTTATCTCGAAAAAAAATTGATCGAGTTTTGAACTTATCTTAATCCGGACAAAAATTGCCTAAACTCAGTAAAAGTTTTTTGAACTTGGCTTAAACTCGGTAAAAACTGGGCTTGCAAATTCTTGGTGAATTCGAACTTGAATTCGATTAGAAAGGCCGCCGTAGCTTACCAGTCTGGCCGAAGCGACAAAGGGCAATTGCACATCGAGCACACGTAGGCCTACTGTAGCTAGATCGACCTCGTACCGGTACGAAGAAAAAGCTATCCTTCTGAAACAAAATTGCGAACCAGTGTTGGAAACTCCGCCGGTTTGGAGTCCGAGTGCATAGGCCTACTTTGGTCACACGTCTGGATTCACAAAAATTTAAAGATACGAGTTCGAGTTCTACGTTTTGAATTCGAGTTCATGTGATGAACTCTGAACATGATTAGTAGTTGATTACCTCATGGTTTCCGTATTCTGTAATTAAGCATATGCTGCTGGAAGTAGGGGCTATTATTGTGTAATTTATGGGTGTTTTCGTGACTCAGATCAGAATTCTCAACGGGTTGAAGATGTTGAGCCTCACCCGCATCCTAATTTATTAGCCAGTATGAGGCGGATTTCGACCCAAAATCAGAAACATCACTCTAAATTTTGCAGAGATTTTAATAAAAAAGAAAAGGAGTTATATCCATCCACAGTCACACCAGTTACGAACAGCAATATTTGCAGGCTACAAGACAAAGGTGGGCACAATTTCGTTAATAACAAAGCTGACTTTTTCATTGACTAGTTAATTCGGTAAATTTTTTGTTTTGAAATTAACAAACTAAATTAACTTCCGTTATTGATTGATTTCTTCATCCTCCTATCACGCCTCCGCCGCTATGCGTAGGACGAATCCGGACTCGCTTAGGAGTTGCCTTTGTTTTCAAGTTTTCCAGTTAAATTTTCTTTTGACTTCTTTAATTTGCTGCTTGCCAAATTCCACTAAGCAGAGATAATTATCGTGAAACATCTTATCCAAGGACGCAACAACGAGATTAGATTGGGAGTTGAACCATTAACCGTGCGATCATGGTCGTCGTAAAAACGATGCTCTGATGAAGCACGCACTGCGCCACGCTGCCGACAAATGCTTGTCGGTAGGAGTTAAAATTTGGTGAAGTGTCAAAAGTTAAAATCCGGCTAAGTGCGTTAGTGCTTGACAACTTCTGTTAAATTTTACTGAACGCTTATTTCTCTTATTGTTGGTTAAGTTTGACATCGATAAGCTAGCAAAATACGACCAATTAGGTCAAAAAGCGAGATGAAAAATGCAAAACATATTGCTTGTGAGCAGAAAAATTGCTTAAATGCTTACGCAAACAAATTGATTTAAAAAATTTGAAGTGATTTAAAAAAAATGCCGTTTTAAGTCAAAATTAACGATTAAACGAATTTAGTTATCTGGAGCTGAATTTAGCGAATTAAAGATGGAGGTACATGTACATTACTATAATTGTGAACGAAGTAGTGGTTAACGAAGCTAACGTTTTGCATTATCTTTGACCCAGGTTGCATTTTTGTGCGCGTGGGCCGGCCGGCAGACTGCACAGGACCAGAGCTCTGCAGAGAATAAACGATGAAAATGTGCGTGTCTTTTCAAAAAGGACCAGGCGAATTGCCTTGTTTAGAAACCAAAACGAGAATTTAGCAATCCTTTGATATTTATTCATGGGCATGCTTCGACGATTCCTCAAAGCTTATTCAACTAATAACCGATATATCACTCAGGAGAAATACAACGTTAATACTGGTACCGGTAACACAACTACAACTAATTAGCAAAAAAATGCACAGTTAATTCGACAACAGTGTAATTTTGTGCAAACTCAGTCAATGTCAGCAAAGTTTAGTTTTTACTCTTTTGTCCTCAGCACAAGACAGAGCCGGCGGCAGAGTAGTTGACTAGGAGGGGCCAAGTGTTTATTAGGGGGCCAAAGTTTGAAATTAAGCATAAAATCCGCTGTCTTCAAAAGAGTAAGCTTGTCAATTGGGGGGGGGCAAGCATGTCTTAATTGGCGCCAGCCCTGGCACAAGACCTTCGAAAAATTGCTTTTTAGTGCAGTTACAGAAGGAAGTAAATCAGTCCTTGGGCGAGACTGTGAGGTTTTAAGCCCTCCGTGCTAAACGAACCTTCGGCAAATACTCTGTTAAGCCGGATTCACACTGGCAAACGACACGACAACGATCGGAAATTTCCAAGCGCCTAGCGATTTCGAAATGTCAGTTTGATACGATGGCACGACGCTGTATCAGCGAGCAATGCACACCGCGCGCGATACGATCGTTTCCAAGGGATACGCGTAGAGGCATTCGCACTGCTAGCAGATTAGCAGTTGCAGATCGGCACTGGTACCGGCAGAAAACCCCGATATTGTCTAGTAAGTTCTATTGCACCATTTAAAACTACAAATATTTGTTTCTTTTCAGTCAACAGCTACGAACAAAACGAAATTGGTTGTAATATATTCGCAAAATCTCTTCTAGTCTAGTCTGGTTTAACTTGCAGCTGGGCTAATTTTCGCCGGTTACAAGAGGGTCCAAAATGGAGAGTTAGCAAAATTTACTCTGCTGGGCCTACTCTGATTACCGTCGATTTTAAAGCTTCATTAGCCAACACACATAACCTTTGCAGATGCTTTAATTTAAGAGTTGGCTAGTGTACTGATGAAAAAGTAAACGAAAATTCGGCATGATTGTTGAAAACTTTCGAAAGTTAAATTACCGCACAATTTTCTGGCTTAATTTATATTTGAAATTAAATGAAAATTAGCCTACCGACTATAATTCACATTTTAATACAATGCAAATTGATGCTAGGTTAATGATTTTTTTCAGTTATTGTAGGAATAATATTTCAGCAATTTCTAAGAAAAAATTTGAAAAACCCTCTCGAAATAAAAAATAGATCAAGTTTTGAAGCCAAAATCTCAAATGTATCCGAAAATTATTCGACAAAACCAATTACAGATGTCAACTGCGCTGCCGCTTTTATCGTTTTTTTGCAGCGTGCCGCGTAGTGGAGCAAAACGTCTGCCGCGTAGTGGAGGCGTGCCGCGCAAGGTATACTTCTATTCGTGATGCGTCACAATTCCACACTCCAATTTAGAATTCAGTTGGTTGTTATAATTTTATTAAGTATGTGTGATCTTAACAACATCTTAAAAAACTGCGGTGTGCAGCGCGGTGCGGTACTAAAATTGTTCAACAAGTTGCGGTTGCAGCGCAGTTTGCGGACATAATTTGTGTGTCCGCGACATCTCTAAAACCAAGCCAAAGCGCTCCCGACGCGCCGAACGACAACGATGAAGTAGAACTTGGTTTTACTTCGTCGGGACGTCGTTCAAAGCAAGTTTTTCTGTCGGGCTGTCGTTTCTAACGGGTCGTTATCGCGCGAAATCATTCAGTGTGAATTGGCCGTCGTTTGTACGCGTCGTTATCGCGTCAGCAGCGTCATATGACGCGATAACGACGCTAGTGTGAATCAGGCTTTAGCCGGAGTTACCAAACCGGCATTGACGTAAAATAAGCAAAAGCACTTAGTGTTGTGTCCAACATGACATTTCCTTTTTTAATCCACGATCCGCTATCCGTTTTTCGTTAATTCAGTGTCCTCTGTTTACTGTCTCGCCATGTGACTGAGCTAAGTTGAAGTTCGTGTGCTAAGCTGTTTATATTCAAGTTCATCGTGTTATCAAGGTACTGTTAATGTGTTTTTTCTTTCTATTTGAATAAGGGACAAAACTGTTCTTAATCTAATTATCTAATAACTTAGTAAGCTGTTTATTGTTAACCTGTGAGCTAGTTATCTGTGAACTAGCTATCTGTAAGCTAGTTATCTGTGAATCTGTAAACTAGCTATCTGTGAACTAGCTGTCTGTAAGCTAGTTATCTGTGAACCTGTGAGCTAGTTATCCTTTGAATATGTTGTCCTTGATGGAAATCTGTGATTCAAGTTGTTGAATTTATCTGTAAATCTGTAACCTAACCTGTGGATTATCTGTGATCTATTGTGTGTAATCTTATCTGTGATTCAAGCTGTGAATCTATCTATTTGAATAAACTTGTTCTTCTTGAGCTTGTTTTGAACCTAACATTGTGAATTAAGAACAGTTATCCTAAGTTCAGTGGAACTGTACCAGTAGACCTATGGATGACAACAGCAAAACACCTTCAAAATCTGAGGTAGCCCACCAGAGGGCCAAGTTGTTAATGGAAAGAAGAAGACTAGAGGCTCAACTTGAGCTGAATCAAACGAGGTATAAATTAGATGAGTTAAAAAGAAAAGTGGAAAGTCAAGAGGCTCAATTGAGACTGGAATTAGCCATTGAGAACATTGGACAGAATTTGAACATGCTGGATGCTCAAAGTCCTGACCACTCATCCACCAGTTCACAAAGTTGTATCTCACCTGTCATGTTGAGAAGATTTGCTGCTCAAGAAGATGAAGCAGACCCTGTTCCTGTACCTAGATTGAAGCCAGTTCCTAAACCTCGTTCATGCAGACAGGCTGGGTCAGTTTCTCCACCTGCCTCCACAAAGTGTGATGTTGCAGAGGTTGTGGAAGTGGAACCACTTTCAAAAAATGTTGATTCTCAAGCAGCAGATGTGTCAGCTTTAACTGAAGTGATGAGGAAATTCACCTTGTCCTTGAATGATGTTATCGGCTTGCCCAGGCGCAGTATGCCTAGCTTCAGAGGTGATCCGCTTCAGTTCTTTCAGTTCACTCAAATTTTTGATGACACAGTTTCTAAGCATGTTTCTGATCCTCGAACCCAGTTAATGGCCCTCATTGACTGTTGCGTTGGTGAACCAAGAGAGATTATACAAGCTTGTGCCGCAATTATCTCCCCTAGCGAAGGTCTGCAAAAGGCCAAATCCTTGTTGTGGAATCGGTATGGACAACGTCATGTCCTTGTTCATGCCAATTTGTGTAAGCTTTCTGGTTCTATTCTAAAGGGTAATGGAAGAGAACTCCAAGACCTTGCGAACGCGATGCTATGTTGTGGTGTATCCCTACGAGCGTGGGGATATGAATCCAGCTTAAACTCCCAAGACCTCATCACCACTGTCCTAAAACGTCTGCCAAGATACATGCAAGTTGAATTCCATCAAACTTGTCAGCATCGATTTCGTAAGAACCAGGATGTTACCTTTGAAGATTTGACTTTGTTTGTTCAAGAAAAGGCCAGCATGGCCTCTGACTTCATCGGCCAGGCCATCAACCAGGTGCATGGGCCAGGCAGGCCAGAAAGAGGCCAGCCGAAGCCAAAGCCGCGAGCTCGGCAGGTATATTCTGCCAAAGCAGAAGCAGCACAAGTTGAGAAAGGAAAATCTAGCAGGCCAAGTCCTCACATTATGTGTCCACTTTGTGGGTCTAACCATCCTCTATTCAAGTGCAGATTGTTTCTGGAGAAAGCCGTGGCGGAACGATGGGCCACTGTTAAGTCGGCAAACGTTAAAGTGTGCTTCAATTGTCTTGGATTGCATCATGCCGCGAAGGACTGTAAATCTCATCGAAGATGCAATATCTGTAATGGTACACATCATTCCCTTCTGCATGCAGAACGGGAGAATACGAATGCTTGTCCTAAGCCAAATAGTAGCGATTCTGATGTCGTTGGCTCCGGGAATGAACATACCTGCACTTCTACTCACAGGATGTTCTCAAAAATAAGACTCAAAGTGCTTCCTGTAACTGTCTGGAATGATAGTAAAACCAATCATGTTAGCACTTATGCATTCCTTGACGAGGGATCAAACACTACTTTGTGTTCCGAGAAGCTTCTTCAAAAGCTAAATATAACTGATACGGAGAGGCATTCATGCACACTTCATACTGTCAATGGTGCAAACGCATTGCACCATGTGATGCGGACTAATCTATCAGTGTCCGGTTGTGATTCATCGGAGTTAATTCAGCTCAAAAATGTCCTGGCAGTACCCAATCTTCCTGGCCTCCAGGAAAGCATTCCAAGTGCCAAGGATTCTCAACATTATCCCTATCTGAGTGATATTAAATTTGTTGAGCTTGATTGTTGGGACATAGATCTCCTGATTGGTGCTGATGTGCAAGCTGCACACCATGTTTATGAAGCTCGATATGGTCAGGAAGGCCAACCTACTGCTATCTTGACAGGACTAGGTTGGACGTTATCTGGTCCAGATTCTTACTTGGACACCACTGCAGCTCGTCAAGTGAACTGGACTAGGCGACAAGTTGAATTTGATGTTCATGAACAATTTGACAGGCTGTATAACTGCGAATTTCGAGATCTTACGTATCTGGAGAAAACTTCCCCATCAGTGGAAGATTTAAAGGCTTTGGACCAAATGAGACAGTCTGTTAAAAAGGTACAGGGCAGATATGAAGTAGGTCTGCCTTGGAGATCAGAAAGTGTTGATCTTCCTTACAATAGGAAGGTTGCTGAATCTAGACTTTCCGGCCTTCGGAAAAGGTTGATGAAGAATGAAAGTTTGTTTGAGCAGTACAAACTCAAGATTGACGAATATTTGACCTCGGGCCATGCCAGGAAAATACCTGAGAATGAGTTAAGCGCTACTCCTAAAACTTGGTATATACCTCACCATCCTACTGAGGGAAAGTTCCGTATTGTCTTTGACTGCGCTTGCAGGCATGGCAATACCTCTCTTAATGACAAGCTGTTCTCAGGTCCTGATTTATTTTCCAGTTTATTAGGAGTGCTGCTAAGGTTTCGTCAGTTTCCTATTGCCATTGTGGCTGATATTAGAGGAATGTTCCACCAAGTGAGGGTAGCACCGGAAGATCGTGACAGCCTGCGATTCTTGTGGTGGCCCAATCATGATTTGTCAGCCCAACCTGAAGACTATCAAATGATGGTGCATCTCTTTGGTGCAACCTCATCGCCAAGCTGCTGTAGTTTTGCACTTGGACGTTGTGCAGAGGACAATCTCACCCATGCCAGCAGTGAAACTTTGCTTACTGTAAAAGAAAATTTTTATGTGGACGATCTCTTGAAATCAGTAAAGAACTCAAGTGATGCCTTAAAGTTGATTTCTGAATTAACTGAACTATTGGAATCTGGTGGGTTTCATTTAACGAAGTTCCTGAGCAACGAGCGGGAAGTTTTGAGAGGTGTGCCTGAGAGCGATCATGCTGTAGCTGTGAAGAAATTGAGTTTGGATCATAACTTACCTACACAAAAGACACTTGGTGTTCACTGGGACGCAGAGTCTGATCGATTTGTTGTTGTAGTAAATGTGATAGAGAAGCCAGCCACTCGTAGAGGGTTGTTATCAGTAGCTAGTCAGCTTTATGATCCAATTGGTTTTCTCCAACCCTTTATCCTTCCCGCTAAAATCCTACTGCAACGTTCTTCTAAAATTGATCTTGCTTGGGATGACGAAATCCCTCCTGATTTGCTTGCTACCTGGGAGAGTTGGATTTCAAACTTGCATTTGCTTGCTAATATTTCCTTGCCTCGCTGTTTTTTATGCTGTATGGATTTTGAGGCGTTAGAGTTACACAGCTTTTCCGATGCAAGTATCAGCGGATATGGGGCTGTTTGTTATATCCGTTACAAAGTGAATGGTTGTTGGGTTTGTGCATTTGTTATTGGCAAGGCGCGCGTGGCGCCCACGAAGACTGTTACTGTGCCACGTTTAGAGCTTGCCGCAGCTGTGACTGCGGTGAAATTATCTGTTGCTGTTTGCCAAGAGCTGAAGTATAAGTTTGATCGTGTTAGATTCTGGACTGATTCGACGTCTGTTATCCAATATATCGCCAATGAAACGAAAAGGTTCAAAACTTACGTTGCTAACAGGCTTGCTGTGATACGCGAGCATTCCAAGTTGTCTCAGTGGCGTTATGTTAACACAGATGCCAATCCCGCTGATTTGTTTTCACGTGGCGTGATGCCAGCTTCGTATAAAAAGTCAGAAACGTGGCTAAAAGGCCCTGACTTCTTGTTGGAAGATGATGTAAAGTGGCCAGCCTCACCTGTGCTTTTGCAGCCACTTGATAATGATCCTGAAGTAAAGCAAGACGTGCGTTCGCATGCCACTTCCACAGTGTATAATTGTTTTGATGTTTTGTTTGCTCGTTTTTCAGTGTTCTATAAAATGCTTAGTGTTGTAGCTTGGATGTTAAGGTTTATGAGCAATTTGTCTAAACGTTTGTGTGGTAAGGAATCGGACCAAATTAATACTGTGCCCCGTTTGTGTAATGCTGAAATTGAATCGGCGACTTTAGCCGTTGTGAAAGTAGTGCAGAGAAGCTCTTTTCCCGAGCTGTATAATAATCTGTGTGCTTCTGTCAATGCATCTTCTTTGAAATCTAATCGTGTTGTTTCTAAGCAATTTGGCAAGCTGCATCCGTTTATGGATGACGGCATTATTCGTGTTGGAGGCCCTTTACAGCGGTCCAATTTGCCCTTTGATTGTAGGCATCAAATTTTGTTGCCAAGTAACCATCTTGTGACTGATTTAATTGTGAACCATTATCATTGTTTGGCCGGTCATAGCGGCACCTTGCATGTATTGTCTAATATCCGTACGAAATTTTGGATTGTCAAGGGCCATGCCACTGTTAAGCGTGTGTTGCGTAATTGCCGAAAGTGTCGTTTGTGGAAAGCTAAAGTTGGTGAACAGCTAATGTCACCTCTACCTGTGTGTCGTGTTACGCCCAGTGCTTGTGTATTTCAGCATGTAGGCCTGGATTATTTCGGGCCCATAACCATCAAGCAAGGCCGCAATAATCTTAAACGTTATGCTTGTGTGTTCAGCTGCATGTCGACCCGGGCGCTTCACATTGAAATTGCTTTTGCGCTTGACACCTCATCGTTCATGAATGTGTTTCGTCGATTTTGTGGTCGCCGGGGATTTCCCTCCGACATTTATAGTGATAACGGTAGTAATTTTATTGGAGCTGAACGTGAAATGCGGGAAGCTGTGCGTAGGCTAAATTGTGACGTTGTACATGCTGCTTTTCTACGTAAAGGTGTGAACTGGCATTTTAACCCTCCCGCGGCAAGCCACCAAGGTGGCATTTGGGAGCGGATGATACGAACTATTCGCAAGGTTTTGCGTATGCTCACTGGTGATCGCATTTTATCAGAAGACCAGCTTGCCACCTTTATGGTGGAAGTGGAACGTATTGTAAATGACAGGCCGCTAACACCGGTCAGTAGCGACACTGGTGACCTCAATACACTTTCTCCCAGTGCCTTGTTGTTGGGCCGTCTTGATGCCCTCTTAGCACCCGATGAATTTATTAAGGCAGATGGTTACCGCCGTTCATGGCGATCAACCCAATATTTGGTGAATCAATTCTGGCAGCGCTGGCTTGCGGAGTACATGCCGTTGCTTCAGCAAAGACAAAAATGGCTTAAGCCTGCTAGGAATTTGTGTGTTGGCGACGTTGTGTTAGTTGTTGATCGCCCATCCCCTCGAGGTTGCTGGCCTAAGGCCATTGTCGACGAGGTATTTCCCGACCGGGATAACTTAGTTAGGCGTGCCCGAGTGCGCACCGCCGAGACCACACTCCTCCGAGATATTCGCAAGCTTTGCTTGCTTGAAGCTGTTGAATGAACGTTCTCAATTTCTTTTCTTGTGTTAATTTGCAGTTTGCTATGTTGTACACATTTTGTTTATCAATAACTGTTCGTACCCCCTACCAGTTATTTAGGGGGGAGTGTGTTGTGTCCAACATGACATTTCCTTTTTTAATCCACGATCCGCTATCCGTTTTTCGTTAATTCAGTGTCCTCTGTTTACTGTCTCGCCATGTGACTGAGCTAAGTTGAAGTTCGTGTGCTAAGCTGTTTATATTCAAGTTCATCGTGTTATCAAGGTACTGTTAATGTGTTTTTTCTTTCTATTTGAATAAGGGACAAAACTGTTCTTAATCTAATTATCTAATAACTTAGTAAGCTGTTTATTGTTAACCTGTGAGCTAGTTATCTGTGAACTAGCTATCTGTAAGCTAGTTATCTGTGAATCTGTAAACTAGCTATCTGTGAACTAGCTGTCTGTAAGCTAGTTATCTGTGAACCTGTGAGCTAGTTATCCTTTGAATATGTTGTCCTTGATGGAAATCTGTGATTCAAGTTGTTGAATTTATCTGTAAATCTGTAACCTAACCTGTGGATTATCTGTGATCTATTGTGTGTAATCTTATCTGTGATTCAAGCTGTGAATCTATCTATTTGAATAAACTTGTTCTTCTTGAGCTTGTTTTGAACCTAACACTTTGTGCGAGATAGTAAATCAAAAAAAGAAAAACTGACAAACCGATTTGCGGAGGAGGTGCTACATTGAACATTCACAAGTATGAATCCGAGCCCTAAGTATTTTCATAGGTCCTAGACCTTTTGGCTCAAGTAAACTATGAGTCTGGGTTCTCAAAAGTTGAAATTGAGTCCGAACTCAACCTCGAGACTTCCTAACTCTAAAAGCACTTGAGACATTACCAGAGTGAAAAATCTGCATTAAAAACACGTTTAGCCTATTAGTTTACCGATTTTTTGTTTACATCAAGATCTTTAAGGTGCGTCAAAATGAAGGTTGGAAAAAGCTCAAATTGCAGACGTCATTGTTAATCAATTGAATTCGAATTTTTCATTGCGTCATCTATCGTATCTCATTACCGTTTACAAGAACAAAGTATCACTAGAATAATCACAAAATATGACAATAATGGTATTCAAACTAGCCTACTTCAGAAGAATGACAAAGAATTGATAGCCTAGCCGATTATATTTCTTGTGTGAGCTTTATGCGTCAAACAAAAAAATAAACTTACTACGCGTTGTAACTCTGCGAAAGCACAATTGCAGCATCTACGGTAGCGGCTATAGTTGGCTTTTCGTGATACTTCAAGCCCAATCATTGTCAGCGTATCGTTGCACAGTGAGTTTTATGGAAGAAAATGAAAGTAAGTCGTAATCTAGCTTATTTTGTATAATTGCTCATAACCAGGGCCGGATTTAGACGATGAGAGACCCTATAGGCTATTTCTATTTTTTCCACCAAAAGTCGGTAAAGACAAAAAAAGGTCTTCGTTGTTCGTGATGAGGCCCCTTATTTTCTCCGAAGCCCCTCATTTTCTCTAAGGCCCTAGGTTTCAGCCTGCTTAGCCTATACGTAAATTAGGCCTTGCTCATAGCCTGATCAAGCAAGTAAAAATTGCATCAATAGATAACGTAGCCTAACTTGCTATGTGATTTCGGTGGCACTCATTCAGGGCCGGATTTACCAGCAGGCTTTGTAGGCTGAAGGCCAGGGGTTTCGTTACAAATAAAAGGGCTCAACGCGATTACAAAAAGACTTTTTTTGAGATCGACCTTGAAGATCTTTATTGACTTGGAAAAAAGTCCAACAATCGACTGTAGATCACTTTTGGCAAACGCTCAGAGTAGGGCAGGGGTTGGCAAACTAAGACCCGCGAGATCATTTCATGCGGCCCGCGGGCACTTACAAAAATATGAACCTTATAATGTTGTACCTTAATGATATTGCATGGAATATGACATTTGCGGACGTGATGACCTTTTTTTGCTCTTCACTCGATTTCGGAAGGAAAATAGGACATCTGTGGTCCTGCTTGGGGCGGTTGATTACAGGTAGCCAAAATTGGCTTTTCACTTCCCCAGCAATCTGTGCTACAATTGATTTTCAGAAACAAATTTACCACTAGACCAAACGTTGTATTTTTAAATCAATCGCTTGAGGTGTAGAAAAATAAACTGTTCTGTTCTGTGATGACCTTTTTTACTATGCTTCTCCAAGTAGTGCGGCCTTCGGCTTCAAAATTTTTTTCAATGCAGCCCTTCGTGCAAAAAGTTTGCCCATCCCTACCCTAGGGCCTCTAATTCTCCAAATCCAGTCCTGCATTCGTTGCAATGTAGTTTTACTTCGGCTCTTAAAGTGCGATCACACTAACTGAGACGTTGAGACCTTTGAGACATTGTGCAGGTTTATCTTATTGTGATATGACTTTATGGGAATGTGATGTTACAATAAGATAAACCTGCACAATGTCTCAACGTCTCAGTTAGTGTGATCGGACTTTTATTCGCTGTATTGTGAGCTCTTCTGTTGTAATAATAGGCCTACTCTACCTTATTCTGAGTAGGGCTGGCTACGTCCGGTTTCACTGTGAATCTGGCTGTGAATGTATTGACTCTCAGTTAGAAGTATCAAACAATCATAATTTCAGGAGTCATTAGTAAATTTTTGAAAATTTGTTAAAAAACGTAGAATTTTACAACCAAATGAAGCGATTTGGGCTTGTGCTCACAAACCTCCTTTACCTAGGTAAAATAAATTTTTGTGACTGATTAGTGATAAAAATCAACTACTACTCTGCTAGCTGGGGCGCGCCAAATTTTTCTGCTGCTAAAAGGGAGTTTCTGAAAATAATGTCTAAGGCGTCGTCTACAGTAAAACTAAGACTTTAAGAGGCACCTCTACACAAATGGTCTTCCAACCTTATCAACTGATGCCCCTTAGAGCGAGCTGCTAGGGCAATTATCCGCTTCAAACCCTCCCTCTGAGCCAGTGTTTCTTAACCGGGTTTCGACGGAGCTGTCTCTGGGGTTCGGTGGAAGTCCTTTGATATCCGTACACTTTCACGGGCGTACCCAGGGGTGCGCTGGCCACTTGATTTTGGGAGGAAAATCGGACGTCCAAAGACGTGATATACTTTTTTTGGTCTTCACCTGATTTTGGGAGGGAAATTGGACGTCACGCTGTCCGTTTCTAGGGTTCGGTTGAGACAGCCACGAAGTTGTTAGGGTTAGGCCGCTGGGCACGGGTTAAGAAACACTGCTCTAAGCTAGGCTTACCATACGTCCTCCTTTTGGAGGACATGTCCTCCCTTTTAACAAAAAATAATTTGTCCTCCGAGGACGTTAAAAAATGACCAAATGTCCTCTCCTTTTTGGCATTTTGAACAGTGAAATCACGTCAAATCATGCTTACACGAACATTTTGGGAATTTTCATCTCAAAATTAAGTCCACGGCCTGCTGACGACCTTTTTTTGGTTTTCACTCGATTTTTGGGTAGAAAATTGGACGTCTGCAGACGTGTTGACCTTTTTTTTGCTCTTAAGATACCTGTCCTCCTTTTGCGCTGTAGAAATATGGTAACCTGACTCTAAGCACACCTGTGGGCACCTATCGTATTGCGCTTCCAGCAAATTTCTTATTTCCTCTTCCTTCTTTCAGATTTTTACGATGTAGTGGCCATTGGTCTATGACCAAGTTACTACACACCCTTGACTAACAGGCTACTTATCTTATCCTATTCGAAAGATTTCAAACAATTGCAGAGTAGCCTACCAACTGCAATTCAACATTAATACAGTACATAGATTAATTAACCAGGAAGAATTAGAGCCAAAACTATAATCAATCAATCAAATCAACTTTTTTTATTATTATTACTATTGGCGTATTTATCCTCCTATCATGAGAAAGCGACGAAGCGCTGTACGAGCTCGCTTAGGAGTTGCCGGCCATCTGTCTACCACACATGATGGGGGAATCCCGTTAAGTGCCTTTCCCAACGGCACAACAAGTAAACTTGCCGGCTTTCTCCACACTGTCCCTTAAATGCTGAACGTCAAGCAGGGGAGCTGTGAATACCAATTTTAAAGTCATTGGTTTGACCCGACTCGGAATCGAACCCCAAGTCTACCGATCCAGAGGCAGACGCTCTATATCACTCGGCCATCTGATCGGAAACTTGTTGAGAGTTTGTGTTTTATTCCCGTACGCTAAACGCATTAAAATACACTGGAGCAGTAAAATGAATGAATATTGGTACGGAAAACGGAACATGCAGCAAAACGGAATTTCTTCTTATTTTATAGCAATCGCTTCAACTTAGATAGATATATAATGAACTGCAATCGCTTCAACCTAGATAGGCTGCCCCCTGCCCGGTACGAAACTTGTTGAAAGTTTGTGTTTCGCAACTTGCGCAGTGCAGGTTGATAACGTTGGCATTTTGAAATCTACTCTTGTCAGCGTGTCATTCATCAAAATACAGCATTAATTGTTTCTAGATCTTAAAATGAATAAAGTTCAAAATATAACCTGATGGGTAGCTCAGTTGCTAAGACATTGCTGTCGGTGCGGGAGGTCTGGGGTTCGACTCCTGGGTTGCTACCGCTGCGATGTTTCTTCGGCGTAATGTTGCCCAGACACTAAGCCGCAAAGATAAGCTCCACCACTCGTTACACGCTTCGGCGTAATACCGCGAGTGTAATAAAGATTTGATTTGAAGTTCAACATATCACTTTTAGCGCGAGTGGATATCCATTCACATCGGTCAAGCTGGCGTTCAAATTGGAGATTCTTGTTGGCGGTTGTACTGCCAAGAACATGGGATTCAGCCGGATGGATCGAGACAAGCCGATGCAGATAAAAATGACGATTCTTTTAAAAGCTTCTTCAAAGAAACTCGTCTAGGAACACTTATCCCAAGAGCTTTGTTTGTCGACCTTGATGCTGAAACAATAGGTGGGTCTACCACTGTGCACTGGGATCCCGGATCGTGACACCAACCCCCCCTCTCCGACCCTCACCATTTTCCAAGCTGCCGACCCTTACTCTACTTCACACGTTTCGCGTCAAATCGTCTTTGCGTCAAATCGTCCTCGCGTCAAGTCGTCTTCGCGTCCAGTTTGTTCGCGTCACATTTCCGTTTATTGCAGCAAATGGCTCGAGCGTTGTTTGCGTAGCATTATGCCTATGGAGGGAAGAATCTGAAAATGTCTCACGTCCATACATCACTACGCGCCAAAAATCATGAAAGTAAATTGTCCCCTCCCCAATATCCTGGTTCTGCCCCTGATTTACCATCATATTTGAATAACGTGAAACACTTCTTCGGACACCCCACTGTGACTATGGGTTATAGGCCTAGTTTGTATAAAAATTACGGTTGCTTAACTTTCAGGGGAGTTATTGTGGTCCTCCCAGCTTTATCGCAACTTACATTCTGCGGGTCAAACTATTAAAGGAGACGAAGACACTGGAAGCATTTTTGCAGTCGGTCGTTATACGCTCGGTATGTTTTTCAAACTTGCTTTGTTTTGAACCGTTAGAAATTGTACACCTGACTTTATGCCACGGCTTAACTTGATGTAGTTTTAACAATCGAAGTTGTGCGTCTGACAAATGCAAACTCGCAAGCATTGTTAATCGAGTGCAAGCGCGAGTTTGCTAAAAAATTGCGAGCTAAATTCGCGTGCAAGTTCACCATTTTTTTGCAAATTCAAAATCGAGTTCAGTAATTTTTACCAAGTTTCTCTTAAATTCAAGTGGTTTTTATCGGGTTTAGGCCAAGTTTTGTCAAGTTCAGGATAAGATCAATGCGTGTTCAACTTTTTTCGCAGCCCTGCTTTCTGATGCAGGGGCGGACCCAGAGGGGGGCACTGGGTCCTCGCCTCCCCCCGCGTAGACAAATGAACTGAGTAAAGGTGATTTTTGTATTAAGGACAATCTGCGGGCGTGATGACCTTTTTTTTGCTCATCACTATATCCGACCGTGCATGCTGGCTTGGCTTTAAAATGCACCCACCCTTTTCAAATTTTTAGGCACGCCCCTTCGATGGGAATAATATTGAATCAATTAGGCCTGCATGTCTATTATGTAGGCTACAACTCTAACTGTAGCCTATAATTCAAGTTTGTTTGTTTTTTTCAGGCAAGTTTACTGTAAATAAAGTAATGGAAAAACTTCAAACGCTTGTTGATGATTGCGTTTGGTTAGAAGGATTCCTAATTTTTTATTCTTTGGGAGGAGGAACAGGATCCGGGTTCACTTCTCTGCTCATGGAGGAATTACATAGAGAGTTTTATGGAAAAATAAAAATAGGTTTTGCCATTTATCCAAGTGCACAGGTGCCTGTCATAAAACATAGAGTAATTGATGAATTGCAGTAGGTCTTACTATGATATTAATTATATGGGTATCATAAAATATTGGTCAATTTTTACCGGACGAAAAGCAAGTTATAGTGGCTGAAGCAAATCTACAAATGATGGCAGTACGATTGCTTACAGTTACAGTGTTGTAGGCCTACTGCCTTGCATGCCCTGCTGATAATGACAGCTGAATCTTCGCTGTCGAAACGTCCAGTTTTGAGATTTACTGCGGCTTTACTTTTTCTCCTCTAGATATTTTCGTCCCATATTTATAGTATTCGTTTTGTTAAGCTGCATAGATGGGACGCTAAGCTGCATAGATGCATAAATGGGACGCTAAGCTGCATAGATGGGATCCTGCCACTAGTTACACGTTTCTGCCTAACACTGCGAGTATATATAAAGATTTGATTTGTTGTTGTTCATTTTAGTTCTCCTGTGCCTGTGTTGAACCTTACAACGCTGTGTTGGCTACACACGCAAATATCGAAGATTTTCACTACATCTTTATGTTCGACAACGAAGCCTTGTATGACATTTGCCACCAAAGTGTTGGTATTGAGCGTCCAGAGTATAAGAATCTAAACCAGATGATGAGCCAAGTTGTTTCGAGCATTACGGCAACAATGAGGTCCAGTGGCGAGCTAGAACGAGACTTAGGTCTTCTACGAACTCATTTGATCCACTATCCTCGTGTTCATTTTCCGCTTGTTTCTTACGCTCCCGTCATATCCTCAGAAAAAGCTCACAAGGATCAGTCGTCTTTGACTGAAATTACAGATGCATGTTTCGAACAAACTAATCAAATGATGATTTGCAACGCGAAAGCTGCGAAGTATTGCCCATGCAGCGTGTTGTACCGCGGAGATGTAGTTTTAAAAGATGTTCAAACAGCCAGAGACACAATAAAGCGTGATCGTTCGATTAAGGTATTATTTATACAATTGTTATGTTCATCTTCGGTCATATTTTAACTGCATTTACAGTTTGTAGATTGGTGTCCCAGCAACAGCTTCACATACGGAATAAGCTATCAGCCGCCCTCTGTCATTCCTAATAGTGACCTAGCGAAGAATGATCGTGCTGTTACTATGTTAGGCAACACAACCGCATTTGCTGATGTATGGGCTCGTCTTAACTCAAAATTTGACCTTATGTACAACAAGCGTGCTTTTTTGCACTGGTAAGTAATGGAGAGAGAGGTGCTGTGCATGTGGACTAGACGAATTTGCACGGAACATGATTTTATTTTGTTTTACTTTGACGTAAGCCTACGGGTGTGTTTCCAAAATGAAGTACTGTAGCCTAATTTGTTTCGCAGTACATTCCCATTATCGTTAGTAACAATGTTCTTAGCACCTGGACAACAGCTTTAAAGAACTATCGCAGCGGTAGCCAGTATAGGTAGTTGGCGACGTTGTGTTCGATTTGATTGGTCCGGTGATCAAACCCCAGACTTACCGCGTAGACAGCGAAGTTTTTACTACTATGCCTAAGTGAGTCAAAAACAAATTATACATTTGCATCGGCCTAATCCTGTCTTTATAGATCACCAAATTGATTAAAAAATTTACGATTGTTTTTGCTTTGCAATAGAAATACTGGCATGAGCTCTTAATTTATGTTGCTCACCAAATTGGACTAAATCGCAAATGAAAAACCTTCAAGACTTCCCTATGCATTTTCCATTGTTTATTGTTTTTAGCTGTGTTTACAAGCACGCGAATCGTGATTACAACTTGAACTGACTAACCCATGGACGTCTACTCAAGGCGTCTATGTGCTGATCAGTTTTGCGCGTCGCGTTAACCCTTTTCGCGTGCCGTTAAAAGCTGTTTGTCAAGCTGACTTTTTTTACATTCTTTTGTGATGGCCCACTTTGGTTTCTTGGTAATTATATTGCTCGCACTTTTTTTTTCAACTTTTTAGTCGCTGAGTCAGGACCCGCAGCCAGAAGGGGCTGTGGGTGGATCCGCCCCGTGAAAAATTTTCGTGTAGGCGATAGTAAGAAGTAAGAACTATAATCAGTTGGATTTTACCTCAAGATTTCTCGCCCCTCTTGTAAAAAATTTTACCCTCCAAAGCGGTTTCTTCTGCCTGCGCTGAGTTTTAGTCACAATCCAAAGAATCCACCATTGATGTAAATGCTCGAGGCAACCAGATGTAACATTCAAGGCTTGAGAAAAACCAAGGCACTGCAATTTTTTACTTATTAAAACGTGCGACGTTTTAGGTACTTTGTTGAAGGAATGGAAGACGAAGAATTTATTGAAGCTCGGGAAGATATTGAAACTTTGAAAAAAGAGTACGAAGATATGGGCTGAGAGCGTGTTGAAGACGATTATTTAACGGCAATCCTGATAGCTTTTCGAAACCGTGTTTAGAAAGAATCCAATCCATCTGACTGCCTGAAGCGATATTCGCAGTCCTTTCTCAGCTACCCTCTCCCTGCTTTAATTAGACCAACCCGCACAATCGCACATCGTCGTCAAATTGTTATTTTGTTCGTTCGCAGAATAATAAAAAAAAATTCAAGAAGAATAAACGACTTACAGTTATTTTTGCTTAAAAAACTTTATTTCTGTTGGAACAATTCCTGTAGGAACACATTCTGAAGGATGAGATCCTGCAGAAACATTCTTGTACGAGCTCTTTCAAACAAAAAAAATTCTTACAATATCACTGTTAGTAGTTCAGTCCTTTGCCGAAGCGAACGTCTTTTGCACGATCGATAGTCATTTACCTAATTTTTTTGTCCATTGCAATTTACGTTTACCGATTACCGGCATCATAGCGTATATAATGCACTAACGTGTCGCTGTCTTTTGGAAAAATGTTACATATAAATCAATAGTTCAATATGAATTTTGGAAAAGCGTTGTTGTGTCGTAATTCGCGGAGTAGCTAATCGAAGTGGTTCAATCCATTAGACCCTTTGCACTGTATCTTACTGCGCATGCGCGACAAAGCGATGTCTGCGCGAGTTGCCATAATGCGATCAAGTTACTACAGAAATGAATCGCAAAAAACAAGAAAAGCTTCGTTTTTTCGTATAACAACGGCAAAATTTTTACATAAGTGAGTATACTGCTCAGTAAATGTGTGATAGAACATAAATATCATCTTAAACCAAAAGTATTAGCTGCGTAAGGTGTAATTTTGTTAAGTTTACTGTTTACCGTAACGGCTACGTAGGCATTTTGCAATTCTTAAACTGCGACATCATTCATATAATTATAATAAATGAGTTTCAACTTACTTGCAGAGCAAACTATTTTAGGCAGTGGTTTTCAAACTTTGCGTTTCCACGCCTCCCTTAAAAATAATCGTTAACATTCGCGCCTCCCCTAAGAATAGTCCAGCAGGTAGTCCCCTAAGAATAGTCCAGCGGGAAGGTTTTCGGTTGTCATTCGCGCCTCCCTAAGAATAGTCTGCGCCTCCCAGTTTGAAAAACGCTGATTTAAGCTTTATGATTTGTTTAGGTTCAGGACAAAACACAAACTTAATAATTAAACACTCTGCAATCTGCATTGTCACTAATGTAATTTGTAAACAATTTAACCACACAAAACATGAAAGCGATCTGTGAAATAATGCTGTCTTCAGCAAAGGTTTTGCACGGGTTACTCAGCAAAGCAATCTTGAATGCAAAATCAGGAAAAATATCAAGTCTGAATCTGAAAGAGCCAAGTTACGCGCTTTTTATGGTTAAGACAACCTAACGTAATTCCAGTTTACAAATACCAGAACCACTGGCGTCAAAAGCAATTTTCAAAAAAAATTTCTGACTTTAACTGTTTTATAAAATACTAATAAATGAATATCTTTTGTTTTACAAAACAAAATAGCTTTCATTTCATCAAAAAAGACAACGCAAAAGAGCGATTTTACTATGGTTTACCATATGCGAACTCGCTTTGATGGCAACTTTTTGCTAAACGACTTGGTTACGCTTGATTGAGCGTTAGTGTGAGAAGCGTCTTACTTTGGCTCAATTGTGGATAAAAAATTTTCCGCAGTCCAATCCGTGTTACTTCTAGCAACGTGACGCTAAAAAGTATAACCGCGGTTTTTGTTCACCGCGATGCAAAATCGGCGATACATGCCGATCAGAACCGAACATTTTTTTTATTTATGATGATGGTGGCTCAACTATAAACCGATAAATGCCAAAAACATACGCGTAGTTATTCTTCGTAGTTTATTAGAATGATAAATATCAGATTTAGTCTACCACGAAAAGAAAGAAGGCTGCAGTTTCCAGTATCACTAATCGATATATGCACACTAACAGCCATGTTTTGTTGTGTGTTAGCAGTTAAACTATCGGTAGAGTTTCAATCACTACTTTGATATGCTCTCCATACTTTCATTTGTTCGAAAGCAATATGAGTGGGTGAGTTGGTGGTCAAAATTTTAGGTACGTATTAATTACCATACAGCTAGACTACTGGTATACTCTGTTACAGGTATATGTATTGGTATCAGACCTTCAGACTAGACTGTAGAATAGACTAGCAGCAGTCTTGAAAATCAAATATTTCAGGTCAGGTGTACAGTTCTATTCCCATACCTGACTACTTTCTGGGTGTTGCACCCTCACTCACTCTTTTTAACTCCTCTTCTATCTGTTGCATGCCATAACTTTAATCGTTTTGTTGCGTCTTCCTTTCTTATACCGCGTTACATTTCCTTCATCTTATCGTATTCTTCATTGTGCTGATGATGCAAAAATAAAAGGCACTACTGCTGTTTTATTTTTGCATCTGGTATCCTGTATCTTTTTGGTCTAGACATGCACGAATAAACTTTGTTAAACTGTCAGAGTTGATTTTAAAATAAGCTGACAGGTAATGCAAGTTGTCTAATTGCATAAATTTATTGCAATCCCAAATAATTAATTACTTTCTGGTTTCAGACTTTAGTTAAGAGTTTTTCAGTTTTTTATCAGAAATGCACATTTGTAACTTACAGCTTAGTAGAATGATAAAAATGCAATGCATGTACAAGCAAAACCCATCTAGTTTCAAATTTTTAATTTGTTTTTTAATTTCTGCTGTTGTGATTCACTAAGTATTGGTGAGCGGCAATCTGATTGTTAAGCACTGCAAAATTTGAGAAAATGAAAAATTTTCGGCAAAATTTTTTACATTTTGTTGAAGCTTGCTAACTTGAAGAATGATTTTTGGTCACATTTAGATCAAAGTTTTTAATATTTTGGTGCAAAGTAAAAGTTTCCTTTTCAGGAAACTTAAATTTGAGGCAAAAATTGGATCAAACTTTCTTTCAACCCCTAAATCTTTGAGGAAATTTTTTAGCAAAATATATATTTAGGCAAATTCACGCTTGCTAAAAGCTTAGAGGTAAAAGTGTTATTAAGTTTTTAGCTTAGTTTAATCCTATGCATTTACAAATTTCAGAAAATGCAGTGATGATGACAATTGATACTATAAATTGAATAAATTTATTTAATTTTTTAATTTTAGTTGTGCTTCTCTGAGCAAAATATAAAATGGATGAAAATCATCGCTCGGACGAGATGCATAAGCTCATGGAAGAGTTTCGGCAGTTGTATAAAGAAAAACTTGAGAGATTGGATGATCATTCCGGGGAATCTGAAGATGCAATAAAAGTAAAATCATCTTGCATTCAATCACAGTTTCTAATCAAACTGGGTCACATTGCACTTTATTACCACCGCTGATCATAGACACTTTTGTTAAACTTGTAATCTGCAAAAACTATAGAAGCTTGCAGCTTGAGTTTTTCATTTTTATCCTCCTGTCACGAGAAAACGATGGAGTCACTTATTCTGATGAATCCAAACTCGTTTAGGAGTTGCCTTTGTTTCTGAGTTTTTTTGTTGAGTTTTGTTTCTGACTTCTTTAATTTGCTGCTTGTTAGATTTCACCAAGCAGATATAATGATCATAAAGCAGCTTAACCAAGGACGCAACAACAAGGCTGAGGTGGGAGTTGAGCCATTAACCTTGCGGTTATAGCCATTGTAAAACTTGGCCACGTTTTATGTAAAATTTTCTTGAGTTTTCAAAAAGATTGCAATTGTTGCAAAAAGTTAGGTTTTTTCAAAGTTCAAAAGATATGCCATTGTTTTTTACAACTATCTTTAAGGAAGTTTTCATTCATTCATCATTCATTTTCCAGACCCGCTTATCCTTGGGGGGTCGCGGGGGCAGCAGCTCGAGTTGGAGCCTCCAAGCATCTCGATCCTCTGCAACAAAGGATAGATGCTCTGCTGGGATGCCAAGGCGAGACCAACTAAGATCTTCTACGTAATCTCGCTATCGAGTTCTAGGACGGCCTCTAGGCCTTCGACCAATCGGTGTTGAACAGAACAGTTTTTTGGCTGTTCTTCCCTGTGGCATTCGTATCACGTGTCCATACCAACGCAATTGCGATCTTTCTAGTCGGAGAAGCAGCGATTCGATGTTTAGAGATTCACGATTATCTGCACTTTTAACCTTGTCCAACCAGGTTGCAAAAATCCCGTTTCGGCTGCTTGAACTCAAAATCTCACTTTCTCATTCATGATCCAACACTCATGGCCATAAGTCAGAATAGGAACATAGACTGATCTGAAAATGGATAGCTTTGCCCTGGTACAAAGCTCCCGTTTCAGTACCACAGATCGATAAAGCTGGCGCATTACTGCACTAGCTTTTCCGGTGCGGATATCCAATTCGCTATTTTGTCTGCCATTGCTGGTGAATGAGACGCCGAGGTACTTGAATTTCTCAAACTGTTTTAGTGGTACTCCATCAATTTGGAGAGAGCACTGCTTTGGTTGTCTGGACAGGCACATGGTTTCTGTTTTTGTTGTACTGATTTTCATTCCGGCCACAGAGCATGCATCCGAAAACCTGTCAAGAGCTTTCTGGAGACCATTTTAAGTAGAGTCAAGTAGTACAAGATCATCTGCAAATAGCAGACGTACAGTGCAATCACCGATCTTTACTCTGCCACAAGACTCACTTTTCTTAACTATTCTATCCATATAAATAAGGAACAGAATAGGTGAAAGAGAGCCTTGCCGTAGTTTCACACTTTGAAAGATTTTGTCGTTGCACTGTTAACATGAACACAGACCTCGGAATGCATTGACAGCAACTTAATAGCAGTTAGTAACTGGTCACCAATGCCATACTGTAACAGCATCGCCCAAAGCTTGTCTCTAGGAATGTTATCATATGCTTTTTCAAGATCAACGAGACATGCATTAACCTCTTTTGCATATTCCTACGACTTCTCAAAGATTTGCTGCAAGGCAAGGATCTGGTCGATTGTGCTTCGGCCAAAACGAAAGCCACACTGAGCATCTGTTATGGAAGTTTTTAATGTGATTAAATCTTGATACTGTAATAGTAATGTGGCACTGGAACTTTTTTTCTTTTCATAAATCCTATTCTACTCTGCCTTTGCAATCTCAAAGGTGTCAGCAGAAAAAGTTAAGAATAAGGGAACATAATGATAATTTCTCCCAAAACATACTATTCTATAAGCGAGAATGTTAGATGGTAACCATTGTGCTAAGTTCAAACTCAAAATCAACAAAGTCAACAAAATTAAAATCAGTAACATTAAAGTAAAAAAACTGCACCGAGTTTTACCAAAAATGTTGTTAAAATTATTCACTTTTTGTAAAAGTGTAATTTGAAATAGAAAATAAAATCTTATGGACAATTGTTTATATTCTTTTAAAATTTGGTGTTATTTGGAAAAACGGTGATGAAAAGTTTGTAATCAGAAAAAGGCTCAACCAACACTGGTTAACTTTTTTTTTAAATTATATTGAACAAAAAATTCAACAGTGAGTGAGGGAGACTGCGAAGTGAGCTTGCGCTCTTCGAGTCGGCAGCTACCCGGTATGTCAAATGCGATCGGCTCCAGCCGTGAATCGAACCCGTGTCGTAGGATCTGCAACTTGCGCGTGGTACCGCTAGGCCATGTTGCTTTCTAATTTTTCACAAAGAACTATTCAAACTCGTTCTGGTTTTTGTTGTACATATACTCCAACTCTAATCTCTGGCGCTTTAAAGTGCGTAACAGAAATTAATTTCGTAGTTTTTCTGAAGTATTACAAAAGAAATTAGATCTTCATTATTCTCGCGATATTTTGCCGAAGCGTGTAACGAGTGGCGGGGCCCATCTCCATGGCTTAGCTCTTAGCCAACACAGCAACGAAAAAATGTCGCAGCGGTGGCCAACCGTTGGCGACGCTGCACTGATTTGACCGGCCCGATTTTACCGGAATCGAGCCCCAAACCTCCTGCACCGATAGCGTGCGCTTAACAACTGAAGTAACCGGCCGGTTTGAAGTGTTATTAAATCCATATTAATTATGACTCACTTTTAGATGAAAATTCGAATTATGAAGTCATATGTTGGCGATCTATCAGAACAAAATCAAGTGCTTGTTCAGACAATAGAAGAGTTGGAAAACGAAGCCAGCGAGAGGTTATTGAGTTTTATAATTCAGTTTGTGATCAACGTTTCTACTTGATATCTTATGCTTTTTAGAGGATATTAATTTGAGACTAGGAATTTCTGCAGAAAAAGAAAGTCTACTACTTGGAAGTACTTTATTTACACTTATTGGTAACCTTCAAGATTTTTATTGTCGTTTTATTTATAGTAGAGACTGTAGCTATATTTGTACCCGAGAAATTGAAGACTTTGCAATTTTTGAGATAGCTACCGAGGTACAGTAACTTTCAAAAAAAGTGTAGCAACTCCTGCAATAAACCATGAAATTACTATTTTTTTGCTAGCGGTGTAAAAAGATATGCGACAAGGTTATAAAATATTTTTTTGACTGTTTAGGGACAGTTTATTGAATTTAATTGGCTCAAATAACCAGTTAACGAATCATCTTAACCTCAGTTGTTGAGCGCACGCTATCGGTGCGGGAGGACTTGGGTTCGATTCCCGGGCTGGTTAAATCGGTGCAGTGTCGCCAACGGCGTTTTTTCGTAGCTGTGTTGGCCAAGAGCTCAGCCGCGGAGATGGGCCCCGCCACTCGTTACACGCTTCGGCGTAATACTGGTATAATGAAGATGTCAATTTTTTGATGAAGATGTCAATTTTTTGATGAAGATGTCAATTTTTTGATGAAGATGTCAATTTTTTGATGAAGATGTCAATTTTTTGATGAAGATGTCAATTTTTTGATGAAGATGTCGATTTTTTGATGCACTTTGTTCGTTTCTGATTGATAGCTTTATTTATTAGAGTTCGTCAGTTAGAAGCAAGAATGACCGTTCACTTAAGTGAGAGGGACGAAGCTCAAATGAAAATAGATTGTTTGGAAACTGAGATTGATTTGCTTCAACAAGAAAACGCAAGATTGCAAGACAAATTAACAGTATGTGTGGAAAGATGCGACTTTCATAGCGTGGCATATGTACCCTGTCTACATGTGCAATTTTAACGAGCTTGAGGCCTGCGGTTTTAGGTACTAGTTTTTGCATACTAATCAAGTTCTTGATCTCATAGTTAAAAAAGGGTAATATTGTGAGTATAAATGCCAAGAAGAATAAATTATTGCCTAACACAGGGGTTCTTAACCGGGGGTAAATTTTACCTACCGAAGGGGTAAATTTTCTGAACTAAAGACTAAAGAAAACACTGCATAGTGGGGAAGATTTTGTTGGAGTTGTGTACCGGGCATCTTAGTCTAGGCTAGCTAGGCTAACTCAAGTTCCGCGCTGTTTGTTCTTCCGGTACGGTAACAAAACGGAGACAAAAAAATCTACTTACCAATTCTATTTTGACGTTTCGCTTGACAATGAACGCCAAGCTTCTTCAGAAAATGCACTGACCTGGGAAGGAAATCAACCCAGGTCGAGAACAGTAAAAACGTAGTAGCACTAATGTAACTGAACTGATTAAAACATTACGAAGTGTAGATTGGATCAACCCGATTAACTATTCCGTCACAAAAAGGTGAAATGCGTGAATAATCATCAAATTTGTTATGTGTAATACGTAAAATCCGGTTTATAAACTACAGAGATTAAATTGCATTAAAATCATTTAGCCCATGAACGATTAACATTTGGCAGACTGTCGCCATCAGACCTGTTCATAACCTTAGGATATGCATTGATGAACCAAGCTTCCGAGATGAGTCGTTTAGAATAATTGTTCTCCACTTCCAAAATTTCTGATTTCTCCCAATCAATGGTATGGTTAAAGTTCATCGCATGTTCGCAAAGTGCGGAAAGTTCCGGTCTCAGCTTGCTTTCACATAACAAATTTGATGATTATTCACGCATTTCACCTTTTTGTGACGCAATAGTTAATCGAGTCGATCCAATTTACACTTCGTAATTTTTTAATCGGTTTAGTTACATTAGTGCTACTACGTTTTTACTGTTCTCGACCTGGGTTGATTTCCTTCCCAGGTCAGTGCATTTTCTGAAAAAGCTTGGCGTTCATTGCCAAGCAAAACGTCAAAATAAAATTGGAGAGTAGATTTTTCTGTCTCCGTTTTGTTACCATACCGGAAGAACAAACAGCGCAGAACTAAAGAAAATTGTAATTTTCAGTATTGAAGAAACAGTAGTGGTACACAGGGGGTAAATTATAGTTTTTTCTTTCGGCAAGGGGTAAATGAGACTAAAAAGGTTAAAAACCCCTGGCCTAACAAAACATGGCGTTTTTTTTAGATTGTGTACAATACATACCCGAAGAAATTGTTTTACATTCATTATAGTTAAAAATGGGCAATATCATGACATCAAAAAATTGAGTATGATGTAGAAACTTGAATCAAGAACAGCTAGCTTAAAGCTCGGTGTATTGAACATGTGGACAGAGTAATGATGAATATTAAACAATTTTTTCGGTTACGTGTTGTACGCAAGAATTTAGAAAAGCACCATGTTTTGTTAGGTAATAGTTTATTGTACTTGGCATTTAAACTCATAAGAATTACGTGGTAATTTACATTAATTGTAATTCCTAAAACATCCAGCTTACAGGCCCCAAAAAACAGATAAAAACAAAGAGTACAATAAACTTGGTTCATTGTGTCCTTGGGAAGGCAGTTAAAGCTTGTTTTATTGACGAAGCTGGTGCACTTGCATCGAATCAACCAATTCTGGCTGAAATTCAAACAGAACTTCAGATCGATTTTCTACGTAGTTGAATACTACTACCAATTTCTTTGGCTAATTTAGTAAAGTATCACGCAATTTAAAAACATCAACGTCGAAAAAATTTTGAACAATTTACAAGGTTAATGAGAAGCTTATGAACGCCACAGTCGATTTCTAAGCTTAAACTTTAAAAATCTACCGAATCATTGAAATATTATGGGTTTGAACGTTCTTACCCTAAAACTCGTTAGTATTTTCGCAATCGTCAATGATTATTGCTGCTTTTAGGACTTAGCTCATTGTTAACCACAGGTTATCGTTGCGGAAGGTCTGGGATTTGATTCCCGGGCCGGCTGAATCGTCACAGTGTCTCCAACGGCTTGCCACCGTTGCGACGTTTCTTCGGATCGAGCTGTGTTACCCAGGCGCTAAGCCGTGAAGATGGGCCCCGTCACTTGTTAAACGCTTCGACGTAATAACGCGAGTATAGTGAAAATTTGATTTTGATTTTTAGGATTTGCAGTACGGACCAGTGGTACTTGATATAAGGGATGAAACACCCAGATTACCTGCTCTGTATGCTCAAAAAGACATATCTACCTTAACTGATGTTGTAAAAGCTTATTTAAAGAATGGACATTGGGGAAGTGTAAGTCACTTATCTTCGCTTGATAGCTCAAGTCTGGTGTATTAGTCTCGGTCGTGTCGTAGGATTCGCAGCTTATTCAGACACTAGGCACTAGGACAGTGGTTCTCAAACTTGTCGGAAGTATCGAACCCAACAGGTGTCATGCAAGCATACATCGAACCCTTAATTATAACCAGGAGCGGATCCAGAAAATTTTAGGGGGAGATGCAGTTTTAAATTAGGCTGAATGTTAAATGAGTGCAAAGACGTTAGACGTCTAAACCGGAAAAAAGCATAAGCTCTTTGAAAATGTTTCACGTCAGGGGCGTATTCAGAATATTCTTAAGGCGGTGGAGGGTGGCATAAAATTTTTACATTTTTTAAGCGTATTTTTTTTCCGTAAAGTTAATTTGAAGCAAATTGAGGAACAAAAATATGGCTCTAGGGGGTCCGGGGGTATGCTTCCCCGGAAAGTTTTCAAAAATTTAGACACTGTAATGGCCATTTTAGCGCTTTTTGAACAATTTTTATGGCAAAATCTGTTTAATCTTTTTGCCTCTAACTCTAAGTCCTTCACCAAATATGATACATTTTGTTCGCACATTTTTGATTTATGCGTGCTTAAGGCGTAAAGATGATTGCTATCAAATAGGTTTGAAATTATGGAAAAATTGTATTCATCAAAAACAGCGTTGAAAGAGTATGGTGGGGGAATGCATCATTCCACGCAGAGATAGTCATTTACTACAACTGTATGCCTTTTTGCAAAAACTTATTCTGATCTTAGCCGAACCCCTGCTACAGCCTCACCGAACCCCTGGGGTTCGGTCGAACCCAGTTTAAGAACCACTGCACTAGGAGAATGCTTGTGCGCGTTTTGGACGTCCAACTAACTAACAGCGTTTCATATCTAGATTGATAATGCAATGAATCAACGACTAAAACCTCCTACTCGATGCATGCTTTTTTTAACTCCTCCCTGCATGCCATTACCTTAATCGTTTGATTGCCTCTTACCTTTTCTTGTACGTTGTTATGTTTCCTTCATTTTATCGTATTCTATCGAGTTGACAGTGCGGAAATGAAAGACACTATCACTGGTTGAAGCTCCCGCTGCCCGTATTTTTACCTTTGCATTTCAATTTACGTTTTTTTTTGGTTCTAAAGCTCTCCATATGCATTTTTACAAGGATATCAGACTTGTCCTTACCGCGAACAGGTTGTGTTTTGATTAATTTTTATAACTATTTTTGCTAGGTTGACCCAGAAACATTTCTTACTCCAGATGCGCGAAAATTGGTCGCAGAAATCAACGCAGGGTAAGTTCTTAGAAAGACCTGAGGTTAATTTTTAATTGTACGGTAAAAATATTTTATGGGCAACTAAGCATGTGATGAAAATGCTGTAAGGTAATAATAAAGAAAATGCTTGTTATTTTATAAGTTTGAACTAGTATACCAGCTTTTGCAACCATAGCGCGCGGTTGTAAATGTAACTGAATGTAATAATAATAAATAATTGTGGTTATTTTTAAATTTTATTGAAGTGAGAATTCAACAGTAATTGAGGGAGACTGTGAAATGAGCTTGCGCTCTTCGAGTCAGCAGCCACCCGAAAATATATGTCAAATGCGATCGGCTCCAGCCGTGAATCGAACCCGTCACGTAGGACCTGTCATCTGCGCGCAGTACCGCTAGGCAATGTTAAGTGCTGTTTAATTAATTAATTGACATTATTTACCGCAAATATGTATTTAGTGACTTTCTGTTTATTGTTTGCGTGATGTCAAACACTGTTTTAAACATTGTGATGACTACAGAAACACGTTTCGTTTTTGAATTTCCTGCCACTCGAAAGCGCTCCTCCCATTGGTTAAGCTTTTGTGACGTCAAGCGATGCCGGCTCAGCATGTATTCGAAATAAAAGAATTTACGCGACTTGACAAAAACGATTCAAACAAAAGATCCTAAACACCGGGCATGGTCTATTGTTGTCTTTTGTTCTCGGCTTTTTCAAAACTGTTTTCCAGTAGCAGTATTATCTTCCAAACCTCATTAGTGTGTAAAATATTAGATGGCCAGCATCCTTTCGTAATTTTTTGTAAGTTTTTTAGCAAATTTAAGCGTTAAGTTGCACTTTTTTGCTGTTTCTTAAGAGGTCTGTTAGGGTTTTTGTGGTGTTATTGTATTTTTGTCACTACGATAGAATTACAGCCCTATAAGAGCGTAGTAAAGCGCTAGTTAATTTAGAGGAATGTTATTATTTGGCGTAGACTGTCAGTTAATAATTAACCAATTACGGTGTAAGTTCTAAAGCGTTATATGGACTAGTTTAAAAATTTCAATTGTACGGAAGTTTTTGTGGAGATTTGAAGCATTCAGAAGAGGCTTTGTATAGTGTTATCACGACTAGTTTAAGAAAATAATTATTTGGGGAAGAATAGTTTAAATAAACAAACGTTTGGAAAGGTTTGCTTCAGGCTGCCTACTAGTTTGAAAACAAGAAGTTCTATTATTTTACAACAAAACAGTTTCAAGTATTCTCAAAACAACAAGCTTTTAGTATGCCCGTGTCATTTTCCTCATAACTGGACGTTTGGTTTACAAAGAGTTGGGATCTTATGATCAATATCTTGTACTAAACGTTGTAACCGGCTGGTTAGCTCAGTTGCTAAGACATCGCTATCGGGGTGAGAAGTCTGGGGTTCAAATCCCGATCGGTCTAATTCGACATAGTGTCGCCGACGGCTAGCCACCAGGGTCGGTCAAATACGACATAGTGTCGCCGACGGCTAACCACCGCTGCGACATATCCTTGGAGCTGCGTTGGCCTGGCACTAAGCCGCGGAGATGGGCCCCGTCACTCGTTATACGCTACGGCGTAATATCGCGAGCAAAATGAAGATTTGATTTATTTGAGTTAAAACAAATTTATTTTTTTGAAGATAGAATTGAATTTTTTAGAACAGATTTATGCGCTCAAAATCAATATGACTCCAAATTTTTTATCTCTTGTAATATTGCGTGAAACTCCACATACACTTTTTTATTACCTGAATTCTCATATAATTAAACTGACAATTCGTCAAGATAAAACCAATTTTGCTAAAAACCAAACCTTGTTTCTGGTTCCAAACACCTATCCCATACTAAACTGTCATTTGCTGATTCATTGTGTTCGGATTCAGCTGTGTTGTGGTGTTCGGATTCAACTACTCATATTTCTGAGTTTCAGACGTGTAGTTGCTAAAGAAGATGCAGATGGTGTAGATGTGAAACTAAATGCTTTGCAAGAATCGTTGGAAGAAAAAGAAAACTTGATTCGAGATTTAAAAGACCAAATCAAACTACATAGCATGGATACTTTCTACAGAGCAGATTTGGTATGTGCCGTGGTTCAAGTTAAGTTAATTTAAACGCAAAAGCGCTAGTATGTATATACGTAACTGCTGACAGTGAACACTGTTTCAACCTTTCAGGTCTCATCAGACATAGTGCCTGCCAGGTCCCCCGCTTTTTCACGGGCAAAAGGATTTGGTAGATAGGGTTTTTGCAGGTTATTGTGACTGGTATAGTTACAAACCACTAGCAAAAAATCTTTCCCAGGCATATATATTGTCTTGAGTAAGAGTTGGTCACACCAACTGCACTGAAACAGTACTCACTATCTGCAGTTAGGACAACTTAGTTTTTAACTAGTAATAATATCACAATTTTCATGCTGCTGTCTGTGAGCAATAGGATATAGCTGTGCTTTGTCATTAAAAAAATACCGAATTTGATGAATTGTGTTTCGGTTTTATTTTGTTAAGTGCTTTCGTAATATTGCCGTTTGGGCCTTGTCTTCATCCGAAAAGGGTGAATTTTTTTATAAAAAAATTTTTGATTTGTTGGTGTTTAATTTTTATAACAACGCTGGTAATCGAACCTAGGTCTGCTGTTTACACCTTAACTTGTCAATATGACTAAAATAGTAGCCAATATACATTTTTAGGATTCTGGTTACGAAGCATCTAAGCGACGGAGTCAGTACCCTAAAAGCGATAGCCTTAGCGTGACTGATAAAGATGTACAAATTATGACATTAGAATCGGATTTACGCGTGGCTAATCAAGCGAGACAAGATTTATCCAATGAGGTACGAGACTGCATTTGTATTTTAGAACCTAGAAAGGATCTAATGTTTTTATTGTTCGTTTCAGCTGGGCCAGCGTGACAGAGAAATTACGGAATTACAAGATACAGTGTCAAAGTTGAATGATGACTTGAACAAACATGAAACAGAGGTAAACATATTCAAAATCAGCCCTGAAAATCACAGTTTCGCTCCTAATGCACTCATAAGCATGTAAGAAAACACATGCTCTTTATGTACAATTACCCCAATCCGGTCGATTTGAGATTTTAAAACCAATTAGCTCAGTTCCTAAGCGCACACGCTATTGGTGCGGAAGGTCTGGGGTTCGATTCCCGGGCCGGTCAAATCGACTCGGTGTCGCCAACGGCTCGCCATTGTTGGGACGTCTCTTTGAAGCTGTGTTGCCCAGGCGCTAAGCCACGATGATGGCCCTCTATTCGTTGCACGCTTCGGTGTAATTCTGCGAGTATAATAAAGATTGAAATGCTTTCATTATTTCAATATTTACGGAAAAATGATGTTTTAACTCTGTTTTACCTTAATAAGTTCTGGTGAAAGTTGAGCTGATTTTTTGAAATTTCAATCTCAATTTTCACGCTAGTATCAGTAAATAAATTTTGACCTGCTGATGCATTCTTTCTGGGCACAAATTTGTTTCCATCCCCTTTTTTCATTTTCACACCAGTAGTTTATATTCTTATAACGAGCTTATTAAATCCGGATGCTCTGTGGAGAGGCGCGCGCAAAATTTAGGGGAGCGGGTACAAATTACATTAGGCCAAAGATTGGGGCATTTAAGTACATTTAAAGCCCACTTCGGATTGGCTCTCGTGGAAGTAGAAATGCGGTGTTACGGTGGCCTCCTCTCTCGGTTGGCTACGACTTGGAAGTGCTGTCATCATTGTTTTAGAAACTTGATCTCCAAGAAGCGTTGGAGCTGCTGGAGAAGAAATTATACGAAGATAATGTGGATGCGAGAAACG
Organism: Trididemnum miniatum; assembly: GCA_964006365.1. Lineage (NCBI taxonomy): Eukaryota > Metazoa > Chordata > Ascidiacea > Aplousobranchia > Didemnidae > Trididemnum > Trididemnum miniatum. The sequence continues at coordinate 4,627,063 of OZ023241.1, forward strand.
CAGATGAGGAGATGAGACAGATGAAAAGAGAAGTTCATCATCTTCATGAAAAGAACAGCAAGTGCATGGAAGAGGTGGAAAGAAATTGAATTCCTGTACTATCATGTGTCATGATTTTGTATCGCAAATTTTGAAATCGACCGCTTTTTTTACAAGCCGAATCCATTTTTTGGTGGGGAGGGCTTAGAGTTTAAATATTGCTTATGTTCCTGAAAATCACAGTTTTTTGAACCGTGGACCATTGGTTTCCCTAAAGGCCACCAGACATTAACCAGGGGACCAGATGCGAAAGATTTATTAATGGTAATTAACCATTTATGACCAGCGGACAGCTGTAGCCGCTATGGATGAAATGCCGACAAAAAAGTTTGTTCTGAGCAGGGGGCCACTGGTGTTGAGGGTCTTCCGAAGAAGTCCTAAACCATAAAAGGTTGAGAACCACTTGTCCGGAGTCATCAAAGTAGCCCCTAATTTATGAACATGTAAGTGTGTATTTTTAGATGTCCCAATATGAATCTCTAGTCCATACTTTGCAACAAAAGTTTTTGGATGAATGTCAAGCTCACAAACTATGTGCTGATGAGGTTTGTGGTGATAATATTCGAAACGTTGAAAAAGATTTAAAAATTGTAGATTTAATTTAAATACTTGACACAATGTCGCCTAGGGTGGTTTATTATCTTGGCTGTTAAAGTACAGTGTGAAATCCTGGGTTCAATATTGTACCAGAAGTTATAAAAGTAACTCTAGTTGCATAAAACATAAAACAAAATATGGCAAATAAGGTTGGTGATAATTTTCTCACAGAAAGTAAAACTAAAGACGACAAAGATTCACCGCAATCAATGGGCTGGTGATACGTCGCTGGTCGGAGCGGGCGGGGGGTTCGTTTTTTTTTTTTTCTTTGATTTTTGTGTTTACAATTTTATTGATTGCGTTTGACTTAGCTTAAGATCTTAGTGGATTAGTTTCAAGTTCAATTTATTATTTGAAATTCTTCGAAAAGTAAAACTGCATAATTTTTCAAAAATTATCTTGGGTTACATGAAAAGTTATAGAAAATATTTTCTCGCTGATGTAAAACTCGTGGACGTAAAACTGCAAATTAAAAACACTTTTATTGTAGGTTAGCTTACTTCAAAGTCGAATGATGGAATCACATTCGGCAAATAAAGATTATCAGAATCAACTAAAGAGAGAAGTGAGCGTCGTTTCTGTTTACATATGCTGTTTCTATGTGCATTGTTTGTTACTCGCTGGTATGCGCTTAGAAAGCGACTTTAAGCGAAGTCTTCGTATGATAGCATTGTATCTGAAACTAAAATCAAAATTTACACACTATAAAAATTAACTACTACTGTGTAACTATTTTATTGCCTTCGCTCTATTGAATAAGAACAATTGTTTTAATGCGGTAGGTTCGATGCTTGAACCGGCTGCTTGATTCTGTGGTTAAAGACATCGCTATCGGTAGGGTAGGTTTGTAGTTCGATTCCCTGGCCGGTCAACACAGTGTCGCCAATGTTTCATCACCGCTGCAACGTACTTGTGTTGCCCAGGTGCTAAGCCATGGAGATGGGACTCGCCACTCGTTACAAGCTTCGGCGTAGTACCGCGAGTATAATGAAGATTTGATTTTTTTTAAATTCACTGTCTTTACGTTAAGAGACAGTAAGCAGCTGTCACGAGCTTATAGACCCACAATCCCTCATGCTATAGTGATGCAACCATACTCGTGACGGCTGGATTTACGGCTGGAGCTGATTGATTTTGATACATGTTTCGAGTGGCTGTGGCCTTGACAAGCTTAGGTCTAGGCAGCATATCAACGAGCATTTCGATCTGAATTCGTTAAATAAATATCCTTGTGTTTTTAAGTTTCAAAACTTTCTTAAAAAAAGAAAATTAAAGCATCATTATACCCGCGGTATTACACGGAAACGTGTAACTAGTGGTGGGATCCATCCCTGTGGTTTAGTGCCTGGGCAGCACAGCTCCGAAGAAATATCGCAGCGGAGACGTAGTGTCATTAACGGCTCGCCGCTGCTGCGATGTTTCTTCGCAACTGTGTTGCCCAAGCGCAAACGCGCAATGGTGGCCCCGCCACTCGATACGCACTTCTTCGTGATACCGCAAGTATCATGAAGATTTGATTTTGCTTTAAAACATTAAATTGTTGTTTTAGATATTAAAACGTGAGGAATTGCTTGTGAATGAGCAACGATCAAGCGAAGGTGTTCGGGACAAAAATCAAACAATGGAAGATGAGGTTTGGAATTAGGCCTATCTAGATTGTAGTGGTTTTGTTCCCTTAAGAATTTTTTAAGTGTTGTCAGCTCAGAATCTGTTCGTAAAGATTTTTACGTGCCATTTTCCCGGACATTTGCAAAAAAGATTTTCATTCAAGTTCCAGAAACCTTTTTTTGGAAGAGAGGCAAAACATGATTTCTTAAACTTACATTACGAACATTAATGGTAAAACATTAATTTACTGTTTTACCTTGGCCACTCGTTTAATTTGACTGCAGTGTGACACGTACCACAAGGGTTAAATTTTCTTGGGCATATAAGTCCGAAGGAGTGTTTGGCTCACCTAGGGTCAAACATTCTGAAGAATGAATGTACCTCATACTGAATGTGGATGGTGAGAGCTAATAGATCAAAACAGCACTGTCCCGTTTCTTGGTTCACTATGTTCATTTCAAGGGCCTAAGCATCTGCATTTATTGTGTACATTATGGTCGTAAGTGAATTAGCTGGAAGCGCTATGAAAGATAATACAGAAATAAAAGCTAGCGATGAAGTCTGCTCTTACAAGCTTAAAAGATGAAGTGTAAACTAGAGTTAATGCTCCATGTCTTTTCAGATTCGTAATCTCCAGAAAGCTCATAGCCAATTAATCGAAGAACACAAACTTCAAATAAGTGAACTGAGAGCTTCGAAAGAAAATGCATTTGAAACAGAAAAACAACTCACTGCAATGAGTAGAGATTATGAGCAAACTAAACAAGAAGTAAATTTATTATTTGTGTCATTTTTTGTTTTTCAAAAATTGTCTCTGCTTTGTCTTTTGTGAATTATTTTCTTGCGTAGACATTTAGCTAATTATAAGATAGGTGGGAACATCATAATAAAATGGACGAAAATTGCGGAAATGCAGCACAAGTAAACGTACACGCAATGTAAATCAACACCACAATATAACACAGCAAAAACACTCTCAATTTGCGTCACGTTTCGTCCTTCTGCGTGTATCCGTGGCAATTGTTTTCTTGTTGTTTTTTGTTAATTGCGCTAAATTCTCCAGCATTTGCCTGATGAATCCCAGAAGGACGAAACGCGTCGCATATTGAGAGTGTTTTTGTTGTATTATATTGTTTTGTTTATTTACATTGAGTATGCATATCAGTGATGTAGTTAAGACCATCACCTTCAAGACCAAGACCTTGTAAATTTTTCAAGACCAAGACGATAAAAATGGGATGAGAATTAACAGTTTATCACTTATCGCTATTTTTCTATAACAACAAAAAAACGGGTGAAATATATACAGAATACTAAAAGAAACAAGAACAACACAATCACATACACGCTGTTGGATGCTTTTTCTAGCTGTGCAGGATCACTTATATTTTTACTAGATGCTTTTTAGTTCTTTCGGTCGTAAGACCAAACTAAATGGTCAAGACCAAGACCGCAAATGGTTAAGACCAAGACCGTCATGGCCAAGACCAAGATCTTAAAAAAATGGTCTTAAGACCGGTCTTTAGACCTTCATCACTGATGCATATGTTTACTTGTGCTGCATTTTTGTGATTTTCGCATATTTCATTACATTTCGCTAAGCTATAACAAAGGTTTTTGTCAGTGCTTGGTCACTAATTGCTACCGTTCAATCGGTTTTTAATTAAAAAAAGATTTTTGAAATTGAAACCGGTTATAACTTCAAGCTACTTTCCACGATTCTGCGATGCCAAGTCGATATTGATTTCTACTTTTATATTTTTTGCTGCTCACAATTACAGCTTAAGTTTTATGACGGTGCATGCATCATAGAAGGCCCGATTAAGATTCGAAGTTGCAACGTGGTTTCCCACACGAAACACTCAGCCGCGTAATGGACGATACTAACGCCTTTATTCTATTTTTCTTAAGCTACTTAATTGCAGCTTAGGTTTTTATGTTAGTGAAATACATTCATCATGGAAGATAGCCAAAGTAGATCATCGAACCCGCGAAAACCAGTTCTGCAGCCCAATGTACCAACCATTCGCCAGGGTTGGGAAAAATCGATTGTAATCGATATTCGATTGCGATATTCTTTACTTTTTGTTCATCGAATGCACTGGAGCCTTTACTTTTTTGAATGAGTATCGAAGATGGCCTTGTCTTTACTTTTTTTTCGGCGCAATTCGATATTCCATATTCGATTCTTTTTGTCCAGGTTACTTTATCTCACTTTAGCAAATTTAAAACAATCGTCGGTATGTTATTTCCTTGTTTTTGCTGATAAATTTTTTTTGAGCCAAAAAAAAAAAAAACAACAAAAAAAGAGTTTTAATAGCAAAGTTGCTTCGCATGTACTATGTCCGTCGTTTGTCAGTAAATTACCCCGTGAATGTGAGGACATCACAAAAAATGCTTGGTGTACGTCGCTAAATGCTCAGTGTAATATCGAATATCGATTACAATATTCTTTATTCTTTACTTTTTTATCTACCATCGAAATCGATTATTTCTTTACTTTTTGGTGAACTATCGAATATCGATTATTTCTTTACTTTTTTGGGTATCGATTCCCTACCCTGCCATTCGCCCAACTCCATGTGTTTACTGACGCGAACGGTAAAGTTATATTATATGGGAAGATATTGCCACCTAGCGGATGTTTTTAAGCTGTCTATAAAGAAATATTTATAAAGAAAGTGTCTAGCTATGAATAATGCCACCTGCTTACAAATAAATACATATTTTGGAATTTAAGATCTTCTGTATTAAATCTGTAATGGAAATTTTAAATTTAATCAAAGTAAAACTTGGTCAGTTATCAAGCGGTTGTTTATTGATGATGTTTTAGCTCGAGAATTGCGAAGAGCAAGTAAGACATTTGGAATATGAGCTGACATCTGCTAAAGACCAACATAAAGACACGATGCATCAGGTAAAGTTCGCCAAAACTGTGTTCGAGTTTCACTTTGAATCGAGGCTGCGAACTCGCTCGCGTTTTTAATCGAGTTCGAGTTCTTCATTTCTGATTTTGTGAGTGTAAGTTCGAGTTCAGTAACTTTTACAGAGTTTTTGCCAAGTTTAAGTAGTTTTATCGGATTCAGGTGAAGTTCAAGCAATTTATGTCACGTTTGAATTAAGTTCAAAACTCGATCAACTTTTTTCGAGATCGAGTTTAAGTTCGAGTTCAGCAAAAAAGACTGAATCCAGCGAGTTCGAGTGCGCATCCCTGCTTTTAATGAACGAGTGTGAGTCGTTGATGGCCAAGTTCGGAATTTGATTTGTTACACTGTTTTGTCCAAGAACTTTAAAAGTTTTTTGTATTTATCGTTATTTAAATTGCATTGTGATTCACTAGCAGAATACTAACAACCACAACAGTTCATTATTTTGAAAATTTTTGCCGAAGTTGATCTATTTGAATGTGTTTTTTCGTTATCGATATGAAAATTCTATAAGTTAAAGCAAGGCTCAACTTCTGTGGCAGAGTGCTCGATGACTGCCGATAACTAGAGCTTGTAGTATAAAAACGACGAAATCATAAAACCACTACAATTGTTTCGTCGTTATCGGCTCTTCAGGTAGTTATCTTATTCAAAGAATAAAGATTAACTGAAGAGCCGACATCGGCGAAACAGGCTGTAATGGTTTTACTTTATTTTAATATGAAAATTACATGAACTGACTAAGAATTGAACTGCTTACCCATCGATTCATTGTCACAGGTGGAGAAGTTGACAAGCAGTCTTCACCAGATTCAAGATTCGTTTAAAAACACAAGAGATGCTCTTTCTACGGAAGTCAACGAACGGCAGGATGCCCTGATCCAAACAAGAGCAGAACTGGAAAAAATTCGAAGCGATTATGAACAAAATCTTCTCAAAGTATGATTATTTCTATTTTACTTGTGACGTGATTTGACCGTTGCTCCAAACAAAGAGCTGAATGGTGTACGCCAGAGCATAAATAGAACACAGTCAGTCACCAATAAAAGTGTGTTTAAAATTTCATTTTGTATAGTTTTTGCGTCCTCCTTGAAGAGCGTCACGGCAAAACAGCTTGTTGTTGGTTTTAGATACACTTTTATTGGTATTGTTCTTTTAGTATATGAATAGTATACTGATGAAGCTGCCAAGTGATAGGGAAACGTTTGCCTAGCTAACTTAGAGTTTGCGTTTATTTTACCTGATTAAATTAGTTTTTACTGAAACTAAATGCTGGAGTCCATAGTTCGATCCTTCAATCCTAGTAAGAAAAAACGGAAGTTAAAATACAATAAATATGGGACGAAAATAGCTTGAGGAGGAAAAATGAAGCCCCTGTAAATCTCAAACTGTGGCTTACAGACAGTGTGGCGTACCGGCTTACAGACTGACAATTGGCTTACAGAGATTTGCAGTGGCTTTATTTTTCCTCCGAAAGTTGAAAGTTTCTCCGCTTTGTGCCTACAGATTATCTCCTTCCAAAATTAAATTAATGCAGACAAAGCCGGGCGGTTAGCTCGGCAGTAAAGACATTGCTATCGGTGCGGGAGGTCTGGGTTTCAAATCCCGAGCTGGTCAAATCGGACACAGTGTCGCCTACGGCTCGCCACCGCTACGATGTTTCTTCGAAGCTGTGTTGCTCAGGCGCTGAGACGCGAAGCTGGACCCCGCCGCTCGTTACACGCTTCGGTGTAATACTGCGAGAATAATGAGAATTTGATTTTGATTAATGAAAACATCTAGGGTGGCTGCTTGACTCGACTCGATGAACACGGACCCTTCGCAGTCTCCCTGTTTCTGCAACATATTAATTGAGTGTATCTATAATTATAAGGATCTTTGCGCGATCTTTGCACAGCAACAAATAAAAAAGCTTGAACATTGAGCATAAAAACGTTTTTGGAAACAGATTTTTTGTGAGTCCATTATTAAATCACATTTTTTGCCCTCATCATTTTTCTCATTGCGTTTGAAAACATGTTTTTCTCTACTTGGCGAAAAAACTGTCTTACAAATGGCGAGATAAAACACTGACTCTTCACTGTGGTTTCAAACAATCTTAAGTTGAATGAAAATGTTGCGAGGGACAACTTCATGTTTCGATATAAGAAAAGTCTCGTCAGCCTTGCTACGCACAAGCAATCCAGGCTAGACTAATTCCAGACTGTAAAGACTCTTTGTTCTCATTGCTCATTCTTAACCTCTCAACTTCAAGTCTAGCCTAGATTGACTCAGCAGGGCTGACGAGAGTTTTAAGTTGCCAATTGTAAAACTTCTATTGCCATTAAAACTTTCTTGATACGCGTATACGACCTTGCATTACTTTTCAGATCGCTGATCAAGTCACGGAAATAGATCGACTTCGAATTGATAACAGCCAACTCCAAAATGAAGTCTCTGACTTCAAAATCAACACAGCTTCAATGGAAGCTCAGCTTAATGAGTGCAAAAGTAATTTGCTAGAAGCTACAATGCAGGTGAGACTGCTCGCTGCTGAGGCTGAGTGCACTGCTGTTTTGATATGGCATTTTTGCAATACTGTTTTGCATTTTCTTTTGATCGAAATAGTCTTGATGAATCATGATTCTATTTGAATAAGATAAACTTTATACCACCTAAAGAGCCCACGACGGCGAAACAGTTTGTAGTGCTTGTATGATCATGATTTTATTTTTTGATACAAGTTCCGGCTATTGCAGTTATCGAGCACTCTGCTAGAGGAAATCGAGCCTTGGTTTAACTTATTATTCATTTTTGTAGAATGGAAATATGAATGAAAAATACGAAATGGCTCAATTATCCGCCGAAACAAAAGAAAGGGATATGAAATACGAGGTATGTTGTTCATGAAATCCTCGCTGACTAAAGCTTTAGTGCTTGTGCGGCATGCGACATCCTTAAAATAGATCAAAATCAAACCTTCATTTTCTCGCGGTATTGTCTATCTCCGCGGCTACACTGAGCAACACAGCTCTGAAGAAACGTCGCAGCGGTGGCGAGCCGTGGGCGACAGTGTGTCCGATATTAACCGACCCGGAAATCGAACCCCAGTCCTTCCGCACCGATAACATTGTCTTAACAATTCAGCTAACCGGGTGGTTATTGCACTGAGAATTCAACAGCGATTGAATAGAGTGTGTTGTGAGCTTGGACTTTTCAAGTCAACAACTGCCCGTAATACATGTGTTTCTTGATCAGTTCCAGTCGTGAATCGAATTCGTGTCGTAGACAATTTGTCATCAATGTTTGGTCTCGTCGACGGCTCGCCACCGCTGCGACGTTTTTTCGGAGCTGTGTTGCCCAGGCGCTAAGCCGCGGAGATGGGCCTTGCCACTCGTTTCACGCTTCGGCGTAAATACCGCCAGTATAACGAAGATTCGATTTTGATGTTTATGGATAAATGATGGTTAAGCATTGTAAAAAAAAAGTGTTGCCATTTAATTTTTTACACACGTTTTGTTTCAGATCGAAGAAATGAAAACCAAATTAGACGCTGCCTCCAAAGATTCCGATAATTATGAACGAAAAGCAAAATCTCTTGAACAAAAGGTAATGGAAAGTGCTGCATAGCCGATCGCTGCAACACAACTGAGGATTGTGATGATCTGAAAAAGGGATTTTAGAGTAACACACTGCGTAAACAGAACCTAGCTTGTGTCCCTGTTTGTATCTTCGGTCACAGTGAGTTGTCGCGTGACTTCAAAATCCTTAATTGCACGACCTAGGTTCGATTCCTGTCAGAAATGTCGTTGTTTGGTCTTATTTTTACTTGAAATTCAAGTGCAAACAAGAAAATTGACACTTTTTAAATTAGTGCGGATCGCGTGCTCGTGAGTTTATTGCTTTCTCGAAACCGTAGAACAAAAACAAAAAACTCAAGCAAATGGTGATGTTATGAGTGCTGTAATTCAAATCGAATCTTCAGTTTACTCGCGTTATGACGGCGAAGCATGCAACAGTGGTGGGGCTATTTTTGAAGAAACGTTGCAGCGGTGGCGAGCCGTTGACGGCACTGTGTCGGATTTGACTGACCCGAGAATCGAACCCCAGACCTCCCGATCGATAGCAATGTCTCAACAACTGAACTAACCTGCCAGTATGTATGGTGTACCGCCCTTAATGGAAACGATTTGTGGTAACTCTATGGAAATGTAAAACGTCGATGTCTTGCCGGGCCTCCTGAATGGTACATTCTCACCACTTCAACGTGGAAGTCGTAATGACTTCCCATTCAGCACGACAGGAAGGAAGGCTCATTTTACTGTTGTACCTTGACCTAACGGGAACTTTGACTGGAGTGTGACTTAGTTTCTGTGACATACCACAAAGGCTAAATTTCCTGGGGTATATGAATCCGCAGAGGTAATGGGTTTCTGAAGGATGAATGTTTTTTCTACCTGAGTAGGGCTGATGAGGGATACTTGCCCGAAACAGCACTGTACTGCTCTGATGGAAATCGTAATTGATTGATTAAACAACAAATTAAGTAATTTTTTTCAGTTGGAAAAATCTGAAGCAGAAGTTGGAAATTTAACGAAACAAAATAACGAGTTGTTAGATCGATTGAAGTCTAACTTTGATTCCGCTGAAAAAATTCAAAGCAGCTTTATCAAAACTCAGGAAGAAAGCAAGAAGCTAAATGACAGTGTAAGTTTTGAATAAAATTTTTGCTTTGCTCAAAAGTTGGGAGTAGGCAAAGGCTTTTTAAAAAAAATCAAATCTTCAATATACTCGCAGTATTTCGCCGAAGCGTGTAATGAGTGGGGGGGGCTCATCTCCGCGACCTAGCGCCTGTGCAACTCAGCTCCAAAGAAACGTCGCAGCAGCGGTGATGAGCCGTTGGCGACGCTGTGTCCAATTCGACCGGCCCGGGAATAGAACCATAGACCTCCGGCACCGATAGCAATCTGCTTGACAACTGAGCTGGCAGGCCGGTGGCAATGGCTTTGCCCATTAGAAATTTTGATTTCTTGCTCGTGTTTTAAGGTTTTTGCTTGAGCCTAAATGTTAAGTATTTTGTTGACAATTATACGTTAAGTTTACGAACTGGTGGATATTATTAATATACCTCACCTCTTGTTGGTCAAATGAGTCGGTAGCTGGGCTCAGTTGCTTTTTCTTCGTCATTATTCTTTTTCATTTTGTAGTTCTGTTTCGTCATAATTGTTAACAATCGGACAACAAATTTTACATTTGACCTGTACTTGAATGCAGAATTACCCTGTCCACATTTCCAGTTGTGACAATATCCCACGGGATTTCTTCATCGCAATCAAATTTTTCATGTCTTAATCACATTATGACATCAAAAATTTGTTTGTGATGCAGAAGTCTATCGACTTCCGGCCCACTTGATCTGGACAAATGGACTCTGGACAGGTTGAAGCAGTGGATACCATTTCGACTTGTCTAGTCTCGTCATTGCAGTTTGATGACCGGCACTCCCAGCGCTTTAAAACGCGGGAAAAACATCTTTTGCTTGTGGATCCAAAACTAGTCGCATTGCAGAAAACGTTCTCTGCGGAAACGTCTCTGGTGATCAGTGGCGCTGTTATAGGATATTCCTAGTTTTGGAACCACGAGCAGAAAATGTTTTTTCCTCTTTTTAAAGCGCTGTATGCGCCAGCCGTGAGCTGTCCTGAAAAGACTTACGAGTGTTTATATTGCTGACAGTAGTAATGTCTCTTGCCTCTTCTCAGTCATAAACTTTCTGAATCATAAATCTAATTTTTCCGGTTCCTAATTGATACATTTTTTTCATTTCTACTTTGTTAAAACAATTGCGTTTTCAACTTAAAACCTTACTCGTTTATCTCTAAAGTTTAGAGTACTTGCGTTGCTGTTGTGACTCTGTAACTGATCAGCTAAAAACTTGAAGCTCTTAAAATTTTTCAAAAACTCTGATTTTTTCTCGTTTTTCATTATTTCCATTGGCTGTCGGATTATAAGACCAGTTGAATAGACCTCTTGACTAGAAGTGAAATTTGTTATTTTAACCACTTTCACAGTTATAAGTGCTTTTTTGAATTTTTAGCGCCTTTAGAAAAACTTTTGTCGCGTCGGTTTGATTTTAATACTTTCGAATTTAAAATGAACATTGATTTTTTGATAACGGATATCAGACAAAAATAGACAAGTAGTGATGTATTACTGTATGTTTAAGTACAGTATGTTTAAGCAATTAAAAAAGTTTGTTACTAGCACTAGCAATTACAAACTTTGGTTTTATGTATGCACAGTGTTAGTACGATGAGAAGAATTACTTGGATAAGGTTGCAGCAAAGAAGAATTATTGAAGAAAGTGCTTGAGATAACAGATAGATCAGTGGTTCTTAACGTTTTGCGGTTTGTGTTCTCCTTCTGGATGCTCTCAACACCATTGGATCCCTGCTCAGCAATAAAATATTCTATTGGTACTTCGTTCATAATGGTTACAGCCGTCCGCTGGCAATAGATGGGTATTTAGTTATTACCGTTAACAGGTTAATTAATCTTGCGCTTCAGGCCCCTTTGGTGGATGTCTCATGGCCCTTAAGAGGGTAATAGCCCCTGGTTAAGACCCCTAAGTTGGGCTCATTCAGCTGATTTTGCTCTGAAGTAAGCCATAAGTAAAGTAGCTGCTATGAAAAAAATTGACGAGTTTTTATTACAACATAAGCTGTTAGCTGACAAGTTGTCTCAAAAAAGTGTCAGTTTTTTTGGAATTGCAGATTGAAACAGGTTGTCTTTTAAACTTTTTCTTAATATAGTTGTTAATCATGCTGAGATCAAAGATTTGACGAAATGGTCGGCTTAGTATGCGAGAATGCATGTATTAAGTGAAAGTATGTCTTATCTTGAAGAGAACTCAGAAGTTGAACTTCTGATGAAAATTCGTCAAATGCAATATCAGGTAGTGATCTTTTTAACTAAAATCAAATCTTCATTATACTGGCGGTATTACGCCGAAGCATGTAACGAGTGGTGGAGCCCATCTCCGCGGCTTAGCGTCTGTGCAACACAGCTCCGAAGAAACGTCGCAGCTGTAGCGAGCCGTTGGCGAGACTGCGTCCGATGTGACCGGCCCGGTAATCGAACCCCAGAGCTCCCGCACGTGTGGCGATATGCTGAACAATTGAACTAATCGGGCGGTTTGAAAAAGTGTCAATACGACCCCGATGTGTCAAAGTAAACTTACTGTTCGCAGTGTAGTGTGAACCCATAGCATTCAAATCGCTGCTCTATGTACCGGTATGTTTTTTCTATTTGGTTGCATATATTATTTATCCTTCTATCACGAGAATGCGATCAAAGCGCTATGACGAGCTCGCTTAGCAGTTGCCGGCCATCTATCCACCAGACTAAGATGGGGGAATCTCGCTAAGTGCCATTCCCATCGGCACAACAAGTAAACTTGCGGGCTTGTTCTCCACACTGTCCCTTTGGTCTTTAACGCTGAGCGTCAAGCAGGGAAGCTTGTAATACCAATTTCAAAGTCATTGGTTTAACTCGAGTCTACAGTTCCAGAAGCGCACGTTCTCACCACTCAGTCATCTTAGCTGTGTAGGTAAGGTGTTATATGCAGCAAAGGCATGGTTTCAATGAGTTTTTGGTGAAGCACTTGTACTATCATGATAAACCTTCTTGATTTCTCAAGAGTAATTAATCGATTAGAACTGATCTTAACTCATTGGAAAATCACTCAGGCATGAACAAAAAGACAATCACCGATTGTATGGAACAATAGCTAATCGTGTTTTGATAATAACAAACTCTCGTCTCTACTCTATCATTGTTAAATTGTCGTGAATTTTTAAACGTTAGTAGTTTTTACTCTTTCTACAAAACACAGAGTGACTCAAGTGAGAGATTTTGAATTCGAGGAGATTTAGTCCAGCTATATCCAAGCAGAGTCAAGTGCCCATACCGTGGAAAACCAATTTTAATAAAGTACACTTTAGTGAATTTTAGCTGTACCATAGTTAAAAAGATGTTTGAAATTCAAGATTAGTTCTTTGGCTATGGAGAGAGCTAGCAGTTTCCCAGTCCTTTTACGCAAATCGCCTCCTAAAACTGTAAATTTTCGGTTAGGTGACAACTATAGTGATCCGAGGCAGACGAGTGTGTATTCAAGTTATTCGTGGTCAAAGGTAGGCTTTGTCTCTTTTGCTAAATTACGATACACGATACAGAAACTGTTGCTACATATTTGCTTGAGCCTAATATGATATTTGTACTGTAAATGGCTATTTTACCGAAATCAAATCATTGTATTTATACTGCAATTCAAACCCTGGGTCTACCAATCAGAGACGTATTACCAAGCAATGACTAAGACAATTTCTCTAAACCGGCGGCATTTTGTCACCCATTTTGATTTGATTGCGTATATTCATGAGTTAAGCGTCATGTTTGTTTCATGTTTCATATCAGCAAAATTGTAAAGCACGTTGAAAGGACTAGAGCTGTGTTTTTTATTCATTTTCAATTTTTATTGTATTTTTTTTTTTTTGAGTTTATAAAGCAAGCAACTATCTTTTTTGCCTGCAATATCCCCACACATAGTTAAAACCTTCTTGAAGAACAGGGTGACGCGAAAAAACGTTCATCACCAAAAATCGATTAACTACCAAAATTGTATTTCAATTGATCAATTTTTTTCAATTGATCATTTTCAAGTTTGGTTACGTTAGGTAAAGCCTGTGTAGCAAACATCTCCGAAGTATCAAGTCTATTAGTTCCCGCCGCTGCAGGTGCACTCGGCAGAGTTCTCGATAACCCTTCCGCATTCTTCTTTTGTGATTGGTTTTGTTTCTGATATGATTGCTACCCTCAGGTCAGGAATTGTCTGGGGGTTGTTGCCATACACTCTGCCCTTAGGTTATCCCCACAGATAAAAATCTGGGGGTTTAGATCCGGTGAATGCGGCGATTACTCCGGGTCACACCTGCGACTTATCAGTCGGTCAGGGAACCGCTGCTGTAGCCGCACCAATGATTTGTTTGCTGTGTGGGGGTTGTCGACAGGAAATGCACGACTACCGAACCGTTTTTTGAATTGCAATTGAGCTGCATGGATAGACTTATGGCGAAAGTATGCCATAATTGTTAGTGTTTTTTCCTCAGTAGTGCATGGCATCTGGAAGGTCAAATTTGGTATACTTTTAGAACATTAACTCTATTTAGCATATCTAAAAAATCAACAAAATAGATTAATCAATTCTAAAGTTATTCAAACTTAGGTAATGAACGTTTTTTGTGTCACCCAAGCGTTTGCCTGTTAATCGTCGAAGCATTTTAATTCTTATAATAAGTTGTGGGACACTGCATTATTCTTTGTAAATTGTATTTAAGGCAGTGGCTAGAGCTCCGACAGGCCTTTTTGAAACTTTTCTTTGTACACTCCAGCCCCAAATTGCATTAACTTTTAGCTTCTAACCCGCTTTTAAATCTCTGATCTCCAACTGTGCTCAAACCCCTGATTTTTACGTTTCAAGTTACTGTTGATGACGTCATACTGCATACCAGCATGATACCAACGTCATGTAGAGAAACAATCAAGCAGTCCTGTGTGGCAGCGTTTTGATAATGGGAACAGGTTCGGTCCCCTAGACCAGTGGTTTTCAACTTTTCTGGTAGAGCGGAATCCCAGTCATACATTGTGGAAACTCGAGGAACCCTGTGCATTAATTTAATTCTCATTTACTTGAACCCAGCTCTAAATTGTAAACCTGCGAAACCCCGGGTGAAAACTACTGCTCTAGATACAACCTATCTTTTGTATTTCAGATCGCAAGGCGAGATAGAAAAATCAAACAACTGGAGCAAGAATGTACTGAAGCAAGAAAAAATTGCGAAGAGAAAAAAGAGGAAAATGGAAAATTACAAGCTAGATTACAAGTACAAGTTTATAAATATTCAAATTGCAAATCTTGGTCGTGTTTTAGCGATGTTTTTATAAAACAAACCTAGCTTTAACTTTTTTGCAACTGCAAGAGTTTATTGCTTTTTAATTGATCTAAAAAAGCTGATTACCGCAAACATGGGACGAAAATGGCCGAAGGAGGAAATAAAGCTACCGTAATTTTTAAAACTGGACGTTTCGACAAAATATATTTAGCTGTCATCATCAAATGCAGTGCAGTGCACGCCTTGCTTACACTGCTAATGATGACAGTTGAATCTATGTTGTCGAAACGTCCAGTCTTAAGAAGAGATGATTAGTTTCAATGCTTATGTAACGAAGGAGTTTTTTTTGCTGATGAGCTACCTATACCAGAAAAATTATATGTGCAATACTGTTTTTCGAATTATAGCTTTCGATATTTTTCCCAATGTCTCTAATGGTACGTTGTTTCTGGTCTCATACGTACGTTGTTTCATACGTACGATCTGATACGTTTCTGATGTATGTACGTACGTTGTTTCTGATCCGATACCTTGTGAGACCATCCAAACTTGAACGACGGTTTTTAAAAACGATGGGCCGTTTTACAAACTCATACCCGGCATAAAATAAACTTAATTTCAAAATAAAACAATATGAAATGAGGCGATTCAGATACCAAGGCAATATTTTTTCATGTAGGCGCTTGAAATCACTACCAAAAGTGAGCAAGAAGTTCTGACTAGTGAAGTAGCAAGAAAAGAAGAAATGTTAAACCGAATGAAACACAAACAAACCAACCTTGAGGAACGAAGTTCTCTGCTTGAAGACAAGGTATTTTTCCGTGTACCATTTTGATTTGAGTCTGTGTTTTCTATTGATGGAGTTTGAAGAAGTTTTTTTTTTGAAAAAGTCGTTAGAGAAACCTCAACTTTGTATATTCTTTCTGGTTTAAATCCTATATTTGTTCCATTAACTCTAGTGTTGTATGAAAGTTTGAGTATTGTAAAGTCATGGCTGCGTACTCGAGCTTGCTCAACTCGCTATTTTTTTTTTGCCGAACTCAAAAAACGAAAATACCTGAACTTGAACTCGACTTTGGGAAAACTTGGTTGAGTTTTGAACTTGAACTTAACAAAAATGACTTAAACTTAGCCTAAAGCCGATAAAAATTACTTGAACTTAGCATAAACTTGGTAAAAATCACTGAACTCGCAAAATTAAAAAAGGAGAACTCTATTTCGGTTTCAAATTTTCAGTGAACTCGAACTCGATTAGCGTTGCTTGCGAGTTCGCTGCTCTGGTAAAAATGTTTGAAATTTATTAAGCCAGCCAAAGACTAGCCAACTGTCAGTCTGATTTCATTCTTCGATTTCATGTGTTGACGTGTGTAGTTGCGATTTTCGTCTAGGTTGGAGATCTTGAAAAGCTCAACCATCAGCTGCAGCAACGTTATGCGTCTGCATTGCGTGAAATGGAAGTGAAAGATGACAATACTCGGCAAATGAAAAGAAGCATAGCCGACATGCAAGTCCGCAATGCTACCTCAGCCGAAGAAGTATGTGATTGTTGTTTCTGCTCATTGTTGGTTTAAGTGTGCATTTGTTTGGTGCGCAAAGGTATTTTTTAAATTGAACCGAAAATTCAACAGTAATTGAGGGAGACTGCGAAGTGAGCTTGCGCTCTTCGAGTCACGTAGATCTGTAACCTGCGCTCGGTGCCGCTAGGTCACGGCGCTGACAGATGAAAGGTTGTTAGCCCTTAATTTGATTCTTGAACTGATCCCAAGTCCATTTAGCCTTCATGGCTTTCTCCTCTGTCGACTGCAATGCTAATGTGGATTCACTGTGACATAGCAAATTTTAACACTAATAAAAGACAATCGCTGATATTTCGCTTGTAGGTTGTTAAAAAATTCAAGAAAACACCACCTATTGATCCATCCGGCCGATTAGCTCAGTTGTTAAGACATCGCTATCGGTGCGGGAGGTCTGGGACTCCATTCCCGGGCCTGTCGAATAGGACACAGTGTCGCCAACGACTCGCCACCGCCACGATGGTTCTTTGGAGCTGTGTTGGCCTGGCGCTCAGCCGCGGAGATGGACCCCGCTACTCGTTACACGCTTCGGCGTAAAAACGCGAGTGTAATGAAGATTTGATTTTGATCTATTGATTCAGTTTTGTTGAAACAAACTGGCGAAATTTAATTATTTTTTTTAAAACCTGACGTTTTTATTCTAGTGAATTGATAATTTGTTTCTTTGAGGTTTCCGTCATTTTTACAAGCCTGATATTTGCCGTAATAATTTTTGATGTTGCGCAGACTTCCCACCACAAACAAGTATTAGAGCACATGAAGAGGGAAGCTAATAATTTCCAAAATCAACTGGAAAACACGAAAGAAGCCCTGGTCACTGTCGAAGAAAAAAATCAACAACTTAAAGATGACATTTGTATGTTGTAATATCTCTGAAAGCAGTTGTTTTTACTGGTATTATTGGTTAATAGCCGCGTTCTTGTTTCATCTGTCCAAAGTGGCGTGACGAGAAATTTTAAAAAGGTAGAGGCTCCATGAACTACAAAAGCCGTCAAAATAGCCTGGCATATTTCAGTCATTTAGTCGTAATTTTTTTTTGCTGAAACTCAAAAGGGGGGATGGGGACATGGCGCAATGCCCCCAAATACGCTCCTACCTGTCTACCTCTTTCTACGGAGTCGTAATCTCTCCGTTAGTATCCGATTAGGGTCAATTCAAAAACTTAAAATTTTCAGTTTCCCTGCTTGAAGTTTGTATAAAAGGAAAAGTAGGTGCAGTGACAAAGTTGTCTGGCTGCTTTTAAAAAAAGCACTTTACGGGATTCACCCAATGTTAGAAGATAAAGACTGTCCATTTTTAGCGAGCTCTCTGTAGCACATTCGTCGATTTCTCGCCGTAAACGGATAAATATGCAGCTAATAACTGCTTAAAACAGTTTTTTGACGTCTACGACCCCTTTGCTATTTTATTTGGGGTTAAAATCAATGCCTATAGTCTGTGTGAAATTAGGTAGTTGATGCATTTTTATTTATAGATTCGCTCCAGTCGCAGCAAAAGGAGCTTCTTAAACGACTAGCTAGTCGAGATGACATGCTGCATAAGGTAACTGTTGAAGCAACTCGATTAAAAGAAAAATACAGACTGGCAAGTTCCCAGGTACGTGAAAAATATACTTAATAGTTGTTACGTAAAAACTGACGCAAACACGTCAGATACATAAGAAACCTAAGGCATGGCAAAAAAAAATCAAATCTTATTGCACTCGCGGTAATACGCCGAAGTGTGTAACGAGTGGCGGGCCCATCTCCGCAGCTTAGCGTCTGGGCAACACAGCTCCGAAGAAACATCGCAGCAGTGGCGAGCCTTTGGCGACACTGTGTCCGATTTGACCGAGCCGGGAATCGAACCCTAGAGACCACGCACTCTTCTCCTTTTTGGTGATAATGTTATATATGCTTCAAAAGATGGAGTTGAACTGCATCCAAGGCTAAGTTTGTGCAACTATTTGAGACTATCTTGTATTTTCCATTGGCAGAGTGGTCAGAATAGTGAGACAATTCGAATGTTGGAAGATGAACTGGCCAAATCTCGCGTTGATTTAAGCGAAACGAATCGAATCAACGACGAAGAGGTTATTGACTTATCTTGTATGCTATTGCCAATGTTAACATAATTCAAAAAATCAAATCTTCCTTAAACGTGCAGTATTACGCCGAAGTGTGTAACAAGCGGCGGGTCCCATCTCCGCGGCTTAGCGCCTGGTCAACCCAGCTGCGAAAAAACGTCGCAGCGGTAGCGAGCCGTTGGCAACATTGTGTCCAATTTGACGGGCCTGAGAATCGAACCTCCCGCTTTAGTGATTATATTGGATTTTTGTGTTTTGCATCTGGGGGTTAATAGTGATCATCATGAGGCAGAGGTTACTGTTGGATAACTGCGACAAGCATCCCTGACGTTCTTCAATCAGGATGTGAGGGATTTAAAATATTGCGTAGCAGCATATGAAATTCTGGTTTTAAGCAAATGATCCAACATTTAGTTATGTAGCCTACAGGGTTTACGGTCATAAAAATACTAGAAAATAATTGGAAAGAAATTTATATTACTTTTTACACATGAAGGAGTCCAGAATACATGATATAAATACACAGTATATGCTGTCAGTATCTCTTAAAAGAAGTTGTGTATTAGCCTTTCTTATTTTAGGTGTCTTCAATGCTTAAATAGGTCGGAATCTTACAGTTTTGTAAACTAGAACAATCAAACCTAGTCTTGCTTATACTCGCGGTATTATACCGAAACGTGTAAAGAGTGGTGGGGTCCATCTCCGCGGGTTAGTGCCTGGCCAACACAGCTCCGAAGAAACATCGCACGGTGGCGAGCCGTTGGCGACACTGCGTGCGATTTGACCTGCCCTGGAATCGAACCAAAAACCTCCCGCATCGGTAACGATATCTTTAAACACTGCGCCAATGGGCTAAAATTATTGGTCTGAAATTGTACCTTGCTTTTTGTTTAATTTATAACATGTTGGCCTTGTTTATGTTTGCGATACAGAGTTTGCAGCAAAAACGTAAGATAGGAGACCTTGAACGCGAAGCAGCTGATCAGCAACAAAAATACCAGGCATGCTATCAACAACTGGTTCAACAAGAAACTGAAGTGGCGAAATGGAAAGAAGAAAACGAAAAACAAATTGAAAGAACTCAAGAAAATAACAAAGAACTAAACAAGTAAGAAGCGGGAACTGTTTTACATGATTGATTTGATTTTTTAGACCTACACCGCTGTTGGAAAATTTAGTTTTTATATCTTTGTTTTTGAGTGAATTTGAAGTAGTAAGGTAGTTTTTGATTAATCTTGTTACTCAAACAAGGTTCAAAATGTTGAAACTTTTAAGTTTTTGTAAAGGTGTGTTTACACGAGTTGGCCGATTAGCTCAATTGTTCAGACGTTGCTATTTGTGCGGTAGGTCTAGGGCTCGAATCCCGGGCCGGTCGAATCGGCACAGTGTTATCAGCGGTTCGCCACCCCCCGCGACGTTTCTTTAGAGCAGTGTTGCCAAGCCGCGGAGATGGACCCGCCAATCAATACACCCTTCGGCGCAATGCCAAGAATATAATGGAGATTTGATTCTGACTTTTGATTTTTGTGTTTACACAGAATACGATACGATTTTTCGTACGTAGATTGAGGTAGGTTACGAAACAGTTGGAAGGTTATGACGTAGAGATACGTCACTTTGCGCGGCATTCTAGAAAACAATCTTAGATAGAAGTGTCTATTTTTACGGAAATTTTCGGTTCAATAACTCATTGTTTGAGTTTTGGTGACCGTATTTTCTATGACGTAACCTGCATTTGACAGTTATACCGACACCGAATTTTGAATTTTTGCTTTGATTTTTGATTGTTATTACAGATTACGTTCTTACAAACACAAAACAGAACTAGACGTCGCTGTTTTGACTGAAAAACATCGAACTGCTCAAGAAGAAGTGAGTTTTTATACGAAAATCTGAATAGTTCATAGCCAAAAAGAAACATGAATTTGATGCATTGTAAAAACTGGGCGTATTTACGATAATAGGGATATTGCTGTCTTTTTTAACTTATCACAAAAAATATATAAACAAACATTGAAAAGAAGTTTGTTCTGTATTCTTTGTTTTCGTTGTTCTTACTATGCATCTTTTTTTAAAGAATTCAGTTTTTTGCTGTCATGAAATATTAAAGAAACAGCGATCAGAAAATTACAAAGCAACAAGAATTGAAAACCGGCCGGTTAACTCAGTCGTTAAGACATTGCTATTGGTGCGGAAGGTCTGGGTTCGAATCCCAGGTCGGTCAAATCGGACACAGTGTCGCTCTCCGGAGCTGTGTTGTCTAGGCGCTAAGCCGCGGAGATGGACCTCGCCACTCTTTACACGCTTCGACGTAATACCGCGAGTATAGTGAAGATTGGATTTTGGTTTTTACTTGTGTGCTTTTTACATTTCTAGGTTACAAAACGAGACCAGAAAATTTTAAAACTGAACACCGAACTAAACACAGTAAATGAACAATACAAAGGAACAAAAGAAGAGAATGAAATGCATGTAGCAGAGATAGAAAGACTCAATTCAAAAATGAAAAGTCAACTTTCAGAGCTGAAAGATGCAAATGAAAAAATTGAATCCAGTAATGCACAAGTAAGTCCATTTATGTCACGATAAATAAAATAAATAACTGCGGTTATTTTCAAATTATATTGAAGTGAAAAATTCAACAGTAACTGAGGGAGGCTTCGAGATGAGCTTGCGCTCTTCGAGTCAGCAGCACCTGGTATGTTAAATGCGATCTGCTCCAGCCGTGAATCGAACCCGTCTCGTAGGATGTGTAACCTGCGCGGGGTACCGCTAGGCCAAGGCGATAGCGCTGTTTCGGGCTATTAGCCCCAATCAGCCGAATCCACATGAAAAGTACGTTCATCTTTCAGTATGATTAACCCTGTGTGAGCTGCACACCACTCCAAATTTATATAGGCCTACCCACGAAAATCTAGCCTTTGTGGTACTTAACAGAAACCGCGGCATTTTCCAGTCAACTTGAAATACAATTATGTCAGACAAGAAGCATGACGTGATGAGAATTGTTGTAGTTTTGGTTCCCCAGACGATTAGGTTTTAATGCCGTTTCTTTTGAGGAGTACACTCTGCGTGAAACTAACTATGAAAAACAAATTCCGAACAAATTGAGTAAAATTGGTTCGCCCCATAGCGATACGGTACTGGTGTAATTAAGCCTTTTCAGAATTAATAAATGAGACGGGACAGTTGGGGTTGTGGTTAAAGACAGCGCTCTAGGTGCAATAGGTCTAGGGTTCGATTCCCTGGCTGTTTCAATCGGACACTGCCGCCAACGGCTCGCCACCGCTGCGGAGTTTTTGTGTTGCCCAGACGCTAAGCTGCGGAGATGGCTTCGCCACTCGTTACACACTTCAACGTAATACTGCGAGTATAATGAAGATTTGATTTTTTTCAATT
Organism: Trididemnum miniatum; assembly: GCA_964006365.1. Lineage (NCBI taxonomy): Eukaryota > Metazoa > Chordata > Ascidiacea > Aplousobranchia > Didemnidae > Trididemnum > Trididemnum miniatum. Next base: position 4,649,198 of record OZ023241.1, read on the forward strand.
GAAAATAATAGAGTTTTACACCGTATAACTCCAGCGGTTTTCCTTATACTTTAGAGATACACTTATCTATAGCTAAAGTTTCGGCAGTGGAGGAGAAAAAAAATTAAAAATAATGCTTTTAACGTCAATTCTAAAAAATTGATGCCAAAATGAATCGTATCAACATTTTTGTACCGAATTTCTTCTTTTATGGGATTGATGTGTATTTAACTTGATAGCTCAGATCGCCAAGTGGTAAGAGCGTCCGCCTCGGGAGCTGTAAACTCGAGTTTGATTCCGAGTCGGGTCAAACCAATGACTTTATAATTATTGGTATTCGTAGCTTTATAATGCTCAGCGTGAAAGGAACAGTGTGGAGAACAAGCCGGCAAGTTTACTTGTTGTGCCGTTAGCAAAGGCATTTAGCGGGATTCCCCCATCTTGGTGTCGTAAGTAGATGGCCGGCAACTGCTAAGCGATCTCGTTGTAGCGCATTGATCGCTTTCTCGTGATAGGAGGATAAATGCAACTGAACTAAACTAACCTTGCTTCTAATGCCCTTCATTTTTGGTTTGTAGCTTGCGCAAGAGAAAATGTCTTCCCAGCAATTGAAACAGAAACTTGATTCTTGTGAACAAGAATTGCGCATTGCGACCAAGTCATGTGACCACATGGAGCGAGAGTTGGATGTCACGAAACGAGATTTGAAAAGTGACGTGACTGCTTCTCAGGCCGAGACAAGCAGGTAACGTGGCACTTACTATTTTTCATCAGGAAGAGAAGTAGTTTGTTCAATATATTTTTCACTGTAGGTCGGCATGCATTTCAGAGCATGGTAGATGGAGATTTTAGAAAGTTGACTTACAAAAAGTAGCTTAATTGTTAGCACATTACTATCGGTGCGGAAGGTCTGGGGTTCGATTACCGGGCCGATCGGACACAGTGTCGCCCACGGCTCGCCACCGCTGCGATGTTTTTTCAGAGGTGTGTCGCGCAGGTGCTAAGTTGCGAAGATGGGCCCACCATTCGTTGTACACTTCGTCGTGACACCGCGAGTGTGATGAAGGTTTGATTTTTTTTAATCATGTATTATGTTGTTTGAAAGATTGCGACAAGAATTAAATACGTTGCAAGCTGATCATAAAGAAGCAAACCGGCAACTGGAATCAAGTAAAAAGAATGTGAAACGACTTCAAAAAGAAGTAGACAACGCTACAAAAGAACAACAAGAATTATTAAACGAGGTAATTTAATCTTTAAATTGTTGAATTTGACTCGCATCAAACGACGCCGTCCTTCCTAGCCTGCTGAATGTGATGTCATTGCGACTTCGTCGTGTTACTGTTGTGCCTTGGCCACATGGAAAATTTGACTGAAGAATGACGGTGTTACTTACCACAAATGTTAAATTTTCTTGGGTGTATAAATCCGGAAGGGTAATTGGCTCACTGATAGACTAATAGTCACTTATTCTGAAGGATGAGCGTTACTTGAGCGGGGTTGATGTTCATTTCAAAAACTTGCCAGGGGTTTAGAATTTTTGATGATAAAAAATCAGGTTGCTAGTGCCCAATGTTGTTGGTTTAAAAAGCAAAGCGTTTCTCCTCATCTACAACCCGGGGTACCTATCTTTGTTCTTTAATTTAGACAGCTAGTTTTGTTGGGATTGACTCACTGAATACTGCCTACGAAATAAGCATTGGTTTTCTTCACTTTATTTTCTTATCAGGAGAAAGTGACGGAGGCGTTATGCGAAGGACGAATCCAGACTCGCTTAGGAGTTGTCTTTGTTTCCGAGTTTTCCAGTTGAATTTTGCTTCTGACCTTTTTACTATGCTGCTTGTTGATTCCACCAACCAGGGATAATTATCGTGAAGCACCTTATTCAAGGACGCAATAACGAGGTTTGGGTGAGAGTTGAGCCATTAACCTTGCGATCATAGCAGACGAAGGCTGTTAATTTGGCCAAATGATGCATTGGTATCAGGCTGCAGAGCCAAGATTTTAGCTCTTTATTTTATTGCCAGTTGAACAAATGCGAAGACAATTTGCAAACGCAATTGGATGAGATTAACGCTCTCAAGCGACAAAAATTGCAATCAGAAGATGAAATGAGGTCATTAAAGACGTCATTGGATACTGCTCTTAATCAAAATGAATCGGTCAGTGCTGTTCTGCGACAAAATATTACATAGGAATCAAAGCTTCAATATTCTGGCGGTATTTCGCCGAAGCGTGTACTGAGTGGCGGGCCCATCTCCGCGGCTTCGTGCGTGGGCAACACAGAAACGTTTCAGCGGTGGCGAACCGTTGGGGCAAGTGTCCCCTTTAACCGACTCGGGAATCGAACCCCAGACCTTCCGCGCCTATAAAAATGTCCTTCACTACTGCGACGTAACATTACATATTACCGTTAAATAATTTTTAAGCCTTTGACGGTTACATGCGTTGTTTCAAATTGCCTTGTACGCTGTTTGAACTTTTGCTCTTACAACATAGGGTCTTGGCTGTGCTAGGCCTTCTTGCGTTAAATCCCCCTCACGCACTGTGAAAGGCCCTGGATAAATCAATCTTTCCATACTTTTAAACCCCATTTTCTGCCCAAGTTCAGTTGGTTATGTTGCTAAAAAACAATAATTTTTCTGAGTTCAATGCAGTTAAGATGACGTTTTCATTTACCTAACAGACTCGTCAGTCATATGATGATGTGGCGGCGCGATTGAACGAGACCCAAAGCAATCTTCAGCAAATCGAAAATCAACTAGAGGTTGTGACATCAGAGGTAAGCTATTCGTCAAGTGATAAAAGTGATATGGCATCAGGTCATAAAATGCAATGTCCCAAGAGTTGTGTTGTGTCCAAAAAAAAATTCAAATCTTCATTATACTCGCGGTATTACGCCGAAGCGTGTAACGAGTGGCGGGGTCATCTCCACTGCTTAGCGCCTGGACAATCAGCTCCGAAGAACCATCGCAGCGATGGCGAGCAGTTGGCGACACTGTGTCCGACTTGACCGGCCCGGGAATCGAAGCCCAGACCTCTCGCGCCGATAGCGATGCATTTAAACACAAAGCTAACTGCCCGCGTAGTGCTAATTCTGCAAACTTTAGAGCTTTTTAACTCGTTTGTTGTTTTCAGGTACAAGAGAAAGATGGCTTGATCGATAAACTAAATGATGAATTGACTCGTTGTCAGGAAAACGCAGACGAAATGAAACAACAAGTAAGAACATGAGTGAGGTTGCAGTGACTTGTTGATTTTTTATTTCTATCAGTCAAATGGCCGAATGATAAGAATGTCTGCCGTTAATCGAACTCGTCACGTAGGATTTGTTACTGCGATTATACCCGTCGTAGATCGATGCTTCGCAATGAACTTGACCTTTATCAAACTATTATAAAAAGGAAAATATGTTCACAGTAATTCTTAGAACGAAACGTTTGGACAACATAAGTTCAGCTGTCATCATCAGTAGTGCAAGCAAGACAGTACGAAACTGAAAGTTGCTTACACTGCCGATGATGACAGCTGAATCTGTGCCGTCGAAATGTCGAGTTACTGTATTATTTCATTGTTTCAGGTATCTACTTGTGAGGATGTTGTCGCTGAACTGACTAGTGAATTGCAAAGAGCTCACGACGATAATAAAGTGGCGAAACGAAGAGTTGAAACAATGAGAGACGAAAACGATATCCTTGCTCAACGATTACTCGAAAAACAGCAGGAGGTAAACTCTCTGTTGGCGTAAATAACACTGGATCCAACAGTCGTCAGATCGGATGCAGGTTTCGAAATGCTTCCATGGATCACTAGAATCTTGTCTTTGTTTGACAGTGTATTATTCATATATTTAGTGATTCACAAGTTTTGAAACTGGTGGAAGAGGCAAAATATGTTTAAGTTTCAAAAAAATCAAATCTTCATTATACTCGCGGTATTGCGCGAAGCGTGCGACGAATGGCGGGGCCCATCTCCGTGGCTTTGCGCCTGGGCAACACAGCTCCGAAGAAACATAGCGGCGGTGGCGAGCCGTTGGCGACACGATGCCTGATTTGACCGGCTCAGGAATCGAACCCCAGACCTCCCGCACCCATAGCGATGAGCTAACAACTGGGCTTACTGGCCGTCTATGCTTAAGTTTGCTATTCTGAATTTTATGTGTTGTTCATCTTTGATGATTGTGATTAGATTGTTACAACTTTGTTGCAGCTTTCTAGAGCTCAAAGCACTGCTCACAAACTCAATTCAGACCTCGACGAAGTGAAAACAACTCACACACACAGCAACGACGAATACAACGAAAAGCAGGAACACATTTTGAGGCAAGTTTCTAATTAAAAATTTTATCCTGGTAACTCCTAGTTGCAGCGCAGGTTACAGATTCTACGTGACGGGTTCGATTCTCGGCTGGAGCTGATTTTTTTATTTTACTTTTAGACTAGAGCGGGATCTATCTGATGTGAAAGGACTTCTCGCGGACAAACAACATCAAATTCAATCGTTGCAAAATTTGATACAAGAGTTGCAATCTCAACTCCATGAAATGGAGCAACTTCAAAAAGATAAAGATGCAGAGGTTAGTTTTTATTATAGTTAGTGGTTATAATCAATCTTTTCACTAAGGAAACTGAAGTGTAAAATTATTTTTTTCGTTAGAAGTGCTAAAATTACAACAAATTCAAAACTGACGGTAAAAATTTTTAAATGTTTAGTGGAAAGTCGGTTCACCGAAACGTCTATTATCCGAACACGACTTTAACTAAAGAAATTAACAAAATGCCTTACTGTGCGTCCAAAAATGCCTGCAACTAAGAGGGTGACAAGTTTAAAACAAAAATTGAGTGATTGCTATATTGCCAATGCTAATGATATACAATAAATCACAATGTATGTGTAGTTTGTGTACTTCATAATATGATGTAACTTCGAAATATTTCATGTTGATCGTCTATCAAATCATTTATCCGGATGTTTAGTAGAAAGCCGGTTATCCGAAACGCCTATTATCCGAACACGACTTTAACAAAAGAAATCAACAAAATGCCAAGCTGTGCGTCCAAAAATGCCTGCTACTAAGAGGGTGACAAGTTTAAAACAAAAAATCAGTGATTGCTATACTGCCAATGCTAATAACATACGATAAATCACAATGATTGTGTACTTCATGACATGATGTAACTTCGTAATATTTCATGTTGCTGGTTTATTCGAACAAATCACTTATCCGAACCATACCTGGTTTTGATTAGTTCGGATAATCGGCGTGCTACTGTAATTAGTTAATCAGAAATATGCGTTCAAAGTTTAAGGTGATGACGTACTAAAGTTTTATTTACGCACTGAGGCTTGCAAGAGTTATCGCGGCAATGCCATTCAACCTAATTCTTTTTCACTAATCAAAGGTTAAACAACCTTCTCTTTCGCGGTCATGCAGTCAGGACATTTGACCTTTGATCTATGAAAGCGAATTGGGTTTACGAGCGTTGCCACCGTAACTCTTGCACGCCTCGATGCGTAAATAAAACCTAAATATGTCACTAGCTTAAATTTTGAACACCTATTTTTGGCCAACTAAACACATTTAAAAAGCTTTAATGTCAGTGTTGAATTCGTTGAGTTTTTTAACATCTTGAGTGAAAAAATAATTTTACTGTTCAGTTACCTTTTAAAACAAATAAATCATCCAAAATTTTCGGTTCTATGACTTGAGTCAGATGATTGTGAGGTTTATGCGTAGCTCCTATTCCAACTACAATGGAATTTTTTTCGAACAAAGTTCTCATCATTGCATCTTTGTTAGATGATTATTTTATATTTTTAACGTTTGCATAATTAAATCCTGCATCTCTCTCGGTTTTTGGATACATGAAAAAAATTTCGATCTATAAAAATCACGCGAAATTTAAAAAAAAATTAAATCTTCATCACACCCGCGGTGAAACGCCGAGGCGTGTATCAATGGCGGGGTCCATCTCCGTGGCTTAGCGCCTGGGCAACACAGCTGCGAAGAGACATCGCAGTGATAGCGAACCGTTGGCAACTGGCTGATTTGACCGATTCGGAAATTGAACCCCCGACCTCCCGCACCGATAGCATGGGCTTAGCATCTGAGCTAACCTGCGAAATTTCAATCATCAGTAATATGTGCATGTTTGGCCGTTTTGTCTACGTTACTAACCTAGCGTAGACATAGCTTTAATTTGAGATTTACATGCTTGTTTGATTGGTTGTGTTTCGTTTCAGACTAAGGAATTGGAGAAAGAATTGTCGAATATTCAGTCAAAGTTAACCAAAGCAGATGATCGAAAGTTGGTGGCTGTTGAACAAGAACGTGCCAAACTCGACAGCGCCACCAGGCAGTTGGAATTTGAAAGACACGCGAACGATGGATTGAAAGATGTAAGGTTGATTTCTGAACAAATGTATGATTTTATGGGATATTGCAGCTCTGAAGCAAGAAATTTGGGTTTGATTCCTGAGTCTGTCAAATGGATTAAATAAATAACTAAAGTTGTTTTCAAATCATATTTAACTGAAAATTCAACAGTAATTGGGAGAGAGAGTGCGAAGTGAGCTTGCGCTCTTCGAGTCAGCAGTCATTCGGTATATAGGTCTATGTCGAATTTGATCGGCTCCAGCCGTGAATCGAACCCGTCACGTAGGATCTGTCACTTGCGCGCGGTACCGCCAGGTCATGTCCATGAGAAACTTTAAAAGATTGCATTTTTGCCAGGCCATTTTGCATCAGTTGTCTACCTGGCAGTGTATTTGCAACCGCTGAACTGTTAAGATAACTCCACTAATTTGTCTCCGTGCAAAAATTTATAGAGTTGGCAAAGTGGTCAGCGCATCATGCTCTGAACTAGCTGTCCCAGGTTTGATGCTAGACGTGGTATGCGTTTTTTTCTTCAGTAAACTCTTCGATAAAAATTTCAAATAAAAAATCGAATCTTCATTATACTTGCAGTATTACGCTGAAGCGTGTAACGAGTGGCGGAACCTTCTTCGCACCTTAACGCCTGGGCAACACAGCTCCGAAGAAACGTCGCAGCGGTGGCGAGTCGTTGGCAACACTGTGTCTGACTTGGCCGGCCAGGGAATCGAACCTCAGACCTTCCGCACCAAATAGCAATGTCTTAACAACAGAGCTACCTGGGCCGATTATCAAACTTTTACGACCACAAAATTTCACTTCGATAAAAATCTCAAAAAATAATCTGTTTTTTTTGCAGGAAATTTCTCAAAGGGATGAGTTGTTGGACAAACTTCGAACCGACTTATCGGATTGTCATGACAATATTGTCCAGAAAAACGAAGAGCTAGAACAATTGGAAGGGACTTGTAATCAAATGCAGGTAAGAACACGCTTGTGAACTCATACTTGCTGCACTCAGTATTTTTTACCAAAGTAAAGAAGTCGTGTACCAAGAGGTTATTACTTTATTGCAAAAAAATTAGAGCCAATAATATTTGAAAGATTTGAATATTTTGGAGACGTTTTGATTCATACTTAAACCATTTGTCAATCTTATTCAAATAGAATTCTATTGAAGATAATATTATTTGGAAAATCAATTTATTTATTGAAAATGATTCTATGTGAATATCAATCAACTTATTTTACGTAACTTGAGCACGCACATGAGAACATAAAGAAAACACAGGAGACTGCGAAGGGACCGGTGAAGGTCTTCGAGTTACATGAAAAGACGCAGGTGCTTCTTAGGGAGTAGCTCATGCGGGAGGAAAAAGAAATAAAAAAATAAAACTTATTACAAAAAACAGTTGCAAACTTACTCGTCCGACCGCCAGAGTTAAAAAACGGAAACATAAGATCAAACAAGATACGAAATTTTTTGTAATTGATTTTGAATTTTTTTAAGGGCTGACCTCTCAATTCCAAAGTTATTGAATTCCAAATTTTGGCTCCTCGAAATTTTATTGACCTTTGACATCTTATGGTAGAAAATTTTTCAACATAGAGGTGGTTCATTGAAACAGATCTGCTAGTTCGGTTATGAATACTTGATAGTGGTTTGAACAGATTTGATATTTCTAGAGGGAGAACTTGATTTGAGTGTTAGTGCATAATTTTGGCTATTTCGAATTTATATAGTTTGGCAATTTTCATTATTCCTAATTTATGGAAATAGAGAATAAGCAGTGTTTTTTGAAGGCTTGGCTTGAGGAACCACTGAACAATTTTGAAGGACGTAGATTTATTCCACACTATTGTAGAAGCAGGTTTTGAGAGACCGCTGGACAATTTTGAGAGACCATTTCGGTTCCTCAAAACGCCTTAAAAACACTGTAAATAAGATAGACAATGGTTTAAGTGTAATTCAAAACGTCTCTAAAATCTGTAAATGTTCCAAATATTATTGTGACTATTGTCTCTCATTTTTATAATGAAAGTAGTTAAAAATTTCATGAATCGTGTTACGAAAGGTGTACTTAGTTGTGTGAATTGATGAATGGCGTTTTGTTGAATTAGGTTGAGTTGGACAGAGCTGTGCGATCACGTAACGAATCTGAACTAAAGAAAGCAGAGTTGAACGAAAGATTTGAAGATTTGTCTCAAACTTTGGAAGACACAAGAGCGCGTTATCGAGAATGCGCCCAGGAGGTAATGCTAGGGAGGAGTTGCGTCATTACCTGAACTTTTGCGATAAAAGGTCGTTATTCTCAGCTTCATAACGAAATTTCTGAGAATAAATCACGAAAATTGGAGATTTATTTTCATGTTTTAAAAGTGTTTTTTAAAATTAATAGTAAATAACAGGTTATATTCATAGCTTTGTACAAAGCTTACCGACCAATTGGCGTAGTGAGTAAAGACATTGCTATCGGCTCGGTGGGGCTGGGTTCGATTCCCGGGCCGCTCCAATCACACACAGTGTCGCCAACGGTCCGCCACCACTTACACGCTTATGCATTGCCCAGGCGCTAAACTGCGGAGATGGGCCCCACCACTCGTTACATGCTTCGGTGTAATACCGCGAGTATAATGAAGATTTGATGTTTTGTCTATTTTGAGCTTTCTGCTAATTATGTTAACATTTTAGCTCGCTCATTATGAAGAGAGAGTTCAATTGAAAGAACAAAATCTCCAAGGAACTCAGCAAGAACTAAGCGATAAAGTGACCGAACTAGCAAGATCAGAACAACTCAATAAGCGTTTACAAGTAAGCTATTTTGTTATCAAAACTCCATGTGTTCACTGTTGCGAGTTTTCTCCTCACGTATGCTTCGTTTGCTCTTTTTCGACGAAATACCCCCAACGAGGGCGGTTTGGACCCATTTCGTAATTAATTGATTTTTATTGCGTAGTGAAGGTTTTGTTGATTTGTTAAACATATTGTGTTTGTTAGTTGAAAGTGTTTCAAACAATCTTATTTTTCAACAGTGATTGTTAAAACTAGACGTTTTGACAACATAAAGCAGCTGTCATCATCAGCAGTGTAAGGAAGACATTGCAGCTCTGAAAGGTTTGTGCTGCTGATGATGACAAGCTGAATCGAGGTTGCCGAAACGTTTAATTTTAAGAAGCACTGAAGCTTCATTTTTCTCCTGATGCTATATTTTTGTCCCATATTTATCAAATCAAAAATTCAAATTTTCATTATACTCGCGTTATTACGCCAAAGCGTGTCATGAGTGGCGGGGTCTATTTCCGCGGCTTAGCGCCTGGTCAAGAGAAACATAGCAGCGATAGCCAGCCGTTGGCAACACTGTGTTTGATTTGACCGGTCCGGGAATCGAATACCTTACCTTCCGCACCGATAGCGATGTGCTCAGCATCTGAGCTAACCTGTTTGTGTTCCTTGCTTTGCAAGTTTTACTATACGTGGTTATGTAACAGGCCGAGGTGAAGCAACTTAAAGATCGATCGTCGACGGCTGAAGACGAGGTTTCCCAGCAAAGCCGGACTATTACAAAGCTCAGGTAAACATTTTCTTCTTAGTTTGTAATTGTTTTCCAGAAAAAAGTTTCTGGTATGAAGTATGAAGGTACCAGTTATTGATGATAAAGGTTTTAGAATCACCGATTTTAGCTGCCGGTTCTTGAAAATATCAGCGATTTATCTGTTAATATAATATTATTGCTGTATTTTTAAATGAAAAAGTTGTCAGGAACAACTTAATGTCTCAACTACAAGAAAAGTCTGCAATGCTGCAGATGAGTGGGTTGCCCTGACGGCCGGTAGTGATGTAGTTAGGCTATGGATAGTTTTTATTTGTGGGTTTGAAGTTGCAGGCTTTTTCACTGGGCGTTGTTGTTTGCGGCTGTTCGCCTGCTCATGGGAGGGAACAACCGAAAAAAGAAATTAAGTTGAGACGTTTAGGATAAGCAACGTAACGAAGAGTCTTCACAGTCTGGAATGAGTCTAGCCTGGATTGGCTGTGTGTAGCTAGTCTGACGAGTCTCTACAATGTTTTAACAGCTCCGATAGCTAAATGGTAAGAGCGACCGCTTCTGGAGCTGTAGACTCGGGTTTGATTCCGAGTCGGGTCAAACCAATGGCTTTAAAATAATTGGTATTCACTGCTTGACGCTCAGCATTAAAGGGACAGTGTGAGGAACAACTGGGCAAGTTTTCTTGTTATTGCAAAAGGCACTTAGCGGGATTCCCCATCTTGGTGTGGTAGACTGATAGCCGGCAACTTCTTGGCGAGCTCGTTATAACGCATTGATCGCTTTCTCGTGATACTAAATACACAAAATTTTAGGCGCGAAATCGAAGAGTGGAAACAACAATTTAAATTAACTCAAGACGATTGCAACAAACAGAATGATCAACTTCGAAATACAAATGAAGATGTGGCGAATTTGAAAGCCCAAAATATGTCGCTTCAACATGAGGTTCGTACTGTAAAAATATCTTGGAATGTTTCTGTTGGCTGGCATATTCGTTTTGATTGGTTGAGACCAGATTTTTCTTGTTATTCACAGTTTGTCTGAAATTTCTCTTTTTGCTGATTTAGATGTTGAAAGTGACATTGCAAATAATTAGTGTTTTGAATCGTGAACTAGTTTTGAATGACCGGCCTGGGAATCGAACTTCAGATCTATATTTAGACTTGAGCTAGTTTTTATATCACGCAGGTTAAAACTCTTCAAGTGTCTTGCTCTACTTTGGATGCGGAATTGAAAACGGAAGCGAAGCGCCATGTGGAAGCAAGGGAAGAAATAGCCAAGTTGAATCAGCAATTATCGGAAATGATTAAAAATAATGAAGAATTAGAAGAAGCAAAATCGGAACTTCAGCAAAAAGTAAGGTTTATGTTACGGTAACGTTAAAATTTGTATTGGACAACGTACTGATTAGGTCAGCGTACTTAAGCACCCTTTGAACCGTTATGTTACTATCATTGGCGAAATAGAAAAACGTAAATTTGCAAACTTATTGGTTAAAAACACCACTATTGATTGGCGCGGGAGGTACGATTTCGATTTCCTGGTCGATCAAATCGGAAAAAATGTCGCCAATGGTTCGTCATCGCTGCGACGTTTCTTCGGAGCTGTGTTGCCCAGACGCCAAGCCGCGGAGATGGACCCCGCCACTCGTTACGCGCTTCGGGGTAATACCGCGAGCATCGTGAAGATTTGATCCTTTCTGCGATAAGATAGAACATTGTTTTTTGATTAATTTTTAAAGTTTTCGGTGGTTTTCTGTATTTTTCAAGTCTTGTTAGCTTTACCCCTTGCTCCCTCCTGTAGCTTTGCTCTTTTACAGGCGAAAAATTGCGAAAGTGAAATAGCAAAGTTGGAAGATTTGCAAGGCGAAACACAAAAGCAATTGAAAGATGGAAAAATAGAACAACAAGCTCTTCTGGACCAACTTACTACTTACGAAAGGATGATCAGTAGCTTGGAATCTCAAGATAGGATGAGAATTAAAGAGGTGATTTTTGCACAGTGTGAATTTGTAGCGAAACTTCGTTGAAAAAAACCTTGAATTGGTCTTCTGTCAACTTAAAAAATGCTAAACCTATGCGAAAACCTAATTGCTTTTACTTGATTTATTGTGTCTTAGACGCCAAATTTTCAGTAACTAGGTGATTGATAGTCCAAAATTCGGAATGCAATAAATATGGCGCGAAAATAGCTTAAGGATAGAAAGTAAAGCCGCAGTAAATCTCGAAACTGGACGTTTCGACAATGTAAGCAAGAGTACAAAACTGAAAAAGACTGCTTACGCTGCTCATGATGACAACTGAATCTATGTTGTCGAACCGTTAATTTTTTGAGTTACTGGTTCTTTGTTTTTCCTCTTTAAAAAATTGTTTGTAGCGATTTAATTTCGTGACTGGGCAAACGGACATAATGTTGAGTCTTTGAGAAAGACTTAATAATGTGTTCTATGTAAAGCTCTGTTTGTTGTGTTTATTCTACACAACACAAGCAGCAAATAGTGCTCGAATGTAAGCATTAAGCACCCTGTTACCTTGTAGCATTATGGGCAACATGCTCGAGTTTTACGGCGTTGTTATCGTGGCCTAACTTAATTTTGTCGTCAATCAAAACAACAATTAAATCTTCATTATACTCGCAGTATTACGCCAAAGAGTGTTACGAGTGGCGGGGCCCGTCTTCTCGGCTTAGTGCCTGGCCAAAACAGCTCCGAAGATATGTAGGTAGCGAGCGATTTGCGACACTCTGTCTGATTTGACCGGTCCGGGAATCAAATCCAGAACCTCCCGCGCTGAGATCGATATCTTTAAAATTGTATAAATTTAGATCGAGAAATACGAAGAGAATTTGGCATCTCTACACCAAGATATGGACATTAGTGAGCAACAATATAAAGAATGCCATAAACAGCTGCTCGATGTCACGCAAAAGTTCAACGACCTCAAAGTACAGGTAATCCATAAGTTCTGCTTGTGTTTCCTCTACAACTGGCTTGAGCAATATTTAGTTGTTTAACTGGTTGCACCTTGGTTCAGGCGGCTTGGCTTTCAACCGAAATTGTTGGTTTCGAGTTTGATACCCATGCAGGAACAGGATGGGTATTCGTTTTTGAAAAGGATTTTACGCCATTCTCGACTAAATACCAGCGGTCTGTTCCTTTAGGTGGTTCAATAATCAATATGTCCCATTTTAGCAGCGGATGAGATGGCTAGGTTGTCATTGTGGCTACGGTCACATTTGCTCAGGTCATTTTTATCGATACAATATTTGGAAAATAATTTTGCCAGGGACAGGTAGTTAACGTTAATTTTTCGAAAACTTTTTGTAGATTAAAACTATCAAATTTGGAGTCCAACTTTTCTCTTTTTTGGTGTATATGGTTGTGGTTTTATAAGTTAAATCAAGACCCAACTTCCTCTGGCAGAGAGCTCGATTATAATTTTATTTAGATGGCGTCTATCGAAGGCACACGGCTGGAATCAATGGAACAGCTAGGTCAAAGTTCAAAAGAAAATGCGAATTTGAAATCTGAGCTGCAAAAAACTTGGCACGAAAACCAATCTATGGCTCAAGAGGTACAAATATGCTGTGCATCCATTGTTCTGTTGCTTAGGTCAAAGCAATTAAGCTATTTCGTCTTCAAACGGAAAGCGTTTATTTTGAACCAAATAATCATACAAAGAGATCAGATCTTCATTACACTCGTGGTATTACGCCAAAGCGTGTAACGAGTGGCGGGGCCTATCTCCGCGGCTTAGCGCCTGGACAACACAGCTCCGAAGAAACGTCGCAGCGGTGGCGAGCCGATGGCGACACTGCGTCCGATTTGACCGGCCCAGGAATCGAAGCCCAGACCTTTTGCACCAATAGCACCGTGTTTAGCTTCTACGTTTACCGGCCGGTTATTTTAGTCAAAATAGTTACTCTGTGTTTTAACACACTTTTAAGGCAAAAAATGATAATTTCTTTCACAGATTGGTGTTTACGAAGAGAAACTTCGAAAAATGCGAAGCGAATTGAAAAAAATCCAAAGTGTAAGCGAAGAAGCTGTTGCTGAAGTGCGAAGTTCTGAAGCCAAATTAAAGGTGAAATGCTTGACATACATTACAACTGAATGGTCTTCAAACCGTAACTTACGCAGGGAGCTTCCGCGCGAGCGCCGCCCATCTGGCTTCCTTTGACTCGCGTTAGAAACCGTTATCATTCTGATTCATGCGTAAAATTTGAGTCTTTTGGGTTAGCGTTTATTAACCCTATGTGACATGTACTTAAAAGCTGATAGTGAACACTGTTTTGACTTTTCAAGTCTCATCAGTGTAATTTGCTGGCGGATACTTTCTGCGCTTTAAAAAGCGGGGAAAAACATTTTCTGCTTGTGGTTCCAAAACTAGTAGTATCGCACTGCAGAAATTAACCCTTTCAGGCAATTTTGACGTACGACCCTGCCTACAAGACACAGTTGTAAAAAACTCGTTCCAGCATGCAACTTCGAAGTATAACGCTAATAACTGAAAACATTTTTTAATTACTTGGCGTGTGAAGATGTTACCCGTCCTTCATTTTACTTTTGACAATGGGATGAGGAACATCTTGAAACGTCAAATAATTAAAAAATGTTTTCAGTTATTCTCTCTGCGTCTTTTCTACTAAGCATGGAATTTGTTTTTCCCATTTTGCGTGTACCTTGATTACGAAGCACGAACAGATCAAACGCACGAAAACACTTGTCTTGAACAAGACCTGAACTTAAACCTGCATTTACCGATGCGCGACAGGCGACGAGCGACATGCGACAGTGTGACAAAAATTATAATGTAAGTGAATGTGGAAGGTTTTCGCGTGATCGCTAAACAGTAAAATAAAACAAACAAGGTGCGATAAAAAATTGTCGCGTGTCGCCTGTCTCGTATCGGTAAACGCACCGTAAGACGAATTAAACTCAATGACAATGACAAGACGTTTCTGCTTTTCAGTGATTAATTTTACGTATTATAGGACTTATCTATGGAGTTGAGTATGACGCAGGAAAAACACAGACTAGGTGTAGCTGAACTGGCAAAGAAGGAAGAGCAACTGGTGGTGCTACAGGTTAGTTGATATTGATGACGTATGTATGACGTCAGTTGTACTAAAAACAGTTTTTGCGTTCGTTTTATATGAATAACTTGTATTTTTCCTCTAACTTCTATGTTTAAAAACAATTAGGTTACTTTAGGTCACTAATGGGACTGAGTTAAAAAAATTAAATCAAATTTTCGTTATACTCGCGGCATTACGCCGAAGCGTGTAACGAGTGATAGACCCATCTCCGTGCTTACCGCCTGGGCAATGCAGCTCGCAGAAACGTCGCAGCGGTGGAGAGTCTTTGGCAACATTGCGTCGTATTTCACCGGCCCGGTAATCGCACCCCAGACCTCTCGCACCGGTAGCTTTGTGCTTAACAACTGAGCTAACCTGCCGATTTCTAAATGGTTAGAGTTAACTATGTGCTTTTATGTATACACTGATGAGTGTCTTGGTATCCGAAGCAGTAATGTCTACGTCTTTTTGAAGCTTTGATACTGTAGCTGCTAGCAAGGTGTTTTAAGCGTTGTTTTCAGGTGGAATTATCATCTTTACAAAACAAACACAAAACTGTCGAAGACGATGCAATTGACAACAGACAAAGGCTTGACACGTTACAGCACAAATACGCAGTGGCTACACGTCAGGTGAGGTGTATAGGTTATTTTCAAATTATATTGAACTGAAAATTGAACAGTAATTGAGGAAGATTGCGCAGTGAGCTTGTGTTCTTCAAGTCAGCAGCTATCCGGTATATATGTCAAATGCGATCGACTTCAGCCGCGAATCGAACCCGTCGCGTAGGATCTATCACCTGCGCGCGGTACCGCTAGGCCATGCCGCTGACGAATGCTGCATAATGCTGTAGTTGGTAAACAACTTCAATCAATAAACCGCTATTGCGCTTAAATCAATGTCTACTATTTAGTTTTACTTTCTGAAGTCTTTGCGTATTCATTTCATTCTATCTTATTTGTTGTTTCACTCAAATTCGCAGATCTGGATGGGCCTTGCACTCCTGCATTTTGTGTAGGAGATAGGCTTGGAAGAGACCTTTACTCGGGCTTGACGGATTGGCTTGCCCATACCTTTGTTTTGGCAGTACCAAGCTTTGTTGCTTACAGTTTAATATGTAAGATGTAGGCTTCGTCATGTAGTTGATTACTGTGTCTGTCAGAAAGAGGTGTAGCCTTGTTTTGCTGTCGTCAGTTTTCAATGTGGTCTAGGGTTTCTGTGTTGAACTTGAACTTGGTATCAAAAGAAGTTGATTGAGCGTTGAACTTAGGCTAAACTCGATAACAACTATACTTGAACGTGGCATGCAGTCAAAAAAGTTACTGAACTCGCACTTGCACTAGAAAAATTAAAAGTAAAAACTTGAACTCAGACTTGTCAATTTTTAGTGAACTTGAACTTCGAGTTCTTGCTTATGACATCATCAGCTCATCGTATTTTTGTAGGTGGATACGCTTCAGCAAGAACTAGACCAAGCTCGTCGAGATGGGAGCAGACTTCGAACTGAGAGTGAAGCTGTGGTTGAGAATGTGAACGCCTGGGTGCAAGAACAGAAACAAACCAACGACCGCTTGTCAACGAAACTGCGCGAGCAAGCGAAAGATTACAGCAGTTTGGTTTCAGAAAGAGAGTGAGTTTATGTTTTTGTCAGCGACATGGCCTTGCGGTACCGCGCACAGGTTACAGATCCTGCGTGACGGGTTCGATTCACGGCTGGAGCCGATCGCATTTGACATATATACCGGGTGGCTGCTGACTCGAAGGGCATCTTAAGCTCACTTCGCAGTCTTCCTCATTTAGTGTTGAATTTTCGGTTCAATATAATTAGAAAAGAATCTCAGTTTTGAATCTTCTGTGTTAATTCGCGCAAAACGATAAACCGCACCTCGCTTCTCTGGTTGGCTATGTCTGACAGAACTCGCATTTCTTCGCTGCAGCAGCGCTTTTCGTTAATAGCTGTGATAGTGCGAAGTCAAGGTCTCAATTTGAGTGCTATCACTGACGGTAGTGGTAGGCCCTCAGGGAAGCTAGCGTAATGCAAGTGAAGTGGATGTCTTTAGTTGTAAAAATTTTGTTACAATTATCAGTGGCGTAGCGAGAAATTTAAAAAAGGGGGAGGGGGGCAAAGGCACAATTTTCTCTCCCCCCTTCCCCAGATACGTTCTGACGATCAAGCAGTCATCCCTTTCAACATCGATGTTTTGTCAATGCCGCTTGTTTTGTAGAAAGGGACTAAATTCTTATTTAAAAAAATTACCGAAAAATAAGAGTTTTTTTTCTGTATTGAAGCTGCTATAACAGAATTCTTGTTAAAAATACAAACATTAAAGTAAATTTCTGCTGATCTTTTTTAGCTCCTATTCTTATAAATGACATTCTGTATTTAAGTTGCATTTGATTTTTTCAGTTTTTTGTTTTTTTCGTCCCTTTTTTCTTTTTTCCTTTCTTATCGCTTGTGCTTGTGGAAGATGAAGAGCCATCTGTGTCACTTTGTTCATCGTTAACGCCACCTGGTGTCGGCGAACCGGGATGTTCTTGAAGAATTTGATACAAATTGTGGCGATCAGCTACGAGCTAAAAAGTTTTTATAAAATTAATCTTTGAGTTTTTGTGTGTAATGAAACCACAAATGAAAGATTATCCTGTGCATATTTATTGCCCTAAGTAAATGATGTGCTACGTATATGGTAAAGAGTAGGCTAGTAAGTTCAGTTTTTAGACGCATCTGTGCGAGAGTAGTGTGTTCGATTGCGGGGCCGGTCGACAACGGTTCTCTTCTGCGTCGTTTTTTCGTAGCTAAGTTGTCCAGGCGCTAAGCCGCAGAGATGAACCCTACCACTCTTGACACGCTTTGGCGTTATACCGCAAGTATGATGAAGATTAAATTGCCGGCAGCATTGCTTGCACGGGTTTAGTATGCGCTTCCTTGGGCGGTTTGAAAAACAGTGAGTCTTCAGCACTAGGATAAAAGTTTTAAACGCCTCGATTTATTGTGACAATTGATCATTTATTTGATTGCTAATCCAGAAAGACGAAGCTTGTTACCTTGATCGCGGCTACGCGTTTTGGGTTATCCTCTAGGTTTTTGACCAGTGGGTAATGAATACAATAAATTATATTCATAGTTAGTCGTTTGCTGCAATAAAAGTTCTTGAATTTTTGTTCGTAAAATTAACATTTCAAGTATACCTTTTGTACAAGTTGTACTATGTGTGTGTCTCTCAGTTTTATATCTGGTTTGGTTGTTCCTGGTGAAGAGTAAATACGTTGAATCAAGTTAGCTCGAAACTTTTCCAAGCGAGTAAGATTTTGTTTCGAAGTAATCCGAGATTGAAGATCATCTCTCCTTAATTTGCGGATTTTTTCTTCAAGTTTTTGCAGCTAAAAGTTGGATTAAAAACATGAGCTTGCCAGGGATGCGCACTCGAACTCGCTGTAATCCGTTTTTTCTGTCGAAATCGAACTTGAACTTGGAACACAAAAATGCCTGAACTCGAACTTGAACTCGATCTCGAAAGAAGATGATCGAGTTTTGAACTTATCCTAGACTTGACAAAAACTACTTGAATTTGGGCTAAACCTGATAAAAACTACTTGAACTTAGCATAAAGTCGGTGGAAATTACTTGAACTCGCAAAATTGAAAATGAAGAACTTGAACTTGGCTCGCAAATTTTTAGTGAATTCAATGAAAAATTCTTGTGGGTTCGTTTCCCTGCTTATTTCTTCCAAATGGCTACATTTGGAAATCTCAAGCTTGGCTTAGGAATTGAGGAAACTGAGGATTAACGTCATTGGTACCTTTGCTTCCCTAAAATAGCAATTTGCAGGCGCTTATTGTGATTACCTCTCCTGCCGAAGCTTTTTCATTTTCATGTTTTTGTTTGGTGTATTTGTTAGTTCTGCGTAGTTCTCTGTTTTGCTTTTCAATTTTTTCCTCTTCTTCCAACCACCGAAGTTGCATTATCTGAAGACGTTTGTGTTCCTAAAAAAATTCAAGAACTTCATTTAAATTAATGTCTAGTACATGGTCTCTTAACCTGGGGCCTGAGACTACCATAGGGTCCGTAAAGGGGTCTAGGGGTCTATGAGTACAAATATAGTATCAATGTATGTATACTTCTACGGCTGTTTGACGTCAGTTTTTACATCGTGCTTCGTAAAGGGGTCCGCATGTTTTCAAATGTTTTAGGTAGGATCCGTAGTTTAAAACGGTTAAAAACGCGACTATGCACTGATATTTAGCTGCTATATTTTGCCATTGCTTTCTGGAATCATCAAGGCTCGTTATTGAAGTGCAAAAAAATCAAATCTTCATTATACTCGCGGTATTACGCCGAAGCATGTAACGAGTGGCGGGGCCCATCTCCGCAGCGGTGGCGAACTGTTGGCCACACTATGTCCGATTTGACCGACCCGGGAATCGAACCATGACCTTCCACGCCGATTATACCTTTGACCACTACGCCGAACATGGGCTCTAATTTGTGGACCAGTGCGTGGATGTTCACAACTTTTGGTTTACTTCTTGAATTTCTTGTTCCATCATTTCTTCCAGTTCCCAATGGCGTATTTCTTCTTTGAGTATTGAAAATCGTTTCGATAATCTTTCTGCATTTGCCTCTGCTTCTGCTTTTTCAATTTTTGCATTCTCTATTGCATTTTTTATTTGGTTTATTTTGTGTTCTTCCTTTTCAGCTCTGTTTTTTAGTGCTTCCAAAAAATTTTTCGTCAGCATTCGCTCATAATTCACTTTTTGTAACTCATCTAAATAATTAAAGTTAAAGCATTCCAAGTACAGTGCGATTAATATTGCTGTACGTTTGACCCAAAAATTTTACTTAGTTTGACCTACATTTTTTGAATCAGAGTTGACCCAATAAAATATTTTCGACTGGTCGCGTCTATCCAGGTTTAATTTGGGTCAAGAGGTACCCAAAACTTCTCTGTCACTATGACTAAGTTGTTTCTTGACAGTGCATATTGCTGATATGTGATTTTCAAAACACCTACCTCTTTTATCATTGATTTCAATTTCTTTTTGTTGTAACTGCTGGCTTAGTTCTGTGATTACTTCATAAGGGGTTTTGTGTGTTTTGGGGGAGAACTGTGTTTGCCTGGAATCTCTTCCTTTTTGCGACGCATTTTTGATTTTCACTTGGTCTTGAAATAACTATTCGACAAAAGATTTGTTAAAAATCGGTCTTCAAGTGAGGCTTTTGCAATCTTTTACGCTGAACTTCTGAACGAAATTACATGACTGGATTTTCGTATTTTTCTCAGCAGTTTTGTAATAAACCACGTGATGTCTCACGTGTCTTCATGCTTTACTGAGCAAGTATAAATGTTGTTGGTATACCAGATGCTTAGCGATAAAAGGCAACCGGCAGCAACTCTGTGGGAGCTTAGGATATTTGGGTATCTTTTCTGAAGTCACCAGTTTATCTAAGCTATAAGAAGGGCCCAACGTGGGGGGACTGGAAATTTAGATTGGGTTTCGATTTTGGGTGAAAGTAAGGTTTCACTTGAAAGCACGTAAAAAATTTTCTTATCTTCTAGTACTTGATGGAAAACAAGCTAAATGTTGTCTCTATGGCAGAGTTTTTTGCTTGTTTGTTTTAATTACTTACTACATTGTTTTTAGCTTTGGTGTTGAGCGACGCAACTGAGATAGCCTCTACGGTACCAAGTTCTTGAATTAAAATCTGTTTTTCTATCTGCAGAATGATAAGCACAGTTTGACATACGCTATTCAAACCTGCCACGTGGCACAGTGGCAGCATAGTCGGGATTGTCGCGGAGCTATGAGTTCGATTCTCGCACCGGTCTAATAGGACGCAATGTCGTCAACAGCTTGCCATCGCTGCGAGGTTTTCTCGAGCTTCTCTGCCCAGGCGCTAAGCTGTAGAGATGGGCCCCACTTTTCGTTACACGCTTCGGCGTAATTTAGCGAGCATAGTAAAGTTTTTTTTATACTACACAAAATTAGTTTTGAAATTCTAAATTTTTGTAATTAATAAAACATTTAACCCATAAATGAACGAAACTTGGAAAAAAAATTAAATTTTCATTATTCTCGCGGTATTACACCGAAGCGTGTGGCGAGTGCGGGCTCCATCTTCACGGCTTAGCGCGTGGGCATGGGCAGCACAGAAACGTTGCAGCGGTGGAATGCCGTCCATAAATTTAATTCCCACAACAACATTCAGTTAAATATAAAATTTCTTTGCTATTTATTTATTTTGTTGCAGTAACCCTCTGCATCAGTGATTCTTAACCTGGGCGCTGTTAACTTTTAGAGGGGCGGAAATACTCAGAGGGTGCTATGGGGGGCGTTACATTCAGGAGGCATAAAGATATTTTTTGTCACGATCAATATATTATCGTGCTCTCGGTACACGACAAGTGACCGCTAAAACCGCCAAAGTTATTACTCAAAAACTTTCGTCACGTGGAATCACAACAAATCCTGACCTAACCCTAACCGAGCATAACCCTAACCCCCGAACCTAACTCTTAACTAACCGAACCCTAACCTTAGCCGAACCTATAACTCTAACTTCAGAATTGAGGCTTCGAATTTCGATCTCTAACCCTGACTTAAACACCGGAATTGATTAAAAAATTTGCTCGGGGTGTAACAGCCTTGTCAAATTATACAGCGCACGAAGCTGTGATTGTTGTTGAGCCTTGTTGCTTCCCGCTGTGAGCCTGTTTTTGAGCCTTGACAAATTATGCCGCGCACGAAGCACGTTTTCGCTACGATATAGCGCACGAAGCTGTTTTTGCCGGTCAGTTGTCCGTGTTCGGTAGATCTGTATAGGCCTGCTAGCCCAGGGCTGCAAAACTGGAAAAGAAAAGTAGGGACTTCTGCGGACGTGATGTGATGACCTTTTTTTTTTGCTTTAACTGATTTCTTAGTGAAAAATAGGACACCTGCGGATGTGCAGACCCTTTTTTTTGCTCTTCACTGTTTTTTTGGTGGAAAATAGGACATGTGGGCGGCAGACTAAGGAAACCTCTGAAAAGGGGCACTGGGGGAAAAAAGGTTAAGACCCACTGCTCTATATGTTTGAGTAGGAAAAATAAAGCCACAGTAAAGCTCAAAACTGGACGTTTTGACCACATAGATTCAGCCGTCATCATCAGCAATGTAAGCAAAGCGGAGCAAAACTGAAAAAGACTGCTCACACTGCTGATGATGGCAGCTGCATCTTTGTTGTCAAAACGTCCAGTTTTGAGCCTTACTGTGGTTATATTTTTTCTCCTTAAGCTATTTTCTTCACATATTTGTTGTATTCCTATCATTACTGTGGTGACGAACAGAATCAGTCTTTCGTTTTGATAAACTATTTACTTGAAGTCTGGCTACTTGTTTCCTCATACGAGCTACATGTTTATCTTTTCTCTGGCTCTGTGTCTCGTAACCTGATAAACCTTTAAGTGTGTTTGTCATCTCGCGTAATTTCTCTGCGATGTCCACTTTCTGCTTCTGTTGCAGGTTCTAAAATTGAACGAAATATTTGGGAAGTTTTTTTTTGGTGTTTGTAGTGCAAGTATAGTTTTGCTTGTAGCGACTTGTATTCTGCCATTTTTTGTATTGTTGTATTTAGTTGCATATTTATTCTCCTGTCACGAGAAAGCGATCGAACCGCTATAACGAGCTCGCTTAGGAGTTGCCGGCCATCTGTCTGCTACACTAGGATGGAGGAATCCCGCTAAGTGCTTTTCCTAACGGCGGAACAAGTAAACTTGCCGGCTTGTTCTCTACACTGTACTTTTAATGTTGAGCATCAAGCAGGGAAGCTGTGGATACCAATTTTAAAGTCATTGGTTTGGCCCGACTCAGAATAAAACCCGAGTCTACAGGTCTAGAGGTAGACGCTCTTACCACTCGGCCATCTGAGCTTTCCATTTAGACTTCAACTTGTACCCAAGGCAAAAAACTAGTCGGTAATTTAATAGCGAAAAATTGATTTTACAGTTGGGCCGAGCAGGAACTCCTACCTCCGCATGTTGTTTCATTTTATTTAGTTTCTCTTCGAGCTCTTTAATAAGAATCGCTTTTCTTTCATTCTCTCGATCTACTACTTGCAATCTCTCAATATCCTCCTCCATACGTAGAAGAGCTTCTTCCTTTTCTTGGAGCAACGAAACAAACCTGCAAATTAACCACAAGATTTTAGGCGAAAAATAGATCTCCGTTTATTCCGGTAAAAGAGGAAAAATATAACAATCTTCATTATACTCGCGGTATTACGCCGAATCGTGTAACGGGTGGCCCATCTCCGCGACTTAGCGCCTGGCCAACACAGCTCAAAAGAAACGTCGCAGCGGTGGCGAGCCGTTGGCGACACTGTGTCTGATTTGACCGGCCCGGGAATCGGACCGCGGACCTCCCGCACCGCTAGCAATGTCTTTAACAACTGAGCTATCTGGCCGCGTAGGAAAAATTTAAATGAATTATAATAATATGTTCTGCAAAGGTTTGACATGAATTGCAATAATGGCGTCACAGTTTTGAGTATAGTACGGTTACCATGGTTCTTCTCGGTCATTTTTGACAATGTTTTTGAAATTAACCGTCTTTGCCGGTGCTGTTTCACTCGATATTCTTGTTTTTTCCGGTTCCATCCAGTTTTGCTTCTTAGATTGTCGCAGTGAACTTTTAGTGGGTCGAACTGCCTCCGATTCTATTTTCACAGGTCGTAGTCGAATTGGAACCGATTTAATTCGTCGCCTTAGAAGCATACTCGATGGGGTAGAATTGCGTTTAGGAATACCAAAGGATTTTGTAGGCGCACTGCCGGGACGAGACGATAATTTAACTCCAGTTAACGATATGGTGCTATTTTGAGGAGTGATCCATGTTTTGTGTTGTAGTTCTTGAAGTGTTCCGCTTTCAATCTCGGATTTTCCGCTTAGAGTTCGTTGCGGCTGTTTTCTTTCATTTTCATTTGTAATCCCGAATTCATACGTAGCTGCATCTTGTCCAAATTGTATGACATCTCCGGGCATTAACCGTATTGTATCATTGTGAAGACAGTGCTCGTTTACATATGTACCATAGGTCGTATTCAAATCGGTCAACACATAGCAATTTTGAACATGTTTTTTCTCAATAATGGCATGGTATGGGTCTGCATCGCTATTTGAAATTGGAATATGATAATCGGCATTTCCGTACTTCAATGGCGGTTGCACGTTTTGGTGATACTTCTTTCCTATCGATACAACATCAGCATCTAGCATATACAAATGCCTTGGATTTCGGAGAAAGCCTCTCATATTAAGGCGTAATTCATAAACAGGTTCAGCCTCTTTTAATATTTTCTTTTTAAAAACTCACCAAATACAGAGCCCTTGAATTAATATACGATTTATTCTACGTTAATTTCATTAAAAACTAACTTTTTATGTGAATCGGTTTTGTTATCACATAATAGGTAAACCAGCAAAAATCGTTTGATGTTGTTAAGCTAGTCCCTTTTCCATGTAGGTTGCTGGAATTTCCCTTACTTCAACGTACATGGAGTATTAAACAGCTCCGATGACCGAGTGGTAAGAGCGTCGACCTCTGAACCTGTAGACTCGGGTTTGACTCCGAATCGGGTCAAACCAAATGACTATATTGGTATTCACAGCTTTCCTGCTTAACGTTCAGCATTAAAGCGACAATGTGGAGAACAAGCCCGCAAGTTTACTTGTTGTGCCTTTGGGAAAGGAACTTGGCGGAATTTTTCCATCTTGACGTGGTAGACGTCAGATTGCCGGCAACTCATAAGCGATCTCGTTGAGAAAGCAATGTTTTCTCGTGATAGGAAGATGAGAAAGATACAAATAAAACATTTAGAGTTGGACTAAGCTAGGGTTTTTTGCAAGGTATTCCCCTTGCGCTAGAAAAACATGAATTCTCTTTCGAAAGATATTTTTACCGATACCTTTGCATGCTGCAAATATGTTTTCAAGCACTAAACTTGGACAATGTTTAATTTAGGGATTTACAAGCTTCGAACCATCTACTGAAAGATGAATTGGAAAGATTGAAGCGAAGCTTGTCCGACATCCAAAACGAAGCTGATAAAAACAAAGCTCTGCAGAGACACTCCTCTGAACAGCAGGTTTCTAATCTTGTTACTTTATACTATGGGTAGGAACCTATCGCCTGCTTAAGTTGTCGGTTCTCCACCCTGCTTTGCCGGTTCCTTACCCTGCTTTGCTGGCTCCCCACCCTGCTTTGCCGGCTACCCACCCTGCTTTGCCTGTTCCCCACCCTGCTTTGCCGGCTCCCCACCCTGCTTTGCCGGTTCCCCACCCTGCTTTGCCGGTTCCCCACCCTGCTCTGCCGGCTCCCCATCCTGCTTTGCCAGCTCCCCACCCTGCTTTGCCGGTTCCCCACCCTGCTTTGCCTGTTCCCTACCCTGCTTTTCCGGTTCCCCACCCTGCTTTGCCTGTTCCCTACCCTGCTTTTCCGGTTCCCCACCCTGCTTTGCCGGTTCCCCACCCTGCTTTGCCGGTTCCCCACCCTGCTTTGCCTGTTCCCCACCCAGCTTTGCCGGCTCCTCACTCTGCTTTGCCTGTTCCCCACCCTGCTTTGCCGGCTCCCCACCCTGCTTTGCCTGTTCCCCACCCTGCTTTGCCGGCTCCCCACCCTGCTTTGCCGGTTCCCCACCCTGCTTTGCCGGTTCCCCACCCTGCTCTGCCGGCTCCCCATCCTGCTTTGCCAGCTCCCCACCCTGCTTTGCCGGTTCCCCACCCTGCTTTGCCTGTTCCCTACCCTGCTTTGCCGGTTCCCCACCCTGCTTTGCCTGTTCCCTACCCTGCTTTTCCGGTTCCCCACCCTGCTTTGCCGGTTCCCCACCCTGCTTTGCCGGTTCCCCACCCTGCTTTGCCTGTTCCCCACCCAGCTTTGCCGGCTCCTCACTCTGCTTTGCCTGTTCCCCACCCTGCTTTGCCGGCTCCCCACCCTGCTTTGCCTGTTCCCCACCCTGCTTTGCCGGCTCCCCACCCTGCTTTGCCGGTTCCCCACCCTGCTTTGCCGGTTCCCCACCCTGCTTTGCCTGTTCCCTACCCTGCTTTTCCGGTTCCCCACCCTGCTTTGCCTGTTCCCTACCCTGCTTTTCCGGTTCCCCACCCTGCTTTGCCGGTTCCCCACCCTGCTTTGCCGGTTCCCCACCCTGCTTTGCCTGTTCCCCACCCAGCTTTGCCGGCTCCTCACTCTGCTTTGCCTGTTCCCCACCCTGCTTTGCCGGCTCCCCACCCTGCTTTGCCTGTTCCCCACCCTGCTTTGCCGGCTCCCCACCCTGCTTTGCCGGTTCCCCACCCTGCTTTGCCGGTTCCCCACCCTGCTCTGCCGGCTCCCCATCCTGCTTTGCCAGCTCCCCACCCTGCTTTGCCGGTTCCCCACCCTGCTTTGCCTGTTCCCTACCCTGCTTTTCCGGTTCCCCACCCTGCTTTGCCTGTTCCCTACCCTGCTTTTCCGGTTCCCCACCCTGCTTTGCCGGTTCCCCACCCTGCTTTGCCGGTTCCCCACCCTGCTTTGCCTGTTCCCCACCCAGCTTTGCCGGCTCCTCACTCTGCTTTGCCTGTTCCCCACCCTGCTTTGCCGGCTCCCCACCCTGCTTTGCCTGTTCCCCACCCTGCTTTGCCGGCTCCCCACCCTGCTTTGCCGGTTCCCCACCCTGCTTTGCCGGTTCCCCACCCTGCTTTGCCGGTTCCCCACCCAGCTTTGCCGGCTCCTCACTCTGCTTTGCCTGTTCCCCACCCTGCTTTGCCGGCTCCCCACCCTGCTTTGCCTGTTCCCCACCCTGCTTTGCCGGCTCCCCACCCTGCTTTGCCGGTTCCCCACCCTGCTTTGCCGGCTCCCCACCCTGCTTTGCCTGCTCCCTACCCTGCTTTGCCGGCTCCCCACCCTGCTTTGCCTGTTCCCTACCCTGCTTTGCCGGTTCCCCACCCTGCTTTGCCGGCTCCCTACTCTGCTTTTCCGGTTCCCCACCCTGCTTTTCCGGTTCCCCACCCTGCTTTGCCGGTTCCCCACCCTGCTTTGCCGGCTCCTCACCCTGCATTGCACGATTTTTCACGTCAGGCATAAGGCTGTTTTCAGCGACGTGGCCTAGCGGCACTGCGCGCAGGTTACACATCCGTCGTGAGGGCTTCGATTCGCAGCTGGAGCCAGTTGCATTTGACATATTTACGGGGTGGCGGCTGTCTTGAAGAGCGCAAGCTCACTTCACAGTCTCTCTCAATTACAGTTGAATTCTGCGTTCAATATGATTTGAAAATAATCTCAGTTATTTATTTATCATGTTTGATGTGTAAGGTGTGTCATGATACATTCCCGGTCTTTGACCACGGTTTGAAGAGATTTTTCAAATCTACCGTGCTGATTGTAAATTTCTGAACAGCTCAGATGGCCGAGTGGCAAGAGCGCACGTCTGAGGGGCTGTAGACTCGGGTTTGATTCCGAGTCTGGTCAAACCAATGACTTTAATATTGGTATTCACAGCTTCCCTGCTTGACGCTCAGGATTTAAGGGACATTATAGAGAACAAACCGACAAGTTTACTTGTTGCGCCGTTGGGAAAGGCACTTAACGGGATTGCCCCATCTTACAGTGGTAGACAGATGGCCGGCAACTCCTAAGCGAGCTCGTTATAGCGCTTTGATTACTTTACATGGTAGGAGGATGAATATGCAACTACATATAAATACATGATGCTCAGATGATTTTATGGCTTATTCATGCCAAATTGTTGGACAACAACTCAAGCTTGTAATTTCAATCATCTTAATATTCTTTAACGAGTGGTAGATGCGACTGTGCAATTCTGAGGCGAGGCTGACCAAGGTCTTCAACGTAATCCTGCCAAGGGGATTCTGGGTCGCCTGAGTTATCTATTCATATTTAACTTTGACAAACAGTCCTTTTAATCTCTAAGCCTCAGGTTCACAACCTATTGAGGGTTTTCAGGTAGGGATTTAAACACCGTCCTGCCAGGGTTGAATGACCCAAAATTTCACTCCCAAAGTTGGAGCAAGCGTGAAGTGATCACTTTTTTATTTTTTGAAAAACACCGGTTTTTTCACCCTCACTTCAATTTAGTTTGTTTAAAATATTTATGTTGTGGTAATTGAGGGTCAGTCACATTAAAAGTGGCCAATCAAGAAACGAAGGTTTGGTACCGCTGCTCTTAAGCAGTTTGTCTGCTCAAAAATTTGTTATTCCTGCACTTTCAAAAAAGTGGAAAAATTTTGCTGAAATGCATCTTAAAATTAGCATCTCGGACATTTTTATTTAGAACTTGATCCTGCAGCTCCGGAACCGACTTGCAGATTCAGAAAAGGAGCAGGAGGCGACCTTACAGGAGAAGAACGCCTCCTTGGATGACTTGCACCGAAGGCTGAAGCAAAACGTCGATTGTATTCAGCAACTTAATCGACAGGTACATGGTAGCGCCCAGGCTGCACATCTTCTATGACGGGTTTTATTCTCGGCTGGAGCAGATCACATTTGACATACCGGGTGGCTGCTGACTCGAAGAGCGCAAGCTCACTTCGCGGTTTCCCTCAATTACTGTTCAATTTTCAGTTCAATAATTGAAAAAAGTCTTTTTGTTTATGTGCATAACTAAGCTCATTGGTTGTACCTATTTTTTGCAAATATCTTTTATGCTTTAATGGGTAATCTAGCCATGAATGAGATTGGTAATACATCACAGCCATCGGTCAAGGGACAGTTTAAACTTCTTCTTGCACTACCCCACCAAGAACCATTTGTAGTTTGGCGATTGTGTGTTTTACATTGATTTATAATGTGAATTATTCTATTTGAACACGATAAACTATACCACCTAAAGAGCCGACAACAGCGAAACAGACTGTAGTGGTTTTATGATTTGTTGATTTTATTATATAATGCGAAATTTTTGTAACACATTTTATTTTGGTCGTTGTTTTAACCAAATCATTCATTTCAGTTTTGTATTGTTTCTAGTCAATCATGTACTAATGCAACCAAAATTGCTTAAAGAGAAAACATAAAGCCACAGTAAATCTCATTACTGGATATTTCGACAACATAGATTCAGCTGTCATCATCAGCAGTGTAAGCAAGTCGGTACAAAACTGAAAGAGTTTTGCCGACACTGCTGATGATGACTGCTGAATCTATGTTGTCGAAACGTCTAGTTTTGAGCTTTATTGTGGCTTTATGTTTCCTTAGTAAGCCTTCGTTCCATATTTATTGTAACCAAAATTATTTCAGTTGAACAGTTTAAGTAAAGAGAATTTGCGCCAGCGGTCACTTGTTGAACAAGAAATCACAACGCGGAGAAACTTGGAGTTACAACTGGATGCGAAAGAACAGTCACTAATGGGCTTGAGAGCTCAACTTGAAGTAAAAACTTTTTTTAAAAAGATATCAAATCTTTATTATACTCGCGGTATTACGCCGAAGCGTGTAACGAGTGGCGGGCTTCCTTCTCCGCGACTTGGCGCCTGGACAATACAGCTCCGAAGAGACGTCGCAGTGGCGGCGAGCTGTTGGCGACGTTATGTTTGATTTCACCAGCCCTGGAATCGAAACCTGGTCCTTCCGCACAAATAGCGATGTTTTAACAACTGAGCTAACTCGCTAATCTCAAGTTTTTTCATTGATTTTGTTCGCTGTTACTTATTATTTGGCGATTCAGTGTGATGTCATGCAGTTTGGTGCATTGGGTCAGTGATACGTCATTGTTCTGCGCAGGCATGGTTCGACTCTGGTTGTAATCATATGTTTCATTTTAATTACCTAACCTGAAAGCTTGCGACTTAAATTCCAACATTTACTCATAAACATTCAAATAAATAGCTTAAGGAGGAAAAGTAAAGCTACAATATTTCCTAAAACTGGACGTTTCGACAGCACAGATTCAGGTGTCATCATCAGCAGTCTCAGCTGAAAACGACTGCTTACACCGCAGATGATGACAGATTAATCCATGTTGTCAAATCGTTCATTTTTGAGAATTACTCTGGCGTTATTTCTCCTCCTTAAGCGTTCGTCCCATATTTATTGTGTTCAATGAAGTACATCTTGCTACGAAAATTTGGAACGAAGTTTTTGTGTTTAATGATTTAGGCCCGAACTTTATCGTCTCCGTTAAAAGATTACAATACTTCATCGAACCTAAATCGAAGTTTACGGAAAGACAAGGTAAGAGAAGAGCAATGAGCATGCTTCCGAAATTGAGACTGAATGTTGCATGTTAACGCTAGATAGCCTGCTTGTCTTCTGCTTGGTAACTGTAATCAGTTTAGTGAATTGTATGCAGAAACCAGAAACCTCAAGAATAACGCTCTCATAACTCTTTTGATTAGCTTTGAAAAAAACTTCTGGGACAAACAGCTTTTTGCAAAGCTACACAAAAGAGTTATGACAGAGCGTTTCTTGAAGCCTAATGTCAAGAAAGTTTTTTTTCAAAGCTATTTTTAAGTTCTGTATATACCGTCAATCAATTATTTAAATTGTATTTAATCAAGCATGATGTTAGAAAGAAATTTGCATGTTATAATACTGGTACCGGTAATTTAAGACTTAAAATTTGTTGACCAATGACTTTCATCAGGTCACGGACGCCGCCCTAGCTGACGCCCGGTCCGTTGGACGCTCTAATCCAGATAAACTGGACAAGCAATATTGGATACAAAGAGTAGGAGAGGTAAAAAAATGGTTCAAAATACATAACTGCAGACAGTGAACACATCTTCGACCTTTCAGGTTTCATCAGTGCAGTTGGTGTGACCGACTTTTACTCAAGGCCGTATATGTCAGAAAAGGATTTTTTGCTTGCAATTTGTAACTATACCACATATCAGTTACAAAAACCTGCAAAAATTCTCTCTGCCACACCCGTTCGCCTATGGAAAAGCGGAAGACATAGCTGGCTCTATGTCTGCGCATACAGCCCAGAAAACGTAGTGAATGTCAGCGCTTGCGTCACAATTTGTGACACAAATGCAAACGCGCAAGCATGCATACTCAAACATATCGTGAATACGTGGCTTGACCGTTCCGCCAAACAGAGAGCTCCATACAAGTGCCAGAGCATTAACATAAAACAATCACCAGTATTTAAAATATCATGAAAACCCCCAACAGACTGTTTCGCCACTAAAGCTCTTCAGGGGAAATATAAAACTATAAAATTTTATTCAACCCCCTCCTGAAGAGCCTTGATGGCGAAACAGCCTGTTGGGTTTTTTGGTGATATTTTTGACTGCTGACAGTGAACGCTGTTTCAACCTTCCAAGTCTAATCAGGGAGCAGCTGAAGTGTTCACAGCCAGTAGTTAGCCACACGTAATCGTTTTTTCGCCTTCTTACTAACTACCATATATCACAATTTTATGAAGTTGTAGTAAATCAAATTTTCATTATGCTCACATTATTGCACCGAAGCGTCTAACGAGTAGCGGGGCCTATTGCAGCGGTGACGAACCGTTGGCGGCAGTGTCCGATTTGACCGGCCCGGTAATCGAACCCCAGACCTCCCATCAAGTAATTGTAGCAATTTAGTGTGCACAATCACGTTTAGCACTTCATTTGCACGTGTTCATATTTAACTTGTCATTTTTTGCATGTCTTGCATGGCTAGTTGTCCTTGCAACTTCAACAAAGCAGTTCTTACTGGTCGGATAAAGTTCATGATCTCTCTGCTCAACTTGAAGAATCAAGATTGGATAATTCATTCAAAATTTAGCTCTTTGCATGTTTTCTAGTTGTTTTCTTTCATACGTTTTTTGATTTTGTTATTGCATGGTGGCTTTAGTAGCACTATTCAATACTTCATTAATTATTCACTGTGACAGTGTCTAACCCTGTGGTCTTCTACCGGGTTCTACCGGAACCCTAGGGTTTCGCCACTGTGACAGTGTCTAACCCTGTGGTCTTCTACCGGGTTGCCGCGGAACCCTAGGGTTTCGCCACTGCAGTCCAAGGATTCCGCAAATTTACAATTTAGGGTTGGGTTCAAGTAAATTGGTTAGTTAAGTTGATGGACAGGGTTCCTCGAGTCTTTGGAATGTTTCATTGGGGTTCCGCTCCACCGGAAAGCTTGAAAACCACTGTTCTAACCTCATTAATAAGTGTTTACACTTGGTTTAAGGCTATTTCGTGCATGGTTTCAAATTCTTCTTCAGTAAATTTTTGTAGCCGCATGTTAAAGCATGGTTAGTGTTGTGTCTGGACTTCTGTCAACATAGTGTCGCTGAAGATTTATGTTGAGTTATACTGTGTTGTGCTGCTGCTTTTTTAGTTTTTGTTTATTTGGATAAGATTTTGCTGCTTTTTTTGACGAAACTATTTATTACCGATCAAATATTTAATATTTTCCGAATGATTGAAATGCTTACTAATGTTAAAATTAGATTTTAAAAAATCAAATTTAAAATTATTAAAAAGTTGCATTTGCTCTAGAATGACTTGAGCATTCTAAATTTTGGTGGTTAGATATTCATTTTTTTGCAATTTTTTTTCCTTTCAGCCTTCTGCATCCCTGAGAAGATGAATAATTCCTCACGGTACAACTGTATTTCGATATAGCAATATCTGTTATAACACTGTTCATTATGCATTGCTAGCTTGATTTTTCTACGTTTTATGTCGCGTATTATGATTTTTACACTGTTGTTTACGATATTTTAATATATTTTAACCGAATGGATCTTTTTATGCATTTCCAGCAATTGCGATGTAAAAAATATGTCAAGTCTTCAATTGAATATTTTAGTTTTCGAAATAAATGATGTTCTTATTTTAGGGCGTGTTTATTTTCTTTCAACTCGATCATTTTTTTGTACTTTGGTGCATGTTTATCCTCCTATCACGAGAAAGCGATGAAAGCGCTATGACGAGCTCGCTTGGGAGTTGCAGGTCACCTCTCTTCTAGGCTACACCAAGATGGGGGGGAATGCCCTTCCCGACGACACGACGAGTAAACTTGCGGACTTGTTCTTCTCACTCTCCCCTTAATGCTAAGCGTCAAGCAGTAAAGCTGTGAATACCAATTTTCAAGTCATTGGTGTGACCCAACTCGGAATGAAACACAAGTCTACAGATGCCGACGCTCTTACTACTTGCCGTCTGAGCTGAAAAAAGAGCTACCCGATGCTATTTCCTGATCTTTGCTGAAAGTTTGGGAAAGGTTCTTGCAGTGGCGTTGGAAGTACTTTTAAGTAGGGGGGGGCTCAAATTTGTGTTACCCACGTCTGGGGGGCGAAGCCCCCCCGACCCCCTCCTTTTCATCGCCATTCTATTTGAATAAGATGTTGATTTTATTTAGTTGATTAAATTGGCTCATCAATAGAAGAGGCAGGTTCTCAAACGCAATGATTATTTACAACACATACATCATGCACTTTATTTCAATAAAAGTTACTTCCAGACTGCTTCATAAACTCAAGCTTTCCTCTAGCTAGCATAAACACGGTAGCCAGTTCAACGTTAATAAACGTGTTAACCTTCTTTTAATAAACTTATTATCCGTTTACAAGCTCCTAGGCAGGAGAGTATTTAGGGAGGGGCATTGTGCCATGGTCCCTCTCTATCGTTTCTGTCTTTTAGTAAAAAGGAACAAAACTAATGATGCCGAGTGACTGAAATTGCCAGACTCTTTTGATGGTTTCTGTTGCGGATTCAGGGGGGTAGAATGAGGGGTATGCATCCACCCACCAGCCATTTTCAAAAATATTTTTGGTGTATACAATTTTTCCATAATTTTGAACCTCTTCGATAGCAATAAGTCTTACGCCTTAGGCTAAGCACGCGTAATCGAAAATGTGCGAACAACATGCATCATATTTGGCAAAGCATTCAGAATTGGGGTCAAACTGTTTAAACAGCTCAGATGGCCGACTGGTATAGAGCGTCTGTCTCTTGAGCTGTAGACTCGGCTTTCATTCCGAGTCGGGTCAAACCAATGACTTTAAAATTGGTATTCACAGCTTCCCTGCTTGACGCTCATGCAGTAATGGGACAGTGCTGAGAACAAGCCGGCAAGTTTACTTGTTGTGCCGTTGGGAAAGGCACTTAGCGGGATTCCCTCATCTTGGTGTGGTAGACAGATGGCCGGTAACTCCTAAGCGAGCTCGTATAGCGCATTGATCGCTTTCTCGTGATAGGAGGATAAACATGCAACTAACTAAACAAAATTTGGCTAAAAATTATTCAAAAAGCACCGAAATAGCATTACAGCAAGTAAATTTTCAAATGTTTTCCGGGGTAGCATGCCCCTGGAACCTCTAGAGCTTCTCTTATTTCTCAATCAGCTTCAAATATGTTCTGCCGAAAAAATGTAGATATTATGGCCCCTCCTTTATAAAATTTCTCGATACGCCACTGCTCGTAGGATAAGCTAATTGATTCTAATTTGATAATTTGTTGTTTCGCTGTTATTTGCTCAAAAGCTTCCTTTAAAATTGAAGAAAATTGAACTGTGACATCATAATAAAGCTCTAAAAGCTTTGTACACGAAGTCCAGGGGTGCCGGAACTGGGGGGCAACTGCCCCCCTGCCTTTTTGACTAGGGGGCAAAAGGGGCAGCACTGCCCTAAGCATTTCTTTGGGATAGTAACGAAGTAAAATGTCTGCTCTGTATGGCGAAGGTATCACATATCAGTAGTTTCAGTTTCGCTTCTTTTTTCTGCAGTATTCCAGCTTTAGTAGGACTCGCGTCATGTTTTTGGTCACCTGGACGTTGAGTTGTGAAAAAAATAATGCGAGTAGACCTGATGGTGAAGTTTTTAGTATTTCGATGTACGATAAATTCAGCATTAGTAGGTAGTAGCACGAAAACATAACTTTTCGTGCTTTTTCATCGCTTCTCACCCGCTGTTTCCAGCAGGCGAGCAATAGATGTGACGGTGTTATCATTGTGTAACTGTTCTTTAAGTGTAAAAGTTTAAGAACGGCAAAATTAAAGAATCCACATTCTCGTCTGATATAATTCGTCCGTTAATCGTACATCAGAAAAAAGGTACGACACGATGTACATCTTCATCGGTTTGCGGTTTGCAGGAGCGTATTTAGGAGAGGAGGGCCACTGTGCCATGCCCCCCCCACCCCCTTTCCCCCTTTTAACTCTGCCTTTTAGTAAGAAAAAACAAAATTAATGGTGCCAAGTGACTGAATATCTCAGACTCTTTTGATGGTTTCTGTAGCTTATGGCCAGGGGGTAGAATGAGGGGTATGCATCGTTATAATGCCACTTTCAAAAATGTTTTTGCTGCATACAATTTTTCCGTAATTTTGAACCTCTTCGCTAGCAATAAATCCTCCGCCTTAAGCGCTCATAATCGAAAATGTGCGAACAAAATGTGTCATATTTCTCGAAATACTCAGAATTAGGGTATAAAAATTTCAACAAAATTTGCCCAAAATTTATTCAAAAAACACTAAAATAGCCATTACAGCAAGTAAATTTTGAAATTTTTTCCGGAGGAGCATGCCCCCGGACCCCCCTAGAGCCTTTCTTGTTTCTCAATCAGCTTTAAATTGGTTCTGGCAAAAAAATACGCTTGAAAAAAGTGTGGAAATTGTGGCCCCCTGTTTTTAAATTTCTTACTACGCCCTTGCGTTGGTATTAAAAATGCTCTTTGAAAAAGGTGCCCCCCCTCCTTGCCTTTATGACGTTCCGGCACCCCTGACGAAGTCACCAGGAAATCCAACAATTTTTGCGATTTTGTTCACCTCTTTCACAAAGTTGCAAAAGTTAGTACTGGTAGGTTAGTTTGATGGTATCAATGAAGAAAAGAAACGAATAACAAGTGACGCCATAAGCCATCGTTGATGTGCAATAAGGTGTGTTGTAATCATAAATTCTTGAAAAGGGAAGCTGAAAAGGGGCTCAGAATTTTTATGGGGGGGGGCTGAAAAAAATATAGGGAGGGCTTCAGCCACCACCTTCCCACGCCCTTGGGTTCTTGCAATTTTCGGTAGCATGTTTCTGACAGCTACCATTGTGAGCAGTCTTGATTGCTTTAGCCTTAATACAATAGCTTAATTCACTTCCGAAACAAGTTACAAGAAACACTGTGGGTAACCTAAAATTTATCTACACTTACGGTAGCTGACACAAGTTATGGAGTTAAGTTGATAAGATTTTTAAAAATTTTGCTAGTGTATAGACTTAAAAAAATTGATATTTTGGCGATTTTTGTAAAATTAGCATAACTTCAATACTTTCGATTTTTAATGATTTTTCAAGTGTATATATAGGTTTGATAAAAATTCACATTTTGAAATTTTTGCGAAATTGGCATAACCTCAATATTTTCGATATTTGAAATTTTGCAAGTCTATAGAGCTTGATAAAAATTCATATTTTGACGATTTATGTGAAATTGGCATAACATCAATATTTTTGATATTTAGACATTTTCCAAGTGTATAGGCTTGATAAAAATTCATATTTTGACGATTTTTGCAAAATTGACATACCCTCAATATTTTCGTTATTTAGAAATTTTGCAAGTGTGTAGCCTTGATAAAAATACATATTTGACGATTTTTGCAAAATTGGCATAACCTCAATACAATATTTTTGAAATTTTGCAAGTGCATAGGCTCGATAAAAAATCTTTTTTTTACGATTTTTGCAAAACTGGCATAACCTCAATACAATATTTTCGATTTTTGAAATTTTTCAAGTAGGCTTGATAAAAATTCATAGGCCTATTTTGCAAAATTGGCATAACCTCAATTCTTTCGATTTTTGAAATTTTGCATGTGCTATAGGCTTGATAAAAATTCATATTTTGACGATTTTTGTAAAATTGACATAACCTCAATATTTTCGATATTTGAAATTTTGCAAGTGTATAACTGTATCGGCTTGATAAAAATTCATATTTTGACGATTTATGTAAAATTGGTATAATCTCAATATTTTCCATTTTTGAAATTTCGCAAGTGTATAGGATTGATAAAAAATCATATTTTGACGATTTTTGTAGAATTGGCATAACCTCAATATTTTCGATTTTTGAAATTTTGCAAGTGCATAGGCTTGATAAAAATTCATTATTTAAAGCTTATGCGCATTTATTTTGTAGTTACACTAAATTCCAATGTAAATCGTATACTTCTAATTTAGCTTACGCTACAACTGCAACGTGCAATAAAAGTAAATGAACTTGCGCAAAAATAATCGAAATTAACTCTCACAGTAAAAGATTAATGAAGATTAAAACAGTGATTGGGATTGCAATCAGGGAAGTAGAGCTTGTCTAAACCAATGTTCCTCTGCAACCTTCCATGTAGCAATCTTCATGAGGAAACTTATTGGGAATAATATTGGTTTCAGTAGTGGATTCAAATAGCGTTCCGTCTGGACCTTGGAAAGTCATCTAAAGATTCAAAATCAAGTTGTAGTAGTGGTGGTGGTGGTTTATTTCATTTAAGGATGAAATTGACAAAAACAAAAATATGGAACAAAAGCAAGAGGTAAAAGCGACAAAACGATATACGTTAAAACATGCTTCAATTAAGAAAATCTACTTAACAGAACACAAAAAAATGCAAGGTTAAAGTTTAATTAATTAATTTAGTTTCCTTAGTTATAATTCACGTCAGTTTTATTACTGTGACAGACTGCTGTACGGACAAACTTGTGGTATATCTTAGCAGTTCACTTTGTCCAGGAGCCTGCTCTTGCGTTACTGATCACAAGTGAATCGTTTCCGCAAAAAACATTTTTTGCAGAACGATATTCCCAGCCTTGGAATCACAAGCAGAAAATACTTTACCCGCTTTTTAAAGCGCTGGAAATGTCAGTCAACAACTGCGCTGATGAGACTTAAAAAGTGGAAACAGTGTTATCTGAAGCTGAGTACATGTCAATTACTTACTTGTTTTTCTAATTTACATCTACACTGGCAACTTTTACCTGAATAAAAAATGCTCTCCAATGTCCATCTAGAGGTGTTTCAAACTCAACCCGATATTTCATGGGCGACATTTGAGTAACGCTGTAAGTGTGCCATAAGTTGGGTTGAACGATTGGCTGGGCGCTTGGATCAGTTGCGTTTCCTCGTAAAAGTCGAAAATCCCGTCTAAATATCGTTCACAATTGAAGATAAAAGATACACTTTAATGCGGTTTCTTTAGACTAGTGGTTTTCAACCTTTTATGATTTGAGGCCCTTCTAGAAACTCTCAACAGCAGTGGCCCCCTGCTCAGCAATAAAATTTTCAGTCGATATTTCATTCATTGTAGCTACAAATGTCTGCTATTTTTATACGCCAAATCAGGGGTAGACAAACGTTTTACACGAAGGGCCACATTTGAAAAAATTTTGATGCCGAGGGCCGCACTGATTGGAAGAGCAAAAAAAAGCAACAGGTCTTCAGATGTCCTATTTTCCACTAAAAATCAGTGATAAGCAAAAAAAGATCTTCGGTGTGATTCACGGTAGGAGTTTATATTTCTGTACGTGCCCGCGGGCAGTAGTTTGCCCAGCTCTGCGCTAAATTACCGTAAACAGGTTAATGAATCTTGCCCTTGTGGCCCCTGGTTGATGTTCCGTGGCCTCTAGGCCTTGGAGGACCAATGGCCCCTGATTAAGAACTCCTGCTCTAGATTATTATCCTCATTTATAAATCCACGAAACAACAGTGATTGTTTTGTAATTCTATGGAAGCACAAAACTCTAACTTGAAACTTGGGGGCAGTTCGTTTTCAATGCTATTAAAATACGTTTACTCTGCGATACGCTGTTTATTATTTTCACCAAACATCTGTTAGTCCACAGAATGTTCAACCAAGAAAGCACATCGAAAAAAATCTAATCATCACACTCGCGGTATTACGCCGAAGCGTGTAACGAGTGGTAGGGTTCATAGCACCTGAGCAACAGCAGAGCTCTGAAAAGACGTCGCAGCGGTGGCGAGCCGTTGGCGACAATGTGTCCAATTTGACCGGTCCGGAAATCGAACATCAAACCTCCAGCAGCGATAGCCACGTGCTTAACTACTTAGTTAAAATACAGTCAAATTAAGGTGAAGTTTGACAAGTTGACAAGTTTATTTAAATTGTTCAGTATGCAATTAAACCTTAGCTGATAGTGCTACCACGTTTGAATGCACGCTGTGGATGCAGTGAAAGAGCAAAAGCTTACCGCGTCAACTGCATCCACGTTCATTTAGAATAATTATAGAAGGTCAAAATTGCTTCTTGATTGATAACGAACAGTGCAATTAAAAAAAGCAAAATGTAGCACTTCGTCTCGTCATTATATACTCATATGTACAGTCTATACACAATTTATGCCAATTTATAGGAAAGTTAAATAACTTCGTTTTCGTTGCTATTAAAATGCAATTACGCAAACTTGGCCATATGCTGTTTACTATGCCCTTCTGCTAGTCTAAGAAACAAACAAAAAAAAATATCAATACAATCAAAGTCAGTAAGCAAAATTGCCCGCGATTTAATTTTAACGTTCACCTTGTATTTGATATAGTGGTTGCCGACCAAGATCTAATTAGAACCGGTTTGGTGTCCACTGTTACATCTATACCGCCTCCAGTGGCTGTGTTGTAAAAAGTCCATGAAATTTGGGGAAGTTTCAAACCCTGGAAAATTGAAACGAAACTCACGTTTCTTAAATACTGACGCAAAAGCAAACGTTATGAGATAAACTAAAAAATCAGACTTAAAAGCGTTCAGCTTGTTCCTAAGATCGTTTTACCGGCATGCGTCCAACGACTTTTTCGAACGATTTGTTCTGTTTTACTTGTTTATTGACTGCGTGAAACCGATGATCGGTTGTTTACTCGAGTTCGGTCGCTCGTCACGCGACACGTTGCGTTACCGCGCCTAGAGGAAAACCTTTGGCTTCTGATGACGAGATCCACATACAGAGATCCACACACGTAGTGCAGTTAGAAAATAAGAAGCTAAAATGCTAAAAAAACAAACCCAGCTAAAATGGGCTACCGAAACTTTTATCCCACTATGTCTTCTTTAACTCTATTAAGATACCTGAACTGGCTGTTTGATCAGTAGACTAATAAATGTAACGCATTGGTAAGTTTTAAAATAATATCTTCATTAAACTCGCTGTATGACGCCTTAGCTTGTAACGAGGAGCGGGGTCCATCTCCACAGCATAGCATCTGGGCAACACAGCGCTCCGAAAAAACATAGCAGTGGTAGCGAGCCGTTGGCGATACTGCGTCGATTTGCCCGGCCAGGGAATCGAACCCCAGACTTCCCGAGCTGAGAGGGATGTAGTTTAGAACTGAGCTAACCGGCCGGTTAGTTGAAAACTTCTCATCGGTTTCGCTCACCTTCATGACACTGAGGTAAAATGCTTCAATGTTAAACATCAGTTGCAGTTCGTGCCCAGCGCAAGAATGTTCCGCATTGGGAAGCATGTTCACGTATTTTGGTCCTTTCAAATCCGAAAAATAATAATGAGAATCATCGGGGAGGAAAAATTCGTCTCCCCCAGTGCTAAACACCATTTTTGGCATGGTAAGTCTGTCCAGGTATGCTAAAAAATTGCAGATTTCTGTTATGTTAAATACTCTGTTCATCATACAAGCTATATTGCGTCCAACAGGAGTGGATTCTGAAATTTTTAGGGTAGCTAAAATTGAAAAAACGTTTTGTTTGCGGTTTCGTGCTTCTAGAAGTGCCAACCTACTAATGTATCAGTGCCAACCTACTAATGTAAATGCCAACCTACTAATGTGCTTTTAGAAGTGCCACACTTAACCGAAAGTTTATACAGTGGTAGACCCAAATTTTACTTTCCGGACTCTTATACATAGCCCCAACCTGATTTCGACCAAAAATAACTCACAATATGGATCAACGATGCCTGCAAGGGGCACCATGTTTGGATTGTCCAAATCTCCTGTGATATTTTCGCTGTAATAATCACTGAAAGCGAAGCTCCAACCTCCATAAGCACGATAATGATGGTGCAGGTTCTAGAAAAAAAAAACTTCGTGATTTATTTCGTTTTGCTCCTAAAATAACTTTAACAGCTCCGATGGCCGAATGGTAAGAGCGTTCACCTCGGAGCTGTAGACTCGGGTTTGATTCCGAGTCGGGTCAAACCAATGACTTTATAATTGGTATTCACAGCTTCCCTGCTTGACGTTCAGCATTAAAGGGACAGTGTGGAGAAAGCCGGCAAGTTTACTTGTTGTGCCGATGGGAAAGCACTTAACGGAATTACCCCATCTTGAAGTGGTAGAGAGATGGCTAGCAACTCCTAAGCGAGCTCGTTACAGCGCTTTGATCGCTTTCTCGTTATAGAAGGATAATAAATATGCAATTTAATAAAAAAAAAAATTCAGTATAATTGAGTCAACTGAGTCAATAACCTTAATTTGAAACTATTGCAGGCTGCTATACGGATAACCTGTCGGCTTTCACTAGAGGTTTTTAACTTTTCCAACCCCAGGGACCTTGTAATTCTGAAAAATATTGACTGGGGACCAGCTCTTGTCTGGGCAACCTGCAGAGGAGGTGTACATCAAATACAGTGTGCATTCATTATTGGGGACCGCCACATTTTTCATTTGGGACTCCGTTAAAACCCCTACCATAGTCCAAAAGGGTGAATAGCTCGTTAGTTGTTTTCAGCTGTGGTGGACAGAGAAATTTTGATGGATGGAGTGTTTTAGTCTTTTTACCAGCACAGAAATTATCTAAAAAAGCGACCAAAAGACCAAAACATTGTCTAAATTCTTTGTGTTTTTGAAAGCTCCTTGAAGAGAAAAATGTATAAAATATTCCTACCTTCACCATGTTAAGTTCATCCATCACTATCGGTGTAATGCATTTCACTCTCTTGTAATCCACTGCTCCAGTTGTCCAAGTCGTCCAACCTCTCTATGACGCAAAGCCAGTCAGTCACTTCTTATTTATTTAGTCACTTCGGCCAGTTAGTTCAATTGTAAAACACATTGCTCGGTGCAGGGTCTCAGGTTCGATTTCCGGGCC
Source organism: Trididemnum miniatum (assembly GCA_964006365.1). Lineage (NCBI taxonomy): Eukaryota > Metazoa > Chordata > Ascidiacea > Aplousobranchia > Didemnidae > Trididemnum > Trididemnum miniatum. The sequence goes on from OZ023241.1 coordinate 4,691,167, forward strand.
AGTCAAATCAGACACAGAGTCCCCATCAGCTCGCGACCGCTGCGACATTTTTTTTGGAGCTGTGTTGCCCAGCCGCTAAGCAGCGGAGATGGGTCCGCTACTTGTTACGCTTCGGCGTAAAACCGCGAGTTTGATGAAAACTTAAAATCTTTCTTACCTTAGAAGCGCCTCCCACACAGTAGTTTGTAATTTCTTTTCCAATAGTTTTGTTGACGAAGTCGGTAATAGTGTCCATGGCCTTCACGGAAGCTTTGGTCATGGGCAAACGTAAAAGCCATTCTGGCTTGGTAGGATCTTCGAGAAAATGTCGCCAAGTATAAGCAATAATGCCATCTTCTGTTCGTCTTTTCTTCTGAGGGTCTCCGTAAAACGTCAAGTGCTCGTTTGGGATTTGCTTCAAATCAGCTGTTACCCTAAATAGAATTTTGTTTTCGTACCAAAAAATTTGAAAATTGTAGCAAGCTGTCCAACCTTAGGCTACATAAAAATACATTGCAGAGGTATACAAATGTAAAACAGATCATAGAAGGAAGATTAGCCAAACCAGCGGGTAATTCAGTTGTTAGGCACATGACTATCGGTGCGGGACGTCTGGGGTTCAATACCCGGACCGGTCAAATTAGATACAGTGCTGCCAACGACTCGCCACCGTTGCGACGATTCTTCGGAGTTGTGTAGTCCAGGCGCTACGTCGCGGAGATGGGCCCCGCCATATGTTACACGCTTCGACGTTATAATGGAGTATAATGAAGATTTTCAATGTTATTGATTTTGACAATTCTTTTTTAGGGGCTTCCAAGTTCTTGTAGAATAACTCAAAGCAAACTGCCAAAAATATTTTAAGAATTGTTGTTACGTTTTCGTGGCGTCAGCCATCAATCCTGTCAACATGATAAATGAATCTGTCATATCAGGTGTTTCCTCCGGATTATCGTTGCCTCCACCGTCAATAAGAAGATATCCGGAGTTGGCAATTGTGGGATCAAGATCATCGGGAATGTGGATGATGAGAAAATGCCACCACACTGACCGATCCGTATCGGCGTCTAAAAAATGTATTATATAACTTATGGACACATGAATGTCGCTAGAGGGGAAAAGTAATGGACTCGTCGCTTCTCTATCCCAACGAAATTACGTGCTTCAATATTCCATACTGTATAGACGAGTATTGTTATATCTGGTAGCGAGAGTTGGACGTTGAGGGCTCGGGACGAGGATCGATAAGAGCAACGGAAATGTTTTTTTTAAGACGCATGCTGCGCGTTTCATGGACTGATTTCGTTACAAATGAAGAAGTTTTAACTCGAGCCGGTACACACAGAACACTTATTAACAACATTAGGAAGAGACAATGCGAATTCTTTGGACACATATAAAGAAAAGGACAACTTGAACATCTTACTTTTACCGGAAAAATCAAAGGAAACAAAAGCAGAGGCAGACCAAGAATGACGTATATAACGGGTATTCGAAAATGGTTAAACCCAAATTTATCTATTGAAAAACTTGTTCACGAAGCATATCACCGATCAAACTGGAAGCACATGACCTCCAACGCTCGTATGTATGAGCACGGAACTTGATGATGATGATGATAGACGAGTGCACTTTATAAATTGGGCTTTTGCTAGTTACGCCTCCATAAAAAAATTGCGATAATTTTTTTGCCGATATCCTTAGTTATAAAAGGCTACGTAGTTCTTTGTCTTGTATTATGTCATTATGACGTGCAAAACTCTCTTTACGTCGCAGTTTCATTCCCATATTCAGTTTCGCTTAAAAAACTGCGTGTTGCATGATATCAAGCAGTCGTAGAGTGTGATGTCATAGATGCAATCTAGGATTCTGATTCAATCGTATGTGGAGTCGGCAGCGTGGCAAAGCAGTTTGTAGCGTCGTTTTTACGACGGCTATGATCGTAGGGTTGATGGTTCAACTCCCACACAAGCCTGTCATTCCAATACGATGCTTTACAATAACTATCCTTGCTTGGCGAAATCTAACAAGCAGCAAATTAAATGAAGTCAGAAGCAAAACTGAACCGGAAAACTCGGAAACAAAGGAAACTCCTAAGCGAGTCTGGATTCGTCCAATGTACTGTATAGCGCCCCCGTCGTTTTCTCGTGACAAAAGAATCAAAATGAAGAAATCCATCACTCAATCATACCTGTCAGCCATCTTTGTGACGTCATATTAATAAGGTAAGAAGTTCTTCCTGGTGATTTATAAGTCCAGTCATCGAGCACAGTGTAACTGTACATCCCGTCATCTTTCCACACGTAATCGTCGAGCGGAGTTGAATTTACAAAAACAATTCCGCACAAAAAAACAAAGAATACCTTTAAATACAAAGAGCAGCTCAGTTGTTTAGCACATTGCTATCTGTGCGGGAGGTCTAGGGTTCGATTACCAAGCCGATCAAATCAGACACAGTGTCGGTAAGGGCTCGCCAACGTTGCGACGTTTCTTCGAAGCTGTATCGTGCAGGTGCTAAACCGAAAAGATGGGCCCCGCACTCGTTACGCGCTTCGGCGTAACATCGCGATTATAATGGAAATTTGATTATTAGATTTGCATCAACAGAAGTTTTTTCTTTGAGAAAAACCAAAAATAAACAAAATACCGAACGTTTTCACAGTCTTGCATTAACTCAGGTCACAAGGTTTTAAAAGCTCTTATCTGAGCCAGTCAATCAGCATTTCCGACTTAATCTGTTTTGCAAAAAACGAAGAGTGCGCTGCAACTAAAATACGAGAATCCGATTTAAATTACGCATGTTCATCAGGACTGCTGATCGTGGCTTTTATTAGTCAGCGAAATGGCCTTGCGGCAATTCGCGCAGGTCACAGACCTTACGTGACGGGTTCGATTCACGGCTGGAGCCGATCGGATTTGACATATATACCGATTAGCTACTGACTCGAAGAGCGCAAACTCACTTCGCAGTCTCCCTCGATTAATGTTGAATTTTCAGTTCAATATGATTTGAAAATAACCTCAGTGGTTTATTTATAATTATTAAAGCATCTAGCAATTAATAACTTCACAGCCAATTTTGCTTCTTTTGCCAAAGTTGGTGGCCAGTGCTGATATTAAATGAAAACGTAAACATACAGTAATTCGAATTGGATCGGGTTCGAATAATTATTTTTTTGCGCGTGCAATTACTAGTCCGCTTAGCTTACCTTTGCAAATTCCATATTTCAAATCTGGAACACCTACACCAGCCCCTTGCAAAAACCGAATGAAGTTGCAGTTTAAGCTATCCTGGTACGCGTAGTTTATTTAATAATATCGTACATTTAAAGAGCTGCAAAGTAAATAAAACAATCACGTCCAAATAGCTTATCACTGATTAATTTACGGCAATGCTTCGCCGCTAACATAAATCATCACACACGCTGCTGAATTGTTCATCATTAACTTAATTTTGCGGCTCTCACTATTTACACTTGCACACAGGTTTGACCTATGAGTTGCTTATATCATTGCGCCTCAAGCCATGCTCAATCACATGACAAATTTAAACGTGACTGATTAGCGGAAGTGTGTATTGCAGAAAGAGAAACTGCTGTGGACACAATTAATGCGTTTGTTTTGGGGGTGCTGCAGCTCCATAGCTCCTATACACGAGCAGTCACGGCAGCTTTTTAAAAAATGCGATGCGATTTTTATGGCGGCTCGAGTATAGGAGCTGCAGAGCTGCACATCTCCAAAACAAAGCAGCATTAAAAGAACTGATATTGATTTTTTGAATGAGATACGATTTTCAAAGTTATTTAAAACTACTCAATTTTATTCACTTTATATTGAAAAATTTATCCCAACACCGGTATTTTCGAGCTCAAATAACCGCGGTTTGGTTTGCGCAAGAATTTTTTGCAATAAAAATTTGTGATTGTACACATCGGGCAACACTGTAAGTGCTGCAATGACGTAATTGATTCGAACAGGGCAAATTAATGTTGCTAGTTGATTTCCTGATGATTCCAAAGGAATATCACCTGACAAAATGGATATAGTAATGCGTTCACCAGCCAGTTCAAGCAAAAAAATTGGGTCGGCTTTGTAGCAACTGTACCTTCGAAATACCAGGCAGACCTAATTTTCTTGCTTGAACTGGCAAGTGAACGCACTACCATTCATTTTATCAGGTGATCAAACTGATCATCCCTTTGGGAGGTAACCCTTGGTCTTCCAGACCTGTGTAACTCCTGAAAACTCCAAAAATTTTGAAATTTCACGATTGCCTGATGGATTGCTGATCTGCTAAACGTTGGGTTTTTCAAAATTTGTCTTTCTGAGTACCCTGCTTTATTCAAAGTAACAATTTTTGCCTTTTCTGCAACTGATAATCCCCTCTTTTGCCCACATTTCCGGCGCTAAAGTTTGAGTGTAATCGAATATTTTTTTTTTCAAAAAAAAATGCGCAAAAAATCTTGTCATTCAGGCTCTGCAAGTGTCGTATGTTAGGAAACAATGTTCATGGAACATAAGGCTGATGGGACATAACATTAGCCCGAGTCTTATAATTATTTTTCAACGAAAATTCATCTTTTATATGAGCGCGACTGTATATTAATATTTGTAGCAGCTTCTGCCTGAGCTGATTCAAGTGTAGATTTACACTTGCAAAAATTTACTGAGGAAACTGAGCATAATCGTAAACAGGTTCCCTATGGGACGCCGTTTGGAAAAAAATATACGTTTTGTGAACCATGTGTTTTGAGCTTATTTGGACCATAATTTGTCCGATGTATATACAGGTAATATCTGACTTATATATCGAACAAATTGTAATGTAAATCGGACCAAAAAACACACGCAAATTAAGTCGGATATTTCCGACATATGTATCGGATAAATTCGCCGTTTGGAAAAAACTATACGTTCTGTGAATCATGTTTTTTGAAATCATTTAGACTAAAAAAACATGGTTCACAAAACGTGTGGTTTTTTTCCGAACGGCGAATTTGTCCACTATATATAAGTTTGAAATATTTGACTTTGACTGGCTCCAATGTAAATATTATTGCATAAATTCTCGAATGACTGGCCATTGCAAATCAATCATGAATGATCGAATGAGGATAGTGCAGATGCAAGACAAACCACACATACACTTCACCCTTCGCGCTTGTGCCGAGCGCCTGGAGAGAAGCTGCGAATTTTATTTTTAAAAGTCTTTACTTTTTAGTGTGCGCCAACAAGGAATAAAGATTTAGTCTCCCGTCCACTAAGCGGACCCTCCGAGTCCATACACCAAGCGACATCTTAGACCCGTAGTTAAAACAGTCAACCAACTTGAAAAAATCAAATCTTCATTATACTCGCGATGTTATGCCGAAGCGTGTTACGAATGATGGAGCCTATATCTTCGCGGCTTAGCGCGGAGCAAAACAGCTCCAAAGAAACTTTGCAGCGATGGCGAACCATTGGCGACTCTTGGTACGATTAGACCGGGTCATAAATCGAACCCCAGACCTTCCGTACCGATAGCGATGCGCTTAACAAGTCAGCTGACCAGTCGATGTACATAATGCATCTATTGTGTCTACAGCAGTTTCTGTTTCCGCTATACACATTTCCGCCAGCTGGTCACGTTTTGTATTTGTCATGTGATTGAGCATGGCTTGAGGCGCAATGATATAAGCAACCCATAGATCAAACCTTTATGAAGTATAAATAGTGAGAGCCGCAAAATTAAGTTAATGATGAACAATTCAGCAGCAATTGTGTGATGATTTATGTTTGCGGCGAGGCATTGCCGTAAATTAATCAGTAACAAGCAATTTGCACGTGATTGTTTAAACAATGCGTACCAGGATAGCTTAAACTGCAACCTCATTCGGTTTTTGCAAGGGGCTGGTGCAGGTGTTCCAGATTTGAAATATGGAATTTGCTAAGGTAAGCCAAGCAAACTGGTGATTGAACGGACAAAAAGCACGATTATTTGATTCCCACCCAGTTCGAATTACTGTATATTTACGTTTTCGTTTAAAGTCAGCACTGCCCTCCAACTGCGGCAAAAGAAGCAGAATTGGCTGTGAAGTTATGAATTGCTTGATGCTTTAATAATAATATATAATAAATAAATCACTGAGGTTATTTTCAAGTTGTGTTGAACTGACAGATCAATAGTAATTAAGGAAGACTGCAAAGTGAGCCTGCGCTCTTTGAGTCAGCAGCCAGCCTGTTACATGTCAAACTCGATCGGCTCCAGCTGTGAACCGAACCCGTCACGTAGGATCTCTAACCTGCGCGCCGTGCCCTTAGGCCATTTCGCTGACTAATAAAATAGGCTTACTATTTTTTGCGGCTCAGATGGCCGACTGGCAACAGTGTCGGCATCTGAAGTTGTAGACTCGGATTTGATTCCAAGTCGGGTCAAACCAATGACTTTAAAATCGGTATTCACAGCTTCCCTGCTTGACGCTCAGCATTGACGAGACAGTGTGGAGAGCAAGCCGGCAAGTTTACTCGTGCCGTTGGGAAAGGCACTTAGCGGGATTCCCTCTCATCTTGATGTGATATACAGATGGCCAGCAACTCCTAAGCGAGCTCGTTATAGCGTTTAGATTGCTTTCTCGAGATAGGAGAATAAATATGCAACTGTAAATTACAATTCTAATGGGTTTGGTCTTCATTTTTGTTAGCTGTTGAAATGTTGTCAACAATGTTTCAGTAAAAAAATTATTTTTATGTAAAAAAAGCAATGAAGGTGCCAGAACAAAAATGTAAATGAAAAGAAAGATCAGCCGGCGAAAGTTGTGACGCTTTCTCACCTTTTTCCACTAGAGTATAGCGAGGGACGGGGGCATTGTGCCATGCCCCCTTCCCTTTGGACTTGGCCCTATAGTAAAAAATAAATAAATGTTGCTAAGTTACTGAAATATGCCAGACTATTTTGATGACTTTTGCAGTTTCTGCCCCATTTTTACTACAAAAATATACCTCCAATTTCAAAAAATTTCTCGCTACCGCCTTTTTCTATTCACGGTGCCAACCCGGAGTGTTGTCGAAGAAGTGGCTGCATGCACGAATAAAAAATGCTGAAAATAATATAATATTGACTTCATGTTTCAAGATTTATCTAAAAGCTAGATTTCGATTTTAGGGTAAATTTTTAATGTGTATACTATAGTGTAGACGTATAAAAACAATGAAAGTAAATGTTATTGGCGCTGGAATAAATGGTTTGGCTTCGGCTGTGGGGCTTGCTGAACAGTTTCCAAACTGTGATATCACAATTACATCAGCGGATTGGCATCCTAAAACGACAAGGTAAGAATACGAACTGTTGTTGCGTAATACAACCAATCACTGTTCAACAGTCAGTCTTGTCTACGGAAATGGATTTCTGTGGGAATCTCATGAGATGGGATGGGACAGCACGCATTTGTATTTCCCAGTGTGATTCCGAAACATAGTTAAAGCGCTAGAGTGATACAGTACTGAATTGTCAAAGACACTCTTGAATTTTTTAGCAAAGTCGATAAATTTTGTCGTTTTGCATGCTCTTTTGTTCGTGCTCTCTTATTCGGTAGACAATAGATCTAAATTTGCATAAATTTGATAATTTTTATTGAGTTATATTCCAATGGTAATCCCATGGGATGAGGTATAATGGGCATAAGTTGCTATGGAATGAAACAGAGAAATAACTCCCATGGAAAAGCTTGTGAAGAATGGTATATTTTTGTATTTCTCTTATTTTCTTGCGTTCTATACTGATTGATTGTGGTGAACGACAAGAGTGTCCTATGACGAAGTAAAAGTTTGGGATAGGCACTGAAGTCTGATCTGAAGCAGTGGCGTATATAGGGGGAAGCTCGTATGCGTGCCCCTTGAGGCTAAATCCGATGGATGGCAAAAGTCGGTATCTCTCAGATTCTTGTAGAGAAATCATCTCTTAATGTGAAAAAGCTCCTTGACGTCTCATCTTGCCCTTAAAAAGGTTAATGCGCACCCCCTGATGTGAATATTAAGTCAAAATTGTGCTGCTGTCCAAGCCGGGTAGTGAATATGTCTTTCATAGTTAATGCTAAAGCTAGTTTTTGCAAAGAAACTTCGAACACAGCTCCGAAGAAACGTCGCAGCGGTGGAGAGCCGTTGGCGACGGTGCGTCCGATTTAACCGGCGTGGAAATCGAACACCGGACCTCCCGCACCGATGGCAAAGTGTTTAACAACCGAGCTAATGGGGCAGTCAGTGTATAATAGCTTTAAAGTTGCCTTGTATGACTTGTTTAACTGCGGCTACTAAAGCGTTACTATTTCTGAAACTTTAAAGCCGCTTTCGATATTTTAGCCATGTTTTATTTTATCTTTCAGCAATCATGGACTAGGTCTTGTTATGTTGGATCCTTCGGATAACGTTGATCCTAGCAACCCCATATACAAATACACAATGCAAACGATCGGCTATTGCCAGCGATTCGATCCGAAACTTTCCGAAGAAACGGGAATTCGCTTGCGACCGTCAGTCGTGATTGCAAAAAATAGAACAGCAGCCGATAGGGAAAGTGGTAAGTTTTAAGGGGCTGCATATCATCAATTCCAGCTAAATCCCACAAAACTTAAAGATGTAGGCCTTTTTCAGCTTATCATCCCGCATCATAATTTGAATAAATCATCCTTATCATCCAGCTATAGACCCATGTTTGAGGGCAGTGGCTTAGCGAGAAATTTTAAAAGGGAACATTAACTACAAAAAGCATCAAATGAGTCTGGCATATTTCAGTCACGCGGCAAAATTCAACCTTTCTACGTAAAGGCGAAGTCAAAAGGGGGGGGGGGGGGAACGGCGCAATGTCTCCCTAAACACTCTGTTGTTTGAGAGGGTAAAATAGATGTCAGTTTTTATAGATTTCGTAATCGGACCTGTTCAAGTTGTCCGTGTTCAATCATAGAATTTACGCAGTAAAAACAATGATTTTCAGCGAAGTTTACGCATCTTACTGGATTCAACACTCGACTGGCCACGGAGAAAGAAATTTCGGAATTGGATTTTGATTTTAGCAAAATTGATTGGCTGCATGATGAAGAAATAGGAAAGAAGGATATAGCGGTAATTTTGGGATCACACTATGTCATTGACACCAATCAGTATCTGGTCTACTTGCTGCAGAAGCTAAGTGCATATATAAAAAAGTAAGATTAAAACTTCTGTAGTCATTAAATGATTCAGGAGGGAGGCTTCTCTACCACTTACAGCTTAGCCCACATATTCATGTACATCAGTTGCCTACTTCAATACTTCTCTAGTCGCTCTCTCTCTCACTAATCGAACAAAACTGCAAAATAAATATTTTTTCAATTCTTAGCTTTCTTGCTTCTTTTAATTGCATATTTATCCTCCTATTAGAAGAAAGCGATTAAAGTGCTATAACGAGCTCGTTTAGGAGTTGCCGGTCATCTGTCTACTACACCAAGATGGGGAAATCCCTCTGAGTGCCTTTCCCAAAGGCACAACTAGTAAACTTGCGGACTTGTTCCCACACTGTCCCTTTAATGCTGAGCGTTAAGCAGAGAAGCTGTGAATATCAATTTTCCAGTCATTGGTTTTGACTCGACTCGGAATCAAACCCTAGTCTACAGCTCAAGAGGCGTACGTTCTTGCCTCTCGGCCATCTTGAGCTGTTTACTAAAAGGCAAATTTGTGTTACTTCTCCAGACGAACAAAGTTGAAAAATAAGCATTCTTTCAATCAATCTTCGATACTTGCTCCTAAAAAGCATCTGGATCAGAAACTATAATTCCACTTTAGCTACAGTGATGCGTTTAATCCTAAAATGTCATCATTGTTGGAGTATTTAGTTTGCGAAGTCCTTGTGAATTCAAGAGATATTGGTCAAAGATTTTGAAATCATTATCTTGATTTTGTCTTTCGCGCCTAACGTAATGCATTTTTGGTTTTAGGTACCTTTGGTCATGTTCAGTCTGTATTTGATTTGACTTCTGTAATTTTTTAGAAACGGTGAAAAACGTATAAAAATGGTGAAGAAACGTTTAACTTGTTTGGAGGACTTGGAAGCAAGTGATTTGATCGTCAACTGTTCAGGTCTTGGTGCCAAAGACCTTGTCGGTGATCAAAATGTTTATCCCGTAAGAGGTAAGCTTAAAGCAACTGTTTCCCTGTCCACATATGCACTTTAAGTGGACTTAAGCCCACGTACGGGCTTTTTGCATTACAATCAAAGTTTTAATGTCATAGTCATTTTTTTCAACATATGAATGACATCAAAAATTTGATTATGATGCAGGAAGTCGTGAGTTTTAGGATACTGTTAGAGCAAGTGTGAGGCTCGAAAAATAATGGAGACCGTACGAACAAGGTAGAATGCAGGAATGCTAAAATGGCTCCATACTCTTTGAGCATTCCCCAAGATCTAGTCCTTCAACTTAAATCAGAATTAAAACAAGTGATTATGACTTCACAAATTCATTTGTGGTGCAGAAAACCCATGGGCCTTTGGAACCACTTAAAATGGGCATGAAAACAGGGTAATTGTTGCTATTTAAAAGTTACACATTTACCCTGTCCACATGTCCGATTTTTAGTGGGCTTGAGGCCCGATAATTAAGAAAAGTGATTACAACATTAAAAAATTGATGATGATGCAGAAGCTAGAATCAAAAATCGCGGGCCTAAGCTCACTAAAATTGTACATGTGGACAGGGCAACTGATCTTGTATTTTTAGGTCAATATTTGAGTTTGGTTGCCCCAGAACAAGATCGGATTCTTTTGTGTAATCACACTTCTGTGATCCCCCGTTTAAACGAAGCTGTGATTGGAAGTGTTCATCAAGCTGGCAAGTTAAAAAACATTCCCGACCCCAACGATACTGCAGACATTCTAAGGAGGGTTGAGGTTTTATTTCCGGGGGTTAGAAAAAAGGAAATCCGAAAAATTGGTGTCGGGATCAGGCCTGCTAGGGTCGGCGGAATACGTCTGGAGCTGGAATTTCGATCCTGGAGAAATAAAGAAACCCCCGTGATCCATAATTATGGACATGGTTCAAACGGAATCAAGACTCATTTCGGTTGTGCTGTGCGAGTCTGCTCTCTTGCTGCTCCTTTTTTACTTTCAGAGTCGAAATTATAAACATAACATTGTTTACATAAAACGTCGTCGTCCTCATACTATTGTACCTTAACCACGTGTGGAAAATTTGACTGCTGTATCGGTGGGTTTCTGTTACGTACCACAAACGTAAATAAATCCGAAGGGTGATTGGCTCCGCTAAAATAAATCATTCAGTGTGATTAATGAGGACTAACGGTCCGAAGCGGCGCTGTCTCGCTCTGTAGTTTACGAAACATACTTACTGCCCGCTAAAAAGAAAAACAAGCAATTTGAACAAAATCGTTGTACTCAAAATCATAGCAATTGTTCGAATTTTGAAAAAACTCAAATTAACTTGCTTTCCTTCTTCATGATTCTAATTCAGTGGTTTTCAACCTTTGTGATGGAGTGGAACCCCTGGGCATTAATTCAACTAACTAATTTACTCGAACCAACACTAATTTGTAAACTTGCGTAACCCCTGGATTGTACTGACGGAACCCCGGCTCAAAACCACTGCTTTGATTATTAGACAAGTTTTCCTTTGCAACCCTCCATGTGACAATCTGGAAACGGGAATTTGTTTGGAATGATATTGGTTTCGGTTGTCGTTTCTAGTACGGTACTATCAGGTCCTGGGAATGTCATCTGCAAAAAATATTCTATATCAGGGTCTTTACCGTGTTTTAGACCCGTAACTACACATCAAATAATATAGCGTACATGAATGACATATGCATTTCTTGTATCACCAGAATTAGTGGCGTAACGAGAAAAGGAGAAGGGAAGCATAAAATACAAAAACCATTCAAAGAGTCTAGCACATTTCAATCACTTAGCGACATTCGTTTTTTTACTAAAAGGCGACGTTAAAATGGGGGGGGAGGCATAGCATAATGACCCCATCCCCTAAATACGCTACTGGCCAGAATATCACAGAATCGCAGTTGTTGCACCAGATTACATTTGTATTTGAGAAACATTAATTATTTACTTGAATAAAAAACCCTCTCCATTTTCCGTCAATTGGGCTTTCAAACTTCACGGTGTAGGTGAGATTTCCAGTTTCGACGACGTCATAATGGTGCCACAATACCGGCTGGGGGATTTTCCCTCCATTAGGATCGCTAGCGTTGGCAATAACTAGCCTGAAATCTCGCCTAAAAGAAAATATCTTCTAAAATCAAATCTTCATTACACTAGCGATGTTGCGCCGAAGCGTGTGACTGGTAACAGGGTCCATCTCCGCGGCTCAGCGCCTGAGCAACACTCCTCCGAAGAATCGTCGCAGCGGTGGCGAGACACTGTGTCCGATTTGACCGGTCCGGGAATTAAACCCCAGACCACCAGCACCGATAACGATGTACTTAACTAGGGATTTAAAAAGCCGGTAATATCTTGTAAACCAGAGCGAATTGCAATAAATAGAAGACCTTGCCTGATATCGGATATCGTTTCGGCACTCCAAGCTCGGATAAGAACGGGTTTCGTATCTACTGATACATCAATACCGCCTCCAGTGGCTGTATTGTATAAACTCCACGAAGCTTTTGGCAACTTGAAGCCCTTAAAACGGTAAAAAAGAAAACCATAAATGCTCGCAATGTTTTTGTCTGGTTGCTGACTAAGAAGCGAATCTTAAAAAAGCTTTACCACTATACCATAATTTTGGCTACTTTTTTGCTTTGGCTTTTCAAATAGACCCAAAAGTAAATCAAAAATAAAAAGGTTATTCCTCAATGCTTTTTCACCAAGCCCAACATCAAAATATCCTTGTTCACGATTAAACCAAGAACCAGTAAATGCCTAAATCCTTAATCAATCCGTTACAGTAGTATCAACGAGGCTGCATTGCAAAGTTTTAAAAAAGTTGAACAAAAATTTGTCTGGTATTTTGCGATGTGATAACGCCACTTTACGGTAGGCGTAGAGGTCAAAGGCACCGCTAACGCTACGTAGGTACGGGATTAGATTCTCGGGCCGGTCATAATGGACGCAGAGTCGCCAAAGTTGCGATGTTTCTTCAGAGCTGTGTTGCCTAGGAGGTGAACCTCGCCACTGGTTATACGTTTCGGTGTAATACCGCGGGTATATTGAAGATTTGATTTTGATAACGGCTAGTTTCGTAGAATTGGATTTTTCAAAAATCTAGGCAAGGGTTTTCATCCAAAGCCTTTTTTTGAGTTTACACATTAGAATCGACAAAAGATAGTTACATGTCCAATTTATGTAGGCTTTAAGCCCACATTGATGTGGGCTTGTTGCTGTGGGCTTTCTGCATCACAATCAAGTTTTTGATGTGATAATTTAAAAAAGTGATTATGACATCAAGCCTACATGAATTTGGACTTAAAGCCTCCATAAATTGGACATGTGGACTGGGTAAGTGAATGCCAAATTTTAACCCCAAACGATTTGAGTTTGCGAGCGCCTTAGCGCATCAAGGCTCGTCATTACGGAAAGGCTGCGAAGAACTGGTATGTATAACAAATTATACCTTATTTGCTGAATTTTAATTCATTAAACCATAAAGGAATAGCAATTCAGCCAGGTTTCCAAGAAAAAGGCAGAATGGTTAGGAGCATCGGTTTTACGACGGCCATGACCGCAAAGTTGGCGGTTCAACTCCCACCCAAGCCTCGTTGTTGCGTCCTGTGATAAGATGCTTCACGATAGTTATCTCTGCTTGGTGGAATCTGACAAGCAGCAAATGAAAGAAGTCAGAAGCAAAACTCGAAAACAAAGGAAATTCCTATAAGCTAGTCTGGATTCTTCCTGTACAGGGCATCTGTCGCTTTCTCCTGGCAGGATGAAAATGAAAAAATCAAACATTTTTTCGCTACCTTCATAACAGCTAAGTAGAACGACTGCATATTGAATGCCACTTGCATCTCGTGGCCAACACAAGTATGTTCAGCATTTGGAAGCATGTTCACATACGATGGTCCTTGCATAGAAGAGAAATAGTAATGTGAATCATCCGGCAGAAAATATTCATCTCCGGCTGAACTGGTAATGAATTTCGGCATCGTCAGTCGGTCCGCATAAGCTGCAAAAGGTGGTTATTTTGGTAAATCCCAATCAAGGCTTCTTAAAAAAGTCCACAAAAAAAAAGGAAAGAAAAAATCTCAAAAAAGAAGGCTTTCTCAAAGAAGTGAGTATAGACTACCGTAACTTTACCTTTTTACGTGCGATTTGTCTTATTTTTTACAATTTACTGATATCTGCAATAAAATTTCTAATCCAAAAAAATAATCGAATCCCCTGCAGTATAGGCTACTGTGGTTCTCAGCCATTTACCAAACCTGCGTAGAAAAATTTTTTCTTGCGCCCCCACCTCCTTCTTACATTAGATACCTCGTTCTTTGGGTAAACTGTGACTGATTTCTTGCTTGCGTTTTTGTCAAGAAAAAGCGAAAAGTTTCCCATACATTGATCCACGAATCGATTATAAGAGTTTAAGTTATAGCAATTTCGCAATTTTCAGGTTGGGTAATATCTTTTTCGTTTCAGTGAAGTTAAAAATCTGACGCAGAAATAATCATCGGATCTTTTGTAAGAACAAATCTTGGGTGGGATTTAAACCAATGTCTTCACAACAATGACCGTTGTAAAAACGATGCTCCAAGTCTCCATATAGCCGATAATTCCAGTCAGCTTACTCAATGGGTCTGTAATTGCTTGCATGGCCGCCATGTTTGGATTATCCAATTCTTTAGTAACATCTTCTTCGTAAAAAGCCGACATCGCCCACGACCACCCTCCATAAGCTCGGTAGTGATGATGCAGATTCTAAAAAGAAATTAGTAAAAGCTTTTGACCAGCCGGTAGCACTCGCTATCGGTGCAGGAGGTCTGGGGTTCGATTACCGAGCCGGTCAAATCGGCACAGTGTCGCCAACGGATCGCCACCGCTGCGACGTTTCTTCGGAGTGGTGCTGCCCAGGCGCTCGTTACACGCTTCGGCGTAATACCGCCAGTATAATGAAGATTTGATTCTAAAAAATGTACTTTTATCACAGATTGTAAAATTGTAGATCAAGTAACGGCGGTAGACAGAAACAACATAAAATTCAAGCTGCACTCGGGGCCTACGGGTGTCTGAGACTTTGCTTGTAGTCCTATTTCATGATTAAAAAGGCAAACTTTGTAAAACTACTACTGAAAGTAAGCCTTGCCTCCAAAAAAATTTGCTGGCCACTGAGAGTAGCAGAAGCCACTACGGCACATCAATATTCAAAATCGCTCCAGCTGTATGCAAATAGTGTTGTTCAAATCGGAATTTAAAACTTTTCAAGGACGAAATTCATAAAAAACATTTAACGAAATTTTGTCGACAAAAATTTAGTCATCCCATACATCAGAGCGTTTCAGATCAAACCATCAAAAAAACAAAAAATCCTGCCAACGAATGCAAAAATTTGCAATACAAACATTTGCAGAGTAGCCCAGTTGTTACTCACATCGCTATCGGTGCGGAAGATCTGGGGTTCAATTCCAGGGCCGGTCGAATCGGATGCAGTGTCGCCAACGGTTCTCCACCGCTGCGACGTGTCTTTAGAGCCGTTTTGCCCAGACGCTAAGCCACGGAGATTGACCCCGCCACTCGTTACACGCTTCGGCAAAATACCGCGAGTATAATGAAGGTTTGATTTTTGATTTAGAGATAATCAACTTGTAAATTTTTACTTTCGCTAGGTTCAGATCATCAAAGACGATTGGAGTTATGCATTTCACTCTCTTGTTATCGACTGCTCCAGTGAGCCAAGTTGTCCATCCTCGCTGAAATGACAAATAGCTTAGTATGATTATTTATTGCTCATACAAAAGCCAAAACACCAACTATAAATGACAAGCTTATCTCCATCACGCTATGTAAGTCTCAACTACCAGTAATTGGTTTACAAAACTCACTTTAGTTGTTTTACTTGAGGAAGAACGGTTTAAAATCTTTGCAGTGATCTTTAGCAAACTGGAATAATGACTCTTTAAGTTGAAACAGTGCACTTACTTTTAATCACTTCAGAACATGAGACAGTTGCTTAATATTCAAGTAACATAGGGCCTATATAACTGAGTGCAGCATTAAATAAAGAGCTAAGGAAAAAAAATTGGAAAAATTATTTTTCGCCTACAGACCTGTGGCCAAGCGGAAAAAACTTCACTATCGGTGCGGGAGGTCTGAGGTTCGATTCTCGAGCCGCTTAAATCGGATACAGTATCACAACGCCTGGCCACCACTGCGACGCTTCTTCGGAGCTGCGTTGCCCAGGCACTAAACCGCGGAGATGGACCCCGTCACCCGTCACATGCTTCGGCGTAATATTACGAGTAATGAGTACAACAAATTTTCTTAATTCTGTACCGGTACCTTGGAAGCGCCTCCCACGCAATAATTTTCGATCACGCGTCCAAACGTTGCGTTAACGAAATGGGTCACTGTGTCCATGCCCTTCACAGCAGATTTGACCATGGGCAGTTGGGACAGATAATCTGGTTTAGACGGGTCATCGAAAAAATGATGCCATGTATACGCAAGAATGTCGTTTTCCCCCCGGCTTTTATTTCTTGGATCGTCTTTGAATTTTATGTGCTGGTTAGGGACTTGTTTTAAACATCCGACAATGCTGTAAAACAAAAACAAGTTTAAAGAAGTATAAATCAATAATTTAGCATCGAAAGTCAATGATTTTTTGTGTAGCAAATCAAAACTTAGTGCATGATGCGAACCAGGGATAATCAGTATGCTTTATTACGACATCAGTTAAAATCAAAAAAATAAATCTTCAATATTCTCGCGGTATCACACCGAAGCGTGTAACGAGTGGCGGGGGCATCTCTGAGGCTTAGCACCTGGGCAACACAGCTCCGAAGAAACGTCGCAGCGGTGGCGAGTCGTTGGCGACACTTATCCTGTTCACATGTCCAATTTTCAATGCTTTAGTCCCACGGTTCTTAGTTTTAGTTTTTACATCATTATAGCCAATTTTTTGATGTCATAGTTACAAAAAGTGATTATGTCATCAAGAAATTGATTATGATGCAGAAACTAGAACAGCGAGCCTAAAGCTCACTAAAATTGGACATGTGGACAGAGTAAGTGCCTCTTTGATCGAACTCAGCAATAGCGACAAAAAGCATAACATATCCAATTGGAGAAAACGAAAAAACTTGGCTAACATCTACTGCATGAATTTCGACACAAATCGCTTGGCCGCGACCATTCTTACCTTTTCGATCCGTCAGCAATGATTCCAGTCAATAATATGAAAGGATCGCTGACATCCGGAGTTTCTTCCGGATGATCGTTTGCGTCTCCATCAATGAAGAGAAATCCGGAGTTAGTAAGCGCGGGATCAATCTTATCCGGAACATGAATAACAAGAAAATGCCACCAAACTGAGCGGTCCACTTCCGCGTCTACATACAATAAGTGAAATCAAGGAGAGGACAAAAATATTTTTAAGAGGGGCGATCTTGATTGTCCTGCAGAGAGTTGGGGTCAATATTTTCTAAAAGCCAAATCGTGTCTATTAAAACACTGTATATGCAGAAGTACAGTAGTTGTTCAGTAAAGTTTAAAAAGGGACCAAGGGTGTACGTGGAAATTTAATAAGGGGGGTGGGGGGCTGCATTTTTTCTTAAACCAAAAAGAACACCTTTGATTTTGTCATACCTGTCAGCCATCTTTGTGACGTCATATTGATAAGGTAAGAAGTTCTTCCTGGTGATTTATAAGTCCAATCATGGAGCACAGTGTAACTGTACATCCCGTCATCTTTCCACACGTAATCGTCGAGCGGAGTTGAATTCACAAAAACAACTCCGCACAAAAAAACAAAGAATACCTTCAAATGCAAAGAGCAGCTCAGTTGTTTTTGTTTAGCACATTGCTATTGATGCCGGAAGGTTTGGGGTACAATTCCCGAACCGTTCAAATCAGACGTTGCGTCGCCAACGGCTCGCCACCGCTGCGACGTTCTTTCGCAGCTGGTTATCCAGGCGCTAAGCTGTCCGCTTAGTAATCGTCAAGCGGAGTTAAATTTACAAAAACTACTCCGAAGCAATATATTAAGAGAAGCTGTAAAGAAAAAATTCCAAACTTTGTAGCACTTCCATTAAAAATTGTCAACCAACAATTGTAGGACAATTAATTTACAAATCACATGCTTTGACCACCGCGCGTAGCCCATGGGCCAAAATAAGTTCAGAGATTTTTAATGACTTTAGGTTAGTTTAAAGCTCAATTGCCTGTTTTCGAGTACAAATACCACTATTTTTTGAGTTCGAGTTGGCAAAAATGACCGAGTGTTTCAAGTAGCGTACGCCAATCTACAATACACTCAACCCACATTGAAGACTTGAGAAGCCAAAACTCAAAGTGAATAGCAAACTGCATTCCTTGTAACCAGTCATGGGCACGATAAACTTTTCCGCACTAAAGCAATAACGATAATCGATAATTTCAAAAATGCCCAGGGCGATACCGATAAATCTCAATTTCTTAAAGCAATATCGGTAATCGATAAATTATCGCCGATGAATTTTACCGATAAATGTTGCGGTAAACTTTTAATTTGTCTGACGAAGTTTTTTTTGTGAGTCAAATAATTATTGCAAAGAAGTTTTCCTAAAATTTTCAAGAAAGGAGAAAAGTTCACGAACTCTACCGCGGCATTAAACAAAACAAAAAGAGATTTTTTAAATTGCAACAAGACTTTATGAACACCGTATATTTTTTCACAGCGCCAACACATTACTGTGTGCATAAAGAATCGTTTATCGCGATAATTTATTGGCGATAACAAAATATATTACAAAAGCGATATCGGTAATCAATAAACCCAAACTATTTTGAGCGATAATGATAATCGGTAATAAATTATCGCTGAGAAATTATCTCGATATCTCCAGGAGCGTATTTAGGGGGGCATTGGGCCATGGCCCCTCTTTTGACTCTGCCTTTTAATAAAAAAGAACAAGTAATGGTGCCAAGTGACTGAAATATGCCAGACTCTTTTGATGGCTTCTGTAGCTTAGGGCCAGGGGCGGATACAGGGGGATAGAATGAGGGGTATGCAATATGCATTCTCCCACCAGCCATTTTATAAACATTTGTGATGTATACAATTTTTTCATAATTTCGAACCGCTTCGATAGCGATAAGCCTTATGTCTTAAGGACGCATAATCGAAAATTTGCGCACAAAATGCGTCATATTTGGCGAAGCACTCAAAATTAGGGTCAAAAATTTTTAACAAAATTTGCCTCAAAATGCACTAAAATAACCATTACAGTATGCAAATTTTCAAAAATTTTCCAGGAAAGCATTGCCCCGGACCCTTCTAGAGCGGTTCTTGTTTCTTAATCAGCTTCAAATTTGTTTTGCCGAAAAAAAAATATATATGGAAAGTATGGCCCCCCCTTTTAAAATTTCTCGCTACGCCACTGCTCATCCCTGCTTGCAACGCATAGTACTTTACAGAGAACTTTATATGCTGTGCTTAATGTCTTCTTTATAAATCATACGAAGCCAAGATTATTTTACTTTAAGCAGACAAATAGCTGTGATAAAATTACTTCCTGTTACACAATGAACATGGGACGAAAATAGTTTAAAGAGGAAAAATGAAGTCACAAAAAATTCTCAAAAGTGGACCTTTTGATAACCTAGATTCAGCCGTCATCATCAGCAATATAAGCAAGGCAGTACAAAACTGAAACACTTTATGCTTACAAAGTCACAATTGCATCTGATGATGACAGCAGCATTTATGTTGTCGAAACGTCCAGTTTCGAGAGGTAATGTGGCTTTATTTTTGCTTACTTACTTTTATATTTTTCATCCTTTCCTGTCAACGTTTAACCATAAGTCTACTGCGTTCCCTTACTACTGCTGCAAATAAAGCACCTTTGCAGCAAACAATTGCAATGTAAACGTTTATAAATCATTGATCTAATTCAACAAAAGTGACAAAGCAAATTCTCAAACTGGCTGCGGTTTTTTCGTTCGACTGGAGTGATAGGACACTTAAGTCCTTTAAAATTCTAAAACATTTTGGGCAGGGCCGGCGTCAAGAGGGAGCCTGGACCCCCAATCGACATGCTTGCCCTCCCCCCCAATAAATAAGCTTACTCTTTTGAAAACAGCGGCTTTTGTGCTTAATTTCAAACTTTGACTCTTGGGCAGGGATGGGCAACCCCTGGCACGCGTGCCGAATTTGGCACGCGAGCTCGTTTTTCTGGCACGCGAGCCATATGGCCTTTTGATTTCCGGGGGGACGAAAGTTGGACATTAGCGCACGTGATGACTTTTTTTTTGCTCTTCACCTGACTTTGGGACAAAAATTGGACATCAGCGGACGTGATAACCTTTTTTTTGTTCTTCACCGATATTTTCAAGGAAGAATGCCAACTGTCAGTTGGCACGCGGAAAAATTTGGCTGATGATTTTAGCCGATTTTGGGATGCAGATCGAAAAAGGTTGCCCATCCCTGCTCTAGGGGGTCCGGGGGCATGCTCCTCCGAAAAAAATTAAAAATTTTTTTCATGCTGTAGTAGTTATTTCAATGCTTTTGGAATAATTTTCCGACAAATTTTGTTTAAATTTTTGATCCTAATTCTAGTGCTTTGCCAAATATGATGCATTTTGTTCGCACATTTTCGATTATGCGAGTTTAAGGCGTGAGGCTGGCCGCTATTGAAAAGGTTCGAAATTATGGAAAAATTGCATATATACATCAAAACGTTTTTGAAAATGTCTGGTGTGAGGACACCTATATCCTAGCCCCCTGGTCATAAGCTAAAGAAACCATCAAAAGAGTCAGGCATATTTCAGTCACTTGGCACCATTAACTTCGTTCTTTTTTTACTAAATAGCAGAGTCAAAAAAAAGGGGGGGGGGCATGGCACAGTACCCCCATCCTAAAAACGCTTACCAACTAATTTGAAGGTCAAATTAGATAATCCACCGGTTGGTTAGCTCGGCTGTGAAAACATTGTTTTCGGTGATGGAAATCTGGGGTTTCATTCCCGGATTGGTCAAATCGGACAGGTCTAGGGTTCGAATTCCGGGTTCCCCACTTGTTACACGCTTCGGCCTAATATCGCGAGTATAATGAAGATTTGATTTTTATTTAAATAACCTATCGATTTGGTGTTTGCTTTAAGCGTTAAAACTGGAAGAGATATTATTGTTTTGGAGCTCGGAAAATTTCACCTGATATTAACCACGCGGAGATGCTTGCAGAAGACAATAGTTTGCGAAAAATGTTTTTACGCAGTAGAAAAACAACTAAAAAAAAGAAACGGAAATCGAAATCTAAAAGCAAAGACACCATCTCCAAAAGCTCCAATATCAAGGCATGGCCTTGCGGTAATGCGGGCGGTTTACCCATCCTTCAAGATGGGTTTCATTCATGGAAGAATTTTGAGTTGCGTTGCTATTTTAAGCGGTCCACTATCTTTACAAAATATTGTCACATTCCAATCTTGCCCCGGAGGTTGTGACACAAGATCAGCCCCGGAGGCTGTCACTCAAGATCGTTAGGTTTTTATTTTACATGCAGGACCTCTCACCGGTAGTCCTATTATACCTGCATGGGTTAATGCACTGCGGATTGACGTGTTGGTGTAAAATTGATTATATTGTTGTATAATTGGTGTAAAATTGCTCATTTGTTGCAGCTCACCACAAATTTAGGGCACATTCAACGAACTAATTCACGCATATTATTAAAAGTTTTTGCATGTTTTGTGAGCTGCTTTTGGTTTTGTTTGCATTCATGTTATGCTTTTTTTCGTTTTGTTTTAGTTTGCAGGTATGCATACCGCTATAACGTGTAACGTTAAAAAGGAGGCCCTCTCGAAGACCCTTAGAGTCACTCCATCGCAGTCTCCTTGACTGTTGTGTTATTTGTGGTATTATCATCTGTCTTTGTGCTTAACTTGAACTCTTATATTGATCCCTGCCAAAAAAGCCACTCGCGCTACCATATAATTGGAAAATAACCTGAAACAAATAAATTCCGCAAATGGCGGAGATTATTTTCAAACTGTTCACCTGAAAATTTAGATGTAATTAGCATAGATAGCAAATGTAAAACAACAAACTCAAACTCACTACAACTGGCGGTGTTGTTGATGGTGTTGTATCCCTGCTGGTGGTGAACTTGCTGCGGCTGCTGCTGCAATGACCACAGCATTACAAGCTTACAGTATTGCACATACACTACCATACAATCGAAAAAGTAGCATCAAGAAACAAATGCGGTAAATAACTGAAATGATTTCAAATTAGCGAACTGAAAACTCAACGGTAAAAAACACGACAATCAAATCGAAAAAAAAAGGCACACCAAAAACATTGACATTAATATACTTCAATAAAGTACAATTGAATAAAAAACTGACACATGTAATTCAATAATTATAAACATGGTAGGCTTATATGTCTGAGGTAAGATATAACGCAACAGTCAACAGCAAACCCAACAAACCCATTCCAAACTTATCACTAGGCATGCATGATCACGCAACTGAAAAACGAAGACATAAAAAATAATTACATAGCATGCATAACAGAGAGTATTCACAAATGATTGAAAGAAAAATACAGAAGTAATTTAGCGTTGCATGCAAAACCAAAGAACGTGTTTAATACTCACCTTTAGTGATTGTGGTGCTGATCCTTCTGGTGCTACTGCTGCTTTTCGCTCCCTTACTATACATGCACTACCATACAATTGAAAGAAGCAAAGAGAAAGAATTACTGCACATATCACAATCAACAAACAATATGGTAAAAATTAAAAGAATGCATTCAAAACTCAATACGCTTTCGTACAGTTGACAAAGTTAAAATAATTAAACAAATATGGCATAGGCCTCATAGGCCTATTATGACAAAACAGTTTTATATATCATGACAAAACAGTTTCATGATGCAAATAAAAGCTGATTACAAAGCACACGCTACTATACAATAGAAAAAGCAAGCACAAATAAATGCAGTGCAGAACGTAACAAATAAGCAATACGGTACAAATCAAACAAATAAACGCAAAAGTCAATGCAGAACCAGTTCTACTGCTGCGCTTCTGCAGCTACTTTCGTTACTGCATTCGTAGCTACTGCCCGAGCTGCTTCCTGAGCTACTGCCACTGCTGCTGCTGTCGACGCTGTTGCTGCATTTCTGCAGCTGCGTCCGTCGCTGCTGCTATAGCTGTTGCCTGAGTTGCTGCCCGGGCTGCTACTGCTACTGTCAGTGTAACTGCTGCTACTGTTACTGTCACTGCTGCTACTGTTACTGTTTCCACTGATACTCCTCTCGACGCTGCTGCTGCGCTTCTGCAGCTGCGTCCATTACTGCTGTTGTAGCTACTGCCCGAGCTACTGTCACTGTTGCTGCTGTCGACGCGGTTGCTGCATTTCTGCAGCTGCGTCAGTCGCTGCTGCTGTAGCTGCTGCCTAAGTTGCTGCTCGGGCTGCTACTATTACTGTTACTGCTGCTACTGTTACTGTTTCCATTGATACTCCTCTCGATTCTGTTGCTCCGCTTCTGTAGCTGCGTCCATTACTGCTGTTGTAGCTACTGCCCGAGCTGCTGCCTGAGCCACTGCCACTGCTGCTGCTGTCGACGCTGTTGCTGTATTTCTGCAGCTGCATCCGTCGCTGCTGCTGGAGCTGCTATCTGAGTTGCTGCCCTGGCTGCTACGACTGTCACAGCTATTCTTGCTGCTGCTGTTCACACACCTTTACTCGCTTACTACTCATGTACTCCCATACAATTGAAAACAGCGTGCATAAACGATTACGCAATCCCATGCAATTAAAAAATGCAAATAAACAAGTAAAGACAACTATTACGGTAAAGCACTGAACAAGTGGAATTATTAAGAGATAAATTGAGAGAATCAAGACTGAGGTGGTTTGGTCATGTGCAAAGGAGACCGGAAGAAGACGTAAGGAGAAAGAAATTACGAATGCAGTTACCAGGTAAGAGACATAGAGGCAGACCCAGCGAAGATAAATGGATGGGTTGAGGACAGAAGTGTAACTGTGAACAGTGTAAGTGACTGGTCAAGTTGGAAAAAAGCAATCTGCTGCGGCGACCCCTAATTGGGATAAGCCGAAAGAAGAAAAAATAAGGTAAAGCACTGCAGGTACTTTTAAATTAATTAAAATTACAAAAGAATTAATATAGCTAGCAAATTCAAATATTGTGCCCAAGACTTGGAAAAAATACCAACGGTATTACTGTTCCTACGAAACTCTTCCTGACTACTGGTACAACTTTACTTGCTGACTAAACCACACATTATGTGCTAACGTAAAATTTTAAAAGCTAGCTTAGCATTTGTGGCTTCACTCCATCTTTATTTGCAATATCAAACTTTTTAAGTCAACGATGATCATTACTATGCCTGCAGCCAATTCATATACTGAAACTGGGCTGCATAGAATCCAGGGCTTGCATCCAGTTTTCAATGCAAATGCTGCCAACTACAGGCAATTCTCCTTATCACGCTACTCACGGTTTACGGATTCACTCCTATGAACGGATGCTGGACCATGGAAAAAAGCCTTTTCCAAATTCTTGCATCCGTTTTCATTTGTATTGATTTCTTCCATCCTTATCCTTCAATGTAGTATAAAAAACGTTAAATTGTTAATTTTTGCATCTCGTTTACTACAATAAAATCTTTGAACTTTTTACTAAAGGCTAAAATTTTGAAAAATATTCGGCAGCATACACCGTACTAAAGTTGGACCGGAACCCTGGTTAGGCATGCCACTTTTAGTACTGGACCGGCCCCGGCCAGGGCATCTTTAATATGGCCGGGGATAATGATAGTAGTAGGCATGTTTAATTGTTTGTCCTCTGTCAAAAGAAAGCGTCAAGGCACGAAACGAGCTCATTTCGGAGCGCAGGCGCTGACAGGCTGAGAAAGCCAAGGCAAAGGCCCTGGAGCTCACGCAGGTGGAGCGTGACCTATTTTTTCAAAGGATGAACCTGTTAGCGACTCTTTTGTTAAATATGAAGAACGCCTTTTAAACGACCTTTTTTCAGAGGATGCTCTTTGGTCATGGCTATTTTGCTCCGCGGCGGCCCAAGAATCCTCTCAGCGGCCATGCTTAAGAGTGCCTTTTGCCTGTCTACCACTGCAGCATGGTGGGATCCCGATAAGGCCCAACACATTAACAAGAAAACTTGCCGTTTGCCGACTTGTTTTCCAAACTGTCCTTTTAATGCCAAGCGGCAAACAGAGAAGCTGGAATTTTAAAAAATCAACTTTGTTATCTGGGATGTTTTTCTTTCAGCGTTTATGTGGCGCTTCAGTTTGATGAAATCTTCATAAGGAAATATAAACTCGCAGTAAATCTCAAAACTGGACGTTTCGACAACATAAATTCAGATGTTTATTCAGTGGAAGCAAAGCAGTACAAAACTGAAAGGAAAACCGAAGAAAAAACAAAACTTTCAGTTTTGCCTTGCTTTGCTTACCGGTACACTGCTGATGATGACAATTGAAACTATGTTGTTGAAACGTCCAGTTTTGCGATTTACTGCTTTTTTTCTTCCTTAAGCTATTTTCGTTCCATATTCATTGTTTTCCAAATCTTCACTGTACAGAGGGAACGCAGTTATTATTACGTATTATTATTACAGGTAGGCTATTAGTATTATCCACTCGGCCATCTGGGCGTAATAATTTCCGTTGGTACCTTTACAGCAAGTTAATCGGCAAGTGCGCATTTGATACTTAATGTTTGAAAAGCGCTGACATTCAACAATGTTTTCTGAGCTGTATACTCAGACATAGTGCCAGCCATATCTCCCGCTTTTTCACGGGCGAGCGGGTTTGGCAAAGAGGGTTTTTACAGGTTCTTGTAGGCTGCAGAGCTGATATAGTTACAAACTTACAAACCACAAGTAAAAAATCCTTCTCGGCATATATATTGTCTCGAGTAAATATCGGTCACACAAACTTGCACTGATGAAACTCGAAAGGTCGAAATAGCATTCACTTTCTGCAGTTAATTTCAAAGTGCTTTTACACCGCTGCATGCTTAAAGACCGTCACATCTTACCTGAGCGAAGAATTTTTTTCGTAGCAGCTTGGACCAAGAGATTCTTAGCTGTTAGCTGCGATAAACAAATTCGAAAGTCAAAGAAAACCATCGGAAAACTCTTCTTTTTTAAAGACTTTTTACGCTAAAGCTGCAAATCATTCAAAGGCAAGGGAAATTTGTCAAAAAATATTCATTGTTTAGTCCTCTTATAATTTTTAGACCTTTCTGTCGTCATAATCAACTTTTGCAACATAATGCATCAGTGTTAATTAGTGGTTTAACCTTGTTGGACAAGGTTAAAAGTGCAGATATCCGTGAAGCTCTAAACATCAAATCGCTGTTCCTCCGTCAGAAAAGATCGCAACTGCTTTGGTTTGTAGGCTTGTAGCCTACAAGTGACACGAATGTACCAGGAAAGAACAGCCAAAAACTGCTCTGTTCTATACCATTTCATCGAAGGCCCGAAGGCCGTCCATGAACGCGATGGCGAGAATACGTTGAAACTTGCGTTTGTCTCGCCTTGGCATCCGTACAGAGCATCTATTCTTTGTCGCAGAAAATCGAGATGCTTGGAGGCTCCAACTCAAGCAGCTGTCCCCGCAACGCCCCTACGATAAGCGGGTCTAGAAAAGTAAGTAAGCAGGCTAATTTTAATTAACAGCTCAGATGGCCGAGTGGTATAGAGCGTCTGTCTCTTGAGCTGTAGACTCGGATTTGATTCCGAGTCGGGTCAATCCAATGACTTTAAAATTGGTATTCACAGCTTCCCTGCTTGACGCTCAGCATTGAAGGGACAGTGTGAAGAACAAGCCGGCAAGTTTGCTTGTTGTGCCGTTTGGAAAGGCACTTAGCGGGATTCCCCTATCTTGGTGTGGTAGACAGATGGCTGGCAACTCCTAAGCGAGCTCGTATAGCGCTTTGATCGCTTTCTCGTGATAAGAGGATAAATATGCAACTAACTAATTAATTGGACTCTCAGTTTTTTGAAGAAGCATTTTTATTTTTCGTTGTGGTTTGTAAGCGTCATATAAGTTGTAGGTTAAAGTGCGTAGTGATTTAGTTCCTGAATGACTTCAATGTTGTACTCGTTAAGTTTTTTGATTTCCCTTCCTTTATAATTGCGTTTTGACTTTGTTATAGTACAAAACAATCAAAATCAAATCTTTATTATACTCGCGGCAGAGCCAACGCCAAAGCAGTCGACTTAGGGGGCCAAGCATTTATCTGGGGGGGCTAAAGTTTGAAATTAAGCACAAAATCCGCTGTCTTCAAAAGTAAAAGCAAGTTAACTGGGGGGGCCAAGCATATCAAATGGGGGGGAGGCCCCCCTGGCCGCCGGCCCTGACTCGCGGTATTACGCCGAAACGTGTAACGAGTGGCGGAGTTCATCTCGGCGGCGTAGCGCATGGGCAACACAGCTCCGAAGAAACGTCACTGCGGTGACGAACCATTGGCGACACTGTGTCCGATTTGACAGGCCAGGGAATCGAACCCCAGATCTCCCACGCCGATAGCATATATGTCTTAACAACTGAGCTAACCTGCCCGTAACAAGTAATTTTACTTTTAAAAAATTGTTTGTGCACAACTGTTTAACGGTAAAACAGAAGAAACTCTACAAAAAACTAATAATTATAGTGATCAAATTATTTTCAATTATTGAGCTCTCCAGGCACTTGAATCGTATCACAACAAGAAATGACAAAGCTTATCAATCATATCCTTAACTGAAATTTCAAGTGCATTTTGTTGACAAGAACACTGATATTTGAGAGATATCGAGTTGACCGCAGAAATCTAGCGATCGATAGAGAAAAGCTCGCGTCCGCATGTTGATTTGCAGAACATATAGCGGAAACATGCAAATGTTATTGTTATGGCTAGTTATAATTATTAATATAGGTGAGTATGGTGAAACACAATTTATGACTGCGTCTCATAAAAAGACGTAAATGCACGTGAATTGACAGTTGTAAAAAAGAGCATGATAATTTTGCAAGAGTGTCACAAATGCAAAAGCGCAAGTATGTATATTCATAAATGCAAGAGTAAGTATACATTTTTGCGAGAGTGATACGGCAAAGGCAGAAAAATTGGTTCTTCATGATGTGAAATACATCATTTTAAAACGATGATTTTCAACTGGGATTCCAGAATTCCGCCAGTACAATTCAGGGGTTTTGCAAGCCTACATTCAAACCTGGAAATGTACAGGGTGTTCAAAAAGTCTCGGGGCACATTTGAAGTCCCTATATCTCCTTAACTACGAATCGTAGACAAGATAAATGTGGTGCTATTTCAAGATTTTTGTAAGGTTATTGATTAAGCTTTTTGTAAGTTTTAAATCCTTAATAGTTTCCGAGATATTCAATGTCAGAAATTAATGTACCCAAGATTTTTGAAACACCCTGTGTATTGTTTTTATCATATCGTGTGCACATTCTATTTCGTTGTAAATAATGCAAAATGGTGCGCTATTACGCATAATGTTACGCATGTCCTGTAGTTTTTATTGTAATTAAACCTGAGTATGAGTCATTTCATTTTTTTTTTTTTTTCTATCAATCCAATGCTTTTTTGCATAAGACATTTGATTGTTACGTTCCTTAGCCTGTGGAATGTTGAACCTCCCGGAAATCAAACCCAGACCTTCCGCATCGATAACAACAGAGCTATTCGAACGGTATTGAAACCGGCGCTTTTTAAAGTTAACTTGATGTCTCTCTTGGCCGAAGCTATACGCTTCAAAGGATCTAGGTGATTTTTTTGCTCTGCCTGTTCGAAGAAACAAACTATCAATGTTGTTCAGGATCATGTCGAGGTCAAGAATGCGATTCAATTTTGACCGGAAGTGGCGTCATCAAGAGCGAAGGTCATCCCGGGGGATACCCTTCCAACTTCGATTGCGAATGGATAATTGAAGTAAGAGCAAGGACGTACGCAGAAATTTACTGGGATGGGGGTGGGAAAGAGTTTTCCCACATGAATCTGAGTGATAAAAACTTAATTAGGCCTACTGACTGCTTAAGGACATCTCTATCTCTGGCGAGAGGCAGTTTTTGCATTTCTTTTTTTCACACAATTGTAGCAATATCAAACTATCAATGAGATTTTGTGAAGACTAGGCTTTGAAAGCGCAGGAATGTGTTTGTGGGAATGTATAATGTATATGAATTGAATGTATTTGCTCCACCCCCTTTAAGACTTTTCGCTGCGCCCCCGTGAAAACGGTTATATTATGACATTTCTTTTGAAGGCGAATGACTACGATACGGTCAACATACAATTCATGGACTTTAATATAGAACCCGGGGAAAGCTGTGAATATGATTCTCTTACAATTACATCGAGTGGAAGAGATCAAAAGTAAGCTGGTGTTGCTGTAAATCAACAAAAAACTTGATTTTTTTTTAATAAACTGCTGAGGTAATTTTCAAACTATATTGAACTGAAAATTCAAAGGTAATTGAGGGAGACTGCGAAGTGAGCTTGTGCTCTTCGAGTCAGCTGCCATCCGATGTCAAGTGCGATTGGCTCCAGCCGTGAATCGAACCCGTCGCGTGAAAGCTATAACCTGCGCGCGATACCGCTAGGCCATGTTTCTGACAACAGCGTTCAACAGAACGCGCGACCATTCGGCGCTGGGACATTTAATCCTGGCCCTGATCCAAACACTAGCCCTTAACCCAATCCACGCTGGAAAATCCTGTCTCGGTGCAACAAGCCTATACATCAATGATACGGCGATTGATTAAAACCGTTATTATGGTCCCAGCTTCTTCAAGAATTGGACCGGAATGAATTTAATTTTCTAGTTCTTAATCGATTTTCTGGTGCGCTAGTACAATTGAAAGTATGAAGGGCAAAATGAGTTAAAGTATGGTAGTCCTGAAAGCGTTAGCCTATTGAAATCATCTACTCTTAAGGCTATGAGTGGCGTGGTAGTTCGAAGCGTCGTTTTTACGACGATCATGATCGCAAGGTTGATAGTTCAACTCCCACCCAAATTTCGTTGATACGTCCTTGGATAAGATGCTTCACGATAATTGTCTCTTAAGTTAGCCTAGAAGCAAAACTGAACCGGAAAACTCGGAAACAAAGGAAACTCCTAACCGAGTATGGATTTGTCCTATGTATACCGCCTACGTCGCTTTCTCGTGACAGGGAGATAAAAATGAAGAAATCAATCAAAGCAAATGATAAAAGCGTCAAAATCATTGCACTTTATGCCGACAGTTAATCATTGATTGTAAAGCTAATCATTGATTGTAATTCATTGGTGTAATTTTTTCTAGTTTTTGAATGGTGTTAATAGGTAAATCTATGCCGCTGGTTTGACTATAAGTCGTATTATCATCATTGAAATAATTTGTTTAGACAACTTATCAAAAACTTACACTTAAAAAAATTCATAGTGTTCGTCAGTTACGCGTAAGTTGACAAAAGATTAAAAGGCTGAAGAATATAGTAGGACCCTGGGCTATTGAGGTTGAAACTCTGGGTTTGACTTTGATGTAGGTTCCACAAACCCATAGCTACCAGTGACTTGTATCGCTGTGGCATTCTCTGCGCTGGTAGCTAGCTCAGAAGTAGCCCCATAATATGGCGATTCCCCCTCTCTAAAATGCCCATGACAACTGTTAAATTGCTAGTGTGGTTTGAGTCAAGTTATGAATTAAAATAGACTCATTATTTGCTGTAAAATATACCCCGCACACCACTAAGCAAAAATTGCCCCCAGCTATCGGCTGAGACGCTAGTTCGCGGAGGTTGTTAATAAATCAATCCAAAGCAGTGATATGCATCGTCCTATGAAACGAGAATAACGATAGTTTCTGAAATCTAGACTGATTTTTTTATTGTTTAAAGTTGGGTAAAAGCTCTCAGCATTTTCCAACGCACTTTAAACTTTGATCGCTTGGGAATTTTTTCGATCTAAACTTATATGTTCTACTTTAAATGTATGATGATACTTGACTGATTTATTTTTCCACTTCAGAGAATAACTTCACTGTCAAGTGAAAGAATTAATTTTCAAACAAAATGTTGGCAGGGACCGGTCGGTTAGCTCAGTTGCCATCACATTTTTATCGGTGCGGGAGGTTTGAGGTTCGAATCCCGGGTTGGTCAGTCGGACACAACGTCGTCAACGGCTTGCTTCTGTAGTGACTTTTCTTCGGAGCTGTGTTGCCAAAGCGCTAAGCCGCGGAGATGGACCCCATACCTCGTTACATGCTTCGGCGTAATACCGCGAATAATGAAGATTTGATTTTTTATATTTTGAAGTGGTGGGAGCTTTAATTGAGAGACAGTACAGTGTTTCACGATTGATATGAAAATCTAAACGATGCCGTTACGATAAAGCTAGCAAAATTAGTGTTTGCATCAATAGCGTGCTTAGGAGACATCGTGCCATGCCTTTCCTTTCAATTTGGCCTTTTAGTAAAAAAGAACAAATATTGTCAAGTGACTGAAATATACCAGACTCTTCTTCTGGCATTTTACGCCACTGCTTCGCACAGCAAACTGATACCGATTCTTGAAGCAATCGAATAAATAACGTGTTCCTTTATTTAAAGCTACAATCCTTGGGTTCGATTCTGAGTAGGGTTAAATCAAAGCTTAAAATTTTTATAGTCTATTTACACCTTGTTGCATGCCATTCAACATGGAGAACAAAGCTGCGAGTTCGCTAGCATTGTAATCGAGTTCAAATTCGAGTTTACTAAGAATTTGCTAGCCGGGTTCTAGGTCAAGTTCTTTATTTTTAACTTTGCAAGTTTGAGTAGAGTAATTTTTACAGAGTTTATTCTAAGTTCGAGTAGGTTTTATCGGGTTTAGGCGAAGTTTGAGTTCAGACATTTTTTATTTTGAAGTTCGAGTTCGACAAAAAAAAAACTGAGTTCAATGATTTTGGGTTCGCAACTCTGATGGAGTACATACCAAGTTGCAGAATTACAAGCTTAAAAATCTTTGCAACAATAGTGGGTCCTTAGCAGCTTTTCAAATTCAAAGTCACCGCTTTACATTGGAGCTATTTTGCTTTCTGAAGAAGTATCAAATACATTGAATGAAACCAAACAATATAAATCCAACAATATACAGTAAACGTCATAACCTGGCAAGAAACGAAAGCATCTGATGACAAAAAGGTTTAAATTTTACATGTTTCAGTTTGTAGTAGACCGGCCAGTTTGCTCAGTTGCTGAGCACATCGCTATCTGTGCGGGAGTTTTGGAGTTCAATCCTCGGGTCATTCAAGTCAAACATGGTGTCGTTCACGGCTCGCCAGTCGCCACCGCTGCAACGTTTCTTTGGAGCTGTGCTGCCCAGGCGCTAAGTCGCGGAGATGGACCCCGCCACTCGTTACACGCTTCGGCGTAATACCAAGAGTAGGCCTATAATGAAGATTAGATTTTAAGTTCTCAGTAGAGCTCTCATTTGTATATTTACAACAAATTATGCAGATATTGTGGGGATAAATTAAGCAAGGTTGGAAACAATGGAAGCCTGCAACTAAAAGGAAGAGTGATTTTGAGGATGGTTACAGACGATTCTGTCAATCTACGAGGAATATCTCTACAATTTCAAGGTGATATACTTCCGTCAAATAGCGTATTTAGGAAAGAACGTTGCACCATGACCCCCCTTTTTTTGACTTTGCCTTTTAATAAAAGGAGTGCAGATGTCGGCTAATTGACTTACACATGCCAGGCTCTTTTAATGGCTTTTGTAATTTATGTTCTCTTTTTTCAAATTTCTAGCTACTCTACAGCTTCCATCTGCTTAATGTCGACTTAGCGAAAGAGCTATGAATATATTTCTAAGCTGTTTAAAACGTAGAAGAATACTAGAGAGCTATTCAAGCCAGACTTTTCACTCATAAGAATGTGGATGTTTCGCTTTCTAAATAGCTTTTCTGTAAAACAATGTGTAAGCAATGCTTGCTGAAAAAAGTTCCCATTTTAGACCTCAAATTAGAAATCAAATCTTCATTATACCTTACTCGCATTATTACGCCGAATCGTGTAACGAGTGGCGGGGCCCATCTCCGCGGTTTAGCGCCTGGGCAATGCAGCTCCGGAAAAACATCGCAGCGGTGGCAAGTAGTTGGCGACACTGTGTCTGATTTGACCGGTCCGGAAATCGAACCCACACCTCCTGAGCTGATAGCGATGTTCTTAACAGCTGAGCTAACCGGTTGGTCTTCTTTCAGACCTATTCAAATCAAGGCAAACAAGCAAAAACTAGTCAATTCAATCAAACAGTGCATAAAGTTAGTTATGGCTTTACATACAATGTGTTTTATATAGTTATCCCCGGGGAGCCCCCTCCTACAACTCCCCCACTAACGACTCCCCCAACAACTACTCCCATTCCAGGAACAACATGTGAAGATGAACCGTGTCAAAACGGAGCTGATTGCGAGATGCTCTCAGATACGGAGTTTATATGTTTTTGCCTCGATGGCTTCGAAGGGGATCTCTGTGAGATAAGTATGTTTGTTTATTTAATCTTTTGAATTTCTCGGACAACCTCAAACCAGGAATGCGAACTCGCCGAACACAGCTTTTTTGCCGAACTTGAAAAAGCTGATTGAGTTTTGAACTTTATCCTAAACTTGACAAAAAATTGCTTAAATTTGGCCTAAGCTCGATAAAAACTACTTGAACTTGGCAGGAAATCGGTAAAAATTACTTGAACTCGAACTTAAACTCCCAAAATAAAACATGAAGAACTTGAACTGACTTCACTACCAAACTAACTAAACTACAAAAAAGCAGAAGCAGACAACACCAACGCCGTCTTGCATCACGAAAGGAAGGATACAAGCGAGGATAAGAATAATACTTGACTTTCAGCAATGTAATTACTTGGGTTTGTACAGACTTACACTGTTGACAAAGAAGGAAAGGCATATTTTTTGATCACTGGTGCGTTCCGCAACCAGAAAAATTTTGAAAATCCTTACATTGATTTTGAGGCTGTTTAGTCGGAGCTAGTCTGATGAGATCTAACAAGATCGAAGCAGCGGCTATCAGAGGAATGTTGTAAAATATTTCATCAATTTTAGACATAGATGACTGCGCGTCTAATCCATGTGAAAACGGAGGAACTTGTATCGACGGGATTGACTTCTGGGATTGTGAATGTGTCGAAGGATATGTTGGAAAAACATGTGGTATAGGTAAAAACATACCTTTTCTCGCATTTGATTGGCTATATACACCACCGCTTCGCAGACGTTCGAATGTGCTCAAAAGACCAGAATTTGCTTCTCGTTCTCCTTTTGACGCAATTACTCACTGACGAGTGCGTCACGAAAAGCTTCTGGGACAAACACTTTTTTCGAAGCTACACAAAAGAGTTATGACAGAGTGATGCAGCCTAACGCGAAATCAGATTTTTTCAAAGCTATTCTTAAATAGAAACACTGTGTTTTCATGCACAATAACGGTACCAGGGTTGCTTTTCGAAAAAATTTAAAAGTTTTGCATAGCCTAGCTCTATTGTTAAGTATACGCTGTGGGTACTGGAGGTTCGGGGTTCGATTCCCGAGTCAGTCAAATTTGGACACAAGTCGTCGTGACGTTTCTTTAGATCTGCAGCCCACGCGCTAAGCCACGGAGATGAATCCTACCGCTCGTTACAGGCTTCTGCGTGATACGTAATGAAGATTTGATTTTGATACAATGAAGATTTGATTTTGACTTCGTTTCTATCATAATCTTATAAAATTGTTAAAAACTGTTGTCTGCTTGGGTTATGTTATAACTTGATAGTTAG
The DNA here is from genome assembly GCA_964006365.1 of Trididemnum miniatum. Lineage (NCBI taxonomy): Eukaryota > Metazoa > Chordata > Ascidiacea > Aplousobranchia > Didemnidae > Trididemnum > Trididemnum miniatum. The sequence continues at coordinate 4,726,099 of OZ023241.1, forward strand.
AATGGTAGCCGGGAAACGGGGGTTTTATTCCCGGTCGGGTCACATTAAAGACATAAAGATAGTATTCGCAGCTTTCGCGCCAGGCACAAGCGGAAGTGCGAAGGGTTTTGTGTACGTGTTGTTTGTCATGTATGTCCATTAGCTGCGTACAATTTACCTTTTACAGTAGGTTCAACATACACTATGCGGCAGATCTCATGAAAACAATTCCGCTTAATTCAGTCAGTGTTTCTACTAAGAATTCGTATTGTATGTAGTTATATATTTATCCTCCTATCACGAAAAAGTGATCGAAGCGCCATAACAAGCTCGCTCAGAAGTTGCCAGCCACCTGTCTATCTCACCAAGATAAGGGAATCCCGCTAAGTGCCTTTCGGAAGTATACTTGCCGGCTTGTTTTCCACACTGTCCCTTTGATGCTGAGCGTCAAGCAAGGAAGCTGTGAATACCAATTTTAAAGTCGTTGGTTTGACCCGACTTGGAATCAAACCAAAGTCTACAGCTCTAGAGGTGGATGCTCTAACCACTTGGCCTTCTGAGCTGTTATGCTGTAAAAATGCGAATACCGACTGATTTACTTGTTACCGGAACCAAAGTCGCTAGAAGTTCTTAAGAAAACTGTCAATGCATTTCAGATTACAATGAATGCCGATCAAACCCTTGTCAAAATAATGCGACTTGCGAAGACCGAATCGGCTCGTATTACTGCAATTGTTTGAGAGGATGGACAGGAGAGGACTGCTCAATAGACATTGACGAGTGTACTCCGAATCCGTGCCAGAACTATGGAGTGTGTGAAGATCACTTGGGTTACCATACTTGCATTTGCCACCCTAAATTTACGGGTCCAAACTGTACAATACGTACGTGTCAGTTGGTTGCCCCTAAATTTAACAAAATTTGCAGTCAGTTCTGTTTCGGGTTTGCAATTTTTGCCGGTTAATAATACAAGCTCTATTGGCTACAAGATATCACTTGCATAAATTACCTCGGCCCTTAGTTCATGGTTCTTAACCTTTTTAGAGCATCGTACACTTAAAACATGTTATGAAACCGATGAATCACTTTATAAGAAATATGGCCGATATAAAATGAAGTGCAAATTGTTATACCAAAACCCGTATGTGTGCGCCTACTTGGAAAAATAATCCTCTTAAAACCCTTTTGCGAAGCTTTTAAGAGTTCATGTACCCCAGGTTTAAAAACCCTTGCTTTAGATATTGGTATGGCCCATCTACTCATTTTGCAAGCTTTTATCATGACGAATTTTCAACTCTTTTCCGTTTTCAGCTATTGAAACAACAACAATACAGCAAACATTTGCTGTCACTACCACCACACCTTATAAAGAAACAACGACTACTACTCCGTTTACCACTCTTCCACAAGTTACAACGCAGATGGAAACAATTCAGGCAACTACAGCAACAGCCGTTGTGGACGTACCTACACCTCCAACCACTACACTTAACCAAAAACAAAAAAAAGTGACAACTGATGTTGTTGATGCTGTTTTAAAAGGAAATGTAGATCCTTCAAAAAGTATGTTAAATCCATTACAAGGAAATTTACCTACGATTCGAGCAAACAATTTGACAACTACTTTAACTACATCTCGTGCTGCAAAAGATGAACTGTCAAATACCACAATGGCAATGAATACTGTCAAACAAGATTCTGAAAACCCAGCAGGTATCCAACCTCGTTTATTGTCATCCGGATTTGGGTGTCTTTTTGATAACTTACCAGGCTTTTGCTTAACTAAAATTTGAAACCTTTACCAATCTTTAAAAATGCAAGCATAATCCCGATGATAAGATGATTATTCAAACACAAAGTGACGAGCAACTAATAGAACAAAACACACAAGAAAATAATTCTTTTTCTAGATTAATAGGTTCACGCATGTTTCTTGTTGTGCTCAATTAAGAATTCTAAGATCAATCAGAAAATAGCATTAGTCGAAAATCAGCTTTCACAGGCATGCATAGTCGCATACGCCACAGCGGGACATGAATTTTAGATTGATTTCTTCATTTTTATCCTCCTGCCACGAGAAAGCGGCGGAGACGCTCTACAGATTTGGCAAAAAGACACTTCTTATTTTTTTCAAATTTCCTGATGGTTAGGCCTACTGCAAAAGCAAGCCAATAAGCTTTTGTTTTCAAACGAAACTTTTGTTATTTCCATCTTTTTTAGATGAAATTCCTAGTAATAGTCAACTTCGTCTGGATACTTTGCTTGGAATACTTGCAGGAGTGATCTTATTTATTGGGATTCTATTGACGGCTTTGTACTTTTATCTCAAAGCATTTTATCCAGAAAGTAAAGTGTGTCCCTCAGCGTCAATTAAAGGTAATGTAAAGATAAAAAAGCAAATCTTCAATATACCCGCGGTATTACGTCGAAGCGTGTTACGAGTGGAGGGGTCCATTTCCGCGATTTATCACCTGGATAACACAACTTCGAAGAAACGTCGCAGCGGTGGCAAGCTGTTGGCGACACTGTGTTTGATTTGAGCGAACCGGGAATCAAACCCCACACTTCCGGCAACCGATGACAATGCCTTGAAAACTCAGCCAACCGGTAGTTTAGCGTTAAATTTGTTTTGAAACTAAATCTGCTACAATTTATTCTCAATGTTTTTTGCAGATTTCAAAGCAAAGGGTTCTGTTGGAGAAAAATCTCTGAGTCCAACATCAACTGACAGCGGAATTTTGCCTGATACTGAAGGACAAACTGTGGCAGCAATTTCCACAGAAAGTGAAGCCAAAATAACAGAAAACAAACAAAACAAAACATCGCCGAACAAAAACGAATTTCAAAGTCAAGATGCTAAAAAGACAGAAACGGAAAACTCCTATAAAAATGATGTCACAAACTTGCCCGGCTTGTTCTCTCCAAGACCATCTCCTATCACGTCACCAACGATGCTACCACCTCTAAAAGAAGAATTGAAACTTATTGACGAGCAAGGAAATCAAATAAAAGCAAATTTGTCACCCCCTATCTTTCAACCTTCTACTTACAAAAATTTTACACCTGCAGCGACTGTGTTTACTTTTTCAAAGCCAACAACTTCGAACAAGCCAAGCATTAAGAGAAAGCGAAAGATGTCTCATAAAGCGCGGGGACCGAGACCTAAAACTGCTGCTTTAAGTTCAACACGAATGCAGTCAGACTCGCAAATAGTAAATAATCAATCAAAATCAAGCACCACTTTGTCATTTCAAACACGGTTAAGAGCAAACACACCAGAGGTTAGCGGTTCATCACATCCTCTTGAACAAAACAAAATCAATAGCTATTTTGGTTTCAACCGTCATCTAAGAACTTTTCAACCTTCAAACTCAAGTGCCAATGAAAGTTTTTCAAAAAAATCGTCGCCAGAAATTAATTTTGATAAACCTCCTTTCTTTCTGTCTCAATCGAACAAAAAACCTCAACTACATTTATCCCTTATCGAAAGAAGCCCTGTGGCGGACCGTAAAGGTGATGCGCTACCCAAGCATAATCTGTGGTGTCCAAGTTCAATGCAAGAACCGATATCCCCCCCTTCAGCACTCATGTACAGCCCAAATTATCAAAACATAGAATTTTCCAACAGAAGTACAATTGTTACCCCACCAGCAAGCCATGTGCCAGCGCATTCCATAGAAGAAGCATTTGAAAGTCGCAATCCAAGAGCATTTACATTGCATCGACGCCAGAAACTTTCGCCCATAAACGATTCGTTTCGCGGATATCATGCTAACAGATGAAAAACTATCGAAATTTCGTGACTAATTTCCTCAAGATGACACCGCAACCCCACGATAGAAAACAGCAAACAGTTGATAAAAAGCATACCCGGTATTCATAGAATTTCGGACTCTGTGGAAGATATCTCCATTAACTGTGAATGCGATTTCGCACAAAAAATCGGATGAAAATCGAATTTTCTTCAACACCCACCGGCTTTAGCATAATAATTCCTTGAAGCATTTTGTGCTTCTATCCAAATTAATTATTTTTTTTTTACTACAGCTCGAAGATTCTCAGTTAATTACAGCTCAGATGGCCGAGTGGTAAGAGCGTTCGCTTCGGAGCTGTAGACTTAGGTTTGATTTCTGGTTGGGTCAAATCAACAACTTTAAAATTGGTATTCAAAGCTTCCCTGCTTGACGCTCAGCATTAAAGGGACAGTGGGGAAAACAAGCCGTCAAGTTTGCTTGTTGTGCCGTTGGGAAAGGCACTCAGTGCGGTTCCCCCATTTTGGTGTGGTAGACAGATGGCTGGCTACTCCTAAACGAGCTCGTAGATAGGAGGATAGATAAGCAACTTAATTTCAGTCAATAGGGTACCGACGTGAAGTTTTTGTAAAGTTTATTTGGTTTCATAGGTAGCATTTACGAGATTTTTAAATCAAAAACTTTCATTCGCTCAGAGTAGGCTTACACCACCAGGCTATTTCGGCCTTATGCTACTTAAGATTTACCAATAATTTCAATCGTATTTGCTTCTTCAAACGTGTGGACCAAAGTACGCACAACTTCGTTTACGCACGTTGCATGGGCAGGGTTCGAAATATCGATTAAAAATCGATATTCTCTACTTTTTCGTCATCGAATGCAAAAATTCTCTACTTTTTGTTCGTTATCGATTGGGGTTTTTCCCTACTTTTTTGCATGGTAAATCGATATTAATTTATCGATACTTTTTTTTTTCTGAATAAGTTCTTTCAAAAGTTTTAATTTTTTGTTATTTTTAGTACCTTATCTGATTTTTGTGGTGTTTGCAGGTAAATATTTTACTTTACATCCGCATAAGAACAGTTAGCGTGGGGAAAATTCCGTATGCACTGCCATTTTTTATTTCATTCCAAAACATAACACGAGAAAACGTTTGCTTAACGTTTGGTCACTTGGTATCGCTTTGTAGAAGGCAGGTCAGGGCCCAGCAGTCCAGGGCCAGACAGTCCAATGCAGTTGTGAAGCTAATAAAGTAGTTCTTAAATTTTTTTTAGCCAAATTTTTTTATATTTAAAAGATTACATCTGATACTGGTAGAAATACTTTTGTATTTCGAACATTGTAGCAAAGGTTTATTAGTCAACAGCATTTGCAGTAGGGTAAAAAGTATTTAAGAAAAAAAGTGTTATTTCATCTTTTTCATAGTGAAACGTGAGTAAGCCTTCTGGTATTCCTGTTTTAAACTGCCCATCATAATATGCTATGTATGGGGCGCCGTTTGAAAAAAATAACTATTCGTTCTGTAAACCATGTTTTTTGGGCTTATTTAAACCATAGTTTGTCCGATATATACATTGAAAATATCTTAGGCTACTTATATATCGGACAAATGGTACTCCAAGTCGGACCAAAACACACGCGCAAAATAAGTCAGACAAAATCGTTTTTTCCAAACGGCGGATTTGACCGATATATATGTCGGAAATATCCGGTGACACGTCCCAGTGTAGCCGGCGCCCCATAGCTATGCCTTCGACACCGACATTCTCCACTTTGCCTAACCTGAAGCCAAGCCCCCCCATTAGCATTAACACATGTTGACGCTGTCAACTAAGTCAGAGAAAAGTATCGATTTGACGCTATCGATTGATCGATATTCTCTACTTTTTATTTTTGTTATCGAATGTAGGAATTCGCTACTTTTTTTTGAGTTATCGAATTATTCTTTACTTTTTCATTATCGATTTCCAACCCTGTGCATGGTACACGACACTTCCTTATACGTACGCTGTCAAATCCGCTTAGCTTCAGTTGAGTAAGTGGTGCTGAATGGTTTTAGACCCAGCCATTGATGTTGTAGTTGCACCTCACCATACTTCCGATTTGAAAAGTATACGTTGACCAAAATGACTGGTTTCTTCATTTAGGATAGGCTATGCGCTTTAACTTCCAGTGGCCTTCACTAGTCACATGCCTACGCTAGAGATAGCACAAACTGACTCTTTTGCAACCCAGACCGCCCATGACCCGGAACTTCTTGCTCAAAAGCGGTAACCGACCCGGCAACTCATCCCCAAAGTAAAGCCGGGCCTGCCTAAAACCCATTCTTTTATGAACGCTGAACCACATTCAACAGGAAAGTGAAAAAAGATAGGGATTTAAAAATTGGTAGCGGCTCGTCAGCGGCACAATTAGAAACAAAAGTTAAAGCCGGGCCGTTAGCGGCAAGGATGTGGAAGCGGTCATATTTTGATGGAAGCGGAATCGCGAAAAATATGCCGCTTCCGCATCATTCAAAAAAGCACACTGTGAATAACTTATTGAACATTATATTTTATTCAATTTATTGGACATTATTTCGCAATGTTAAATTCGCGTGGATGCCAGATCTCACTATAGGCCATTAGGCCTACTCTTCGCTTGATTTTTAGATAGAAGGCCTACTAACGTAGAATCGCTTTTTTTAAGTCAGGCGAGCGTATTTAGGAGGGGGGAAAGGGGGCATTGGCCAATATGTCACCTCTCCGGTCCTACCCTCTTAACTCTGTCTTTCAGTAACAAATAACAAAATTTATGGTGCCCAGTGACTGAAATATGCCGGGCTTATTTGATGGTTGTTGTTTTTGTAGCTTATGTTTAAGGGCGGATCCAGGGAGGTAGGATAAGGGGTATGCCTCCTCCCACCAGCCATTTTGGAAAATGTTTTTAATGTACACAATTTTTCCATAGTTTCGAGCCTTTCTTGTTTCTCAATCAGCTTTAAATTAGTTCTGCTGAAAAAAAAAAAAAATGCTTGAAAACATTGTGAAAATTATGTCCCCTCTACTCCGTTAAAAATTCTTGCTACGCCACTGAGTGCTGTGTATCCACATTTTTCTAATGAAGGGAGTAAGTTTCGTAGCAAAGTTGCAGTGTTGGAAAAAAAGCTGCGGTTCACGCCATTGGCTACCAACGCACTGGTCGTGTTTTACTAGCAAAATTTTGGTGAATTTTTGGGAAGCGGAAGCTGTTTGCAAATATACCGCTTCCACATCCCGGTTAGCGGACCACTAAAAAGACCGGTCAACGACTTGTTAGCGGGTCTCTTAGCGGCCACTTCCATCTGTAGCTTACGTTGTCACCAACTACTGTTTCAGGGAGGGGACGCGTTGTCGCGCTTTCGTTACGATTGATTTAGCCTACTAGCAGATCCGAAGTCGCAACAAGTTAGAATCAGAATCGGGCCATGGGTTCTTGCAATCATATCCGTAATTAGAACAACGGTTCGACCTGACGATGTTAGTGAAGGCGCACCTTTTCAACATGGCCGATTATCATTTCCGTTCTTTCTCTTCCTCAGTAGCACTTGTTCTAATTGCCAGTGCCAGTTACAGGGTTTTCTGTGCATCTAGGTTGTCAGCGACAAGGGCGTAATAAATCAGCTTTGACAAAGAGAAACGTAACTACAAGCTTGGTAGGAAATCTACGGCATTCCTAAATATGAAACCATGCCAGAGGTGTCGAAAGTATTCACCAGAACCGGAATGGAGTTAAATTCAACGTCAAAACCGGAGTTGAAGCCGGATTTGACTGATTTCTTACGTCACTAAGTCATTGTCGTGAAAATCAACTAAGTCAAGCTTGAAAACGAGAGAAATAGGAGGCAACACCGCAGGAGTTATGACTTCTGGCCTTTCCCGGAGCATCACTTCTCTACAAAACAGCAGTCGCACAAAAGCTACTTCTTGTTTGCTTACTAACATTAATTACATTCAGCAAAACGTTACAAAATATATTTTTAAGTAATGACTGCAAATGAAGCACGAGTGATACAAAAAAAACGAAAACTAGCTGCGCAAACAGCTCACATTGGATTTCAAAGCCTATTGAAAAAATTATACGTTGTTTTTTTGAAGACTGCGTGTTTCTCATTTAGGGTGGCTGCGCCTCGATGAACGATTTTGTTGTCGTGGTTTTCCTGTGTACCAGTTCAAACAATTTTTATTTCAATCATTTAATGCGTGAATAAATATCAATCAATCAATCACAACTTTTATTTTAAAATAGCGCATGAAAATAAAAAGCACAGAAAAAGGAATAGGCCTATGCAACAAAAACGCAAAACGTTGAAGCTTGGACGTTAAAAGAATTACTGTGCCTTATAGTGGCCCTTAAAAATGAAGCTTTGAAATTCTAACCTCTCACCTTCTCATTTTGTTCCACTTGTGAAAGTGACTTGACCAATTTTTACTTGTAATCATGTTTAGAGGTGGTCCTCGAGCCATCAATTGACAGTGCACTCAGCCATTTTAACAATTACAGCAAGTAACAGGCAAAACTGTTTACTAGAAGTGTGAGATCTCTTATATCATGCAATCAATGACGCAAATTAGGTTTTCCAGTAATATGGAAAGTAGAGCTAAATTGTATCTTATTGATTCTTATCAGTGATGGAGTTCTCGAGACCGGTCTCGAGACACATTTTTGAAAGTCTCGTCTCGGACTTGAACTTCAAGTCTCGGGTCTCGAAACATGAGAAGTCTCGAGACTCAAAATTTTGGTTAGGCGTAGGAGTAGAATTTTAAATTTAACTATTCAATGCAAGCAACGCAAACAAAGATTCGATTGACTTCCTAGGTCTTAACACCTCTTTAATTGCTTTCCAACAATCTCGTTTATTTATTCATTTCGGTGAAATTTTCATTTATTTCCGTCTATGTTTTCAAACTGAGATCGTGAGAAACAAAGTTTTGCCATAAAACCTCAATTTGTGATAATTGGCTACTCAGTAGGAGATAATTGTGATAATTGGCTACCCATGGGAACGTGAGGTCTGCGTTTCGATTCTTGGTCCGGTCAAAATCGGACGCTGTGTCGCTAACGTCTCGCCATCGCTGCGATGTTTCTTTGGTGCAGTGTTGCCCAATGCCCATGCACTAAGCCGCGAGTTTATGAAAGCTTTTATTTTTAAGTTTAATTTAGCAACTCGTTTCGAATTCCTCTAAATTGGTCCACGAGCAGTTTGGTAATGAAACTTAAGAAAATTTGCTTATCTTTGTAATGTATATGTATTATAAGAATATCTTTGCAATACGAGTGACATCTATGTTAGTTATTTTTTGATATTGGATCCGCTCTAAGCTTCAACTGGGGCAACACATATGCCGTATTGTTACGTATATTTTTGTCGAAACGATTCTATATTTTTCTGTTAGCAATTTTATTGAATCTGGAGCAGTGTAGTGTAAATTCAGCTTTATTGTTTTAAGTTACAGCGAATATCAGCAAGGAAGTACCCAGTCAAAAAAATTGCATGGCAATTCCCGGGCTTTTACATGGCCGTGTGTTTCAAGACTTGGCACAGCATGGCTTCCCAAGCAATTGCCAGGTATTTTTTTGACGAAATTCAAATCGTGGCAATTGCCGGGCTTTTACTTGGCGCCAAGTTTGCAACACTTGGCACAACATGGCTTCCCAAGCTATAGCCAGGTGTTTTCTTAAACAGTATCCAAAACTAGGCAATCGCCAGGCTCTTCCATGTTGCCGAGTTTGCAAGACTTGGCACAAAATGACTTACCAAGAAAATGCCAAGTATTTTTTTTACAAACTTCGAAACTTGGCAAAATATAATAAAAAGCCGCCGAGTTTAAAAGACTTGGCAAGCTACAGCAATACAGCATAGCTACAAAGGTGTCTTCTTTAACAAATTTTAAAAGTAGACAATCGCGAATAGCTTTATGCATGGCGCTGAGTACGAAATCTACGAAAGACTTCGCACAGCATAGCTTCCCAAGCAACTGACACGTGTTTTCTTCAACAAAATGGGAATCTGCAAAACGGAATTTATATACATTTCGCCGAGTTTGAAAGACTTGGGGTCAAATAATGCACCAACCTGAATATTTTTTCATACATTAGTATCGCTTTGTATATTAAGAACGCCTTGGGTATTGACGTAAATCTACATCCGGCGATGACAGGGATTTTTCCTTGAGACATAATGGAGCTACCTCTTAACTGTCGTTGCTCTCAGATCACCCTCGGGTAAGGTGTCGCATCTGCTAGCCTCCCTATCTGGGGTTACAGATTCTGGCTCAAATATTGTTCTGTGTAAGTGATAACCATTTTTGTGTGTGTTTTCGTATTAACGTATTGTTATTGCTTCGTTCGTTTTTTTTTTATAAAAAGAAGTGCAGCGCATTAAGATTTTAAACATAAAGGTGCAGCGACCGTGCCTTTTATTTCTTGACTGCGATTTTTTTTTATTATTATTTTCAGGCATGTTTCAACGTATATCGTTTTGTCGCTGTAACCTATTTTCGGCCATTGTTTTTGTTATTCGTTCTTTTTGTTGTTATTTTGGTCGTTAAATAAATATAAACTACTACTAAAGCCTATCGAACGAAGGCTTCACAATTGTTTATCCGCCATCGCTAACCCACTACTTTGCAACTTCAGCGCGGCGTTAAGCTTTACAATTTCTCAGTTTTATGGTAAAGCTGTAACACCATAGTTTTTAAGGCCATGAAATTGAATTTCATTCTTCATATTTGCAGTTATGTATTCATACTTGCGCTTTTGCATTCTTCATATTATTCTTCGACATTGATTTTACTTTTTCGAAAGCAGTGTAATAACAAACGCAGCAAGCAGGCTTGAATGCGAGCCTGCTCTGCAGAACCGATTCTTTTTAAAAAAAGTTCAGCCGAGTGTAAACAAACACCATGAAATTTATTCAATTATTTTTGAACTATGTGGTAAAAATGAAATGCGTAAAAATGAAAAACTTTTCAGTGCTTACAAAATAATTTTTGCTACTAGTACTTTCACTTCCTCATATAAACCGTTCTATTGCAATACGAATCGGCACCAAAGCCAATCTTCAAACTTGAACTTGCAGACACTATCTGCAAACGCAATACAGGGGTTTCCGCAGTTTCTTGTCTATATATTGATTGTGCTGTTGCGTCACGAAGTTCCGCAAAGCTATTTTCGTAATTATATAAATCTCTGTATTCTTGTATTAAATGTTTCTCATACGAGGGAAATCCCCATCCGCCTAACCAATGTTGCATCGCTTAGGTTAGGTCAATTAAGGTCGTTTGCTTCAAAAAACTGGCTGTTCAGCGGCAATATACGAAGACGAAGGAGGTGGTAGTATAGTAGCAAAAAGTAGTCTTCACGAAAAACTCAAGTGAGAAAAGGTTTATCTTGCTTACGAGGAAATATTTACATATACATATATATATAGGTTTTAGTAACTAAGCAAGGTCTAAGAGATGGAAAAAACTGTTTAAACCGTACAACTAGGCTAGTATTTTACGAGCAAGAAAATATTTATGCGCCAATATTCAAAGTTTGGAGGCCTTCAGTAGGGTTGGGGAGACTTGAGTCAGTGACTTGACTCGAGTCGCTAAAAAAATGACTTGACTCGAGTCGCTTCGCGAGAAGACTCGGACTCAACTTTAGTGACTCGACCATCACGACTCGATTGGCCTAGGTAGTACTTTCGAGACCAGTCGAGACTCGACTCGAGTCTGTATGTAAACTGACTCGACTTGACTCGAGTCTGTGGTGCAAATTCACTTGACTCGACTCGATGCACGAAAAGACTCGGACTCGATTCGGGACTCGACATCAATGACGCGAGACTCGACTCGGACTCCACTTCCAGCGACTCGTTCCCAACACTCGCCTTCAGAATTAAAAAAGTATTCTATTACGAAATCAGAGCGGTGCTTATAAATAGGGCAATTTTTTTATAACCTAAAAATGTAAAAAATATGACTTTATATTTTCTAAGATATGACCTTAAATATGACCTAATTTCTACTAGTCTTGATTCTGAAAATAAGCAGTCGAGTTGGAGTGCATCATTTATTTAATGCAGTTGTAAATTTTCGGCAAAGAGGTAGACTTTCTATACCATATTGCAGCAACTGCTAGCAGACTAAATATTGGTAACATTTTATTTAAAAAAAAACTAAACGTTTTCGACCATTCGTTTGGTCCTCTTCAGAGCAATAATTGGTAACTACATTTTAAGCAAAAAATATCCAAATGACAATATTTAAAAAAATATAGTAAATTTTAACATTACTAACAGTAACTCATTATTACACAACAGTAATTCATACTATGAATATTATCACAAATGAAATGACGTATGAATATACAGAAAGTACTAACACAAAACAAAATAAACACTGTACTCAGTTTAGACATACTTGTACTAAAATACATTTAACAGAAAAGATGACCCCCCTGCATACAACTGAGTATTAAGTATAGGATTATGTTTTTTTATTAAAAGAGCTTCTTGAATTTTAGTGCTGTATTCTGTGTTGCATTTTCTAATTACTTTAAAATTTAAAATCTAACACAAACATTGACAATTTTAAAGTAATTAGAAAATGCAACACAGAATACAGCACTAAAATTCAAGAAGCTCTTTTAATAAAAAAACATAATCCTATACTTAATACTCAGTTGTATGCAGGGGGGTCATCTTTTCTGTTAAATGTATTTTAGTACAAGTATGTCTAAACTGAGTACAGTGTTTATTTTGTTTTGTGTTAGTACTTTCTGTATATTCATACGTCATTTCATTTGTGATAATATTCATAGTATGAATTACTGTTGTGTAATAATGAGTTACTGTTAGTAATGTTAAAATTTACTATATTTTTTTAAATATTGTCATTTGGATATTTTTTGCTTAAAATGTAGTAACCAATTATTGCTCTGAAGAGGACCAAACGAATGGTCGAAAACGTTTAGTTTTTTTTTAAATAAAATGTTACCAATATTTAGTCTGCTAGCAGTTGCTGCAATATGGTATATAATGCAGTTGTATTCCATAACCAAGTAAGAATACACATTATGTTTGTAAAAATTACATCCAGGGATCAAAAGGTGTTTAAGAATCGAGGAGCGTTCTACAGAAACTGATGTGGGTTGTGCTCCTTGAAGCAGTGCTACTTCTGCTGGAAAAAGCTCGCTTTTGGATATACTGCTTTATTTGGCATGGGTTTATTTGGATAACGCTTTTGGATATAGCCTACTGCTTTATTTGGAATGGGTCGTCATTAAAACAGAGATTTTGAATAGCTTCCACAGCAGCAACAATCGTGTTTGAGGAATTGGTAATTTCTTCGATTAACACTGCAATTTCTCGGTAGTTACTAAAAATTTGCCTCAGTTCGCAAAGTACATCTGGGGCTGCAATAGCTTCCATTGCTCGCTCCAACAACTTTCCACCATCCTCAAAACTGCTGACTATCTGCTTGACAATTTGAAAGTTTTTCGCATAGAAAAACGATGCCTCTAGCCATGTGCACCATCGAGTCAAAATTGGTTGCGGTGGGGCTGACAAACCGGGTGCAGTAAATAAAGAACGGCGGTCTTTGTTTTTTATCGTTGCTGCCTTTATAGATGAGATCAAATTGTCGGTAGCCTTGAAATGTGCTCGTACATGTTTGTCACATTTTACAACGGTGGCACAAAGCTGTCAAAATAGTTCATTTCAAGGATTGCTGGTAAACTCTTCGGGAAATTGATTGACATATCTCTTCGCTTTTACAGCTTGTGAGTCTGCGGTTTTACCCATTTTGTTTGCTAAAACTTACACTGCACAATAGTCAACTGCAAAAGTCTGCAAAAACTAATTGGTCTAGCAAGGTTGTTTTGAATCTATAATAAAGCTGCAATAAACGTTGAAAAAGTTTACTAAGCTGCTCTTTGATACGATCTTTGTTTTAGTACTACATGTCACTCAACTGAAATTTTACCCCACTATTACTGTATTAGGCTACCAGCTTTAAAAGTGAATTTCTTAGCCTTTTGGTCTCATAAAACTTCTTAACACTTACTTCATTCACATAAATAAGCTACAAACTATCTGCAGATAGTGGGAAATAAGCCTATGCCATAAAACTTTGCACAAGCCTACACCCAGTATATCAAGTTGACTCAGTGACTCAAAAAAAAAAATGGCTAAATGTCTGTCTGTCTGTAGCATGCTGCTCTCCTCGTTGCTACTCTCTCAATCACGTTTCAGTCAGACTTTCAATTGACAAACAACACAATTCGCAAAAACAAAAAATTTCTATGACATCACAAAACCGCAAGTAGTTGCCACAGAGTTGTGAAACTTACAACTTTTGATCTAAATCTAAATCCTTCGCTAACAATCCAAAACTGCATTATATGACCAATGTTGCCATATTTCTAACAGCAATTTATCAAATTTAAGATTCTGTTTTGTTGCTTAAAATTAACTCTGCCGGAAAAAACTACGCTTAAAAAAGTGACGAAATTCGGTGTGCCCTTTTCCTGAGAAAAAATTTTGAATACGCCCCTGACATGAAAAACAAGTTCAAAGGGCTTATTTACGCCCGTTCTCGGGTCTAAACATATTTGATTTAAAAAATTCAACCAAATTGAAATTTACATCCCCCCACCAAAACTTTCTGAATCCGCTCCTGGCTGAGCGTTTTTTTTTCCTGTATAAAACTAGGGGTTCACGAGTAAAAAATTATCACCCTTTTTATCAGTTTTATCTTAAGATTTTTTTTTCGTTTTATAATGTAGACGACTATTCAGTATATTGTGATGAAAACAAAATTCATGTTATTGGCATGCCCAGAAGTAAGGTGGTTCGTTCGACGTACAGGCCATATGATAAATTATCAAAATCGCAACGATGGAGGCGAAAGAAGGAAAGAAATTATCATTCAGAATTTAATGCACCAATTACTCATAATTCAACTTTTCTCTCGGCGGAAACATCGTCGGCTGAAAGCATTTCAAGTTCATCACAAAAGTCTACTACTCTTCCTTCTAGCAAGGAAGAAGATAGTAATAAATGCATCATCATGAATTCTTTGGATAAAAATTCCGCGTCTACTTCTCCCGTAGTTTGTAATGTTAGAACTAATCTTTCAAATGAAGACATTGCAGCTGTGGATAGATGTAATGTGACAGATTCTGGACCCTGCTGTGCTGAAAGCATCAACTTTAAAGCTAAAGAAGTGGCTTTGACAAGAAAGATGTCTCTTAGGCAAGACATCGCCTCTTGGGCACTCCTAGAAAAAAATGTCCCAAAAACAGCCATTGCATCTTTATTAAAAATACTAAGTAGATATCATGAAGAAATTCCTCTATCGGTTGCCAGTCTTTTTCCACCATCAAATTTGCGATATGAATCTATGTTAAAAGGGGAATATGTTCATGTTGCGAACTGGATTGTTTCGTTAAAAAATCTCATTTCCTATCAAGCGCCTGAAACCAACTTGGTACATTTATTAGTTAATGTGGATGGTTTACCTTTATTCAAGAGCTCCCCTAATTACAGATTGTATCCAATTCTTGTAAAAGTTCTTGAAATAAAATCACGGCCTATATGCGTTGGAATTTATTGCTCTAACAAATGTATGGACAGGGAAATGCCACCACCTGACATCTTTTTGAAATCATTTTTGGATGATGTTTAAGTCTTTGGCGGAAGATGGCCTAAAAGTACACGATAAGGTGTACCTCCTGAAAAATTGTGTTACTTACATATGCGATGCTCCTGCTAGAGCTTCGCTAAAATTGATTAAAGGACATTCTGCCTATAACAGTTGCGAAAGATGTACCATCACAGGAGAATATCATGATTATAAAGTATGCTTCATTGGGGAAGGCGAACGCAGAACTGATATATCATTTAAAAATCAAGTTGACGAAATGCACCACAAAGGTGTTTCTGTTTTGGCGCAAAGTGCCGACATGGTGTCAAGCTTTGTACTCGATTCTATGCACATGGTTTATCTCGGCATCGTCAAACGTCTTTTGTCTTGGTGGAAAGGCGTACCAAGGTAAGCCAAGTCAGCTTAATTAGAGAAACTTACATTCCAACTTTTTTTTTGGGTCTAGAAAAATTTTGGGTCTATTTTCCGTTGAATTCCGTTGTCTATTTTTCAGTTGAATTTGAGGGGAAAGTAACGAACAGCAAAGTTGCAGCTTGCACCCGCTGTCCCGTACCTTCACTTTTAATTTATGTTTTGGTTTAGGCAACTGCAAGCTAAGCTTTCAAGAAATAGCTTAGACGAACTATCGAAAGCGATAGAAGATAGCAAACAATACATTCCATCGGAATTTAAAAGAAAAATGAGACCTTTAAAAGACTTAGCTTTCTGGAAAGCTTCCGAATATCGATTGTTCTTGCTGTACTTTGGATGTGTGCCACTCAAAAACCACACAATACTTTCTAAGCCAAGATACGTTCATTTTTTAAAATTATGCATTTCCATAAGATTGATGCATATGTCGAAACTTACCAAAGACGGTATTGATATATGCAAAACGTTTCTGCGTGAGTTTTCCCTTGGTAGTGCGCGCCTTTATGGCAAGTCCTTTGTATCTTACAATGTCCATAGTGTAATGCATTTGACTGACGATTACTTGAGATATGGTTCCCTTGATAGGATTGTTTTCCCTTTGAAAGTTACTTAGGCATTTTGAAGAGTACCGTTCGTAGTGCCTACAAGCCGTTGCAACAAGTAGCGGTTCGAGCATTTCATGAAAATGAAAATATCGTACTTAATGCTTCAGCTTATGACAGATCAAGACCTGTGTTTTTCCACTCTGTATCAAGAGGGGTTACTCTTCCTGTAGACCTATATGAAGAATCAGAAATAACGCATTATCGCTCTGCTAAATTACGTAATGGATTTCTAATCAAACGCAGCTCTGAGAAAGATTAGTGTATTGCTTTTGATAAAAATCGTGTTGGGTTGGTTTGTGACATTATTGACTGCAAAGGCCTAAAATATTTTGTTGTTAATGAGTTGAAAAGTGTTGTTGATTATTTCGTGGAGCCAATTAACTCAATGGCAGCAGGAATTTACCTGGCATCGAGCAAAAGTAAAAATTTTTTGTTGATACCCATTTCACGAGTTAAAGCAAAGTGCTTCTTACTTCCGATTCGCCACAGTAAATGGGTGGCAATTGAAATTCTTCACTCATTGTTGTAAAACGTATTGAGTAATTTAAAGTTACGTGTTTTTTATGTGGTTTTCATGTCTTTCTTGAATTTCTCAGTTTTTAAACTTTTCTAAGCCAGCGTTTCTTATTTTTTTATCTATTTTTTACTTAATTTATTTTTAATAGTTTATTTTTGATAAACATAGATTTTGAGAGTTTTTTTTCATTGGTTTTAGTGAAACCTCTTGTTTTTACTTTAAAACGCTCTGTGCAGCCCCTACTAACAATGTTCACTTTTTTTCTACAGTACTGTATTCTGTAAACTATGAATTTGAGTTTCCAGACATCTGTTTAATTAGTTTTGTTTTTCAGGATTGGAATATAAGATTATAATTCACCTACATTACAGGATAATTTTATAAAAGATGAATACCAAAAATAACAAAAGGATTCGAAATTTTAACCTGGTACAATTTGGCGACGGATCTAATGACATCGTTCCTCGAGAGTGGCTCTTAAACACAGAGTTGTGTAAATGGCCCCCGCAAGAATTAACAAATGACGGAAAAAATAATATCGAAAACCTAGCAAGAAAAAGGGTGACCCCTGACTCGTATTGGAGCACCTGCATTTGCAAAATTTCATGCAGTGCAAGTACGTAGCAAGCATTATTGAAAACCAGTTGCTTTCGTTCAGCTGTAGTACTGTGTGGCGCATAATTTTTCATCCCTATTTTAGCCGAGAATTTTTTATATTTTGTCGGTAGAGTGAAAGCAAATCTTTCTTTTATCGACAAACTATTCGAGATGAGCACTAGACCACTAAAGCGCAACGCGATTCTTTTTAATAAAGTAGTTAATTATGTCAAGATCCACGGCAATTTTCAATAAAACAATGTCATCATTTAGAAACAATGGAAAGATGCATCACCAAAGGCTATGTCGCATTGTCAAATGCTCCTTCCACCAGTACAGAAGAGGAGCCAGAATCAACTGAAACTGCCACTGATGATATAAGAATCAATAGCACATTTTCTGTGCTGTCGAGTGTAGTTGAAGGGTAATTTTATTGTTTATCCATTAATACTAGCAAATAATTTTCGATTCGCCTTAACTTTTTTTTGTTCTTGCTTGTTTTCCAATAAAAGTGCAATGATATTTTTGGCATAACAGCTCAGCATCAAAACAATCATTTATAAAAACAATTGCAAATAGCTACAAAATTTTGTGATCAATTCAAGTTTCATACTTTATAGTTTCTATAACATTTAACGCAGTTACAAATGGATTTCAATGTTGCATAAAAATGTTCTTGCCAGGAATTTTTACCTCAAATTTTCAACGCAGAACAAACTCAACCACAAGCCAAGAGGATTGTTTGCCACAGTTGACGAAATCAAGTCGTAAACGACGGAACGACAACTTTGCCAATGAATTATCGGAAGTAATTCTTCAGCAAAAGTTGATTAAAAATGACGTGAAAACTATCAAGGAGCAATTGATGGGAATTTCCCGCCAGTTGCAACTGTTGTGTGACGCAAATCGTCTTGATGTCGTCTCATCGGAAAATCCCGTGACCTTCGACATAGTTTGTGCGAACACAATGGAAGAGTTAAACACACTACTAGAAAGTTTGCCAGTGAGTAGTTGAGCATTTCGCAATACTAATTGATGCAGTATCAATGGGCATCGCGATATCTAATCGCATTTCGCAATACTAATTGAGAATGCTTCAACTTTGCCTACTTTTACTTATCACTTTTAATATACAGTAAGCTATTTCACCTACATCCAAGGAGATTACTCGGCATTACGTAAGCCATATGCGCCGGAACGTTGGAAGGGCTTGGGAGGGGTAGCTTTTTCAAAGGGCCCTTTTAATACACAGTTATTACTTGCTATCACAGATCCAAACACACACTTCTAGGTTAGGCAGCACGCCCTTTGCTTTCGTTACTATTTGACTGGTTTGCAAAAGGCAGTATTTTGCCCCTCCTTGTCAAGCACAGAAGTTTTAAGCACTTAAGCTTCAATCATTGTTTCGACCCAACTCGGAATCGACCCTGAGCCTACTCCTAAAGCTCTGTATACCACTTCGACCATTTCAGTGATAAAGAATTGCTTGTTCTTTATCACGTGATTTCCTTCATCATATTTATATTTTCAGAATTACGCAGCCGTTGCTCAAATGATAAGCGACGATTCTTTGCCAAATACAATTCGCAACTACCTAAGAACTTTGATGACTAAAACTTTGGTCATGACCTTTTCATGGACTGGCCGGAGTGTTAGAAAAACCGAGAAAAAGAATTGTTTCCGATCCCATAAAATTATGGAACATCTCATGAGTAAGTCTAGTTTATGAAGATGTGGGCCATAGGCGTAGCCAGGGGGGGCCAAAGGGGCCATGGCCCCCCAAATTTCTGACTTTTGTAGCTGACTTTTTAATAATTTTGTGGCGTTCACGAGCAGTAGGCCTATGCAATTACCAGGTCTATAGAGCTGATCACAGACTCATGTTTAATTGTTCATATGGCCGGTACCCTTGTGCTGGCTCGCTCGATTTCTAGTTTACCACCCATTGTTACATCACAGGGATGTTTGCCGGAGCTTTTTATGAGTACTCAAGATTACCTAAGCGTGCGCAGCGCAATCCAAATCACTATAGCGTTACCTTCCAACAACTGTTGAAGCTGAGCGCAGAGGGAAATGTGGGGGATGCATCCCCCCACCAGCCATTTTTAACGATGCTTTGGACGAATACAAGTTCTTCATAATTTCGAACCTCTTCATATGCCTTAGTTGCTTTAAGCGTGCATAATCCAAACCGTGCAAACAAAATGCATCATATTTGGTGAAACAGTCAGAATTAGAGGCCAAAAATATGAACAAACTTTGCCTGAAAATTGTTCCCCCCTTGGATCCGCCGCTGGCTACAATCACTCACAAGAGTATCTCGGACAAAATTGAGGTTTAGGAGCTTTGGTGCGGCAATATGTTAGGGCTCGTGGTAAAATTAATAAAAAAATGTGTTGTAAATGTATAAGAGCTCGCGACCCGTACGCCCCTGTGGGAAGGCGTGCTCCTTGGTTAAGAATCCCTGCATTAGATGCACAGGACTTAAAGGCACACGTTTCAGTAGTAAAGTAAGTTCTTTACCAGAAAGTTTCACAAATATTTTCTCATGTCACGTGTTTTAACAATACGTGAAGTTTCTGCAAGTGCCGGCCGCTTGCGGCCCGCGGGCCGTAGTTTGCCCACCCCTGACCTAAACAATTAGCCTATCCACATGTACAATTGATGTGGGCTTGTTGTTGTGGACTTTATGTCTTAATCACTTTTTTAAATTATGACATCAAAAGTTGATTGTGTTGCAGAAAGCCCACAGCAACAAGCCCACATAAATTGAACATGTAGACAGGCTAAATGTGCGCTTGAACCCGCTGTCCCGTACTTTTACCCTGACGCTACATTAAAAGATCAGCCTGCACAAGCGAGGAAAACTTGGAAAGACTGAAGTGATACTTAGAAACTGCACTAAGTGCACATCGATTTCACAAAGCAAAATTACAACGGTTTTTACGACGCATGAACGTGTCGATCAATATGTGATTCGTGAAATGTTACAACAGTTTACAAAAATATTTTTTTAATTTTTAGATGTTTTGAAGTGCAGCTCTTACAAGTCTACACCTGTGAAAGAAATCGCCAAACACCTGAAAATTATCCTGCCTCAGGCAAAAGATTGGGAAGGTGGAAGACAGAGCCGCCAGCACAATAATTCATAAGCGTGGTGCATATGTTGAGATCCAGAAACGGAACAATCGTTTTTTTGTTGATTTTGTTTAGTTTTGTTGGTTTCGAAAGCCTTGTTTGAATTTTCTTATGATGTGATTTTTAAACGTTTTAATTATTTTACACTTTTCAATGATAATTTTTTTTTTTTGATAATTTTCTATAATAATAATAAAAAAATTCTATGATGATAATTTTCTATCACAATAAATTCTGTGGTGTTAGCTATGATAATTTGTCATATTTTCTAGTTAATGAAAAAATGTTGCTATATTTTTTTGTGTTATTGATGATTTGCGTGAAATTTTTATGTCATCGTTTTTTTTTTTTTTTGGTAACAGCAGTATTGCGGATTTCCTCGTTGAATATAGTTTATATAAAGAATAAATCGCAGTCTATTTTGCAGTACTTGGATTAATCGTAAATGTTTACATCTATACAGGTATATTTTAATTCTTTCGAGATATATAGACTTAAAAAAAGCATCCGTATAGAACCTTTTTATTGCGCTTTTAAGTGCTATAGCTGTAAGCTGACTAAAACACAGTTCTCAATAAAATTCAATCATACATGTACATGATTCGTAAAAAAATGATAAACTAGCAGGTTTTTCTTTTCTGCCCAGATTACAAAAATTTCCTGGCACAACCCGACTTGAATGGCTGAGTTAAACCTGTAGCCTACACTGGGAGCCATGCATGACCGATATCATTTCTAACTATAGGCTACTGTTGTATATTATTAATCGCTGGGCACATACCACCTGGCAGTGCTTGTCTCGCTGCATGTGTTGGCCTACGTCAACAGGCCATTTTTGACCATCGTTGTGTACGTCAATACCGATCACTGGGCAAGCACTGGCTCTATCCGGGCTGCACTTGGTTTCCCAAGTCGAGCCTGCCGGGTGCCTTATTAGATCTGTTCCATTTTCGGACCATCGCCCTGTGATTTTAGTCGCTCGACAAACACTAGGTGTAGCTGGGCTGCGCTTGGTTTGCCTAGTCAAGCCTGCCGGGTGCCTTATCAGGCCGGTTTTATTTTCGGACCATCGCCGTATGATTCTAGTTGCTTGGCAAACACTAGGTCTAGCAGGGCTGCGCTTGGTTTGCCAAGTCTAGCCTGCCGGGTGCCTTATCAGGCCGGTTTCATTTCCCGACCATCGCCCGGTGTTTTTACTTGGCAATCACTTGGCGTGCGCGAGGCCCACCTTGGCCCGCCGCGTAAGGGCCAAGGTGGGCCATGCAGTATAACACACATGGCCATGTGTTTTTTTTTTGATTGGGTATTGGAAAAGGATCGGAAAATGGAGCCGGAACATCCGATCAGCCCGGAGTCGGATCATCCGATCAGTCCAGTATTGTGAACTTTCTTTCGCCGCAGCTGAATTTTAGCCAGCAACATCCGCGACAAAAATCTATTTCCCACTCGATCGTCAAGAATTTGGTAGTGGGATGCTCGTTACCGCTGTCAATTGTAGAAATTGATCACTTTCGTTGTTTCATGGCTGATCTTGAACCAAGGTAATCGTCAATGCAAAAAGCTTACATTAATTTTTTATTACCAGTACCAGGATTAATCACATGTAGTGCAAGGCCGATATAAAATATAAAAAAGAATACCTTTAAACTGTTTTTAAAGTGAACTATTTCAAAGAACATAACGAATTATATTTTTTGTTCACCAGATACAATCCAATCGCAAGATCGACAATAACAAAAAAAACTTTACCAGATATGCAGGAAACACTGAAAAAGAAAATTTTAAACATGCTCTCACAGCAAAAATCAGTTTCCTTGACAGTAGATATATGGAGCGACCGAACAATGCACGGCTACCTAGAAATTACCGCACATTTTGCTAGAAAAGAAGTAACTTCACCAGCAGGGAAGAAGCTCTGGTCGTTGCTGCTAAAATTTCGGCGTTTCCTTGGTTCCCATACTGTTGAAAGCATAGGGTTGGCTTTCGAAGAAGTGTTGGGGAATTTGAAATAAAGGACAAAGTGACCTATGTGGTAACGGACAATACTGCAAACATGAGAGCAGTATTCAAGACTCAATTTCCCACTGTGAAAACTGAGGCGGACAACGACCATGACGAGTTGGGAGAAGTGGACGATGATATCTTTCAAAGATTATCTGAAGCGGATGAATCAGATATGCAAGCAGCAGTTGAGAAAACTACAAGGCGAAGAATTTCCTGCTTTGCCCACTCCTTGCAGCTAGTCGTCGCTGATGGCTTGAAAGAAGCTAGAAATTTGTCCGCTCCTTTATCGAAAGCAAGCCGTCTTTCAACTCTGCCATTCAGCGCTTTGCATTCGTCCCATTCAGCGCTTTGCATTCGTCATGAACGGACGTGTTTAACAGACGGCAGCGTGCAATCAGCAGCAAAATCTCAGAACCATTTTTGCACGACTAGTGAAATAGAGACTGTAAGCTGATACTGACACTATGTCTGATAAACTAAACAAGAAGCTGGACAAAGTTTTAGAAGCTATTTCAATGCTAACATCGAGAATTGATAATCTAGAAAAAACTTTGTTAACCGTTGGAGCTCGAATAAACGAATTAGAAAAAAAAAGTAACGAGAAATTCGAAGATATACATATCTGCTTAAATTCTAAAACTGACAAAGATGAAGTGGAAGAATTGAAAATAAGATTATCAATACTCGAAGAAAAGAACAAGCAACTAGAAACTACAGCAGTTATGAAAGAGTCTTACGAGAAAAGGTTTAACATTCTGATCCATGGTATACCAGAAAACAGTGATAACCCGTGGGAAGCCCCGATTGAAACTTTAGATGAATTCACAACTTCATGAATGAAGGGCTCAAAATTTCGAACCCTATGGCAATCCAGTTAGCAGATTATCACCGTTTACCACAAAGGCCACTATTCAAAGATGGTGTTAGAGTAAATCGTCCTATTACAATAAAGTTAATGAACGCGGCAGATAAAAGACATATATTTGCCAATGTAAAACACCTGAAGAGTTACAATCAAAATAAAAAGATGTTGAATCATAGCATGGTTTATATAACCGATCATCTGCCTAAGTTGTTTCAAGAAGAGCGTAAATTGTTGATGCCATACTTTAAAAAAGCCAAGAGTTTGAAGAAAAAAACCATCTGGAGAGCAGAAAATGGCCACTATTACTTGTATGTGGATAATGTCAAAGTAGACATTCCAACAATATCAGATGATAAAAGCTGTTCGTCAACAAACGATATTTTCCCGTGAAACTAGAATGTGTTCGTTGGATTGGCATGAATCGTTTCATACTTGCGTTATCTCTATACCTGTTTCATTCGATTGAAAATCTGCCTTCCTATAGGACTACGCTTTAGTTTTGTTTGTTGTGCACTAAACTACACTACATAATACGCACACTTAGCAAACGATGTTACTTATACCGTAGTACTTTGGGAATATATCTGTAAATTTGTCGATAATGTCTTGAATCTTTTATTTTTCATACCATACCCTATGGTAAACTGTAACTTGAGATGTAAACTAAATTTTAGCTAAATTGATTACTTTAAGACTACATGAGTCTCGACATCGTTTGAAGATTGTCATGACAGTGATAGCAGTGAAACATCACGAGAATTGCGGGACGATTTCGCTCGGCTTACTGTGGTTTTGAAGGGCAATGCAATTCAAATCTGGGCGTTGCTATTTGAAATTAACAAGGTTTGCGCCGCGAGCTGATTGCTTAGTGTGCTGCGTGTATCGTTTCCAACGTTTTACTCATTTGAGCTTGCAGACTCTTTGGTGAGTACTGAGTAGTATGTTTGAAGTTTTTCTTTATTATCGCGAATTTATTCTTTAAAATTGCATACTACACCTCGATATTACCTCATTGTCACTAATGTCAAAGGCCATAGCGTCTGCTGATTGCCTGCACTGTTGCTGTACATTTTTCGTTTGCCTTGTTTATATGTTTGCTAATGATTTCCTTGTCCCCTCGGGTCAAGCAGCCTCTCCTTCAGAACAAGCAGATCCTGACAATGATAACCTACCCGATATATTATATCAGTCATTACATACTAATGTAACTCCCTGCAGAACTCATGACCTCGGTGATCAACAGTTTGTAAACAATGACTCCTCACATTTCATTATACATCTCAACATAAGTTCTTTGCGAGCCCATTTTGATGAACTAAAAGAATTTCTCTCAAATTTCTCAAGTCCCCCTTCCATAATATTTATCTCTGAAACTCGGATAAATGTTGAACCTCTTTTTAATGTTAACTTACCTGGCTATACCTTTCTTCACATTCCATCAAACACTAGAGCCGGCGGTGTTGGTGCATATTTTTTAAATAACTTAAATGTTGTTAATAAAGACGGGTTTGGTCTTGATGTTCAAGGATGTGAAAATCTATGGTTTGACGTAAAATTTCCAGGACAAAAGCAAAAATACACCTTCGCAGTAATATATCGTCACCCACACAATAATACATCTGAATTTACAAGTGCATTGGACGAAACATTAAATATTCTAGATAAAACAAAATCAAACAAGGTATATATATTGGGTGATATGAACTTAGATTTAAACCCCAATAATTTATCAATTAGTGCCTTGGAGTACCTTAGAACGTTACAAAGTCACGCGTATTTTTCAGTAATTACTGAACCAACTCGTGTCACTGCAACCTCAAAAACTTGCATTGATCATATATTGACAAATGACAGTAGATCTTTGATAAAACCTGGCGTCTTTTCATATAAAATCTCCGATCACTATCCGATTTTTTTAACTATCACCAACTTGAATCGAAACAAAACTAATGCTAAGGACAATTATTCCTATCGCAATATTAACTCAATTAATGGTGTCAACTTCCGTACTGATTTGGAAACTGCCCTAAACCCCATTCTAGTTGATATAAATAAATCAACTGTAACGCACCAAAAAATTGATGAATGCTTTTCTAGACTAGTAAAAAGCATTTCTGATGTCATTGACATCCATGCTCCAATCATCATTGCGTCGCGTAAACAGCGACGCCTGCAACAAAATCCGTGGTTAACAAAAGGCTTGTTGGTTTCAATCAAAAATAAACAAAAATTATTCAAAACCTGCTTCTTGCAAGGTAATGACTTTCAAAAAAACTTTTATAAAAAATACGCCAACAAGCTTACCAGAATAAAAGCCCTATCAAAAAAAATGTATTATATTGAAGCCTTTTCACAAAGAAAAAACAATCCTTGGAGAGTTGTGGAAACTGATTAAATCAGTTATTCCATCTAAAAAAACAGCCCACCAACCTAGAAAACTGCTTATTGAAAATAGAGTTATAGAAGACCCTACTGAAATTGCTCAACATTTTAACAATTATTTTTCGGAAATTGGCAAAAAAATTGCACAAAATTCTACTGATAATACTACTAATGATACCTTTAAAAAATATTTGAAGAAATCTGTAATTCACACCATAATGTTAGATCCCCCCCAACCAATCGAAATCTATAACACCATTAATTCCCTTAATCTACACAAAGCCTATGGGTACGATAATATTTCATCATATTTCTTACGACTTAGTAATGAAGTGCTAGCGCCTATACTTTCCCTACTTTTCCTACATGTTTTTGAATTGGGATACTTTCCCCAAATTTTTAAAACTGCTAAAGTTATTCCAATCTTTAAAAGTGGTAATATTCAGCTAGCTCATAACTATCGACCTATTTCTCTTCTTCCTTGTTTATCCAAAGTCCTTGAAAAACTTATCAAAACGCGTCTACTGAAATTTTTTGATAAGAATAACATTTTGTACAATCACCAATATGGCTTTAGAAAGAATCATTCCGTAGTGCATGCATTATTAGATGTTACCAGTCTTTGCTATGACTCAATCCAAGATAAAAAATATTCGGCTCTACTATTAATGGATTTCCAAAAAGCCTTTGACACAGTGTCACACGAAATCCTTTTAAAAAAACTTTTTCATTATGGAATACGTGGCCCTGCTCGCTTATTAATAGAAAGCCATCTTACTGCGCGTAAGCAGTATGTAAGTATCAGTAACTGCGCTTCTTCTACTAACCCCATCGATATAGGTGTAACCCAAGGCTCTATTCTTGGGCCACTGCTTTATCTTGTTTATGCAAACGACCTCTGTAATGCCACTACCAGCAATCCACGGCTGTTCGCCGATGACACTTGTCTGTTTCTTAGTAATTTATCTCTGACGGATCTTGAATTAAATTGTAACATAGAATTACAAAATCTCAATAAATGGTGCATAGCAAACAAACTACAAATAAATCCACAAAAATCTGCAGTCATAATCATTCCTCCAAAATTAAATGCTCCTATACCTCTCATAAATTTGTCTTACAATAATTCTGCGATTTCGTACTTTAACGCACATAAGTACTTAGGTATAACCATTGACAACAAACTACATTTCAAAACACACATTGACAAGATCATCTCTAAAATTTCAAGATCTGTAGGAATCTTAAACAATCTGCGACACATATTACCAACCTCTTCTTTGGTAGTTCTTTATTATTCACTCGTACACTCTCATCTACTATTTGGCCTCACTGTCTGGGGTAGTACATTTCCATCATATTTGACCAAATTACAGAGGCTTCAAAACAAGGCCATTAGAATCATTACCAATTCCGACTTACAATCCCCAATCTTGCCAAAATTTCATAATTTGGGAATTTTGAAAATTACTGATCTATATACTTATGAAATAGCAAAAATGATGCACCACCTTTCTAAACAATCCCTACCCTCTCCCCTTTCTTCACTCTTTAACAAATTGTCGAATGTTCATAGCTGCAACACTCGAGCACTAGCTCATAATAATCTTCATCTTCCTAAATTCTCAACTAATAGATGTCAAAATTCATTTCGATTTAGAGGAGTGAAAATCTGGAATTCAATTTCATGTGATTTGAGAAATCAATCCTATTCTAAATTTAAGCTTAATTATAAAAAGACTCTTCTCAATAACTACCTATAAATTTGGAGTTAGTTATAAAAGCAAAACGCTCACATAGAACCTTCCCCTTAAAATCACAAGTCTTTCATCAATTTTGACGCTATTTTCCAGCGTCTAATTGGGTGGCTGCTTGACTCGAAGACCTTAACCGGTCATTCGCAGTCTCCCTGCGAGTAATAAACCTGTTGTTTGATTTTTTGCTTTATTTACTTAATCCATGTATTGATATACAGGGTGGGGCAGAAAGGACGGACGTTTTAGAAATGGTTATAACTCAGCAAAAGTAGTAGTTACATACATCAGACCGGTACCATGTAATCCGTTACAGCTTAGCATTTTTCTTTTAGTTACCCACCCATCGATCTGTTGCGCATTACCAATTGTTTTTTCTTTTTAGATGTGTAGGCCTAAATTAAATTTTCAGGATTAATGATGACTGTGTGGACGATAGAACATCGCGTGTTTGCCTACGACAGTTTCGTAAAAAATAACGAGTCTGTCACAGCTGTTCAGCATGAGTTCCGGCGTCATTTCAAGATTCACCGAAATGATTCTGTTCCAGCCCGTAACACAATCTTACGTTGGGTAAAATCACTTCGTACTCGAGGTACGCTACAGAATGCAAGACCGGTTGGGGCCCCACGAACTGCAAGAAGCCGGGAAAATGTGGAACGCGTCAGGCAAGCTTTGCTTCGGAGTCCAAGACGCTCGGCTAGAAGGCATTCTACTGAACTTGGGATCAGTGCTCGGTCAGTAAGGCGTATTTTGCATGAAGACCTGCATTTCCACCCATACAAAGTGGTCATTACACAGCAGTTAAAACCAATAGACCATCAAAAGCGGCTTAACTTCGCACGACAGATGAAAACAATTTTTGAGGCAAATGACAATCTTACTTTGTTAATGAGTGATGAAGCTCATTTTCATCTAAATGGCACGGTCAATAAGCAAAATTTTCGTTATTGGGCTACTGAAAACCCAAGAGAAATTCACGAAAGACCACTACACAGTCCAAAAGTGACTGTCTGGTGTGCTATGGGAAAAACGGCCATTATCGGTCCATACTTTTTCGAAGACGAACATGGAAATGCTGTTACTGTTAACTCCAAGCGCTATATTGAGATGATAAATAGCTTCTTTGTGCCTGCATTGCGACGAAGACACATGAACATCCAACATGTGTGGTTTCAGCAGGATGGGGCGACGGCTCACACAGCCAGAGCATCCATGGCCGTTCTTCGTCCTCTTTTCCAGGATCACCTCATTTCCAGGTTTGCTGACACTCCTTGGCCCCCTAGGTCCCCTGACTTGTCCATGTGTGATTATTTTTTGTGGGGGCACCTCAAGGCTTGTGTATATGTGCATCGTCCCCGTACACTGGACGAGTTGAAGAACGCTATACGCGTGGAAGTCGCTCAAATCGACAGAGAAATGTTGGAGAGAGTCGAAGCCAACTTCCATCAACGCCTTCAGAAATGCATCGACGAAAACGGACACCATATGAGGGATGTTGTTTTCCACACGTGATTGTGTCAAATGCTATTTCTATACGAACACATTGATATCAATAAAATTTGCTTGTACGTACAATTCATTATTTTGTGAACTTTTCAAAAACGTCCGTCCTTTCTGCCCCACCCTGTATATATGTATTTATTAATTTTTTTTTTCTTTTTTTCTTTCTCTTTTTGTGTTTCGCTTTGATTATTACTCGAAAATAAATAAATATCATCATCATCATCATCTGCTGCATCGCAGCACAATTTTCAAAGAAAGGTAAATATATAGCTTACAGCATTAATTTTGTGCATTATTGTAATTTTTTTAGTTTTGTATTTGAGCAAAAAAAGCATTAGTGCAGCATGAATTTGCCTGCCAACCTTCTTATTGCAAGTTTATGATATTTGCAGATTTGAGAAAGCTTTTGAAAATAGATCAATTCCAGCAATCAATAATACGCGATGGAATTCCACTCATCATCAAGTGAAATCTATTTTAAAATTGCGGTTAAGCACTCTTTCTGAAGTATGTGGGACAGAATGCAAGGAAGCAGTGTTTACTTCACGAGAATGGAACCTTTTACAAGAAATGAAAGATATTTTTGCTTCTTTTGCTGAAGCAACAGAAATGACTGAAGGTAGGCTGCATGATCTGTCACAAAATTACTTGTACCGGAAAATGCCTTTTAATAGTTGAACATGGCACCAATAAGACGAGGCGGTAAATAATGAGCTAATCTTTGTTGTTGGCCTGGTGGCACTTCATTAAGCTCCGCCTACATGCCTTTAATTATTTCGATTCTAAGTAAAATATTTTCTAACGTTACGCTACGTTTTGCAGGGCACGAGGCAGTGGCCATCAGACTGGTTGTACCTACAGTTTTGGACATCCACTCTTGTTTAAGAAAACATTCAGATCTCACTAGCTCTGCTGCTTCAGTCACTTGCAAAAATATGGTTCGTGCGTTAAGAAATTCTCTTCATAAGAGGTTTGCGGGAATATTCAGAAACTGTGCAATGGGTAGCGTTCCCAATGAAACTATGCACTTGGAGCAGCCGTTTGAAGATGATGTTTACTTAATCTCAACAACATTGGATCCAAAGTTCTCGCTTCGATGGCTGGATCTCGATGTGCAGTTGAATGGAGAAGACGAGACTGACAACCGTATACGCAACAGAATAAAATACAAAGTACAAGGTAAGGTGATATGGGCGTTTAGAAGCAATGTGCAGTTTAAAGTATTACCACTTCAGTTTCTTTTGCTGTTATAACTAATCTGTACTTGCTGCAAGCAGGACCACTGCGATAGTTTAAACACAGAAACGCATTGCCCAGTTTTGGCATCGAACTGAAATCTCTCTTCAAAGACGGGCGCTTGATCAGTTGAGCTACGCCGTCACCTCTTAATGTGCTTGTCAATAACACGTGGCCCAAGTTCGTTTTTTTGGTTTATGGTCGTTCTACTGTGTTGCGGTTGGCCGTTTGCTTAAGGAACAGCCATGAAAAGGGTTGTCAATAGTCAATACGAATAAATTCTGCTTCTAAAAACTTGGGTCTCGAAGTCTCGTCTCGGTCTCGAAATTTTTTTCAAGTCTTGGTCTCGAATTTTTTCCAAGTCTCGGTCTTGGTCTCGACCATCTGGGTCTTGACTGCATCACTACATAAAAGAACGGTATCAAGGGCACTAGGATGTGCACATGCTTGCCGATTACTGTTGGTGCTTAAAAAGAGATCTTCCCCATTCCACACATAAGAGAAAATCTCTGAAGCGACACTTTTTGTCAGAATAAATCATGTCTCTTACAATCAACTCTAATAGGTGTTATGTAGCTTTTGTGAAGTTTTTGCTTATCTTGTAAACTTATATTTAAGAGCCATGAATGTTCAAAATTTGTGTTCTTCTGATTACGTTACTATAGTGCTAATTCGCATACTGGTTTAAGACTTTGTGAAATACACTTGCTTGTCAGGAATAGGCCGATTGGTTTGTTACTGTGCAAGTCTTTCTTTACATTCTGTTGTGAAATTGTTGTAACCTTAGCATGCCCGTCACCGCAAAAACCTTGCGCACAGAGAAGAATTTATAGTACCGTACTTGTAAAAAAGAGCAACATGCGCTATCACAGAAATTGATTACCTTGCATAATAGGGTCCAAGAGCAGCAAACTTCAAAATGCAATGGAGAAAGAATTTGATCTGATTGAGAAAAACTAATTGCATATTTGAATTCAAAAAACTGATCTAAAAACAGCTTAAATATCCTTGACCTTTGAGAAAAAAATTTCAAACGCAGCACAGTGTTATCAACCAGGAGTGGTGTAAGTGCTGTGAAACTGTTATCAGATCATGACTAGTTGTTAGACCTTGCCTTTCTGGTTGATATAACACAGCATTTAAATATCCTATGCATGAAGTTGCAAGGTCGTGAACAATTACTCCCAGAATTGTTCAATGCTGTGAAAGCCTTTCAAAATAAATTGAATCTGTTTCGGTCGCAGCTGTCAAATGGAAATCTGATGCAGTTTAAATTATGTCCTCATTTGTGGCTACAACAAAGCTTGATTTTGCTCCAGACATTGTGAAATACGCTAACATTTGTGAAGATCTCAACGAAAGTTTTAAAAAACGCTTTCATGATCTACGTGGCCGGGAAAAACAGCTTACGGTATTTGAACGGCCATTTACGGTCAAAGTAGAAGAAATTGATAACGCAGAGCTGCAACTTGAACTTTTGGATCTCAGATCAAATGAAGGTCTGAGAGATGTATACCAGGAACAATCGCTGCTTCAATTTTATTCGCAGTTGCAGGAAGACACATATCCAGTTCTTCTGAAAACGCTCGCTTCTGGATTGCCCAATTTGGAAGCACATACCGGTGTGAATAGGGATTTTCTCTCATGAAGCTCAATAAATCTAAATTGCGCAGTCGGCTAACCGACGGACACTTGGATGCAATAAGACGTTTTGCCATTACGCCGTTAAAACCCAATTTTTCTGGTTTGGCTAAAAAAAAAAAACGCTTGCAAAAAAGTAGCTTTGTTTAATTAAATTAACTGTTTTTCGTTCTTTCTTTTGTTTATCTTTCGTTGTGATTAGTTCTTTGTTACTAACGTGGTTTCAAATAGAGAAAAAATATCAAATTAATGGTAGTTTACTAAACGTTGGCACACGAGGAAATTATGAAACAAAAATTGGCACGTTAGCGAGTTTGAGTTGGACACCCCTGCTATAACGTAACTTGTGACAACTTTTTTACAAGTCTCGATGTTGCTCAGCGTCTGGCAGAGCAAAAATGCAGTATTGTTGGTACTGTTCGGCAGAATCGTAGAGAACTACCACAAGCTGCTAAAACAAAACAGCAGCAGCACGAAACTTCCCTGTTTACGCTTAGACAAACAGCTACTGTAACTCTGACTTCTTACCAATGTAAAAAGCAAAAATCAGTAGTAATATTGAGAGCACACTCCATCCGGATGTCGAGATTCCCTCGCAAAATAATCCGAAGAAAAAAACCTGGAACAATTTTATTCTATAACAAAACAAAAGCTGGTGTGGACGTCATTGATCAGATGACCAGGAAATACTCTGTCAAGGCTGCGAGCAGGAGATGGCCCATTCATGTGTTCTATAATGTTATAGATCTAGCACTGATCAATAGTTGGATTCTCTTTAAGGACATCTGTAAGTCAAATATCAGTCGCCGGAAGTTCATTCAACGTGTGGTTGAAGAACTTACTGGGTCAACTCCAGATTACGATACTGGAAGTAGGCTAAATGCAACTAAACGAAGAAACGCCACAGAAACGGACAAATCTCCAGAAAAAAAGCGTAAAACCTGCGCTATCTCGAAGTGCCGTAACAGAACCATGGATTCGTGCAAGTTGCCAAGAAATATTGTGCGGGAAATGTGCCTTAAAGCTTTGTCCGAAATGTGTCGGTTAAGTCTACGGTAACCAACAAGTTGCTACTTTGTGAAATGTGGAAGGAAGACTAATTTTAAACCAAAATCGGCTTGCATTTTTGTTCAAATAAAAACACTGCAAATGTAACATGAGTGATTATATCCAGTACGCTGCATTGATATTTTTTATCTTTTTCATCAGAACAAACCATCAGATGATATACAGTCATTAGCAAAAGTTTAAGACCAGTCTTTCAGATTTAAGGTATTTGTAGATTTTATCATTATTATCGCATAGTGCAGTTTTATATGACGCAATATCCTAATGAAATTGCATCAGCCATCTGTCCATCACCAACACATGGGTTGTTTTCACGAAGAACCTATTTTACTTCATTTCGATTGGTTTTACAGCGTAATCAGTTGTGTACTAGCTGCTGTTTCAGTTCTTGAAAATGGGCAAAAAATCTTCTCTTTCCGAGACTAAAAGAGCCCAAATTGTGGTTTTAAGTGAAGAAGGCTACTCTGAACGAGAAATCAGTGCGAAGATGCAGTGCAGCAAGACTGCTGTGCACACAGCCCTTAAAAATTTCAATAATTACGGGAGTTACAAAGACTTGAAGAGAAGTGGGAGACCCAAAAAAACATCCCCTAGAGATGATCTGACAATAAAGCGAATTGCTGTACGTTCCCCAACAAGTTCTTTGAAGAAAATTCGTGCTGCGCTGCTTGGGAAAGGGACAGACGTTCACATCACCACAGTTTCTCGGCGTTTGAGGTTTAACTTTGGTCTTAAATCATATAAGCCAGCTCGCAAACCCAGGCTCACTCCTCTTATGAAATCAAAGCGTCTGGCATTTGCAAAAGAACATGCAGCATGGACATCTGAAGACTGGTCTAAGATCATGTTTTCCGATGAGTGTACTCTACAGCAGTTTGTGGTGAGAAAAAAGAACGTTAGAAGGCCTGTGGGTAAAAGGTTTGAGGAAAGATACACAGTTTCAACAATGAAACAACCACCGAGTCAAATGGTCTGGGGGGCATTTTCCAGGTCTGGTACTGCTGGATTGTATTTTTTGCCCCCAGGAAGTACAATGAACGGTTCCAGGTATGTGGATTTGCTAAAAGAAAAACTTGAAATGCATATGAATATTCATCAGTGCACAGTTTTCATGCACGACGGTGCTCCGTGTCATCGCTCGAAGATTGTGAAACAATTCCTTTCAGAAAAAAATGTGGCAACACTGGGCTGGCCTGGAAACAGCCCAGATTTAAACCCAATCGAGAATCTTTGGGAAATACTCAAAAACAAGGTTGCAGAAAAACAACCTTCAAGCGCTGGAGCATTAAACCATGCTATAAAAGAGGTATGGGTCAAAGAAATTTCAAGAGACTATTGCGAGAAACTGATATGCAGTATGCCAAAACGAATCCAGGCGGTGATAAAGAACAAAGGAGGACACACAAAGTACTAAAATTGCGTGTTACTGTTTTACAATTTGTAATTTGAGCATTCACAATGTGTTATACTAAATTTACGAGCAAAATATACCAGCAGTGGCAGTAATTTGTATTCTGGAGAGGATAGACAGCAAAAATACATAATTTCTGATAACTGGTCATAAACTTTTGCTAATGACTGTATGTGTGCAACTTTAATCAATTAGTTTGATTTCTATCACAAGAGTGCGATGCGACCGAATAAACGCGCAAAATGTATAGTTTTATGCATTATGCGTCAATTGACGCACTCCGTCGTTCTAAGTCAGGAGTCGGCAACCTGCGGCTCCGGAGCCGCATGCGGCTCTTTCGTCCTTACACTGCGGCTCAGAGAATTATTAATTTAATTTAGAAAATTAAATTTTCTGTGAAGCGCTTCGTGGACTTCATAAGCAATACACTAAGGTTGTTTACACAAAGAGTAAAAGTAGGTTAGAAAAGCAATACGCAGTATTTTTTTAATAGCCCATTTTCAAAAGGGTAGTCAAATCCCTAATAAGCGTATGTGTATTTTTTTTTTGAATAAATGCGTCGTTTCCCCATTTTCGATGTCAAAAAGTATTAACGGCTCCCAGTGAGTATTATTTTGTGGAAACCAGGCCAGCTGAGTTTGGTGCCCTGCTTGGGGAAGACGCTATACTGAACATGTGCAAGCGTTTCCAATTACCTCGTGAACATCATGACATCATCAATGGTTTTAGAGAGTTTAAACTGGAATTCGGCCGTTAGCTCAGTTGCTAAGCGCACGCTATCGGTGCGGAAGGTCTGGGGTTCGATTCCCGGGCCGGTCAAATCGGCACAGTGTTGCCAACGACTCGCCACCGTTGCGGCGTTTCTTCGGAGCTGTGTAGCCCAGGCGCTAAGCCGCGGAGATGGGCCCCGCAACTCGTTACACGCTTCGGCGTAATACGGCGAGTATAATGAAGATTTGATTTAAACTGGAATTAGGAGGCATCACCCCAAAGTCCCTCCAACCATTAATAAGATCTTCAGAAACCCTGATTGTAAGCACCGCTGAGTGTGAAAGAGCTTTTAGCTCAATGAACAAAATATTGACGGACACCAGAAATAAGCCAAAGGTCGCGAGATTAAGTGCGTTGATGTTTGCAAAAATTGTGGGCCCACCTCTATCTACATTCAAGGCAATGCCTTACGTAACGTCATGGATCTTGTCAGGCAGAAGATGTGCAGATAACGTTAGCTTTAAGAGGAGGAGTAAGAGTACCAACGAACAGACTACGAACAGACTATTCAATTTTCGGTCGCTGATTTCAAAATTGCCATCAGTTATTTTCTGTATGCTTTAGTTCTCATGCAATCGGCCTTTTATTATTCTTATGTATGAGGTATTTTATACATATCTTTTATACATTTTCGTCCAATAGCTAGTCACTGAGCGGCCCTTTGCATATTTTTACACATTTTTCTGAATTGTTGTCAGCATTAGCTTGTCATAGCTGACTTTCAGTTGGTAGAGCGCTTTTGCAAGTTTGCTGCAGTAGTCTACAACACATGTTACCAGATCTACTTTAGTCTCCAGTGTCTACAGTTTGTCCAAAACATGGCACAAAAAGTGAAATTCAATATTGCTAGTAATGTTACAGATCCAACGGATACCTGATCTAATTGGGCAATCCACCCGTAGGCTAATTAGTTGTGGGGACAAAGTGCAGGCTAGGCTAGGCTAGGCTACCGGTACCTGTTCCTTTAGCAGGTTTGCTGGAGCAGCAGCACATGTCACTATTTTTAGTTTCAAGGTATGTATTTTCTCCAAAACTTGGCATAACTGGTGCTAGTTGAAAGTTAAAATCAAGCAGCAAGGCCTAGCCTACCTGATTAACAAATCGATATAGGCAAGCTGACTCCGGAGTCGGTGTCGGCAGTTACTTTCACTGACTCCCTTGCCCTGGTTGTTTGGTGGTTACTACCAGTACTCTACAAGCTTTCTATTTTTCAAATTGTGTTTGATTCGAACAATTACTTTCATTCGAATATCAGCTCAGTTTCAGAGTTGAGTATGACTTCTTCTAGTAGATCTAGAAAGTGTAAAAAAAAAGCTGATGCATTTTGTTACATCTGTGGCATCTATACACTTCCTCGTCAAAGACGCAATATATCATTGTTTGTGAAGCGTGCTTATAAAGCATATTTTCAAGTTCCTCTTGGTCATCAAGAAAAAAAATGGGCTCCCCACATTGTGTGCCACAACTGTGAAGAAATGCTTCGCGATTGGACGAAAGGAAAGCGAAAGGGCTTACCTTTTGGTATACCTATGGTGTGGCGTGAACCGAAAGAGCATCTCACTGACTGCTATTTCTGTGTGGTAAACACAAAAGGTACCGGAAAGAAAAATCGGCAAAATTTCTCTTAACCCAGTATCCCATCGGCAATCCGACCTGTTTTACATTCTAACGAATTTCCACCTCCAGTACTTAATGGTTTTCTGCCTTCTGAAGATGAAGAGACTGGATCTGAAGAAGAGTGCATGAATATGGAGCACAAAAAAACAGACACGGAATCTGAAGACTCGTCTACTGAAAGCAAAAAAGCAGCTCCGCAGAAGTTTAACCAGTCAGAACTGAATGACTTGGTGCGTGATTTGGACTTATCTAAACAAGAAGCTGAGATATTAGCTTCTAGACTGAAAGAAAAACATGTGCTGCATAGTTCCGCAAAAGTATCATTTTTTAGAAAAAGAGATAAGCTCTTTCTGCCTTATTTTAAAGAGGAAAAACAACTTCTTTATTGTGACAATGTATCTGGACTTCTCGGTGAATTAGGCATCCCATCATACAACCCAGAAGAGTGGCGACTTTTTTTGGACAGCTCCATGCGCAGCCTCAAGTGTGTACTTTTACACAATGGGAATAGGTATGGAGCTGTTCCTATTGGTCACTCCACTGTGCTGAAAGAGCAGCAAAATGACATTAGAACAGTAGTGGATCTGCTTAAATATCATCAGCATGGTTGGATCATATGTGTTGACCTGAAATGTGTTTCGACATTAGAACAGTAGTGGATCTGCTTAAATATCATTAGCATGGTTGGATCATATGTGTTGACCTGAAAATGGTTAGTTTTTTACTGGGTCAGCAAAAAGGCCTCACTAAATTCCCATGCTTCCTTTGCATGTGGGATAGTCGAGATCGTAAAAATCACTGGACTCAAAAGGAATGGCCAAAACGTGATATCCTTAAAGCTGGCATGCCAAATGTCATTCATGAACCGATTGTAAGCAGAGACAAGATAATTGTTCCTCCTCTTCACATCAAATTAGGCTTGATGAAGCAGTTCGTTAAAGCATTACATTTGGACGGCGAATGTTTCCAGCATATTCTAAGTACATTTCCAGGATTATCCTATGAGAAAATCAAAGCAGGAGTATTTGATGGACCACAGATCCGTACACTGGTGCGTGATCAAGCTTTTGTCCAAGCAATGAATGATAAAGAGAAGGCAGCTTGGTTGTCTTTTGTGGACGTCATGAAGAATTTTCTTGGAAATAAAAAGGCTGGAAATCATGAGGTTCTAGTTGGCAACATGCTCTCAGCATTTCGTGATTTGGGATGCAAAATGAGCATCAAAGTGCATTTCCTATTCAGTCATTTGGACAAATTTCCAGACATCTTGGAGCTGTCAGTGATGAACAGGGAGAGAGATTCCACCAGGACTTGATGGCAGTAGCAGAACGCTAGATGTAGATGAAGGTAGATGGGATCGCCACATGTTGGCAGACTACTGCTGGAGTATTAAACGCGATTGTCCAGCGATAGTGTACAAGCGCAAGAGCTATAAGCGCAAATTTTTCCCTTGATACAGGTACTCGCAAGTAATTTGTATCTTAACAAATTGTTTGTACATGGATAAGTTGATTGTTTACACCTTTCTTCAATGGCGTTGATGTGCAAGGACTGTTCACTAAATTTTGTACCACTTTACTTGTTAACAATCTCTACTCGCTTCCCATATTTGGTGTAAATTTTCATGCAAGTTATTTTTCTTGTGTAATACTCAGTATCTTTCTCCACATTGTTATTTTTGGGATTTTTGTTTTACATGCTACCCATAAATCTAATTCGTTAAAATATCACTTTGCTAAAACTGTGCCTTGCATAAAAAAAGTAAAATTTTGATTGAAAAAAAAACTAAGGCTTACAAAAAAAAACAAGGTCAGATTTGAATTCAGCATCCCGAAATTAGGTTAAAACAAGTGTTTGCATCAATGCAACAAAATTTTTGTTGACCAGTGTTATTGGCGATTTTGTCAACGCAAAACAAACATCCTTTCTCAATTTTTTAAGCTTTCGTTATCTGAAAGGAGGCAATTTCATCTCGCACATTGCATAGATTTTGACCGAGCAAGCGCGCGATTTAAGAAGCATCGTAATGATATTACGATAAAGCTACTAACAAAACGCAGATCAGCTGCGAAGTTCACGCCAAACACTTTTTGAACGCAAGTTTTTAGTTCAGGTTTCTCCCATAATTTTTCATCTTTGGGTTTATTTTACGGTATTTGAAATATTGCGACAGAGACTAATCGGTATTTGGCTGTTCGTCATTGTGATTTGTGAATGTGGCGTAGTGGCGGTTGTAACGTAAAATCACCGAAAAAGATCTCACATTGATGAAGTATAAGCGTCAAAAAGTCTCTAGATCTAAATGGTGTAAACACAAGTTGCCCAAGGGCTAAGTGTGTTAACTGGTTTTTTCAAGTAAGGGTCAAGGCTTCATGACTTGTTTGCTGAAGCAACTGGTTTGAAGAGTAGAATAGCCTACAAAATGCATAAAAATGTTTGTTTTTACAAACTTTGTGCTATTATTCTGCTACATGTGTTGCAAACCTGTGTTTTCGTTACGTAAGCTTTATGTCTGAATGTCTCTTTTTGTTTGGCAATTTTATATCATACTTGATTAACAAAAATACGCAAATTTGTATCCTACCTGATTAACTGTTAGAATTGCAGTAAGCAGGAATGCACTGTCATTGATATAAAAATATAGGAGTGAGTCAACTAAATAAGCCTATTTCAACCGGAATCGGCAAAACTGCAAGAAAATCGAGGAGCAGTCGGATAAAATTTATTTGAAAAAGTGACCCCAAAGCAGCTTACTGAACAACATGGTTGCGGTTTAGCTTCTGGAGAAACACGGAGCAAGCACCTCTTGGTCAGCACAGCCAAAACAAATTAGTGGCGACACATAGCAAAAAGATGCTGTAGCTAGCCAAAATTTTAGCTCTGGACCTACTGAAAAAGCACAAAACTGATTCTCTACATGATGGTGTAGTTTCATCGCAATTTAACATCCTCTCCGGATCAAGAGCCAGCAAGTCTGAGGCCTAGGGCTTATCATTCTAACACCTTAGATTGTGGCACATATGAACCACTGTCGCAATGCCGCGTAGAAGCGAGACCTCATCTGTGTATGGACGTACGAAATTGACAAGCCCATTCCAAGAGGCTGGTTCTAGGTAAGTTGGTATGAGATCACTGAGCATGGATGAACTTTCCACATGCTTTGTTATGAATTTGGAGTTGCTGCGATCGGTCAAAGAGAGTGTGGATCCTGCGCGTGGAAACCCAGCTAGCTGGATACCTGGGAATATATCTGGCAATATACCGAAATAACGCCGGTAATATTCGACAAAAAAGGTTTCATCTAAGCAGAATGAAAGTGACGTGGTATCTGTAAAAGATGATCTTCATAAAGACATTTTGATAATGACATTGTGGTGAGACAATCTTTGCTCTAACATTTGAACCACGAAAACATCATTTTCAGTTTTTGAAAAAACTTTCTTTGCATTTTCAGGGGGCTGTGTAGACAAGAAAGTACGATGACTGAAAGGCAACGAATGTTTTTTGCTGAACGGTGCAAAAACGCCAGCAAAGGCGCTAACGGACGCCGCTATCACCCAGTTGTCATACGTCGGGCAATTGAGCTATCCGCGAGATCAGGAAGAGAAGTTTATGCTATCGTGGAGTCATGAAGCCAAAAATCTTCGCCAAACCCGAACAAATCATAGTATACCAATGTGGCAAAGATTATTCTTCGCACGAACGCAAACAAAAATTTTTGTCATTCGCTCGAAGAAATGAAGAAAAAATTTTCGACATTCATTCGCAAATAATTGATTGGCAAAGAAAGTTGGCGAATACGAACGCTATTTGAATGCGAAGATTTTTCTTCGTACGAAGAGCATAATACAGGGCCCAAGGTATATGTGAAGAAAATGAAGCGGAAGTAGTGTACTGTGCGGGATTCGATCCCCTTTAAATGGGCAGGTGGAGGGGTGGATAGGTGGAGAGATTTTTCTGTTGATAGGTGGAGGGGTGGAATTTTTTTTTGCAGTGGTGGTGGTATTTTTTTTTTCTTGACGACAGATAAGTTCTGACATGTCAAAAACAAAGAAACAAAAGGTCTATAAAAAGAGCTGATATATATTGAAACTTCATTCAAACAAAAATGATAACTTAGTACATTATTGTAATATTCCTTGCGTGTAATAATTAGGGCCCGCTAAAGTCAATAAAGTCAAAAATTTTTAAGGACTTCCTCTGACTTCAAAACCAAAAGAAAAATTGTTTTCAGCACCTTCAGGCCCATTTCACAGAGTTTAATAGGTCAAAAAAATGTCAAAATTTATCATAAAGTCAAAATTGGTTAAAATTTACAAAAAAAGTAATAGATCGTCAAAATTCTGGCTTCTGATTGAGAGTTTTTGTCAATACAAAGAGTAATTAAATCGAAAATCTGCGTGAAAGCATTTTAAATAGAAATTGCGTCACAATTAAATCATTTTGGCATCAAGAAAAAACATCACAAGTTACTGTTTGTTTGCATTGCCGCTTCGAACAACAGTAGTTTCCGCCGACGTTGGCAAGACAAAAGCACAGCGGGGTTTTCATGACTTTCACTGCGTGAAGTCATTTAGCCATTTGGTAAACTGTAGTTTGGATGCAACATGCCGAAGCAAGCTAAGTCGATTCTATCGAAGGTAGGAAAAATTTGTATAGAATTTAACAATGAATTTTCTGCAACACCTGGAGGCGAATTAAGATGTAATTTATGTGAAGTAACAGTGAAGTGCGAGAAAAAATATTTCGTCGAAAGCCATCGGAAGAGCAAGCGGCATCAAGCAAGACTAGAGAATCAAGCATCTTCATCACGGCAAACATATATTGAAAGAACAACAACCCTCAATCATACCGAAAAAGTAGTTTCCGCTTTTTTATCGCCTGACATTCCCTTACACAAGTAGTGTACTATGTGCATTTCGACCCGCAAGTGGTGCAAACACTTCCGGTGGTGCAAAGGTGCAGGGTGGTGCTCGAGGGTGCAGAGGTGCTGGGTGGTGCTTCGATTTTTTTTTTGGGTGGTGCTTCGATTATTTTTTTTGGGGGGGTGCTTCGATTATTTTTTTTGGGGGGGGGGGGTGCTTCGATTATTTTTTTTTTGTTAAGCGGTGCAAAAACGGTGCAGCACTTCCAGCGGTGCAAGAGGTGCTTCGATTTTTTCAATACAGAAGGTGCAGGGGGTGTAAGGTGGAATTTTTTTTTGGCGACAGACAAGTTCTGACATGTCGAAAACAAAGAAAAAAAGGTGTATAAAAAGAGCTGATATTTTGAAACTTCATTCTTGTGTAAAGCTGATATTTGAAACTTGTAATAGCGCGCGTTGTAAACCGAATTTTAGGTAGCGCGTTATAAATGAACGATAGTGTGGCAGCATCCAGGAAGCGAACGGTTTGTTATAAATCGATTGTTAGGAAGAGATGAAAGATAGTGTCACAAAATCCAGGAAGCGAACGGTTTGTTATAAATCGAGAGCTGTTTTTTTTTTTTTTTGAAACTTCATTCTTGCGTAAAGCTGATATTTGAAAAGCTGATATTTGAAACTTGTAATAGCGCGCGTTATAAACCGAATTTTAGGTAGCGCGTTATAAATGAACGATAGTGTGGCAGCATCCAGGAAGCGAACGGTTTGTTATAAATTGATTGTTAGGAAGCGCGTTATGAAATAAGATAGCATGTTGACGGTATAAATACGTGGTTCAATTTTTGTTTGGATCATTTGAAAACTTATTGTAAGATCACTTTAAGTTGAAATTATTGTAAAGTAGTTGGTTATTCGCTTAAATCTAAAATCGAAATAACAACTGTTTACTAGTTTGAACAATTGCTTTTCTAAATTTTCTGTAATGTTCGAACTTGTTTTTAGTCCTAATTCTAAAACAGTTATTGAAGTATATTAATTAAGGTAGTTTTTGCAATAATCAAGTATGTGAGTGGAGGTAATTTTTGCAATAATGACAAATGTAAGTGAGTGTTGTTGTTTTTTTTTTTTGTAATGCGACTGTCGAATTTTTTAAACCTTAACGCGCTTGCATGTTAACTTGCAATATTCGTGTTTCGTAAGACAGAACTTAAACGTTTGTCAGAATTGAGCAGGCGATTATAGAAAAAATTTCGA
The DNA here is from genome assembly GCA_964006365.1 of Trididemnum miniatum. NCBI lineage: Eukaryota > Metazoa > Chordata > Ascidiacea > Aplousobranchia > Didemnidae > Trididemnum > Trididemnum miniatum. The sequence goes on from OZ023241.1 coordinate 4,769,140, forward strand.
CCGCGAAGAGAGGGAATAAAATTAAATACAAAACATAAACAAATCCAGGCAGACTCGATTTTTCACGTAATGTTTGTTTTTTGTTCTAGCAGTTGATGAGATAAAATGCTTCAGCAAAGACCATGCAATAACCTTCCCAGGTTTCGACCTGAAGAACTCGAAGAATGGCTCCAAAAAACTGAGACCCAATTGAAAAAGTGGAAGAAGGATCCTCATGACCTGATATATGCCATGATTTTGAAGGCATTCAATGCCGAAGATCTTCGTAGATTACTTTGTGAGGGGCTGCCCTCGATCCACGATGCGGATTGCGTCGCAAATCTTTTGTGGTGTATAAAAGTAGTTTTCGAGAGATGGTAAATTTAAAAAAAAAAAAAAAAAATTTTTTTAAATAAATAAAAAAATTTTAAAAAAAGAAAGAAATAGTGCTTTGTTTAGTCTTAACTTTTAGTTATTGAAATAATGTTTACGTTTTCGAACTTGAAATTTTTATTGTTGAAATTATTCTAAGTAGTTATTTGTCCGCTTAAATCTAAAATCGAAATTATCAACTGTCTACTGTTTTGAACGATTGCTTATCTAAATTTTCTGTAATATTCAAATTTGTTTTCAGTCCTAAGTTTTTAGTTACTGAAATATTTTATTTAATGGTAATTCACACGTTGTCACATTTTGCATAAATAATTGCTAATTCTATCGTAATTCCAAATTAAGTCGCAATGTTTATGTTTTCGTACTTGAAATTTTTGTTGTTGAAATTATTCTAAAGTAGTTATTTGTCCGCTTAAATCTAAAATCGAAATTATCAACTGTCTACTGTTTTGAACGATTGCTTATCTAAATTTTATGTAATATTCAACTTGTTTTTTTTTTTTTGTAGCCTCAATTTTGTAGTTATATTATTTAACGGTAATTTTTGGAATCATGGCAATTGTGTGTAAGATATGCAACAAAACGTTTACGAGAAAATCTTCGCTGGTGAGACATGTGAAAAATCTTCACACTGAATGCGAGCGCTTTCACTGTCAGAAATGTGGAAGCAAAATCAAACGAAAGGACAAGTTTTTGGCACACATGAGGAGCTGCAGTAAGTGTTCAATTTGTAACCTTGCTTGCGAAAATCCAGCTGCTTGTGTGTGCCACAAGGCTGTGGTCCATGGAATTAGAAAACGAAAAAAGTAAGTTAAGCTTTCATTGCAAATCAAGTTTTTATTTTTAAAGTTTATTTTTCTTTCAGTACCCCTCAAGTTGTTAATGAGAATGATTGGGAAGAACTTTCCACCGAGTAAGTTGATTATACGGCGTTTTAGTTTTTTATTTTTCACTTCTTTATGTTTTAGTCAAGAAAAAGAACTCGATCAAATATTGGAAAAAGTTGAAAAGGAAAATGTCCCCAAAAAGAGGTAAAAAGAAAACTGAATGGTTTTATGAACTACTTTGTCTGCTTAGAAATTAAAAGTCAGAAAATAAAATATCAATTGAATTTTAGTGATGTTTTCATTTTGTTTTAATTGTTCTTGCTTAGTTCACAACAACAGTTGGAGCCCACCCTAACTCAATTGAATGATGAATTGAACGAATTCTATGAGCAAATGTAAGTTTCAACATTGCTTCCAAGCAAAACAATCATGCTTACTTTTTTCAATTTTTTTTCCCAGGGGCTATCCACGGCCTACTAGAGTATACGGCCGCGTATGCTACATTGTGCAGTAAAAATTACCAGGCCGACTGCTCTTTTGAATCGAAAAGCGAAAGCGCGTGGTGTGTGTGCGGGCAAAGTGCGAAATCAAACATTGTTGACACACGCTTTGTTTCTTGCAATGACACGCGCGCCAAAAGACCACATGCGAAGAGTCTGGGAAAGACAGACTTTGCAGTTAGTTGCTCGGAGAAAGGTTTACAGTATTAATTTTGACTTATAAATCTTGGGAGCGGTATGTGTTTATCAATTGCAACAGGCAAGACTTTAAGATTAGATACCGTTAGATAGTAGCAAGTCGGTAAAAGTTTATCAGATCGTATTGTTTCTGGCACTAACTTGTCAGTTTTGTTTGTAGTATTTGCATTTTTGTAGGACTGCTTATCTTCAACGTTCTATTTGAGCAAAACTATTTAAGGGACTATAAAGGTAGACAGTTAGCAAGTAGATATATAAGTAAACGTTGAGAGTTTTAGTGAAAAACAGCGATAAGAAGTGTCAGATACAGCAATAGACTATGCAATTTATTGCATATTTCCTCTCATTAAGTTGACTTTCACAGAAGTTTGCAAAAGTTGACTTAACACTGCATGCACCACAAATATCCAGCTGGTAGACCTACGTAGTATAAAGTTATAAGGTAATGCATATTATTGCTTATTACTCTAAAACTCAACGCAAGCAAAAGCCAATGATATACATAACTCAGCTATGCACACCGGTAGTTTTGCTATTCATTATGTATGGTATGTGTATACTTCTATAAGCCTGTAAATGTTTTATTTTTGACTACAATAAATGTACCATTGGTTTATGACTTCCAGGTTATTGTTTATTTGAAATTGTTAATGTGGAAGAGTAAAAGTTAATAGCAAGGTTGGATAATATGGTAAATAAATGTGTAGTCTATGGCTGCAAGTCTGGATACAAGACGTGTGCTGAAAAAGTGTCAAATTTTGAGTTTCCATTCAAGCGCCCTGAGTTGTTAGAGAAGTGGGTCAAATTTGTAAATCGGCGAGACTGGAAACCAACTAAAAATTCAGTAATTTGCATCAAGCATTTCAAAGAAGAGTTTATCTGTCGTGGCAAGAAGAACACGTTAAGGTGGGAATGTCAACCTATTCCAACAATCCATACAGAAGAAGCTTTAAAGCGCCATTCGGTTGTGCAAACCCCTGCAATCCCCCGTAAAGCTCCCAAAATTAGAACCTATCAAAATGATGAACTGGAAGCATTCGCAACAAAAGATACCATTAAACGATTTGAAGACTTAAAGGAAAGCGATGCTCCATCAGAATATTCTTGCCATCAAACTGAGGATTTCATACTTTACTATCATATTGTGTTCTGTGCAATAACTGCCTTTCCTTTAATTAAAGGAGCAATCAAGATTGACAAAACATTATGTGTAGAGTTACAATTCCAAGGTTGTGATGTTCCTTTGCCGCAGTGGTTTGTAAATGGACGAAATGGAAAATTGACGAGCTTCAGCATGTTGCACAATTTTCCAGCGTATCTTCAAGGATTTGCTGATAATGGCAATAAAATGTTGGAAGAAATGAAAAACCAACAATATTTTAAGTGTAAAGGTCGCAAACCGTATTCCTCACAATTGCTTCGTTTTGCATTGCTTGTTCGCTACACATCAGGGCAAGCTTATAAATTGCTCCTGGACAATTTCCCATTGCCATCATTTTCACTGCTGCAAAAACTTAAAAGAGGCTCCGTAGATGCTATGAAAGCATGCAAATCTTTATATGAAGCTCGAGAGATTTCACAGGATGTAGTGGTGCTGGTAGATGAAACGTATTTAAAGAAAACAGCCCAGTTTTGCAGAGGTAACTTCATTGGCTGCGATGAAGATGGAGAGTTTTACAAAGGCATTATTGTCTTTATGATACAGGGACTAAAAAGGTCAGTACCACTTGTGGTGAAAGGAGTGCCAGTTACTGCACTGAATGGTGAATGGTTAGCAGATGAAATGGCCAGTTGCCTAAGTACACTTTGTAGCACTGGTTTTAGAGTACGTGCCATTGTGACTGACAATCATGCTGCTAATGTGAATGCCTTTGCAACCTTGCATAGGTTATTTCCTGGTAATGATGGTTTGTCGATGAAACACCCTGATAGCTGGACTAAAACGTATTTATTTTTTGACAATGTTCACTTAGTGAAAAATGTAAGAAATAATTTGATGAATGCCAAAAAGTTTGTTTTTCCTGAGTTTTCCTTTATGGTGCAGCATGTAAGCATTCACTCAGATCCTGGATATGTTTCTTGGCTTGATTTGAAATCCATATATGAAGAAGACAGCAAACTTGGAGGCAATTTGAGAAAAGCACCAAAACTTACCTTTAAATCCCTTCATCCTTTCAATAATAAGCAAAATGTAAGTCTTGCACTAGCTATTTTTTGTGACACTACAATAGCAGCTAGCAAGTCCTATTGTTCGGACAGAAAAGATATGCACGGTTTTCTGACTCTCATTAACACATGGTGGACGATAGTGAATGGGAAGACTCGATTTGCACCCAATGCACTAGCTAATGCAGGGGTTCTCAACCGGGGGGGAATTTTGCATTTGCAAGGGGGGAATTCTGTATTTAGTATTTTGTTTAAAATGTAATATAATTTAAGCATGCATTAGTTGTTGCGTCAAGTTCTGTAAGTTAATTAATTGTTTTGTGCTGTAGCACTCCCAGCTATTTTCTAAATTGCCACCCATTTATGCGCAGCACACAAATTATAGCATATGTCGGCTCTGGACTTCGTTCAGAACGGCAACACGTGTGATATGATGCGTTGCTATGTAACAATGGGGAGTTCTGAAAGACGTATATAACGCAAAGTCAGCAGTCATTCTGCCGCTTTGACCACGTGCGATTAATGAGAATGCAAATCCGCATCAGCGTAATAAAGATTTTGCAGCATTTTTATCTGAATTAATCGTCAGCATCAGTTAGGATTCGAAGTAAAACGAACATGGATTTCGTTCCTTGTGTGAGAAAAGCGAAAGTGAGCACTGACCAGTACAAATTTAGAACATTGGAAGAATTTACAGAGGTTGTGACAGTAGCCTGGTGTAGCGTCAGCAGTAATAGTTCAAAGCACATGGTTGTAGTCATATTTTGCCCCGCTAGACGCTATAAGAAGTGTTTGCCACGACTTGGGCTGACGTTGTTGGCTGTCTCGCCTCACCGTTGCTACATCAGTGCCAGTTCGCTGAAACAGTGTCATCAATACTTCGCCGCCATGGCTACTGCAACGCTGAACTTTCCTTCAATTTATCCTTATTACAAGCTTTTTTTGTTTGTTTCAGGGCATTTAGAATTTACAATTTAAATAATTTTAAACAAAATTAATTTGCTAAATATGTCACGGGTGTCAAAAATTTATTTAAATCATTAAAATTTTATACAACATGAGTGTCAAAAAACGAAGATATAATGATTCATACATTGAATATGGATTCACTTGCATCATTAATAATGGAGAGGAAAGACCTCAGTGCGTGATATGCAATAAAGTTCTGTCGAATGATTCTTTGAAACCAACAAAGTTAAAACAACATTTGCACAATGTTCACCAACAACACAAGGATAAAAGCAGAGGCTTTTTTGAACGTCACGCCACTGTTTTGAAAAAGATGAGACTGGATTCAAATGGGACATATCATGAAGCAAATAAAAATGCAATTGAAGCTTCTTACCATGTTGCTCTGGAAATAGCGAAGCAGAAAAAACCGCATACAATCGGTGAAAATTTGATAAAACCTTGCTCTCTGAAAATAGTTGAACTTATGCTTGGAAAAGAAGAGAAGAAAAAAATTGCTGCTGTCTCATTATCTAATAGTACAATTCAGAGAAGGATCGAAGACATGGCTGCAGATATTAAGGATCAAGTTGTACAAGAGATCAAGTCTGCTGCATTTGGCTTATTTTCAATACAGCTGGATGAATCTACTGATGTAGATTCATGTTCCCAGTTAATGGCATTTGTAAGGTATGTCCATTTAAATGGTTTCAAAGAGGAGCTCCTTTTTTGTTCCCGTCTCGAAAAAACTACGAAAGCCGTTGACATCTTTGAAAAAGTTTCTTCTTTCTTCGAATCAGAAAATCTTTTGTGGGAAAACGTATGTGGGTGCTGCACAGACGGAGCCCCAGCTATGTTAGGAACCAAATCTGGATTTCAAGCTTTCGTTAAAAAGCAAAATCCAAACGCAAAAGGCATTCATTGTATGATTCATCGCCATGCGCTGGCCTCCAAAACGCTTCCTCCTCCATTACGTGAAGTTCTTGATCAGACAATTCAAATGGTAAATTTCGTCAAAGGAGGAGCTCTTAACTCCAGATTGTTCAAGCAACTTTGCATAGACATGGATGCAGACCATCACGTGCTTCTGTTTCATACAAAAACTCGATGGCTGTCAAGAGGAAATGTAACCAAGCGAGTTTTTGAGCTGAGAGATGAACTCAAAATATTTTTTGAGCTTGAAAAGAAAATGGAATTTGTTTCATTGCTGAACAATGATAGATGGATAAGATACCTAGCTTATATGGTTGATATTTTTGACCAATTGAATAAACTAAACCTGAAGATGCAAGGGAGAAACACTAACATAATACAATTTAAAGATTCTTTGAAAGCTTTCATAAGCAAGCTAGATAATTGGAAAAGAAAAGTTCGAATGAACAATGTTGCAATGTTTGAAGAATTATCATCAGCTCTGAAAGTTGATGAGGAAGAACACGTGCTTCCGGATTTGGAAAAAGAATTGATTTTGCAACATCTGGTAGAACTAGAATCAGAATTCATTCGATATTTTCCTGACATTGATGACGATGAGCTTGCTTTAATACGAAATCCGTTCATATTGCCAGTTGAAAAAGTTCCCGATTATTTCCAGGATGAATTTTTAGAACTCAAAGCTGATTCTTGTGCAAGAGATTTATTCAATGAAAAATCAATCACTGAATTTTGGCCATTGATGTGCAGTTCCTATCCAAAAGTGGCAAAAAAAGCTATCCAAGATATCCTTCCATTTGTCTCCACATATTTATGCGAATCTGGGTTCTCAACTCTCTTGCAAATGAAGACAAAACAAAGAAACAGATTGGATGTGGAAAATGACATGCGTTGTGCCCTTTCTACTACTTTTCCACGGATCCACGAATTGTCAAAGAAAAAACAATCACAAGTATCCCACTGACTGTTAAATTCGCATCATGAGTACAATAAATTTCTTTTGTGTTTTGAATTATTCTATTCTTTTAAATATATCATTCAGAAAAGTTATTGCTACTACTTTTGTATTATTTAAATTAGAGGCCAAAGAGCTTATCAATTGTGAAGAGTTTAGTGTACTGATGTAAAAGCATTTCTTATAAACTAAATTTCTAAGGGGGGAATTTATCTGTGAATAAGGATTAAAAGGGTGCATGAGATAAAAAAGGTTGAGAACCACTGAGCTAATGCTATCACACAAAACGATGGAAAGACAGATTTTTTATTATCTCTTGCAAACTGGTTGTCGACTTGGTGTGAGACAAGAAGTAAATTTTGCTTATCGAAGCAAACATTTGATGCTCTTATCAAAACTCTTCGTGGTCAAGCATGCTTGGCTACTGATCTTTTTGAAGAAGGATTCCAATATGTTATCCCTGTAAAGTTTCAAAGTGATCCTCTTGAAAACCGCTTCTCTCAGTACCGCCAAATGAGTGGTGGAAACTTTTTAGTAAGTTTAAGAGAAGTAATGGACAGTGAAAACATTCTTCGTTGTAAGTCTTTACTCAAAGCAAATATAAACTTTTGGGAAGGTAATGTGCCAAAAATTCTATGTGCCGCTGAGAGTGAAGACTTCATAGATGTTTTTAATTCGTTGCCTCATGCACCCAACAACGAGACAATGCGTTTGGATGATGGCAGTGAAGAAGTTGCGGTAACTGTAAGTGGATATGTTGCGAAAAAGTTAATCAAACGCTTTAAATGTGATTTATGCAAATTACTTATGACCGATTTTACCATTAATTGTGTAAGCCCATATTTTCACTTGATTTCACGTGGAAATTTGACTGCCCCATCCAATACCCTAGCAGACTTTGTATGCACTGCTTTTGCAGTTTTAGACTACTATGATCATTTTATTATGCAGCAAAAACATGTGCCAGCGCGAGATGCAGCCTCTTATATTTTGCTCAACTGCTTGTCATCACACTGCTTTTCGTGTGAAGAGCACGTTGATGTCGCAAGAAAATTTGCTGTGAGAATGATTGCGAATATTTTTTATAACAACAAGCAGAAAATTAGTAATGATTCTGTTGTAAAAGATGCTCTCACAGGATTTAAGAAGAGACAACGTTCGAAATAGTTGTGTTAATTCTGTCATTAGCATTTGTAGAGGTTGTTATTTGTTCGCATATGATGCCTTTAATTTTTGCTGTTGTAGGCCTATATTTGCTTGCTGTTACTTGTTAAAATGTAATGTCTTTAATTGCTGTTGTTTGTTTGAATGCTAATATTTCTTCGCATGCGATGCCTTTAATTTTTGCTGCTTTGCTTGGCTGTAATTTGTTTGATGATTATGTCTTTAATTTCTGCTGTATATTTGTATGTCGCTGAGTACATTGTTTTCAATTTTGATTAGTGTATTAAACCAAACTGCAATCATAACGTTAATGAAATTTTTGTTCTTTGCAGTTACTAGCGCATCAATGCGACTACCTAATCTGTCGCGCGCGACCGCGCGTGTCATTGCAAGATTTAAAGCGTGTGTGAACTATGTTTGATTTTGCACTTTGCCCGCACACACACCACGCGCTTTCGCTTTTCGTTTCAAAAGAGCAGTCGGCCTGGTAATTTTTACTGCACAATGTAACATACGCGGCCGTATTCTCTAGTAGGCCGTGGGCTATCCAACGGTTTCTCAGAGTTATCTGGGTGATATTCTGGCCACACCTCAACAACAGTCCGAGTAAGATACGCTTGTTAACCTTTTTTTTTGTGTGTGTCTGTTTAGACATTTATCAGTAAAAAAAAAACTCTTCAGCGCCTAGTACTATATTTAAATAAACGCTTCTAAGCCAAAACCATTGATGTCTTATTTTTTTTCTTGAAATATATATCTTTTTAGTACCAACAACTCCCCTTCCAATTCTCCTCCCTTGAATCCACCTCCCTTGCAAAACCCCGCGGATCAGGATAGCGTAACCAGGTAAAATAAAAACTGTTTCTCGTTTTAACCTATAAAGATTTTTTAAAACGTTGCTTCATAAACATGAAAAAACCTATCCATTTTTTTTTCTTGAAGTATATATATTTTTTTTAGTACCAACAACCTTCCTTCCAATCCACCTCCCTCGGAAAGCTCCGCGGATCAGGATAGCGTAACCAGGTAAAAAAAAATGTTTCTCATTTTAACCAATGTGTTTAAAGATTTTTTTTTTAGGTTGCTTCAAAAACATGAAAAAGCTATCCTGGACTGGGAGGTCATTGGAAGCGTGCAAGACCGTTTTAATTTTTCCATTACGAACACTTCATTTCAAAACCGCCAAAAAAACATTTATGAAAAAATAGTGGCAATTGAAAATTGTCATTATTTAATTAATTATAGTTTTGGATACATTTTAAGAAATTTTGTTTCAAATGAATTGCGTTATTTTCATGCAAGCGGCGGAACAGATCGTGTTTTGTTATCTTCTCGATTAATTAGTCGTACTGAGGAATTGATGGAATTTTTACTGTCAATTTCCGATGATGACCTTTTCCACAGCACCCGCAGGCCTGACAGTCAGTGGGTTGTGGACAAGGTGACAAACATTACTTTTTTTTTGACCAAAAGAATTAATTGTCCAATCGGTTGTGGTCAAACTTTGGCAAATTTTGTGATGGATAACCCAGGGGTTCATGCATTGATTCGAAACTTCAATACGGGGAAGATGTACGATGACAACCAGTGTCTGTTCCGCTGCTTGGCGCTTCACCGCGGAAATAAAATTACAGCACTAGAAAAAGAAACTTTAAATTTATTTCGTTGTTATTGCAATTATTTTCAAATTTCACCGACCAACTTTTCTGGAGTAACTTTAGCCGAACTTGATCAAATTGAAAATCTTTTTCATTGCAATATTATGGTGTATTGTTTGGAGGAAAAAAATGCAAGATTGTTACTGCGAAGCAAAAAAATTTATTCAACAACTGTGTATGTTAATCTTTTTGAAAATCATTTTAGTTATATTCGAGATTTTTCTTTATACGAGGTAAGGCTAAAAAGAAACGGGACTGAGGTCACAGATTGCGCAACACGATTAACCATCAGTAATCAACACTTTTACAGTGTGGCGTAACATGTGTTCTTTGTTTAACAGCTGTTTTGACACAATATCGCAATTATTTTTGCTTTTTAGGAGCCATAGGTGAATGTGATTGATTACTTGTTGAAAAAAATTGCTGTGCGAGATCTGATCGAATTTTTAGGCCATATGGAGTTCAATTGCAGAAAGACGATTGAGCAAAGAATTACTGTAAAATGGGGTGAGAAGTACCACCGGGGTGACAAAAACCATAAACCAGAAAATGTTCTAAGGGACTTTTCAATGCGAGTTCATGAGATATACTATTTGTAATGCTCGTTTTTTAGGTTTTTAAACAAAATATAGTTAGAGTAGATTGCTTTGAGCAAAATTAGCATTTCAGAAAATTGTTTTTGTCCGAGTTGGATTTCTTTGAAGTACTTCCTCTTTTGCAAGAAAAACTTTCTCGGATTTGGACCTCAAAAACTTTGGTGAGTGTTTCGAATGCTGTTAATCGTTTTTCTATGTATTTTGCCTAAATGCATGCCTTGTTATATCGATAAAGCAGGATGTGTTTTAGTTTGAATTTTTTTATTTATTTTGTGTCTATTTTTGGAGTGGGTTTTGTCACCCCATGTTCCCATAGCAAAACCGGGGTGACAAAAACCATTTATGAAATGGTAATTTTTCAATAAAACCGCATCTTCTGTTAATGAGTGTAACTTTTTTTTTCAGTTTGAAGTTGGTTTTGGTGCTGATTCGCTTCTTCCATTATGCCTAGAAACCACAAACCCAAACCCGGTGCTCGACCATATTTATCGGCCCAGCCGGACACCCTCCAAAAAGCATATGAAGAACTTCAACAGGGATCTAGCGAAAGAAAAGTGTGCGAAAAGTACGATTTCAGTCGTACCAAACTTCGCAATTACATTAAAGTTCAAACTGGCCAAAAAGTCTTTCGACCACCAGGTGGCCAAACCTCATTGTCATCTGATGTGGAACGCACCATTGTGGATCATTTATGCGTTGTTTCCGATTGGGGCTTTCCGTTTGACATGATGGATCTGAGGATGAGTGTAAAATGTCTTTTAGATAAAGCTGGTGTCAAACATAAGAAATTTCAAAATAACTTTCCAGGTGAAGATTGGGCAGTGTCATTTTTGAAGAGGCACAAGGATCGAATCAACAACAGAATGTGCCAAAACATCTCAAAAAAACGAGCTAAGATTAATACGGAGACCATCAACAGCTATTTTGACGAACTCGAAAAAACACTGGAAGGAATCCCACCCAAAAATATAATAAACTATGACGAAACTAATTTGACAGACGACCCCGGCCGGAAACGCATGATTTTTAAGCGAGGTACGAAATATCCTGAGCGGATTATGAATGGAACCAAATCATCAACGAGTATAATGTTGGCCGGATCCGCTGCAGGAGATGTTCTCCCCTTGTATGTTGTGTACAAAAGCGAGCATCTCTGGGATATTTGGAAGGAGGGTGGACCGCAGAAAACCAGGTATAACCGATCAAGAAGTGGATGGTTCGACCAATACTGTTTTCAAGATTGGTTCGAAACAGTAGCTCTGCCTTACTGTAGACGACTTTCCGGCAAAAAAATGCTTGTTGGAGACAATCTTTCCTCTCATTTCAACGACGATATTATTGAGAAGTGTGTGTTAAATAACATTGCATTTGTGTGTCTCCCCCCGAATTCCACTCATCTTTGTCAGCCACTAGATGTGGCTTTCTTCGCCCCGATGAAAAGAAAATGGAGGGAAATTCTAACCCAATGGAAAAAATCGCCGAGAAACAACGCAGGCACACTTCCCAAGCATCAATTCCCAAAGTTGCTGAGGAAGTTGATGGAGGAACTGCCTAACCAAAATGACAATATGGCAGCAGGTTTTCGCAAGTGTGGAATTCACCCAATTGATAGAACTGCTGTTCTTAATCGTCTTCCCAGCACTAGCGTTCTCAATCAGGATGAAGTAAACACTTCAGTATCGGAGGTGTTCATTGCCCATCTCCAAAATCTTCGCCAGGGTGACGAGAACAGACCAGCGAAACGACGACGAAAGAGACTAGATGTTGTCCCCGGAAGAAGCGTCGGAGAATTTGACAACGATGAGCCATCTACCTCTAACCCAGCACCAATGAGAGAGGAACCAGAAGGGCTCGAAGTTCCTGATGAGCCATCAACGTCCTATCCAGCCCCTACGGAAGCCGAATATTTGTCAGATTCCACTGACAGTGTTATTAGTGTGGAGCAATCTAATGACAGAAATGTTTTTGACGCGCTAGCAATCTAGTGACCGAAGTGCTTTTGATGCGCGAAGATATTGAATAAAGTTTTGCTTTTCGAATCTGTTGTTCGTCATTCTTGTAAATTGCTAGTGTTAGCTGCTGTAGTGATGATTAAGTGCTGTAGAGGTTCTCGTAAACGCGCAAAATGAGTGAAAGAATATCGCATTAGCATTCAAAATACTTCGAGAATGCCAAAATAGCTGTGCTCGTGGTTTTTGTCACCCCATAAAGAGGTGTACAAATGCCAATCATTCAAAATACATCGACTGGTTTTTGTCACCCCATGCCGGGGTGACAAAAACCAATGCAGTTTATGAGCCGTTAAACCATGAAATAGAACCACGAACTTCAAATAAATTTACCAATGTGAAGGCATTGCCTGTCCCCGCAATCTAACACTGAGCAAAATCCGTAGGAGTAAACACGAAATGACTGAGAGCTAAGTACTCTCTAAAAGTGGTCTTAGTCACCCCGTTTTACGGTAACATTAAATTTTGTGTCAAACTTGGAAAAACGGCGACTGAGACTTTGAAGATGTTGCGTGATGTTTATGGAGATTCTTCCATGTCCAGAACAAGAGTTTTTGAATGGCACAAGCGATTTGTGGAAGGCAGGGAGGATGTGGAGGATGATCCGAAGTCAGGGAGGCCTTGCACTTCCACAACTGATACCAACATCGAAAAGGTTCGGCAGTTGGTTCGCAGTGACCGTCGCTTAACAATTCGCGTCATTGCCAACGAAGTTGGGATGGACAAAGAAACGGTCCGCACCATTTTGGTTGACACTTTGGGCATGCGAAAGGTGTGTGCCAAAATGGTGCCAAGGCTCTTGACTGAGGAGCAGAAAGCTCAACGATTGAATGCATGCCGAGACATCCTTCAGCAGATGGAAGCAGACGAAAAACTCTTAGAAAACGTCATCACAGGAGACGAGTCATGGGTCTTTCAATATGATCCGGAAACAAAACGACAGAGTCGTCAGTGGAAAAGTGTGTCCTCACCCAGACCAAAAAAAGCCCGCATGCAACGTTCACAAGTGAAAGTGATGCTGATCACCTTCTTTGACCATCAGGGAATGGTGCATCATGAGTTTGTTCCTCAAGGGCAAACAGTTAACCAACACTTTTACAAGGAAGTTCTGACTCGTCTTGTCAACAAAATTCGTCAAAAACGAAGAGCTTCCTGGGCAGGAAAAACTTGGATCTTGCATCACGACAATGCTCCTGCCCACACAGCCCTCAGCGTCAAACAGTTCTTGGTCTCGAAACAAATCACCACGTTACATCATCCACCTTATTCGCCGGACTTAGCCCCTTGCGATTTCTTTCTTTTTCCAAAACTGAAAGGGATTCTCAAGGGGACACGCTTCCAAGGAGTCGAGGATATCAAGACTAGCGTGACGAGACACCTCAAAACCATCACAAAAGAACAATTTTCACAGTGCTTCAAAGCGTGGTCAAAAAGAATGGAAAAGTGCATCAAAGCCAATGGGGAATATTTCGAAGGGGACAAGTAGAGATGGCTTAAGACTTGTATGTGTTAGACAATGTGGACATTGCATGATATGCATCTAAATAAACTTCTAAATTCAAAAGTCCCGTTTCTTTTTAGCCACACCTCGTAAACGTTCGATTTCAGGATGCCTTTCAATTGGAGATTCCTGTCTGTGTAATCGACCCGTTTATTAATATTTCTGAGCAAGGGATTCTCACCGAGAAACTTATAACCTTGCCAAATGATATTGAAATCAAACCAAAATTCAGTGCCTCTTATCAATCATTTTGGCTATAAAGCGGATTAAGCAAAATATCCTTACGGGTGGGATCGGGTCAAAATTATTTTTATCGCATTTCTCAGCTCATACTTAGTAGAGCGTGCATTCAATGCCGTCACAGCGCTTCTGGATAACAGAAGAAACCGCCTAGACATAATGAGATGGGGAGATTTACGACTGTTTCTGACTAGGTTCGAACCGGTTATCAAAAAGCAGACAAAATTGCACCAAGCTCATCCTTCTCGCTAGAGTTAAACGCCGCTTTAAGTTGTGATTGTCGGAAATGTATAACAAATTCGCTTTTTTGTCAAGGGGGCGTTTCATAGTTAGTAAGTTGATCAAGGGAGCAACATACAAAAAAAAAAAAAAAAACTAAAATGAATGCTCAATACAATTTTTTTTTCTTCATACTTGTGAATAAGTGTGATTGTTTTTCTTGGATCATTCAAACAAAAATGAATGCTCAATACAATTTTTTTTTCTTCATACTTGTGAATAAGTGTGATTGTTTTTCTTGGATCATTCAAACGAAAATGAATGCTCAATACAATTTTTTTTTTCTTCATACTTGTGAATAAGTGTGATTGTTTTTTTTCTTAGGTCATTTAAACAAAAATGAATGCTCAATATAATTTTTTTATTCTTCATACTTGTGAATAAGTGTGATTGTTTTTTTTCTTAGGTCATTTAAACAAAAATGAATGCTCAGTATAATTTTTTTTTTTCTTCATACTTGTGAATAAGTGTGAGTTTCTTCTCATATTGCAAAATACTGGTAAGAAAAACAGACCAGAGTTTGAAAGATACTCTCTGACATCGGACCAACGCATTATTTTAAAGTTATACTTTCAGAGCGATGTGTGATAAAACCATCCACATCTTAAAAATTTTAGGAAAAAAAGCATAAACTCGTACTGATTTCAAACGAATTTTATTAAAACATACGTACTTTCAAGTTTTATTCGAAAACGTAAGTGAAAACCCTACTTGTAACCATAATTTCAAACAACCGAACTTTCATTTTATGTATTCTTCGAACGAGGACGGTTCAAATCTTGCAGAGAATGCAAAATATTTTTAGGTACAAACCATTAAAGTTTACCAATATAGAACAAACGTATATTTCTTTTATCTGTTGAAAAGCATATGTTTAATATTGATCAAACGTCTTTGAAAAGTCATGTATGACGTCATCATTTCCGTTTCTTGTTAACACATTGCAATTAAGCCGGCTAAGAAAAGATGAAGTCCGCAATTGCTTGTATAACGTAACTTAAAATGGCGCTGAAGGCAAGGGTGGAAACCTGGCTACTTGGCATTAGAGTGTCAGTTTCAGTTTCGGAGTAATAAAACCCAGATGACAGGTTTCAGTTTTGGTTTGGTTTCACGGTTGTTGAAAAATAGGTTCCAGTTTCGGTAATCGGTTTTAATCTTGCTTACGCACAGCTTCGGTTTTGGGGTTTCAGTTTCGGCTTTGAGTTTCATCCAAGAAAGCTATTTTATTTTGAATATAAATTATTCACATTTTCTACTTCTTGGCGTTTTTGTTTGATCACAATGATAAATAGCAGCTCAGATGGCCGAGTGAGGAGAGCAATTGCTTCAGAAAATGTCGATTTGGGTATAATTCCGAGTCCGGTGAAATCAAAAATTCAAAAATTAGTATTCACAGCTTCTCTATTTGACGCTCAGCATTAAAAGAACTGTACTGGTAATGATGGTGATGACAATTTTTAAAACCCAAAACCTTAGAAAATTTTGAACAGGTTTTAGTTTCAGTTTTGATGTTAAAAAAAAACGGTTTTGGTTTAAGTTTAGGTTTTCAAAAATTTGGTTAAGTAGGTGTCAGTTTCAGTTTCCAAAATTTCCTTTAAAACCGAGTTTTCAGGTTTAGGTTTGAGTTTCGGTTTCCACCCTTGGCTGTAGGTATAACTTTTAACGCATAAGTTTTTTTTCGCTGAAATTTTTTGAAAATAATCTTCGAGAAGGTATGTATTGTCAACCCCGGTAATGGCAAAAATGAATTCATAATTACGTAGTGATGCATTTACAAAAAATATGGCGCATTGGAAAAATGACTAGCATATACAAGAAATTTAAAATGCTGATTAATGACCTCTAAGTTGTGAATGATGTGGCGGAAAGAGGAGTGAGACTGATAGAAGAGTTTTTTGTGTTTATACCCTAGCCTGTTTTGTTAATTTTTTGGAGTGAAATTCAATTTTTTTGTTGGTGCAAAGCGGGGGAGAATTGTAGCGTTGTTGCATCACCCTGCATATTGTGACGTCAGTTCCTGAACACAATGACCAAGCATGGCGTGATCTTAAATACAGGGTGTTCCAGAATACATGACCCGATTATAAAATTTCATAAACAACAAACCAGAAAAGATTCAACGAAAACCATTATATTTCCTGAAAGGTCTTGAAATGCCATTTTAGTTTCATGCCATGTTTTCACTTTCAGATTGCTAGTGTGTTGATAATAAGTGCTACAAAGAAATACCCTTTTGTTGAGTTTAGTTAAATGCTGCATTAATGGCGTGGAGTGGTGAGCATCGCGCTTTTGTGGTTGAACAGTTTGTGAAGAATGGCGAATCAGTCGTAGCGACGCAACGTTCCTTCCGAAGACACTTTTCACTAAATCGTCATGATCCCGTACCAACAGGTAAAACAATACGCCGTTGGGTTTCCAACTTTCGACAAACATCATCGGCATTAAACAGGAGAAGATCTGGCCGTCCAAGAACAAGAACAGCAGAAGAAAATGTCACAGCTGTGGCAGATTTAATTGAGCAATCTCCTAGACGTTCCCTCCGAAAGCATGCATTTGCCTTGCACATGTCCGCTACGAGTGTCCATAGAATTTTGCACAGATCACTTCATATGCATCCCTACAAGATAATGGTCGTGCAGAAATTAAGCGAGAGTGATTACGAAACTCGCACAAATTTGTCTCGAGACATTCTCCAGTCCATCCCCCCAACATCTGTTACAATCTGCAGTGATGAAGCACATTTTCATTTATCGGGGACGGTTAACAAACAAAACTTCCTATATTGGTCACAAAATAATCCTCGTGAACTGCACCAACGACCACTTCATTCTCCGAAGGTTACCGTTTGGTGTGCTATGGGCAGTTTTGGGGTGTGGGGTCCATACTTTTTTGAAGAAGGAGGTTCTACAGTGACTGTTACATCAGACCGTTACTGTGAGATGCTTGAGAGATTTCTTCGTCCAAAAGTTGCTCAGTTACTAGCTGATCATGAACCCGATGGTGTATGGTTCCAACAAGATGGTGCCACGTCGCATACCTCTCGACGTTCACTCGGAATCCTGCAGGACATGTTTCCAAGTCATGTCATTTCTCGATGGGGTGACATTGGGTGGCCTCCACGTTCCCCGGATCTAAATCCATGTGACTTTTTTCTATGGGGCTACGTCAAATCTAAAGTTTACGAACGCCGTCCATCAACTCTAGAACACCTAAAAGCAGCAATAACTGAAGAAATTGATGCGATTCCGCAGAACATGCTTGAAAGAGTGATGATTAATTTTCGAGAAAGACTTTAAAACTGCATCGACATTGGCGGTCGCCACTTGCGCGACATAATTTTTAAAACCACGTGAAGTAACGAACTAAACTGAAATGGCATTTCATAAACTTTCAGAAAATATACGAGTTTTCGTCGAATCTTTTCTGGTTTGTAGTTTATGGAATTTTAAAATCGGGTCATATATTCTGGAACACCCTGTATAAGCTGGAGGAACAGAGACGAGTTGACTGTGTTTTCGTTTCAGAAAGACTGAAATAATTAATTATTTAAGATCAGTGATTTGCCATTTATCTGTTGGTCTTAATTATTTGAATCTGGAAGCCGACAATCTTGGAGACAATTTTATGTGCACCGACGAATTAGGACTTTGAACCAAAGCTTGCATTAACATCGAAACCGGTAACGGTAAGCACGATCAACTATTCTAGACTGTTTAGTTTACTTATTAGCGGTAACAATTCTCCCTCCCTCATCAAACCCGCTAAAAGTTCAAGGACGTTTTGACGGATGATGAGGAACAAAGGAGGATACTACTACACTGTGTAGAAGACACACGAAGCTCTACCCAGATTTTCGTAAATCCACTTTGGTCAAAACACACTGAACTTATCATTCCAAACCGTGATCGTTCCCTTTATGACATGCACGAAAAGTCCTCTCCGGGATAAAAAAAAAAAAAAAAAAAACAGACGAACTTAAACGACGGGCAACACCTTGACATGGTGTTTAGGTTTTAAAACAAAGTTTGCCCAAAAACACCTTTCTCACAAAGTGTACTATTAACATGTTCAGTATATTCATACTCAAGAAATGGCTGAAACTTTGAAAAGTACCTGAAATTTGGTTCAAAAATCGCTCTAAAATGAGAAAAATTTCCCCAACAAGGTCCTTGTTAAGCAGCAGTATCGGCAAGTCATGCTTAGATTGATAAGTCAACCTTGATACGTAAATATAATGACGTGCAAAAACGATTTTTTACGTAAAAATAAAAATATAGCACTTTTTAGATATTGGCACACCCAAATTACAAAATATCCCTCTTAAAAGTTAAAAGTGATGTTGCAGCGCGAATACTTGACGAAACTCCCTGATTTTTTCACAGAAGCGTTTTTTCGGACATCCTCACGGATTGCAATACTGATGTCCATATTTGGAAAAAAAGTGGAACTTAGGTGTACCCTAATGGCCATAAGTCAGAATAGAATCTGAAAATTAATAGCTTTGCCTTGGCGCGAAGCTCCCGCTTCAGTACCACAGATCGGTGGAACTGGCGCATTACTGCACTTGCTTTTTCGATGCAGATACCGTTGGCATATTATACAAGAATTCATGGTGTATGTTTTGTGCAGCAAACAAAATGTGATGAAAATACTCAAAATGTGTCAAAATAAAATGAGTAAAATTTGAAAAGCGAGGGCCAAATCTAAAGTGTATTCAAACTTCAAAAAATTTGCTCAAGAAAATTTTTCCTATAGTGGAACAAAATCAGAGAGTGAGAGGTTGAAACTTTGCAACTGTATTTCTCATCATAATACAAGGGCCACCCTACTGGGCATGGTTGCACGATGCACAACCTAATTCAAAAACTAAGAAATATGCAAAAAAGAAAATGCAGCTATATGTATGTAACCCATACAGCAGCCCTTTAAACCTTAATTACTGATAGATTTAATAATAACCGATTCTAGCACGTACCCTAGCTGAGGGGGGCTTACAGATACTACACCTTGCCCAAAGGCGACCTGAAGGGAGTTGTGATACGGTACCCTCATTAATCTGACCCATCAATGATGAGCTCACAACCGGATGCAGTTTGAGCTCATATCCAGCAATCAAGGAGTGGATAAATATTGCTCGTCGATTTAGTACACAATCTTGCGAGTTACCATCCACCAGTGAATTCACAATCAACCAGACGTCTTTCTTCTTTAATTTTCTAAAATAAAATCTTCGTTATACTAGCGGTATTGCGCCGAAGCATGTAACAAGTGACAGGGGCATCTCCGCGGCTTGACGCCTGGGCAACACAGCTCCGGAGAAACGACGCAATGGTGGCGGGTCGTTGGCTAAACTGTGCTGCTTTGATCAAGCAAGAAATGGAACCCCACACCTCCCGCACCGATACAACTGAGCTAACCGACCGGAGAAACTAACAATATTCATCTGCTATCAGCCATAATTTTATAGGGTTTTATGTCAGAAAGCAAATGCTTCCCGAAAGACACACCAAATAACGTTAAGAATTTACCACCGTTTCGATATATATGAAGTCTATAGAATATCAACAAACAAGAAATGTTGTGTAAGACTTTCCTCAGGTAATACCACCATTCATACAAATTATTTATAACTTGAATTCTACCCAAAAAGTGTATATTTTGTTGAAAATCAGGTAGGGGTGAAGTTCAAACGCTCAATCGCTGGTTTATTTATTATTTTTTTTATCTTCCGTTTAGCTTAATATCACCCATTTATTTATTTCCGACTAAATATCAGCCGTCAGAGAAGTTGAAAAAATCAAACAATGCTTGCAAAGCAAATTGGCACAAAACGCACTGACTTTACAATGCAAACACGTCATTCCAAATGCCTCAAAATCATCATCAGCTGATAGCTCGCGTAACAGGACATGTAACACACTGCACCTACATAATTGGCTACTACGCTTTTGCAATTGTTCAAAAAGACTCCGCAGAACAGCCAGCACCACAAATCAGCAAATGCCTTCTTTCTTCGATAAACAAAATTCTTTCTGTCAAGTTCATCCACCAGTGTTCAACTAAGGGAAATAGTTAATTATTCAACGGCACGTTCTGAAATCAACCTGAAAAATTATGAAGCTTGAGCAAACACATAATTAATGCAACTTCATTTAAAGTATGAATGGTATTATTGTTTTCAACCAGTCATTAAGAAAGCTACAGAGACAAATTGCAAACCAATCTGAACTTGTCTTAAAGCACAGCGCTGCTGCAAAATTTATGGAAAGTTTCCACTAATCAATCCATTTTAGACAGCAGATTTATGTGTTTATAAAGAACAATCACCAAAGCAGCAATTATAACCAGTATTCCCTGTAACATTATAGCCTGTACAAAATTGCTCAAACCAAATCCACGTACCGGTAAGTAGTGCAAAAATGCTCCTAAAATTTTCTAACCTATAAATTTTCCCAAACCTAATTATTCTGCGCAGAGTCTGCGGACAAGGAAAAAGCTAGACCTACCACAAATTAGTAGATTGCCAAGGTCGCAAATTCATGCAAAAAGCGTAATGCTTGCCCAAGCCCAAAGCAAATATTTGGTGACGCATAGCATCAGAGTCTTTTCCTAGGGGGAGGATAAACACTTTTTTTTCAAACCCCCTCGTAAAATATGCCATCCCATAACGGAATCATGATGCAAAAATTCTTTTTCGTCTGGGATGTTGTTAATTTGCAAACTCCCCTATATTTGAAAATTGCATATTTTGGTATTTTTTGAGATAATAAACGATGTGATCATTCATTTTTAATGTTTTTAACCAGGAGTACATTTATGCGCTTAAATAACCTTTTTGATAAAAATCAAACGTCACTCCTTTTTCTAGTTATAGTAAATTGACTTTTTGATGAATTTCCAGCAAAGGTTTATCGCATGCTTTTTTACCTATAAGCGATCTCGCAGGAAATTTGTTAAAGACAATCTTGGGGGAAATTTGTTAAAAAAATCAAAAGTGATGCAATTGCAAATTAATTGTCTTAGTTCATTGCTGTTAGTGCTTTCACCATTTAATGAAGATCACTAAATATTATGTCTTGTGTTTCATGTGTGTGTAATATATACTTGTACCGTCTTTGTAATGCTTTTCATATTATATGCATAATTAAAACCTAAATTTCGTCTTAACCGCTCTAATTTATCTGTCGAAATCGAGTAAAATTGCTCGTTAATTAGCCAAGGTAACCGTTTGACTCGAAGACCTTGCGTCCCTTCACGGTTTCCTGTCGCTCTGACACGTGTTTTTTTTTACCATTGCTCGTTGTTTTGTTGTTTTTGACGATTTTAGTGTGATGAGATGACAAAATAAAAATATTCTGATTCTGAATCTAATCCTAATGACAGTTTAATCAAACTGAACGTGACATTTTAATACTACTTTTGCTGGTATAGGTAGTAGTTTAACCTGCTGAATGAAAACTAACAGTAATTATTATTTGAAAATTTTTGTTGCTTTATGGACTCAGCAATGACTTGGTAGTTGGCACAGATCATGCACCAGGTAAAGCGCTTTGTTCCACTCGTTCAGCGTTGATGCTTGACAAATAAATCACTAACGCTTATGCAGCGTTGAACTAGCAATTAAAAAAGACAAGTTGCATGCCCAATTGCCCGTGCCACAACAATCAGATGACCGAGTGGATAGCGCGTCTGCTTTTGGATTTGTACACTTAGAGTTTGATTCCGAGTCCCGTCAAACTAATGACTTAAAAATTGGTATTCACAGTTTCTCTGCTTGATGTTAAGCATTAAAGGGACATTGTGGAGCCAGTCGTAAAGTTTGCTTGTGCCACTGGGAAAGGCACTTAACGAAACTTCCCCATCTTGTTGCGGGATACAGATGGCTGGCAACCACTAAGCGAGCTCGTATAGTCACTTTCTCTTGATAGACGGATAAAATTCAATTAAAACAAGTGATACTCTTACAAAAGAATTTCCCAATGATGCAATTATATCAGCAAAAACTTTGATCATAAGCCTTAGAATTATTTTGAAGAATTTACTGCTCGGATTGTTCATATAAGAAAAATGAAGCAGTGTAATAAAAAAACATTTTAATCTATAGATTTGTTTATGCGCGTGCATGTGACGATGTGGCGTTTACCACATTGAATACTTTCGGAATTTTGCATAAATTTGAACATGTTACAAACAATCTTGCATGTGTTTTGCGTACTATTCAAGGTATAGGATGCTGTAGATTGTCTGGTCACATTCCTGCTCACGTACTCTACCCTCGGCATCCATGTAGTTCAACCTTAACTTGCTTTGAAATACAAGAACAAGAACCAAAAGATAATACTTTTTATGCAAAAGCGTTATTGATGATAATTTCACTATTACTGAAAAGCTGAAAAACTTCTGGATAACAATGTCTCAAAACCAGCTTTCGAATTTGTGCATTAAGGTCAGTTTGTAGCCCGACTTTGGCGAAATTACAGTGGTCAAAAAACGGAGTTCATGAAAACTTTTCAAGATAATAATGTAGAGTGGTTCTGACGATGTGGAACAGTATCTGAATTTGGAAATTTTGATCCAGCTCGAAAAAAAATCATTCATCAATTTCAATCTAGGCCTTCGTGAAAATGCTCTTATAAACGATATGGCTGCCAGCCAAAGGTCAAGTAAGTTGTATTAATTACGAACTGAAAAATATAGCTAAGCAACCAAAGTCCTGACTGTGCGTCTTCATCGAATGTCAAAGCTCAAAAGCTTCAATTTAACAGAGCAATCAGAGTTAACATCACATCAAGGTTTTTACCACGACAAGCGCATTGATTAAGATTTGGAATAAGTTTCGGCGTCAGCCTTAACAGGACGGAATCTTGGAGAAAGCTGTTGAGAACTGACCAACGTTTTAATAAGGATTTAACTCGTCAAGAAAGCATTGGTGGACTTTTTGTTTGTGCTGCAGAATTAACATAAACATGGCGCGCACTGATATTGACTTTATTGAAGTTCATCGGACTTTACTACGAAGTTTGGTATGTGCGTGACACTTGCCTTTCAAGCTTTCTGTTAAGTCTGATGACTACACATTTGTTTCATGTGGCAGCAATATCCCTTTTCAATCTACAGTTCATTTTCTTGCTATATTTGATCGACAGATGTTCAAATTGCATGATACTGAATTTTCCTGCAGCTTAAAAAAAAAAGGTAAAAATCGTTTGCGTAAATTAACATATTAAGAGGCATAATCATTTTCCTGATGAAAAATCAATAAAAATGAATGGTCACACCTCGTATTTTAGTAATACAATAAACAAGATATGTTAATTTTGCTATTTGGGGGAACTCGCAAACTTCAAGGGGTATGAACAGGGGGGTTAACAACACAGACGGTCAAAAAAATTTTTGGATCATCATTCTGTCACAGGATAGCATATTTTAAGGCAAGGGTGGAAACCTGGCTACCTGGCATTAGAGTGTCAGTTTCAGTTTCGGTGTGATAAAACCCAGATGTCAGGTTTCAGTTTTGGTTTGGTTTCCCGGCTGTTGAAAAATAAGTTCCAGTTTCGCTTTTAGTCTTGCTTTCGCACAGCTTCGGTTTCTGCGTTTCAGTTCTGCTTTAGTTTCATCTACTTTCATTTACTTTCATCCAAGAAAGCTATTTTATTTTGAATAGAAATTATTCAAATGCTCTACTTTTTGGCGTTTTTGTTTTATTACAATGATAAGAAGCAGCAGCTCAGATGGCCGAGTGAGGAGAGCAATTGCTTCATAAGTCGTCGACTTGGGTATAATTCCGGTGAAACCAAAAACTCAAAAATTAGTATTCTCACAGCTTCTCTATTGGACGCTCAGCGTTAAAAGAACTGCACAGGTAATGTTGGTGATGACAATTTTTAAAACCTTAAACCTTAGAAAATTTTGAACAGGTTTTGGTTTTAGTTTCGGTTTTGACGTTTCAAAAAAAAAACGGTTTTGGTTTAAGTTTAGGTTTTCAAAAATTTTGCCAACTGGTGTCAGTTTCAGTTTGGGTTTCCAAAATTTCCTTTAAAACCGGGTTTTCAGGTTTAGGTTTCCACCCCTGTTTTAAGGGGTGTTTATAAGCGATATAGTTAGTTAGTTGCATATTTATCCTATCACGAGAAAGCGATCAAAGCGCTATACGAGCTCGCTTAGGAGTTGCCAGCCATCTGTATACCACACCAAGATGGGGGAATCCCGCTAAGTGCCTTTCCCAACGGCACAACAAGCAAACTTGCCGGCTTGTTCTCCACACTGTCCCTTTAATGATGAGCGTCAAGCAGGGAAGCTGTGAATATCAATTTTAAAGTCGTTGGTTTGACCCGACTAGGAATCAAACCCGCGTCTACAGCTCAAGAGACAGACGCTCAAGAGACATACCACTCGGCCATCTGAGCTGTTAATCCAAAATTTTTCAATTATCTCCCCCCCCCTCTACTTTTGCATGATTTTTACTTTTTAAGACTATTTCTAGAATTAGAGTAAAGCAATCCACCAAAAAAGAAAAACTACCAATACGAATTTTATTCTTATCTTACAGACAACAAAACTCAGCTGCTGCACACCAGCCTACCTGAGCTTCGATTTTATCAACAATAGAGAAACTCCTCTCCGCACCAGCAGCTCCTCCATTAAGTACGGGTATCAGTAATATCTAATATATTTGCAACAACCTAAAAGCCGGGATAGCACGCCATATTTCATATCAGGTTGCTTTGCAAACCTACAAAATTGCATTAGTTTGATCTGGAACCAGCCGGTTAGTTGTCAAGACATTTCTATTGTTGCGGGAGGTCTAAGGTTCGATTCCCGGGTTGGTTAATTCGAACACAGTGTTACCACCGCTGTGACGTTTCTTCAAAGCTGTGTTGCCCAGGTGCTAAGCAGTAGAGAATGGCCACGCCACTCGTTACACTCTTTGGCGTAATACCGTGAGTAAAATAAAGATTTGATTTTTAGTTTGCTGAGGCAGGCCTACAGTACATGGACAAGAGATAGAGATCAAAAATTTACGTGACCACTAGCACTAACCATAGGGCTGTTAGCAACATCAATTACAGAT
This sequence comes from Trididemnum miniatum, assembly GCA_964006365.1. Classification (NCBI taxonomy): domain Eukaryota; kingdom Metazoa; phylum Chordata; class Ascidiacea; order Aplousobranchia; family Didemnidae; genus Trididemnum; species Trididemnum miniatum. Next base: position 4,794,557 of record OZ023241.1, read on the forward strand.
TCCCCTCATCACGAGGGACTTTGATAGTAGGGATGGGCATTTCAGAATACTTTCCTATTCTAGAACTGTTCCGAATAGTTAAAAAGGAATCCTATTCTGTTTTTAACTGAACTTATTTTGCGAAAGACCCAGCAGCAAACCAGTAATAGTAGTGAAAAGAATTTATTTAAAAAACTAACCTCAGAGCAACACTTTGTTACAATGTAAAACATTAAGTGCTGGTAACGCTCTCCAGTTAAACGGGTTCTCAGCATTGTTTTGACGAAATTTTGCGCTCATGCTATGCATAAAGCGAGAAGAAAACTCTATCAAACATGTGACCAGCCTCAAAGGCGTGATTTTACGAGTAAAGCAATGGAGTTAACAATCGCCACACATTGTGTTGATTTTTGCGGTTTTGCGCTTGTGAACAATAATTTGTGATATCCATCGAAAAGCAAACTTCAAAAAAGACCAAATCTTTATTATACTCATGGTATTACGCCGAAGCATGTAACAAGTGGCGGAGACCAATCTCTGCGTCCGTGCAACACAATTTCAAATCCTGAAAAAAAAACGAAAACGTCGCAACGGTGGCGAGCCTCCCATGCCGATAGCGATGTCTTTAACCACTACGTTAAGCAGTTGGTATAAGGCAAGTTTAAATTTGAATTTTCGCATGTTTTGCGCTATCATCAGAGCGACTAAAAAACGCATGGTTTCATTTCAGATTACAGAAAAACGTTGAATTAAATACTTGAACTTAGCCTAAATAACGCTACAAAACCGCTCAACATTTAAAACACATCCATTACAATGCTACTGGTTCCAAAACACGTCGTTTTTCGAACGTAGAAAACAAAGTTTGTATAAAAATTCTCTTTCCTTGCTGTTTGCCTTCGAGAAAGCATTGGCGCCTGTGTCTGCCATTGCATTTTTTTTTTCCAGTTTAAACAGAAGACGAACATGCCAGTTTTAAAACACAAGACAGGCTATTAAACGTAAATTATTTGCATGGTCTTTACAGATGAAACAAAGATAGTGGTCCCCGAGCTTATACCGTCTCGGTTTGAAGTCGATTGATTACTGCTACACCATGGAACTGGTTTTGCTGATGACAAAACTCACAGCGCCAAACGAAAAAACTTGCACACTAAATTTAAAGCCATTTTATATAGAAAATTACCAACGTAGTCTAAGGTTTGGACTCGGTTTTACTTTTTGTAGAGAGCCCAAACAAAATTACCCAAATTTTTTCACATAAATCGAAAAGGTAAATTTTCTTTATGTTTACCGAGTCTACTCCACGCAATTTCCGTGAACTTTCAGAAATATCCGGTATCTGGGCGGATAGAGAAGCACTATCCAGCCAGATACCTCAAAAAGCGTATCCAGTATCCGGCACATCCCTAATAAATTTGAACCGTTTTGATAACAATAAGCCTTATTTCTTAAGCACGCATAATCAAAAGTGTACGAACAAAATGGAACTTATTTGGTGAAACACTCAAACTTTAGGGGCAAAAAAATTTTAACAAAATTTGCTCAAAAATTGTTTAAAAAGTACTAAAATGGCCACTACGGTGTGTAAATTTTCAAAAATTTTTTATGGGGGCATACCCCGGACCCTTCTAGAGCCTTTTTATTTTCAATATGCTTCAAAATAATTCTGCCGGAAAAAACTATGCTAGAAAATATGTCAAAATTTGATGCCCCTTCTTGACAAATTTTCTGAATACGCCGTAAACATGAAAACAATATTATTTTCAAAGGGCGTTTTACGTCTTTTTTGGTTCTACTCTACTAACATCTTTGTACTTAGTTAACATTCAACGTAATTCAAAATTTCATCCCCCCACCAAAATTTTCTGGATCCACTCATGAGTGCGAGATCGATTTTTGTTTAGATTCCCCCATCCCCTTTAAAATATGCTGCGTGCACCCCTGTTTGGAAGCCACCTGCCTAAGAGGGAGTCGTTGTGTTTTAGCAGACCACCATTCCAAAGTATCCACATTCTTAGACAAGTTTAGCTGCATATAGTAGCATGGCAGGGGAATCAGACACACGAAACGAGAAGTTTTATTACTCTGCCATTGCACACGTGACATCTTGATGTCAATTGCTTCCACGTGCAACATGCACGTGACTATGCGCTGCATCACGCATGCACACACAAATGAAAAACGCTCTGTGTGTTGCCGTTATGGCGCATTACTGATGCAAGCGTCTTTCTTGGTTCTTTGCAAGCGCATTATTGATGCAAGCGTCTTTTTTGGTTATTCGTTGCATCATGATTGATGCAACGAATAACCACAGTTTGTAATAAAAAGACTGACTGATCAATGAAATCGAATCCAATTACCCGGTTGGGATTCGGTATTCTGAAATGCCCATCCCTATTTGAAAGCTAGGACCACAATCAAGAAAAAAATTTTAGGCAATTTGCCTTCATAAAGACAAAATAAATCAGCTTTTTTACATACTCTACAACGTAAATTTAGCAACACAAAATAGTATAAGATATAGGCTATACAGTATATTCAACCAAATTCGATAATCCCAGGCACGTTTACACGCCAAATTGGACACACTTAACTCAAGCCGCTCAACTTAACTAGGGGAATCAGTATACTGGTATACACAGTACATTATGCTATCAGTAGGCCTACCTACATTAAATTTTGCCTGAACTTGCTCTGCACTTTCAAAATGTTAGTGTAAAATTTGCCCAAAAGTTTTTTTAAATTTTATGCACCAACAATGATTAGCTATGAGACAAGAACGAGAATAGTAATGTGAAGATATACACAACCAATTAAACTTACAAAACGTTTGAGCTTCAGGTAGCTGCCAAAACATTAAGTATAATACAAAGCAAAACAACATCAAAACTTTTGGTCCTTATTTAATCAGCCATCAGATCTGTAAGTAAAATCAAGCAATGTATGCAAGACAAATCAACACAAAACGTGTTGACATGGTCAATGCAAAACCAGTCATTCCAAATGCCTCAAATCATCACTGGCTGAAGAATTACAATATACCAGTACATTTTACCTGAAGTACATGATATATATAATTGGTCAATTGTCAAGCCTGAAGCCATCTAAGAAGTAAATAAAACAATTTCCTGCTTCTGAGCTTATATTCCCAAGACTTTACGTGCTGAAGATTTACTGATCATTGTCATCAAATGTCAGAATTCGAGCAATCTCATCATTACTGGTATCTTTTAAAAAACAAGACAAATACAATAAGCGTAAGAATTTGGAATTTCCACACAACACAATGTGCTCATGTAAGTTAATCATGCAAGATTGGCGGTTAAACAGCTTTTTACGCAAAGCAGTAGTCTACATTTTATAACGTCTAAAACTCAAGGTCTTTTAGCAAAATGCAAAACTATCCATATATCCCAGTGTTTTACTAAACTACATGTGTTGCCAAATAAACCTCCTAAATCACCTGAATTTTCAAAGCATGGCTACCTACATTTAACTAACAGACTGTTGGTATATCGTACCAACAATTAACCTCATTTTAAATACTGCAGCCATCAGATGATTTGGAAAAATCAAACAATGCGTGCAAAGCAAAACAGCACAAAGCGTCCAAATTTTGCCAATGCAAACATGTCATTCCAAATGCCTCTAAATCATCATCAGCAAACTGGGATAGCTTAATAAACTGCTCATGCCGGTATGCCAATCAAGAATATATTTTCAGCAGTAATGGCAGAATGGTTGAAAAATACTTAAAATCTGATAATTATAATACTAGCTGACTAGTACGCTAGTCTGGTATTGCAGTTGACCAGATAAGCAGAGCCATCTGCAGACTGTCCAGCTAACTATCAACAAAAAAATGAAAAAAAATGTGGCAATTAGCTGGACATATTTACTAAGAAAAATGAAAAAAAACCCAGAAATGCCCAATGTTCCATGCAAAATCAAGTAAAGACCAAAAAAGGGACCAAAAAAATTCTCGACAGGCAAATTTCAGTGAAGAGCAAAAGCAGATGTCCAGTTTTCCACTTAACTGCTTAAAATTGAGTGAGGAGCAAAAAAGGTCATCACGTCCGCAGATGTCCAATTTTCATACAAAAGCAAGTGCAGAGCAGAAAAAAGATCAGTATGCTTGAAGAAAAAAGACAACTGACTAGAAGGCAGTGGTGTAAAAAGTAGTCCAGAAATCTATTTAAGTAAAGTATTGTTACTGATGGCGAAAACTACTTGAAGTAGAGTAGAAAGGGTTGCCAGTAACTTCGCCACATGGTAACTTTGCCACATTTTCATACATCGAAAATTTACATTGCCTACACCGAAACATGACTTCAAATTTCCGATCATCGTAAACAATTTTATCAGGCTTTTCCAATCAAATTACTCTGGCAAAGTTAGGTTGCCAGTAACTTTGCCACATGGTAACTTCGCCACAGAAACTTCGTCACATGGTAACTTTGCCACACTTTGAGAAGGTGAGGGGAGATGTGGGGATAGTAGGAAAATGTGTTGGGGTGTGGAGTGAGGAAGGGGAGATGTGGGAAGAGGTATGATAGGGAGGTGTAGGAAAGTGTGTTGGGGTGTGGGGAAGTAAGGGGAGATGCAAGGAAAGGTGAGGAAAGAGATGGGGGAAGTGTGTTGGGGCCCCACACCCTGACACATTTCCCTATATCTCCCCACATCCTTTCCCCACACGCCAACACACTTCCTCTCCACATACACTCTCCCACACCCCTCCTCACTCACCCCATACACTCTACCACACTTCTCCACTCCCCACACATCTTTCCTTATCTCCCCCCACACCCCAAAACATTTCCCTACACCTCTTCCCACAGCTCCCCTGATCTCCCCCTACACCCCAACACACTTCCCCACTCACCCCATACACTCTCCCCACATCTTCCCCCACAGTTTCGATTATGCGGCGAAGTTACCATGTGACGATGTCACCTTAATAAATTTAATTGGAAAAGCCCGATAAAATATTTTACGACGACCAGGAATTTGAAGTCTTGTTTCGGTGTAGGCAATGTAAATTTTCGATGTATGAAAGTGTGGCGAAGTTACTGTGGCGAAGTTACCATGTGGCGAAGTTACTGGCAACCGAGTAGAAAGTAGGGGATGTAAGAAGTAACCAAGTAAAAGTAAAAAGTACCAGCAATTTGAAGCTACTTAAGTAAAAAGTAGTGTTTGCAAAACCAAGGCCATAAAGCTGAGTTTTGACAAAAAAAAGTTGCTCACTTCCAAACTTGACATATCATATATTTTGCCGATGCTTCAGTATATTTAGGATAATTAGCACATTTGTTTGACGAAAAGAAGAAAGTAACGTGTGTCATAATCTGCAAAATGCAACCTCATTGTCCACGCTAAACACAAACAACAAAAGACCACTTAATATCACAAAATTGTAAAACTTATATATTCGAAAACAATACACCTAATAGCCTTCTAATGTTGCCAATTTTATAATCAAGCATGATTATTTATCATTTGCGTGATACATTGCTTAATATTAACTACTGCGTACTTATCATTCTTAAAGCCACTGAAGTAACGTTACTTTCTGATTGAACTACGCAAATAAAAGTAGAAGTAGTCAAAATTTAAATTACTTAAGTAAGTACTAGTTACCAAGCAATAATACTTCAGTAGTCTACTCAAGTAAAACTACTTTGTTACTTTACACCACTGCTAGTAGGGATGTGCCAAGTCGAGCCAGAGTACAGCACCAAGTACGTATTAATTCATTCATTTTATGAGGCCGGCGGGCACTTACAGAAGTATAAACCTTGGAAATTAGAACAACTGTGAACGTGATGACCTTTCTTTTTGCTCTTCACCTGATTTTGTGATTTCATTCCGACATAGACACTCGGGACTCAGATTTGGACTCGCACAGTAATGACAGAATACTTGTTATTCAGAGTTTGAGAAATTTTCCTTGAGGCATATCCCTACTGACTAGTCTAAAAAAATAAAGTAGCACAAAAAATTGAAAAAACAAGAGTGGACAGCCTGCATCTGGTTGCACGAACCTACAAGCGTCAAAAACACGTCTTCTATGTTGGGTGAAGCTGTGAAGAAATCAAGTAGAGTAACCAGTAACCACATAACGAAAAGATGGGGCCAATCGTTCAGTTCCTAAGCCGCCTTAAATTACAATCAGTACAGTACTCGAGTTGAGGGGGGTACCATCCCCCTATTAAACATTTTAGCATAAACCATTTTCCTATAATGACCATTCCTCCTCAACATTGGCGTGAAAAGCTTGCACTTCATCTTCCCATAAGCGTTTTTACAACTCGAGCACTGATTAGACTAGGCTACAATGGGTGGATCACTTTTGAGAATTCCTGTCAGCTTCAAAGTAACCCATCTATAATGATGTGAAGCAGCTAAAAAATGAAGAGCCCTAAAACTGTGAAAAGACATACCTTAGTCAAGTCCAAATCATGGTAGTTACCAGTATGTAGATTATCCATATCCTGTATTGCTCATGCACACTGTAACTTGTACAGTCTACGTCAGCTTGAACTGCTGAAAATGCCATTAAGTAGCAAAATAATTTCAGCCCCATGTTCTGTGTTCATTGTTCAAGCACATCATTTTTTTGAAAGGACGAAATTGAAAAACGTTGCCAACTAGCAGCCCTTAATTCTAAGAGATCCACCGATTCCACACTCCGCAGTCATCGAAGTAGGCTAGATAGTGGAATTTGCATGAAGTTAGCGCATTTTTAAATTTCAACCTCGTGTCATGTGTTGCCAGATAGGAAATGAAAATTACAAGCTTGAGTGAGTCACAATATCGATCAGCTGGTTGGCGTACCTTTGGTTAAAGACATTGCTATCGGTATTCGGTACTGAAGTCTTTGTATCGAATCCCGGGCAGGGCCGCCAGTTAATCAGCACAGTGTTTCCAACGATTTGTAAACACTTCGATGTTTTTCAGAGCTGTGTTGCCAGGCCGTGGAGATGGGCCTCGCCACCCGTTACATGCTTCGGTAAGTTAGGGGAATACCGCAGGTGAAGATTTAGTTGGCCTACATTGTCTCCCGTAGTCCGGTCAACATATTTGATAGAGGACCTTCATTGTTTAAATATATCTCTTGATTGAAGAACATAATGCTGACACAGTGGATTCGCTATATTTTTCATTCCCATCGTTTTTTCTGCGTACCGGCCCTGCAGTTTAAACCTTGAACCGCTTGATCTCACCGAAACTATAACTTAAAATTCGAAAAACCTAGTACTTTCTGTTTAATCTTTCTGTGCAATCTTAGAGAAGACTCTTATTGCATTCAGTTTCATTTTTGATGCTGACGTGGCCAAAACAAACGTCCGTCCCACATTACTGAGGTGTACCACAATGTGATTCTTTTTCTCGGTCTTTCTGTAACTCTTGTAAACAGCAAACACAGCCACTGAAATTTTAATAGGCGATATTGTGCAAGACGCGCACGTTGGCGCCGTATGTTGGTCTCCCAAGGTTACCTACAGCTCAAGTGGTTCTATAATATAATCTTCTTATGGCAAGCAGGGTAAATTGTATTGCTTGCCCTTCGACAACAACTTAATACTTTTTACAGCAAGCTTGTAAACCACAAAACTTTACAGATCGGCGAGAAGTTTTATTCCCAATTGGCAATTACACAAGCAAGACAACCATACATTTACCGCAACACGAAGACACAAATTGGCCTAAAAAATCTGAAGACGACCACAAAAATCCTTAAAAACTGTATAATTTATCCCATAACCGATTCCAGCTCAGTACTTCTGCGTAATCCATTCTGTATTTACACAATTATTTCACCAGTAGAGATGCACCAGCTAGCAAGGGATAGCTGATGCCAAGGACGAAGTCGACACAACTCGTACTTGCTGAAAATAAAAAACATGACCATTAGGCTACATTAACGCCACAAATCAGTAGCTAATATATTTTTAACCCACACAAGATATTAATCTCGCAAATTCACAGACCGGTAAGCTTAGTCAGTTCTTAAGACATTTTTTTTACTGCTGCAAGTTGTAAGCATAATTATACTTTACTATATGTTTACGTGTCATTGCCTGTATGTTTTATGCCTCGTAATGTACTAATTATGCCATCCGAATGCGAAGAGGCTGCAGACTCGACGACCGCGCCAATTGTTTGGGGTTGGACTCGAGGTCTTTTCGCAGCCTCCGCACAGGAAAAATCTCATTCGTGTACTTATTTACTTTTTCTCGTTAGCGTAGTTTTTTCTTTATTATATTTCAGTGCTTTTCCAAATAAAATAAAAAAATAAATGAAATTACTACCGGTGCGAGAGGTCTGCGACTTAAATCCCGGGTCGGTGAAATCTGACACAGTGTCGCCAACGGCTCGCCACCGCTGCGACGTCTCTTCGGAGTTGTTTTGCCCAGGCGCCAAGCTGCCGGAATACGCCCTCTCCTCGTTCAGAGGCTTCGGCGTAATAATGCGAGAATAATGACGATTTGATTTGACTTCAACACGTAGTAACCCAAAGTAAAATGATCTTACAAGACAGAACTGCAGAAGTTTCATAGGCTGTCCAGCTAGCTATCAACGAAAAAATGAAAACAATTATGGCAATTTGCCGAAAAAATGACATATTTACTACAAAAAATGAAAAAAAAATCTGGAATTGTCTAATTTTCCTCGCTAAATCAAGTGAGAAGCAAAAAAAGGTCATCATTTTCGCGGATGTCCAATTTTCCACGCAAAATCACGTGAAGAGCAAGAAAAAAAAAAAACTTGAAAATGAAAATAAGGTCATCATTTCCGCAGAAGTCCAATTTTCCACGCAAAATAAGTCAAGAGCAAAAAAAGGTGATTTTTCCACGCAAAAGCAAGTGAGGAGCAAAAGAAAAGGTGATCACCCCGCAAAAAAATAAAAAACAATGTCAAATGATTTAAAAAATTAAGCACGAAAAAATGAAAAATGAGAGTGGACACTGGACAGCCTGGTTTTGGATAACTAGTAGAGCATCATCATTATAAAAAATTTTGAATTCCCCGAGTGTAAACAATTTTCGATGAAGATTGTTAGCGTGAAATTAATAACAAACTATTTAACCTACTTCCTTGCATCTGACAATTAAATTTTTAGTCTCTTCTGAACCCACTTGCAACGGTGTCAAAGCAAGAATAGCTCAATTTTACGTTTATTTTCCGCATGCAATTATTATGGGACATATTCAATACCCACAGCCCAATAGGCTTTGTGGCAGCAAAGGCGATACCATTTCGGTGACTTTCAAGTCCGCACATTCAAGACCTTTCAGCTATACGGCTTTTGAGCATTTCTAGTATCGCTTCTATCTCCAAGAACCAAGGCCAAAAACGTGAAAAATATTCCACAAATATGCACTTCACAAGAAATTTGTTAACGTGATCATTAGGACACGCTTTTGCAACTTTTTTTTACAGCTTTCGACAGCTGCCAAAACACTCAAACTCTACGTAGTTTAGTGTTTTAAGCTGTTTCCATAAATTTTATTTTGCAACTTTTTTCGATTTCTACGAGCAACTTTTTATTGCAACTCTATCAAATTTATGCGCCAAATGTAAGCGAAAATGTGATTTGAAAATTATGCTCTGAAACTAGTATAGAATTTAATTTCGGTAGAGAGGTACTTCTTACAAACCATAGTGCACCTTGTGCTAGCAACACCACCGCATTTATCATTAGGCTGGGCTACTTCTAAAAATCAGTAAAAACAAAAACAACACCTCGAATGTTTTCGGCGTTATCCATTACGCCCTCATCAGAATCTACAACGAAATAACAGTCACTGTAACTAAATAATACTTTACAAGAAATTCTAATTAAAATGGTGGTTTAGGCTAAATCTCATCCTCTCATTTAACAGTTTAAATGTTCAGTTCAGTGACTGTTATTTCGTTGTAGATCCTGATGAGGGCGTAATGGATAACGTCGAAAACGTTCGAGATGTTGTTTGGTTTTTATTGATTTTTAAAAGTAGTTTAGCCTAATGATAAATGCAGTGGTGTTGCTAGCACTAGGTGCACTATGGTTAGTACAGAATTATAGTTTAATTGTAGTATTTTCTTTGAATTATATAACAACGAGCAATGTGACGGATGGGCTATGTCTCAATGTTATCTATGATGCAACAGTTGGTTTGTATTATTTAAGTTCAGCTACAACCCTAGAAGTTCTAGTACTATTGTGTCAGAACCAGGGTTGCTCGTCACGCATAACCTCGCTGTGCATAGTCCTAAATCTAACCTTTTGCTACAACTTTCTTTAGAAATAAATGCAACTTTTAGTGCAACTTTTCATAAAAATAAATGCAACTTTTTTAGAATTTTACTGCGGCAAAAACTTGCCCTAGTGATCACACTTACGAAAATGCGATGGCAGGTAGGGCAACTACTCCTGATCGCTTAATATAATATCTTCTTCGTCAATTAATATTTCAACCGTTACTTCGTCCCAATCTTCAGTGTGGCTATCCAACTCATCCGTGTTAACCCCTGTCGATAAAACAACATTAAAATCAAAATAACGCATCGATTTAATAATCTCTGCAAATGCTCAGCTCAGTGGTTTCCAACCTTTCAACATCTCACACCCACTTACGCTAAAGGGGGGAGGGGGAGCGGGGTAAATACCTAAATTCTCGCGTTTTTGACCACGGAGACCAATGAAATTTTGCCACCGCGCCCAAAGCCCGCACCCTCAAAATCATTTGTTATGTTCTCGCACCCTTAAAGACCTTCTTTCAAAAAAATTGTCAAGGTGGTCATGTAGGCGTCCTTCAAAATGAAAATACCAATAGGACTTTAAAAAACACCTTTTCAATAAAGAATTAACGAAAAGAGACTTGTTTATTGCTGACAAGCTTTGTATACCTCGGGAAGTACAAAAGCATAGCAAAACTACTCCCGGAGGGAAAACCCAGCTTAGAGATGATTAGTTTATAACACGAGTGACGATAAGCACTACAGTATAGATAATGACGAGGTTATTTTCAAATTATATTGAACCGAAAAATTAAACAATCTATAGTAATTAAGGGAGACTGCGAAGTGAGCTTGGGCTCTTCGAGTCAGCAGCCCCACCTGGTACTTATGTCAAAGACGCCGTGAATTGAATCCGTCACATACGATATGTAACCTGCGAGCGGTACCGCTAAGCCAGTAATGTTATCATTGCATAGTTAGCACCACAGTTAGGGGGTTTCACCTAGCAATTGGCCTAATAAAAAAAGAAGTTGAGTTACTATTGCCGAAATGCTACTTCAACGATAAACAGTCAACTATGTAACGAACTTTACGGGGTAAAAATATTTGCTTACCGCTTCTCAGCTCTCTCCTGTAAGGTTTGGCGTCAATGTAAACCTCCTTGCAGTGTTCTCTGTAATCCTGGTATTGTTTCATCTGCTCTCTTCGTTTGTCGATAATTTCTTTCGACACTCGGTTTTGGAGCAAACGGTCTTTGGCCTCGAACATTTCACTGTAATTTCGTATATCACGGCGAATTTCCTGCAACATACGAAAGCCAAATTGTAATTGTGTGAAAGTGCATTAAACAGACGAGCACTACCAATCGTTTGAAGACAAAACTTCTTTTTGAATTAATAAGTTGTTTCTGTATCGCAATGTGCCTCCAGCCTCTTTGCACGTGTTTGCACCGCAACGCTCTCCGCTACGGCCCGAATGCTAATTACAGGTAGTTCCAAAACCAAATTTCGCAATTTGATTGGCGCACATTATTACGTCACTACCTTTTTCTTGCGCTTTGCTACTGCACTGCACGTTAAGAGTGACAGGACAAACGATTTTAGAGCTTGACAAATGCCCTACTACTAAGCATTTTTTATACTTTTATTGACACCTCATTGTTTTTATTTGCCAACGAGTTGAGTGTTTGAACCTGCCCTTAATCTCTTAGGATTTTAAATTTGCTTCGTACGTCACGCCTTTCCTAAAGAAAATATATTGCAAGGAAGTAGAAGATCAGTTTGATATATTTCGAGGTTGAGCGTTTGAAGTGAAGACCCGTGTGGCTCTCCGTGGGGTTACTTTCAGAAGAAATTGCAAGTTGCAACATAAGTAAATGAAGTAATTTTCAAATCATACTGAATTGAAGATTCATCAGTAATTGAGAGAGACTGCGAAGTGAGCTTGCGCTCTTCAAGTCAGCAGCCACCCGGTATATGTCAAATGCGATCAGCTCCAGCCGCGAATCGAACCCGTCACGTACGATCTGTCCCTGCGCGCGGTACCGCTACGCCACGCCGCTCACTGATTTAAGCAAAATGCGGACGAAGGTCCAGCTGTGATATACCTCGAGAAGATATCATCATATTTGCACCACCTACAAACAGGATTAAGATGGAGCTTCAAGCTCCAAATGCCGCTGATGGCTAGGTAGACTAATGCAAACGGTCCAGGTCTCTCCTTTTGTTTGGTAAAGTTCAACACTCAACAGGCTAAGGTACCAACAGGTGTAGAAGAGCAGCAGTAAATACAGACCAGCAATTCAAAAGGTCTCTTTTCAAGCTGTATTGTTGTCATTTAACCGGCCGCTTGGCGGAGTGGCTAAAGACATCGCTATCGACGCGGAAGGTCTAGGGTTCGATTAACGGGCCGGTCAAATCCGACACTGTCCCCAACGTCTCGCCACCGCTGCGACGTTTTTGTGTTGCCCAGGCGCTAAATTGGGAAGACGGGCCTGCCGCTCGTTGCACGCGTTAGCGTAATACCGCGAGTATAATGATGATTTGACTTTTTTTTTGTCATTTACACAACAGCACAACGAAGCAGCCAGAGGAAAAACATCGTTTAAAACTCATCCTTGAAAATTTGCGCAAAACTGCTGGCAAGAGACCAAGCCTAACGCATTGCAAACGTTTTAATTTCTAGTCGCAAAACATCAATTGCCTGGATTGTGCAGTAACGCCACGTTAGTTAGATTGCATAAAACCAGTTACCTGAATGGTTTCTTCATCTAGAGGGGTAGGGGGACGAGGTCTCCAAAGAAGCTGGCACAGCTGATCCATAGGACATTTGCGCAAAAGGCGACCTTGGAAAGACCAGACCCAATACGCGTTATCAATTTTGTGGGCCCACCAACTGACCACAGAGAAAAGATATCGTCCTGTGGGATCCCATTCTACATCAGACACCATCAAGTGTTCGCCAGTGTTCATGGTTGTCAAGTCATTTGCATCAATAAACTCCAGCTGAGAAGTTGCGCTGAAATCATGAAAAACTATTAATGATCTCATGCAAGCTGCGCAGTACGCAACTGCGCACGCCTATCTAGAACCGCCTAGATCCTTTTTCGATTCTTTGTAGCATTTCGTCAGACAGCGTCGGCATGACAAATAACCTCATTTACATACGTAGCAGGAGAGTTGTTGAGGGTGACTGTATTACACCACTAACACCTGTTGAGTCTGAGAGATCGAAATACTATGCGGAAACAACGCCATAGCACTGCATTTCAAATTATATAGAACAGAAAATTCAACCATAATGGATGGAGGACTGGGCAGTGAGCTGACACTCTTTGAGCCAGCAGCCATCGGGTATATATGTCAAATGCGATCGGTTCCAGCCGAGAATCGAACCCCTCACGTAGGATCTGCAACATGCGCGGTACCGCTAAGCCATGTCGCATCCAGATGAAAAACTGACATTTTCGGGAAAAAATGACATTTAGGTCCCCAACATCGCATGGACGAAAACGATTTCGACAAATGGTGAATGATTAGGGCGAAAATTCATTCTCGACAAAAATGAGGTTATGATTTTAAAATATGAGTCTTTTTTGGAAATCTTTGTCAAGTTTTGAAGTCCTGGAACGGAGACAATTACATTATTTTGCTCGAAGCAAATACTTGATCGCTTAAAATTTTTTTCAAATTTACACATTTCCAGTTAATTCAGTCACCAAAGCATTGCTATCGGTGCGGGAGGTCTGGGGTTTGAATCCTGGGTCGGTCAAATCGGAAACAATATCGCCAACGGCTCGCCACCGCTGCGACATTTCTTCGGAACTGTGCTGCCCAGGCGCTAAGCCGCGGAGATGAACCCCACCATTCGTTAGATGCTTCGACGTAATACCGCCAGGATAATAAATATTTTATTTTCTTTATTTAAAATCCCACTTACACATTTTTAAACTTACCTATTGAGACCAACAAGAAGTAAAAATTGTCCAGCAGGCGACCAAAATATGTGGGTGGCTTGTTTTCTTTCCATTGTGGCTGCAAAGTATATTGCTTACAAGTTAGCGCAGTGCATGCCTGAATTTTTAGGCCACGGTCTGTTCTTGCAACAGCTTGAATCTTCGCAAATTTAAGGCACAGCAATCTCGTAAGCTTCGCTTTTACTAGTGCCTACAAGCACTCCGTTCACATGTCCAACTAAGGTAGGTTTTAGGTCAGCGCTTCTTGGTGTCAGTTTTGATTTCTCTGCATCATAATCATTTGTTTGATGTCATAGTTAAAGTGATTATGACATCAAGAACTTGATTGTGATGCAGAAATTAAAACCACGAACCTAAAACCCACTAAAATTGGACATGTGGACAGGGTAATTCTGTAATTTCACAACATGTCTCATTCTGTAATTTCAAAGCAAGTCTCATTTCTGAAAAAGTTTAATCATTCAAATCCTCACCAAGATGTTCCACTTTTCCTTCTCTAACCTCGTAAAAGGTTGCACTGACCCGAGGTGCTTCCCCGTGCAAACAACAAAATTTGTTTCCAGTGGGTTCCCACGCAAAAGCAATGACCTACAGAAAAGTAAACATTTTAGATATTTACATCCAACTGCGATGTCCTAGAAATAGGAAACTCTGGGCTTAAAGTGATTTCTCCGATACGCAAAAATAAAATTCCCTCTTCACAATCGAGTACCTCATAACATCCAAGTCTCACAATTCAGTGATAAACAACCGTAATCATCTAACATTTAAGTCTGTAAGATAAGTTTAATCGATTGGAAAATGATATAACGCTAATCTACGATAAGTGTGAAGGATCACATGACCAATAAAAATACCGCTACTAATTAATAAATCAGCCATTGTTCAATTGCACCAGATAAAATGAAACAAAACAATTATCAGAATTCTAAATAAGACACATACAAATGCTTAATTAGCTAATCTGACACTAATAACACTGATAAAAATCAACGTTTCGACAGTATAAACTACCTGCCTTCGATCAGGGTACAATAAAAGCAATTAAGACGATTAGCAAATTAACTGTTTTTAAACTTCCACTGACCGCATCAAAAAATATATATGATACAAATGCTAAGCATTCAAAAATGATTAATACAAAGTAAAGATTGAGACATATCATTGGTTAAGAAGGTGTTTTGACGTTACCGATGCACTGCGCCACGCTCTATAAGAACATTTTAAGTTGCTACGAACGCACAACCTTGCGACCGTACTACAGCTGCTTCCGAAACGTTAAGGGTTGAGAAAAGCCGCCAAATACTTGTGAAAGCTAGCGAAGAATTTGTTCAGCCATTGAGATGTCATAATACAATCTTCAAGCCAATATTACAATGGCTTAGTAAGAAGGTCTCAAGTGTTGTGGCAAGGAATTACACGTCCAAAACGAGTGTGCAAGTTAATAAAGCAAGTCGTACAAAGGAAAAAGAAAAACACAACAGCACTATTCGCATGGACAACAATAAATATGGGACGAAAATAGCTTAAAAAGGAAAAAACATAGACGCAATAAATCTCAAAACTGGACGTTTCGACAGCATAGATTTAGCTGTCATCATCAGCAGTATCTTGCTTGCAGTTATGCACTGCGTTGCTTACACTGCTGATGATGATAGCTGAATCTATGTGGTCGAAACGTCCAGTTTTGATATTTACTGTAGCTTTTTTCCTCCATGTATTTTTCCTCCTTAAACAATCAGTATGATTATCTACCATGCCAAGAATATACAACGCTTCTTTCGCACGCTGTCTTCTATTTCTGCTAAACTGGCACTTTTGTGAGTAGGCAATTAGGTGTGTTTCGCAACAAGTTTACTCGTTGTGTGGTTCGGAAAGGCACTTACGGGATTCCCCTAAGTAGTATACATGTGGCTGGCAACCCTTGAAAAGTATGACAAGGCTAGTGTTTGTAGAGATACTGCGTTATAGAAAACCTCGACATGATAAGCATAAAATTCAGCAGCGACATAGCTCAATGACGTATGCTACGATGAGGCTGCCTTTTGCAGGTCTCTACTTTGCTTTTAGTTCATGGGTTACCAACCGGTGGAGAATTAAACGCCTCCTAAAGAATTTAACACCATCCTGCACTGGTTCGGAAAATGTCCCGAATTATGACTCGCAAAAGTAAAGAAAAAAAGACCTTTTCAGGTTTGGGAAAACACCGGTTTTTGCAGCCGCATTTCGATTTAGTTTAAAACATTTATATTGTGGGTAATTGAGGGTCAGTCACATCAAAAGTGGCCAATTAAGAAACAAAGGTTGCGAATCGCTGCTTTGGTTTAAACATATCTTGCGAATTTTTCAAATAGACATAACTCTCTCTTACCTGTTCCTTTAGTTCAACAATGTCGACCGGAACACCCTTTTCATGGACATGAAACACTTCGAAATTGGAATAGGTTGTCTGATTTGTTATGCAAAACAAAAAACAATGAGCGATGTAGGTATATGGCAATTATGGCATGGCGATTGTATTTTTGTTTTTATTGAGAAGTTATCGCAAACTAGCATATTAGATTTATGTTAACTACACGAAATTACAAAAAATTGAGTGCTAAAATGAGAAATTTATTAAAAGCTTATCACCTTTTTAGATTTGCTGTATCGGTCCACTTTGACGCAAAGAAATCTTCCCAGTTTGTGCCAATTCAATCGGATGTCAGAAATATTAAACAAATTCTTCACCCTCACTTCCTTGCGGGAAGGGATAGACATTATGGTTACACGGGCCGGTATCTGTTTCCGCTCGGACACCCAAAATGCGATCACATTCTCCGCCGGCGACCAATGGAATTCGCTGCAACAAAATCCATTGATTAGCGACGCGCTAAATTGCTAATGCAATCAATGTAGTAAAATAAGCTTTTACATATAGAAATGAAAATTTTAAGGTGCCATACTTCGTTATCAAATTGATCAAATTTTCATTATACTCGCGGTATTACGCCGAAGCGTGTAACGAGTGGGGGGGCTCATAACCTTCACTGCCAAGTGCTTGCGCAACACAGTTATAAAGAAACGTCACAGCTGTTGCGAGTCGCTGATGACACTATGTCTTACTGACTGTCCGGAATCGAACCCCAGACCTCCCGCACCGACAGCCATCTGCTTAACAACGGAGCTAACTGGCCAGTTATCAAATTCAAATTGATTACAATTGAATAAATATCGCGTATAAATACCGTTTAATGCATAGTAAGAAGTAACTAAATTAATGAAAACTGAGGGTATGTGTTGGCAAAATGCAGTTCAAATCCAAATCCGCTGTTTTGGGCTAGTTTTTCTGCTTTTTTCCGCTAACTAACATATAATAGGACCAATCCACGCATAAAAATGACCGAAATAACAAAAATCTGCATCTCAAAAATGTTTGTCCACTCTTCCCAACATGGCAATCAGAAACGAAGAACTCACAAAACAAAATTACTGCTTTCGACAAAAATTCAATGCAAATACTAGAACTTACTTGATACCATCAATTGCTATGCTCTTTTTATCCAACAGTCCCATTGACTAAAATAAAACAAACAAGGTCAAAGTGAATATGAATGGGCAGCAAAAGAAAGAAAGGCCAAAGCAGACATTGAGGAGACAAGTTCAAGAGAGTATAAAGAGAATAGGGTTGGAAGTGAAGGAGGCTGCAAATCGAACAAGATGGAGATGGAGTCAGAGCGATCACAGAGAGAATGAGGCGCATCCCGCCGCCCTCGGTAAAGAGGAACACAACGGATGGAAACTGGATGATGATGATGAAGGTTAGCAGGGTAAGATGCAAGGTCATATAATGATACCTACCGGTGTCTCGTAAATGCTCAGAACACCTTTGGCTTTTCGTGCAAAATATCTTCCGTCGTAACTCCATCTAAATATAACAGAAAAATTTGAGAAGAGGATCAGCTGGTCATCATGCTCGGATCGATGTCCTCACAACAAGCATTTGAGTCAGCTATTAAGTTAATAAATTGCAAATTAAGGCAACAGGCCCAAATTAAGTTCCTAGTTATAGAAAAGTAATGCAATTTCGGACGAACACCAACAAACCATAATGTACAAAACCATTAGCCCATTCTAGAGATCAAACATTCCGAACTTTCCAGGTATTTCAACGTCATAATTACATTCACAGGTGACCGTCATTCATGGAACACCTTTTCATCGCTTTTAATGGCACGATGTAAAGCTTCAAAGACATCGCTATCAGCGCGTAAGGTCTTGGGCTCGATTACCGGAACGGTCAAATCGGACACTGACGTCAACGGCTCGCCACCGCTGTGTAGTTTCTTGTGTTGCCTAAGCGCTGAGCCGCTGAGGTGGGCCCACCACTTGTTACACGCTCCGGCGTAATATTCAAAGTGTAATGAAGATTTTTTTCCTTATTTGAACTAGGTTGCTATTACAGTTTGATGTATTTTGAGGTTATCTTCATTCCTATAAAACAATCACGCAAAATAACGCAAGATCCACAGGACTGCAGTAACGTTACTTGAAGATTGGCCATTGTCTGTCGTCTTCTCCAGACATGTCCGCATGAAACGTACGCTTTTTTAATCCAGTAAAAATCTCCCAGACCACGATGGCCTGTTGTTCATCACCTGACTGAGCCATCGGGCTAAAAGTGACAAGATATCTACAAAAAATAATACTTTGTAATAATCAGCGCATGGCCTAATAGTACCGCGCGCAGGAGACACACCTATTCTTAAGTGACGAGTTCAATTCGAGGGTGAAGCCGATCGCATTTGACATATATATCGGTTGGCTACTGACGAGAAGAGCGCAAGCTCACTTCGCAGTTTCCCTCAATTACTGTTGAATTATCAGTTCAATGTGATTTGAAAACAACTGCAGCTAGTCTGACAAGAAATGTTCATGCAGTATACCTGCCATTGCGTTCAAGTTTGACTACAGACTTGCAAACAATGTATTTATAACAAGATCAAGTTCGTACGAAGAGGAACTTGAAAATCGGTTTAACAAGTTTGTTAACTATGTCCACTAAAAATTCAATTTGAGAAAGATGAACTTTATATCACCTGAAGAGCCGACAACGGCGAAACAGGCTGTAGTGGTTTTATGATTTATTGATTTTATTTCATAATACAAGTTCTAGCTATTGACAGTTATCAAGCACTCTGCCAGAGGAAGTTGAGCGTGGCTTTAACTTATATGTCCACTAGATATTTTTACAAAATTCAAGTTTAAACTGCAAAAGTAAGAGCTAGAAGTATCTACACTGCAATATACAGGGTGATCCGAAAGCAACTCCCTATTCTAAAATAACTATGACTTATTCAAATTTACTGACAATTTTCTCAGTTACTCAGTCTGCGGCAATTACATCTATGCTCTTGTTTCTATATTTTAATAATTTTAACTTAAATTTGAAATAAAGTTAAATTATGTTTTGTAAATTAACATACTAATTGTGATGAATAATAATTTTTAAAAAATTCAACCACATTAAAATAAACAAATAAAAAGATATTGAATTATAAAAATGGAAGTCCATGCAATGCACTTTTTTCTCATGTTCAATAAATGAAGAAATTACACTTCAAAAACAAACCATTTTTATTTTAGAATAGGGAGTTTCTTTCGGATTACCCTGTAGTATGCTTGAAGGTGTATTTATGCTTAAATGGAAATCTTAATGGCTTTGGACTATACATACGAACGATTTTGTGACTTCGCACGATCATGATTACTGGTTTATACAAATTACCTTTCACATGGAGAGAAATCTATGAGTTGGACACCAGTATGAGCAAAACGTTGAATTTGTTTAAACTTCTCGCCTCCCCACAACGCAATGCCCTTGGTGTGAAAAGTTGCCAAGTACAAGCCTTTCGGAGACCACCTGGTGTATGTCTCAGTCCAACGCTAAAACAAAATGGTCAAACAAAATAATCACAAAGGCTGGAAATAGGGCGCTAGTATTCTTCCAAGGATAAATACTTTTGCCAATCACTGCTATTAATTAACATCGCACTTCTTCGTATTAAACTTTCGTGTAGTGAAGCTCAAAGTGCATCAACTAATAGATGGATTCTTAATATTTAGTCCATCATCACCAAAACGCGACAACGACATTTTGCACATTACAAATTTAATACCAACAAAGTGATCGATAGTTTTTCCATGTCTTTCATTTGATTTTCCGCTACTCAACTAAGATCTATTAAATGTAATTGTTGTGAACATACGAGCGCGTGACTGTTCGGCGTGTGACAAGTCGACGTTTCGGTAACGACTTTTAGCACATACTTTTAGCAACTTTCATGTTGCTTTTAGCAACTTTCAATCTCGGGTGGCTGCTTGACTAGAAGACCTTAAACGGTCACTTCGCGGTCGCCTTTCGAGTTTACTTCTCTAGTTTTCTTCCTTGTTTATTATGTGCTTGATTGTTTTTTACGCTCGAAAAATAAATGTCACTACAACTACTAACGCTGAATAGTCGCTCGCTGGAAAAACCAACTGAGCTTGGGGGAAAATTTACTTTGTAACCGTAAAACAATTCTTTCAACCACCAAGCTACGTTGTCACAAATCAGCGTGCTTGTTTTCAACCACCGAGCAGTTACTAAGATGAAAGTAATTTTTCGCGTTGCTTAACTCTGAGCAGCTAAGCTGTGGTTGGCAATGAGGGTTACAATTTTTTTCAAACACATAACTGCTGAAAACATAAAGATATGTTAGCGACATGGCCAAGCACGCGCAGGTGACAGATCCTACGTGACGGGTTCGATTCACGGCTGGAGCCGATCGTATTTGACATATATAACCGGTGTCTGCTGACTTGAAGAGCGCAAGCTCACTTTGCAGTCTCCCTCAATTGCTGTTGAATTGGCAGTTCAATAATTTGTAAATAACTTCAGTTAGTTGGTTAATGACGATTGACGACCTACCGGCCGTTCCTCTACCACTGTAGCTTCCGAGTTAGAATTAAGCATGATAGCTGTTTTTTGTCCACCTTCATAAATCACGCTAAATTGGTCATTGCAATTTTCTTCTTCAAGATAATAAAGAAGATTGCCCTAAAAATGAATTAATTAGAGCACTGAGTACAACACATACCAAACTCGAGGTCAACGTTTAAAACTACAGTTTAGTGCTAAGTCATTCGTTAGTTTAAAAGTAAACTTTATACCATAAGCTTGCGACCACAAAGCACTGCTGATTTGCTATTTATATTTCTGAGATTCGAGTACACTTTCTTCAAATGAAGGTAGCCAACGTTGGATCAAAAGCAAAAAAAATTGATTAAGTATTTGAAAAAAGCATCAAAGCAAGAAGTTGTCACGCATACCACGTCTTTGAACTGTTGTTTTTCAGGCTGACGCCATTCTCTCAGAGCCCGCTCATATCTAAAAACGCAATAAAAGTAATAAGATACTTTATCACTTTGCATACCCACACTAGAAAAAATCTTACTTTTCAAATTCACTGAAATGATTAACTCTCAAAGTGTGAGATTTATCGAGTTTATACATATCAGCTCTTTTCACCGCATCTTTCGCATTTTGTGCGTTTTCATACTCGATGAAAATGAACCTAAAACCATAAAAGATTAAAAATCAACATAAAGTCACTGTTAGACTTAACTCAATGAAATCCGTCAACAAAAAATTGTTTGAGAACACACTTTTCTGCACTTTTAATCAAAAGCTTTGTGTGTAATGAAATATATCAGCTGGTTCCTTAACAAAAAACAAACGTCCATTTCAAGGCTGTTGTCCCATTCCTTTTTCGTAGGGCCACGAAACTGTAAGTGCTTGTTTCACTTCAGTTCAAATCTTTTTCATTTTTTCAAGAGCAAGGAATACAGCCAGCACACTATCCTACGATGGTTGGTGTTAGACTACTTGCAAAATCCAAACAGAAATATCAAATTGCAACTAGTCATACTCCATAAATGGTAGTCAACAAAATCTTTTTTAAAAAAACAATGTGTAAGTGATTACCCTAAAGTGGTTCCATCTTTATCAGGATAATAATCGGAATGTATTGGGCCAAATTTTGAAAATATTTTTTTGATAACAGTTCTGAGTTTGTTAATTCGTTCTGGTCCAACAATGGGAACATTATCGACGATAATCACGGCATCTATTCCATCAGCTTCTTTGGGTTGTTTTTCAAGAATATCTGGCAACAACTCTGAAAATATTTTGCTTACAAAATTAAATCCAGCAGAGTTCAGTGATACATGCACAGATGAAAAAAGTTCATCCACAAAAGAATTGAAACTTATTAAGTTAAAAAAATCATTTGAAATTACTTCAAATTAAAATAATAAACAAGCACCTAACCTTAATATGGTAAAGACAAAACACATATTGCAGATCTGGGACAAAATAGGTGAAGCATCGCTTCAGGAGCATAAAAATCAAATCTTCATTAAAGCTGCTATGCTAAGCTGAAGCGAGTATAATAAGTTGCGAGGTCCTTCTCCGTGGCGTAGTGCCTGGGCAGCACAGCCTTAAAAAAACGTCGCAGTGGTGGCGACACTATGTCCAATTTGATCAGCCCAGGAATTGAACCCCAGACTTACTGCAACAACAACGTCTTTAACAACTGCGCTAATCGGCGGGTTTTTAGGCACAAAAATGCAAGGCAGTGTCTATTTTGCTGTTAACGGCTAGATCCTGATTGGCTTACATCTACACGCATGACTGGTTTTGTCAATCAAGATCTACTGCTGGCAAAATAGACACTGCCAAAATGCAACAACAAACATGAAGTATTCTTTGACTATCAACATACAATAATACACTATCTTAACTCGCACCATAGTCAGAAATATCATCAACATAATCTTCTGGATCACTAAAACTTGGTTCATCTACTTCATATCCATTTGGCAATCCAGAATTCTTTGACTTTACATCCTGCCATTGTCCTTCTTGAACAGCAGTTTCCATTCCACTTCACTGTGTTTTAGTTGTTTTTTTTTTAAGATAATGACAAAAACAATAATTTAAATCAGAATAATTAATACAGGAAAGTTTGAAAATTAACATCGGTTTAATTAGCCTATGGTGCTAAAAAATTTCAGTGGTATAGTATAAAACTTTCATAAAACAGTGAAAAATGGTACAGTAGTCTATCAGCTGATCAGTAAATTCACCACGTGATATGTGCTAATAGTACTGGCCGGTAACTTATCAAAAGTTTCCTACTCCGACTAGACTTTACAATTGCTTTTGGCTGTATTGTTGCGACCTCCAACTGGACTGGATCCACAGCACACCAAACGCACTTTCACAAATATACTCTAGGCCTAATTGATACACTTTGCTTTTAATGTTCAATTTTCCCGTACAGTACATTCCACTCACTTTATATCCACAAACCCCTGCTCAATGTTTACTATTACTACCGGTATTACCTGATTACTCATACTAGTATCACGTATTTTCGGGTCTCATCTAGAGTAAGCCGTACGAGTCTAGAATAACCCGTCCACGTAAGGCGATAAAGACGTGGACAGCTTACTCTAGATGTGACCTGTATTTTCTTGCCTGTTCAGCTGGGATATACAATAGGCCTACCAGTATAACAGTATAATTAGGAAAATTACTCTGTACCAGTACGATAGAGATTGTATTGTACATCCAGTACAGAGCATATATCTGGGAGCTTGTTTGAATTAAGCCACATCTTATAACAAGCAGATATATCACGAGCACAAGGACTGCTAGGGTAGGTTCACCACTCTGCGACCACTTGTGATCAGTCAGCCATAACTTATCAATTTAAGGAAGCACGACTCCGCAAAACACACTCCATATAAATATTGCTTTGTTCTACTAGCATAAAAATTTTTCAATATTTTTGATTTCATTAAAGGGGCTAAAACCCCTATTAAACACTCCCTTTTACTTCACCACCATGCGACCAGGTAACCACTTCGCGACCATGTTTCATTTTTATCTTTTTTCCAGTAACCACTCTGCGACCTGTTTTATCTAATTGTGACATCACTAAGAACGTTTGTTTGTCACAGGTCAAATAACACTAAAATTTCTCCAGAATGAGGTTATTCGTATTTATAGCATAGCATCACGAAAGGCAATGATAGTCTGATAGTGAGTTTGAAGTTGAATTTAACAAAGACTTTAGGTCTGATTACTCTCAAGGTCTTGGTTTAACTCTCTTTGAAACTTTTTTTATTTGCATTTACATTCTCCTAGTCCTATCACAAGAAAGCTGCGAAGGCACCATAACGAGCTTGCTTAATTAGAAGTTGCCGTTACATCTGTCTACCACTCTTAGATAAGGGAATCCCATTATGTGTCTTTCCCAACAGTACAAGCGAACTACTGGCTTGTTCTCCACTCTGCCCCTTTGATAGTGATGACTTAGAATCACTAAGAATTTAAAATTAACGGTTAAGCACATCTCTACCACACCTTCCGATGTCCAATTTTCCCCTAATTATCGACTGAAGACCAAAAAAAAAAAAAAAAGGTCCTCACGCCTTCCGACGTCCAATTTTCCCCTAATTATCGAGTGAAGACCAAAAAAAAAAAGAAAAAAAGAAAAGGTCTTCACACCTTCCGACATTTTTCCCCCAAACATCAATTCGTGATTACCTAAACAAATACAAGTAACAGATAAAAAGTATGCAATATCTTCTCTAGAGATGTGCTTAACCGTTACTTTTGAGTAACAGTTACAAGTGATTACTTTAGAAAAGACGTCGGAAGGTGTGAAGACCTTTTTTTTTTTTTGGTCTTCACCCGATGTTTGGTGGAAAATTGGACGTTGGGGCCCCGGAAGATGATTTCTGGGGAGGCCATGCATCGCGTAGTTTCGGCCCTGGATGGCAAACGAATACAATTTGGAATTGGTATTTTCACAAAACGAATCTGTTACTATCCGTTACTTCTTCTTAACCATTACTTTTCAACGAATGATTACTATTCGCCTATCTCCAGTTACTAAACACTGCGAAGAACGACAAAGGACTTGGAATTATGATCTCAAACATAACTAGGAACGACAAAGGACTTGGAATCATGTTAATTTGAGTCCTTTGTCGTTTCTAGTTATGTTCGAGACTATGATTCCAAGTCTTTTGTCGTTCTTTGCGATGTTTCGTAACTAATTTAAAGTCCGTTGTTGTTCTTTGTCGTCCTTTGCAGTGTTTTCAGTTCTTTGTTGTTCTTTGCGGTGTTTAGTAGAACCCGTTAGATCGGTCGTCAGCTCAGTTGCTTAGCGCACATGCTGTGTACGGAAGGTTTGGGGTTCAAATCCCAGGTCAATCAAATCGACACAGTGTCGCAAACAGCTCGCCACATTTCTTTAGAGCTGTGTAGCCCAGGTGCTAAGCCGTGGAGATGAGCTCGCCACTCATTACACGCTTCACTGTACTGATAATACCGGTACCGCGAGTATAATGAAGATTTGAATGTAAAAAGTTAACACGCACCAAAGTCGAACGTATATTGATAAACTCTGAATTAATTAGACCAAGTGAGAAGTGACTGCAGCAAGTATAACAAACTTGAATGTTAAAAAAAAACTTTAATGACACCTAATCAACTACTTAAACAACAGAAAAATGCAATCAAATAAAAGTGAACTATTAACCGACGGGACCAGCGTAAAAGCTAAAGCTATTGCAACTATTGGTTTATCTGACAGCGATTTCCACATATCCAATTTAGCTCTATTTCTTCTCTCCCCAGTGTCGATTCCAGGTTATCAGTGCATTTTACATGAAGCCAACTGTCGCATTTATCACACGCTATCCATTCTGGTTCTTTTCCACCAATTAACATTTTTCTGCTAGAAGTACGTTGGTTGTTGTTCGTCCCAGTGCGTTTGCGTCTTTTGCTTTATCATTGTTGAATTGTAAGGTTAAAGACCTGGTTAGAGGTTAAAAGACAATAATGCTGGTTGGAAGGTTCAGATTTTCTTGTTACAACAGTTAAGGCTACAGTTCTTTTTGCGCCAGAGTGGTGGAGTTAGAATATTCGCAAAATGACCGAATGTCGTCTTTCCATTACTAATCTTTTTCTCCAAAAAGGGCAAAAGCCGAGGTAAAGTGGTAGGCTACCATGCCGTACACTTATCATCGCTGATGTCGCAGAGCTCCACAAATCAATTGCAGAATGCTTTACATCGTTTGTAGATTTTTCACTCGAAGAAAGTTTTTCCCCAAGAGCATGAAGCGCCATACCGGTACGAGACTGTGATTGAATGAGTGTAAAAGCTTCGAACTTGGAAGGCTTTAATACTGGTAAAAGAAAACAGGTAGGAATATCCATAGAAATTAAAAAGTCTTCAGTCTTTTCATGATGTAAAGGGGTATGTGGCTGCATTGATACATGGATGGGGCTTGAAATCGTCAAAGAGTCTGAATTATTGAAGCATCAACCTGATGTTCAATTAGCGGCAATTGTTTTTGGAATGCCGTGTTTTTTGCTAGCGCTTCTCCGCGACATTTTGCTTTTTGTTGATGATAACTCATTTTCTAAATGTTTGTGTGTGCAACTATACCCCTTACAAATAACTATTTTTTCTGGCATGATTTCATTAATTTTTATTTTTTAAAAATCCTACCGGTAAGTTTAATTCTTGTTTTTTCTACTTCTTTTTCTTCTGTTTAGGCTAACCCCTACCTATTTACGTACTACATTAAAGTGGCATTATGTAAAAACAAACATATTATTCAATCAATCAATCATCATGTTTATTCGTTGCAAGCGAGTGATGCATATAAAATATGTCGCAGAAAGATTTGCAAACTGGAGACAACGAAAAGACCAGTTGGTCATCAAAGTCAGTTGCCACCACCAGACAAATAGCTTACTTAGCAGGTATGATTGTTTTGACATGAAAACAAAAACAGAACAAAACAAAACAAAAAAAAAAAAAAAAAAATCTTATCTGCTCTTTGACACAAACCACTATCCGCAACTTAATGAAATGAAATGCGGTATTGACATAAATGAAATTAAAGATTTTTTCCATTTCCTATCAGAAAAGTCATATAGCCTGTAACTTACAGGCTACACTATTATGTTTTTGTTTACACTTTAAGAGAAACATTTACCTTAATTGCAATATTGATTAATCAAAAATTTTTTGTATTCAGACTTAAACTTGGTTATGTCATAACATTTTATGTCTCTTGGAACTGCTCTCCATATTTTAGAACCAGTAAAAGTAATTGTTTTTTTAGCTAGTTCTGTTCTAGCATAAATTTGTTTAAAATTAAAGTTTGCTGAACATCTCGTTTCATATTTGTGAATCAGATTTACTTGAACAAGTCCAAAATAATCTCTGGACACTTTTTTTTTATAACAACGATGAATAATTTTAGCAATCTGTAATTTCAAAATATCTTCTAACTTCAATAATTTAAGCAAGCTATACAACGGCTTAGCAGAAACATATAGGGGAGTTCGTGTAATAATTCGTAATGCTCTGTTTTGAAGAGATTTTAAGGGTTTCAATGCTGTTGCTGAGGCTTGACCCCAGGTTGATATACAGTATTGAAGGTGGGGATAGATAAGACTGTAATAGACAGATTTCATGATACCTTCAGACACATACTTTCGTAGATTTGAGAGAGCCCAAATACCACTGGAGATTTTAGAACATTGTTTAAGAATATGTGGTTTCCAGGATAACTCATTGTCAAGTAGGACTCCCAAGTAACGGATTTGAGTTTTTTGAGCAATTTCAATATCATTGATATGAATTTTAAATGTACTACCTACTTTCTTAGGTTTGTTTATTATCATGTATTCAGTTTTATTGTGGTTTAAGGACAGCTTGTTTGTTTTTATCCAAGCATCTACATTTTTCAGTTCATCATTCATTTTTTGTTCCAGGGCGGATATGGATTTAGAAGAAAATGTAAGATTGGCATCATCTGCAAACAGCCTAACACGCAGGGTGCATGAAAATGGTAAGTCATTTATATATATCAAGAATAGTAGAGGTCCTAAGGTAGAACCCTGGGGTACTCCATAGGTTACTGGTTGAATAGAAGATTTAGTTTGGTGTGTTACAACACATTGCTTTCTATTTGATAAAAAGCTTTCTAACAAGTTCAAAGGCAAACCTCGAATACCGTATCTATGTAATTTGTTTAAAAGAATTTTGTGATCAACAGTATCAAAGGCTTTCTTTAGATCTATAAATACCGAACAGACAATTTCTTTATTATCAACACACGTTACGAAGTCTTCATATATTTGGGCCACAGCTAGTTCAGTGGACAAATTTTCTCTAAAACCAAATTGATTTATATAAAATATATTATTATTATTAAAGTAGTCGTACAACTGACCGTAAAGACATTTTTCAAATAATTTGGAAAAGGGTGACAACAGCGAAATTGGTCTATAATTTGAGCACTCATTTTTTGATCCATTTTTATGAATAGGAATTACTTCAGCTATTTTTAAAACACAAGGAAAAGTGGATTGCAATATGCAAATATTATAAAGTTTAGTGAGGATCGGTGCTATTATTATGTTACACATTTTAATAAATTTAATAGGAACACCATCTAGTCCTGAACTTTTAGAACTATTCAAATTATTTATATGAGCAACTACTTCTTCAACTAATATTGGTTTCAGAAAAAATGAATGCTGGACTCCTTGTATCAATTTAGGTGGAGAGAAATCAAGGTTAACTGGAGGCTGGTCAATTTTTTCAGCTAGCATTTGTGGAATGTTTGTGAAGTACTTATTAAAAGAATTACTAATTGTTAAGGGAGAGTTTGCCCATTCATCATTATTATCTTTCATTCTTAATGGAATAGACAAGCTTTTCTTTTTGAATTTGATGATGTCATTTATTGTTTTCCACATTAGTCCTGAATTGTGCTGATTTTGCCTAATTATGTCACCATAGTATTGCTGTTTAGCAAATTCTTTTATATGTGTCAATTTATTTCTATATTTTTTGTAGTTCAACTGAGCAGACCTTGATTTGTCTTGTAATGTTTTTTTAAATAGCTGATTTCTTTTTCTAATAGAGACTAAGATACCTTTAGTAATCCAGGGTTTGTTGGCCAATTTTTGTTCTTTTCTTGTCATTTGTTTCAATGGTGCATGTTTATTTAATACTGATTTGAATATACCAATAAACTGTTCAAATAAAAGGTTTACAGGTTTGTGTTCATTTATTTCGTCATTGTAACTATCAAAATTCATAGAAAGTTCAGAAAGAAACTCTTCAGGAACAAAATTTTTTAAAGATCGTTTCTTAAACCTTAAGTTTACCTTAGTGGGTTTGAGATCTTTTACCATAACTGTAACAGGTAAATGGTCAGATATATCAGAGAGAAGAATATGGGTACCTACTTCTGAGCAAGTATTATTTGTGTATATGTGATCCAGTAAAGTAGAAGAGGATGGACTTATTCTTGTGGCATATCTGATAAGTTGAGAGCAACCAAGGCTGTGCAAAGAATTTTTATAAGCTTGTACTGAAGTGTTTGAGTTTTCTTTCAGCAAATTAATATTCACATCTCCACAAATGTAAAAAATTGAATTATGTAAGTTTAGCTTTTCAATTGTTCTTTCCAAGCTAACTTGGAAGTCTTTGAAATTAAAATTTGGATGCCTATATAATGCCCCAATAAAGCATTTTTTATTGTGAGCTTGTTCTAACTCTATCCACATGTCTTCACAACCATTTACATGCAAGTCAAATTCATTTACTATAGTATATGAATAAATTTGATTGATGTATATTCCCACACCTCCGGCATTGGTATCTGAATTTTTATGAACAAAATCATACCCCTCTAGATCTACGTTAGGGTTGCAGCTATTTTTTAATTTTGTTTCGCTTATAGTTAGTACATCTGGTTTTTTGCCCAAGTCAACCAATAGCTCATGTAGATTACAGTGATTCTTTTTCAGACTGCGTGTATTGACATGCATAATAAAAAAATCATCAGATGAAGAATAAGCGTCTTTAAAGTCTGAAGCTGATAAGTAGTAATTTTCTAGTTTAGCATCTTTAGGAAGCTTAGCATAATTGACTAGATTTTTTATTTTTGTATCCCCCAGGAATAGTTTTATAAATGCGTCATCATCTATTTGATGAAACGGATATAGATAAGTATAACATAATGTACAGTAATACGGACTATCTGTAGTTCCAAGAGACATAAATTCAATACTAGTTAAATTGGTGCACTTTAGATGACACCAGTTATTGCAGATGTCACATTGGATGGAATTTTGGTTAGATTTGCATGGTTTGCAGCACAATGAGCACGGATACCTACAACAGGGCATGCACTGAATGCAAATAGAATAAAAATAATTAAATCAAACTAACAGGTTTAAATGAAACAGCAAAGTTCAAATTATTCTGACATCATAAACAAAATTTCATTTGAACTTGCGTAGCACGTGCAAAATTTCCATCAGCAAGGTGGTTGCAGAGTGGCTACCTCAAGATTTCCATTTGTACCCTGCAAAAATCTTAAATAAAATGTAAGGGTCTAAAAGTAGGTTACCAGATTTTTGACCAAATCTGCGAAGTCAATCAAGAAGTTTCCATTGAAAAAATCAAATCTCTAGCTGCAGCGATTAAATTTTGTCAAGAGTTTGAACGCAACAAAACAAAAAGTGGTTTTATGATAAAAAAGAGACAGTTTTTTCGAGATTAAGTTTGTTGAAGTCTCATCAACTCAAATTTTAACAAAAATAACTCATTTTTTGTGGACTAATAGGTAAGATCAAGGTACTTAGCTGTGTGAAACTAGAAGGCAAAAAAACTAATATTTCAATCTTAAATTACAAAAAAACGAAAGTGGTCGTGAAGTGGTGACAGTCCCAGAGTGGTGAACCTACCCTAGTAGGGGTGAGGGCCTAACCCTAACCAGCCTAACCCCAAACCCTAACCATAAACCCTAACCTTGGCTTAATTTAAACAAGCCTGTAATATCTGTACATACGTAGTCTTCCAGTACCAGAGTACGGTACCATACAAAAGTATCGTAACCAGTAGTCTAATCACTTGATGCATAGGCCTATACCGGTAGGCCTTAAGTAGGCTTCTCTAGGCAATATTGGTCTGATCTGTAATGAAGAGGACCATAATCAGATAATAGTCCACAAGTGCGAAAAATAAAGAATTTTGGGAAAATCAAATGAAGTGGGCAAACAGACAGACAGATGTTTAACAGGACAAGCACTGAGCAGTTACATATATCACTAGGCTAGATTACCTGCCGTTCAGCTGTAGACTAGTCAAATTAAGCAGGTCAAATTCTTAGTCATGTCACAGGTTAAGTCTGGTCAAATTAAGTCTAAGGACTCTACGCAATTGAACTTTGTTTCAATTTCTAAGTTTATCTTACAACTGTACAATGATAGCTACCTGTACTAAGCTACTGATTAGTAGAGCGTCTCGTCCCACTTTATCTATTACTAAGTAGGTACATAATAAACTAAATTATTGAGTACCGGTAGCAGGGTGGTACAGTAGACTAGTAGTCTACTCTGTTTCTAATGCTTTCACTTACAGGTATATCGCAGTACGGGCATGCTTTTCTGAGTTGGCGAGTGGCATGAAAGTTATCCGCAAAGTGCGACTCCGTTTCCAAAATTTTCACTCCATTCCTAAAGCTGTAATCACGAGACGCTAAATACGCGAAAAATCTTTCTCAACAAAATTGAGCAACTTCAGTATGGTACGCTGAGAAAAAAATCAAAATCTAGGTGAGCGTAGAACCTATGCCCTACAAGTGGTAGGCTAGCATACTATCCCATCCAGGGTTGGAAATCGATACCCAAAAAAGCAAAGAAATAATCGATATTCGATAGTTCCCCAAAAAGTAAAGAAATAATAGATTTCGATGGTAATTTAAAAAAGTAAAGAATAAAGAATACTGTAATCGATATTCGATATTATACTGAGCATTTAGCGGTGTACGCCAAGCATTTTTGGTGATGTTCTCACATTCATGCGGTAACTTACAGACAAACGATCGACATAGTATATGCGAAGCAATTTTGCCATAAAAAATCTTTTTTTTTTTGTTTGGCACAAAAAAAATTATCAGCAAAAACGAGGTAATGACATACCGACGATTATTTTAAATTTACTAACGTGAGATAAAGTATAGCCTAACTTGGACAAAAAGAATCGAATATGGAATATCGAATTGCGCCAAAAAAAAGTTAAGACATGGCCATATTCGATACTCATTCAAAAAAGTAAAGGCTTCGGTGCATTCGATTAACAAAAAGTAAAGAATATCGCAATCGAATATCGATTATCCTGCAATCGACTTCACCGTAAAATTTTTGTACTTGAAGTCTTAAAGCCATCGCGTTATCATACGTAGTTCACGTGACTCTCAAAAAGGCTGTAGCGATTTAGTTGTAAACGATTTTTCGTGTATTTAGCTTCTCGTGCTGTAATCACAGTAACTGAAAAGTTGAGACCTTTGAGACATTGTGCAGTGCAGGTTTGTTTTATCATGACATCACGTCCATACAAAACCACTGAGATATGATGTCATAAGAAGATAAATCTGCGCAATGTCTCAAAGGTCTCAGCGTCTCAGTCAGTGTGATCGCACCTTAAAGGTCCGATCACACTAACAGAGACGTTGAGATCTTTGAGACATTGAGCATGTTTATGTAGGCTTGCCATATGTTTGCAATTACAAACCGGGACGATTTCAAACAAACAAAGTGCTAATGATTAGCATATAGTTGTTTGCATTTGCGCGCGCAGGGGGCACGACCCCCTTAGCCTCCGGCGGCTAAGGGTTTCCTCCAGACCCCCGGTTGTGCCGCTTCTCCCCTTTGCCAAATCCTGAGTGCGCCACTGGCTGTTTGTTTATTTAATTTGAAAAAGCACCTATATGCCAATGGTGATCTTTTGTACTAAAAGTATGTTAATAGTTTCAACAATTTCGTTTTATTTTAGTTTCATTTTTTATGGTAAAAATGCGCTTCTGAACTGCTGTTGTTTCGTAAAAATAGTAACTACCCTGATTTAAATCTCATGTAAAATTTTGTCCGCCGTGGTACTTTTGATCGTTCATGCTTCATTACTTTTGTGAAGCTTTAGAATATGTCACAAAGCCGGCGGCAGAGCAGTCGGCTTAGAGGAGCCAAACATTTATCATGGGGAGGGGCTAAGTTTAAACTTAAGTACAAAAACCGCTGTCTCCAAAAGAGTAAGCTTGTTGATTAAGGGGGCCAAGCATTTCGATTTGATAGGGGCAGGCCCCCCTGGATTTCCTTGGCGGCGGCCCTGATATGTCATAAACCCTGCTGTTTTGCTTTTCATTCATATTAGTTTGCCCTGCGATGACTTCTCATTTTTGATCATTCTCCAATAAAGGACAATCTATTTTTTTGAAAACGTTCAGCTTATTTTGGTTTTGTATGTTATTTTGTAAATAATGTAAATAAATAATGTTAAATGTTCGGCGATTATTAGCTGTTGCTACCATATGAATAATAAAGATCTCCTCTCTACCAAAGTTATAACTATCAAAAAAGCTACAAAATAAACTGAAATCCACGAAGGCGATCCAGAAAGCTTAACTTTGCCGTGTTTCTTTTGCTTTATTCGCCGTTCGAAAAAAAAAACTATTGGTTTTGTGAACCATGTTTTTTGAGCTTATGAGCTTATTTAGACCATAGCTTGTCCAATATATATCGAAAATATCCAACTTATACATCGGACAAATTGTATTGTAAGTCGGACCAAAAAACACACGCAAAATAAGTCGGATTTTTCCGGCTTATATCATGAACAAATTCGCCGTTTCGAAAAAAACTGCACGTTTTGTGAACCATGTGTTTTGGGCTTTAGACTACAAAAGCATGGTTCACAAAACGTATAGTTTTTTTTTTTTTTCAAACGGCACCGTATAGTTTTTTTTTTCAACCATATATATCGGACGAATTATGGTCTAAATAACCGGGACATTTTGACTGACCGGTCGGGACACCGGGACATGGCGTTAAAACCGGGATTGTCCCGGCTAAACCCGGGACGTATGGTAAGTCTAGGTTTATGTACTTGTGACATCACATTCCCACAAAGTCATATCACAATAAGCAGTGGCGTACGCAGGGGGGGGGCTCCTATGCGCGCGCCCCCCCCTTTGGAAAAATCAGAAAGTGAACTAATTTATGAAGATCATTTGTCAAGAGCATCATATTTGCAACCATCAAATAAAACTCCAAAAGTAGGCTATGCAACAGGGTGAATTTCCCCATCCAGAGGAAATTTTGTATTTGCAAGGGGAAATTCTATTTTAGGGTTTGTGTACGAATTACGAATATTTTAAGCTTCTTATACCGCAGTTGCGTCCAATCCTTTGTTTATTAATTTTTTGCGAAAAACTATTAATGCAGTCGTTCATATCCAAGATCATTCACTAGTCACTAGATTTAGGCTACGTTTACATGAGACTTCATTTCGCCCGAAACGAAAAAAACACATTTCGGTAAGGTCTGCAAACAATGGATGACTTGTGTTCACACGAGCGCACCGAAATGAAATCTTTTTTTTTCCGATTTTCATTTCTGTCTTCAGGACAGAAATGAATTTCTGTTCATTTCTGTCTTCAGGACAGAAATGAAAATTCGTTTCGGGGGTGTGTAAAGCGTGTGAACGCAAGCGACATGGAAGTAATCCGAAAGGAAAGTATGTCAGCAATATAAAGACTATTACTAGTTATCATGATGCAGTAATGTGTGTAGGCTAGTAAGAAGGAGGTGACGTAGGCTATCTACATTATGCTGTGGCGTAACTATTAGGCAAGTTCATAGTCTAGTGTAAGCTATTAAAAGCTTATTGGGATTGCGCTTAACACCTAGCTGTTCATCACTTTTGCTGGCTGCTTGAGGGTAGACTACAAGTGCACTGTCTGTAGTAGTTTATTGGTAAGGGTTTAGGGAAACCTTGGTTAGAGCGTGTGCAAATGAAGCGCTATAGATTTTCAACGTCAGGTGTTGAGTGACTAGTACTGTCACCTTGAGTTGATAGTCAGGCAACAGGTTAATTCACTCTCGTTAAGCAACTGGTTATCAGTATGTTATGAAATGATAAACTCAGCAAGCATATTCATGATTTCTTCTTCTTGCTTGCGAAGTTTTAAAAACAATTTCACCATTAATTGCGCGTGCAATTGATGCAAAGCCAAATAAGCTAACATCATGCACGGTACAAGCGCTAGCAATTCTACGTCTAATCAAAACTGAAAATGATGACATCATAATCAAAACTGAAATGATGACATCATAGAAGCAGACCGCAGTATTTATAGTTCCGTTGCTTTCGGGGTGAAATGAAACACAAGGAAAAATCCCGCGCAAACCGGTTCAAACCAGTATTTTCATTTCGCCTTGTTTTCATTCCGGGCCTCATGTAAACGTAGCCTTAGTCAAACACAGATTTTGCGCTTTTTGTGTAACAAAAATTATTTTTAATGGCAATATAACATTTGCTATTCTTCTTAAAAAACTTATTTTAATCAAATTAACAAGAAATAAATTGCCAGATTTAACTTAGCGCTTGACCTTTAAAATGAAGAGAACAATCACTGATTTTTTTTGTCTGCAACCTAAAAAAAAGACAGCCCAACCCGCTCAGTCTTCGACAGCTGCCCAACCCGCTCAATCTTCGACAGTTGCAACGCAGCAACCAACAACATCAACCAGTGCTGCACCAGTGGAACCAACCCATATTGAGAATGACAGCCCGAGTTATAACGTTGGTGCTGTCGAGTGGTCGAAGATGTCTGACATGGAAAAAGTGTGCTTTCTTACGAAGCCGTGGTGTCCGCCTACAGGTTTTCAATGGCCATACACCGAACGCAAAGACCGGGGCAATATTAGACAAAGATATCTTGGTCCTCAACATTTTGCCGGAAAATACGACATGTTTTCGTACTCCTTGTCCAAAAAGGGGATTTTTTGCCGTCCCTGCGCCATTTTTGCGCCCGACGAAGTTGGAGGAGTGAGGCTTAACCGCATGGTGAAAACCCCATTACAAAAATATGACCATTTGACTGGAAGTAATGGGTATTTGACAGAGCATCTCTCAAAGAAGTTTCATGAAGATAGCTTGTCGAAGGCGAATGCTTTTGTAGCCCTTGTTCAAAGCAATGCAGGAGATGTTGAACAACAAGCAAATATAGGAGCTGCAAAGAAACGTGAAAAGAACCGAAGGGCACTTGAACGCATCGTTTCTTCAATCGAGTTTTTGGGGCGATTGGGCCTTGCTTTGCGAGGACATCGTGACTCTGGTGACTTACTGATGCCTCAATCAAATTCATCAGAGATAGATTACACGCAAGGAAATTTTCGAGCAACTTTGCAATTCATGGCATCTTGCAACGATAAAGTTATTTACGAGCATATTAGCACCGCTGGGAGAAATTCCACCTACATCTCACCCAGGATACAAAACGATCTTTTAGAAGCTATTGGTGTATTTTTTCAAAAGCGTATTGTCCACGAAGTTAAAGAAGCACGATTTTTTTCCCTGCTTGCTGATGAAACGACGGACGTATCGATTAAAGAGCAATTGACTATTTGTCTTAGATACGTGAGAGATGACAGTATCTGCGAGCGCTTTTTTGCATTTCGGGAAGCTACCGATTTGACTGGAGGAGGGCTAGCGGCACAGCTTTTAGCAACATTGACGGATGCCGGTATACCTGTTAGCGGCATGGTAGGTCAGGGTTACGATGGAGCTGCAGCCATGTCTGGCCACAAAAGTGGCGTACAAAAGCACATCCGTGAAAGATGTCCCGCAGCAATGTACGTGCATTGCATATCACATTGCTTGAATCTTTGCTTGATGAAGGCAGGTCAGGTGACCGGCATAAAAAAAGCAGTTACCCTGATGCATGAAATTGCCGTATTCTACCAGGATTCGAACAAGCGGACCAAAAATCTTCAAGAAGCCATCGAACAGAAATGTAAGGAGTCCGGAAGAAGTCGTCTAAAGAATCACTGCGCTACTCGATGGGTTGAAAAACAAGAGGCAGTGCGTGTCTTCAAACAACTTTTGCCAGCTCTTTGGATGTCTTTAGATGACATTGCGTCATGGCCTGGTAATGCCAGCGGTAAAGCATCGTTGTTTACTTCATCTCTAAACGGTGAATTTGCTGTGGCTCTTCACATTCTCACGTCAGTTTTGGAAGTCACCAAACCCCTTTCTGTACGATTACAAGAAGTGGCTCAAGATATTCACCACGCATGCGAGAGTGTTCGTGACTGCATTACCACATTACAACAAATGCGCACTGACGAGACGTTCAAGAAGATTTTCGAAGCAGCAGAGGAGCAGCACGGAGAAAGAATAGAGATGTCAAGAATAAACGCTCGTCAAACCAACCGTGAAAACCATCCGGCTCAAAACGCTGAGGAATACTATCGACGATCGATGTACTTTCCGTACTTAGACGTCTGTTTGGAGCAACTGCGCGAAAGATTTACCTCGCAGTCTGTGATTGCATATGCCCTAAGTAGCTTGCTGCCTTCGTTCGTTAGTGAAGCCGATGCGAGAAGCCTCAGAGCCTCCGTTCAGGCGTACGATTGTTTTATTGAAGGAGGGAGTGATGGCTTCGAGGCTGAATTAATGCGGTGGCAAGCTTACTGGGCACGTCAACCTGCCGAACAACGTTCAGGGAAGGTCCTTGATGCTCTCAAAGTAGCAAGAAAATTAAAGGTGTATCCCATAATAGAAACTCTGCTTCACATCTTCGCAACACTGCCTGTCACAACCGCATCTGGTGAACGATCATTCAGTGCCCTCAAACTGATCAAGACCTATTTGCGGTCAAGAATGAAGGAAGATCGTCTCTACTCCTTGGCGCATTTATATATAAACAGAGACATTAATCTCGACCATGACCAAGTCATCGATCAATTTGCGAAAAGCAATCGACGGTTAAATTTAAAATAACTTGGTTTCTTTTCTTGATTGAGTGACTTCGTTCTTATGATGGCTATCTCCTTTCTGAAACTGCTATCGATTCGTCTTAGGCTTGTATTCTTTTCTTTTTGCGGTACAAATTAGTTTTCTATTTTATTTTCGTTTTTGCAGCACCGACCTAGCTTAACAAATTCCAGACAAACCTGGTTTCAGAACGCCTTAAAAACATGTACATGAGAGCGTAATTTTATACTATTTTCAGGGACAAGTCTTCCAAATCTTGAGTAGGATAAGAGTAGGTTTGACACTAATTCAAAAAATAGGAATTCCTAATTATCGCGTCGCTCGCGCCCCCCCCTTAAAAAAATTCTGCGTACGCCACTGACAATAAGATAAACCTGTGCAATGTCTCAAAGGTCTCAACACTCAACGTCTCAGTTAGTGATCGCACCTTAAGACGCTGAAACCTTTGAGACATTGTGCAGATTTATCTTATTATGACATCACTCATAATAAGATAAATCTGCACAATGTCTCAAAGGTTTCAACGTCTCAGTTAGTGTGATCGGATCTTAACAAGAACTGATAAGGTCCGATCGCATAGGCTGAGACTTTGAGACATTGTGCAATGTGCAGGTTTATCTTATTGTGACATGACATCCGCAGTCCGCCCAAAGTTATATCATGATAAGATGAACCTGCACAATGTCTCAACGTCTCAGTTAGTGTGATCGCACTTATAGTAATGAACAGAAATGGAACGGCTAGCTCACGCCAGAGATGAGCGGAGTCCGGACTCCGGAGCGTGATATTTTATTCCGAATTTAATCCAACTTTGTCGAGTAAAAAATTCGACCCGCAAAACGAACCAAAGTGAGACTCCACAGTCCGATAAATGCTTTTCAGTTTCAGTTGGCACCAATGGCCTAAAAGGAGCCAAAAGATAAAAATGTTTAATCTGCGATATTCAAAATTCTATGGTATTAAACGGATACCGGTAGGCTATTATTATGAAAGTTTTGACATGTTGTGGGATTCAACAATCACCTGCGTTTGAAAGTCAATAAATAAATGCCATACCGGTAGGCTACCTGCCTAGCATTAATTATTTAATAACTGAGCTATCAATTTATACTGAACAGTTACTTATTTTGCTACCTACGGGTTCTTACTTAGTGGTTGTTTTCCATCCATCACATCGAGTGCAAATTTCTAAGCCGCCACCATACCGTCTTCAGCTTCAGCATTTCATCAACTCAATACAGATAGCTTTAGTACGGTGCGCGTTATGTTCTGTAGCTTACAGTAGTATGGTACGCGTTATGTTTTGGAGTTATATTTGGGCAGAAAAAAAAATGAGGGGGCAGTCAGACTTTACACATGCAGAAATCACGCAACATAAAAATCCGCACAGTTGAACCATAGTTGCACTGGATAAATTTTAAGTACCGTGATTTATGGTTGAGTAAATCTATGGTTGATTGGTTGGTGTAGGAGGTCTCGCAGGGCCGTTGAAACCAAGCCCGGACCTGGTACCAAAATTATATCTGGGCCCCCCGCAAAGTGACAAAAAGAATGGTTTGCCAAAGCTGATAACAAAAGGTGATTCGCCAGAAGAGGCACTTTGTTATATCGAAATCGATTAACAAGCGAAAAGATCAATAAAATTCTTAACCAGGTGTGCTTACTGTTTAGCTATTTCTCAGCACAGCAACATATTATACCTTTGACAGCCACTGTTATCCTAACCCTAAACTCAGGTGTGATCAGAAGCGGATCCAGAAATTTTGGTGGGGGGATGCAGTTTTGAATTGAGTGAAGTGTTAACTAATCACGACCGGCCGGTTGGCGTAGCGGTTACGGACATCGCAATCAGGGCAGGAGGTCTAGGACTCGATTCTCGGGCCGGTCACTCCAGACTCTGTCACGAACGGCTTGCCATCGCTGCGACGTTTTTGCATCACCTAGGCGCTATGCAGCGGAGATGGATTCCGTCACTCGTTTCACGCTTCTGCGTAATACCGCGAGTATAATGAAAAGTTGATTTTTTTTATCTCAACCAAATATAAGGACGTTATACTCAGAAATAAAGGGTGTAAATGCAAATCTTCCAGGTCAGGGTCGCATTTATAAATTATTTCAGGGAAGGGACATCAACTTTTTGACATTTTTTCACGTGAAGTTTTTTTTTTTTCGGCAGAATTAATTTGGAGCAAACTTTAATTGAGAAGCAAACACGGCTGCTCTCCAGGAAAATTTTTTGAAAATTTACATACTGCAATGGCCATTTTAGTGCTTGTTAAATAATTTTTAGGAAAATTTGATTTAGGTTTTTCGCCCTTAATACTCATGTAGGCTACTTCACCAAATAGGCCTATGACACAAATATTGTTTGCACATTTCGATTATACATGCTTAAGACGTAGGGTCTAGAAGAGGTTCGAAATTATGGAAAAATTGTGTTCATTAAGCGTAGTTAAAAATGGCTGGTGGGAAATGTATCCCACACATCTCCCCCTGGGTGCAGGGCCGGATTAAGGCGGGGGCTGATGGGGCTGCAGCCCCAGGCCCACCGATCAAAATAGGCCTCTCGATTACGACTTATTATGAACAACTAAG
Source organism: Trididemnum miniatum (assembly GCA_964006365.1). NCBI lineage: Eukaryota > Metazoa > Chordata > Ascidiacea > Aplousobranchia > Didemnidae > Trididemnum > Trididemnum miniatum. Next base: position 4,835,303 of record OZ023241.1, read on the forward strand.
TGATTTTTTCATCAATCAACTATTTTATTTTAAAGTTGAATACGAATTACCAATCTTTATAGGCCTAATCTATCCAGTTTAGGTTAGGGCTAAGTGAGTGATTCAAGATTGTATCAACGCCAAAAGTTTCAACGATTTTACTCTTGAATTTAAATCACAAGATCTGCGGCAAGTAAACGAAATCCAAGAAGACTGATTACGAGTTTGTGAGATTTGGACATACTTTACGTTGCGAGATTCGGACCAGTATTGCGTTACCAGCCCAACGGCTGAGGCATTCATCGGAGCAGGAAACAGGGTCCAGAAGCCAGCTTTGAAATTATTCCAGCCCCTCCTAACAAATCAAATCTCTCTATGTTTTGGGTCAAAATTGCAGGAAGCAAAAAAATGCCAAACAATGTATATAAAAACATTCCGACGCAATATGATCGTTCTGCAGCATATTGTACAACGAATTTAACGGTTTTCGAAACAGAATTCAAACTGAATAAATAAAATGATGATTGATATGAATGTTCATTGCTGTGTAAATTTTGAAACAAATCACAATCAAATACTATCAATAGCCCAGCATCGGTTACAGTGTGTGATGTAACGTTCTATCCTGTAACTAGAAGGAAATCAATCTAAATCAGGGGTGCAGAACCGGTAAAGCACAGCGGGCCACATTGATTGCATAATATTTTCAGCGGGCCACATTTACTTTTAATTGTTAAATTTCGCTTTAAAAAGGCACAATATTTCGTCGCAAATTTAACAACATTCATGCTGAGCTGTTTTTTTTTCGTAAAATCAGAGACTTTTGCGCGTTTTTTATGCTATAAATATATAGCATGTAGTTAAATGTGACGCAGTTTTTAAGAAATCTTAATGTTTTATATTCCACCATTTTGTTGTACACTTAACAATTAAAGTTCTGACGCGGGCCACATTCAAAACTTAAGCGGGCCGCAGGTTCCCCAACCCTGATCTAAATCTTCATTAACTCAAGATTACGCGGAAGGGTGATACATGTAGCGGGGGTCCATCTACGTGACATAGAGCCTGCAAGGCAACGCAGCTCCGAAGAAATGTCGTCGTTTTAGCGAGTCATTAATTTATGATTATTTCGTTGCATAATTCATAGACAGCAGCGTAAATTAAAGATGGTTTCACCATAGACTTATGGTTTCACACAAAATGCCGTACGAATTTTCGTAAAATGACGTTAGGATACGAAATAAAGCAGGGATGGCAAACCTTTTTAATTGGTGGATCAAATTTAAGGTCGTAGACCGAAACAAGAAAAAACGTGGGTTGTGGATGTAATCATATTAACGAGGGGCTTGAACCCAAGTTCTTCCGAAATCTGTGCAAAGAACAAAAAAAAGGATCTTCACCTCAAAAATACCCAGCTTCCCGTCTTCAATGCCGCAGTATGGAAAGATAAGCTTTTCTTCACTACGTTAATGTTCGTTACCGTTTTCTTCGTAATATTTTTGAAACTACAAGTGGGTCACTAGGTGATCCGCGGGTCAGTGGTTTGCCATCCCTGAAATAGAGGCTGTGAAGGAGGTTGACGCAAACTTTGCATGGCTTGGGGAAAACTAATCGTAGAATCACTTACAAAACAACAAATAGAAAGCGTATTTGCGGAAATTGGGGCTCTGCGGTATGACATCTTTTAAAGCTTTGTACGTGCAAAATAGGTTCAGAAAATTTGTTTTTTGAATGTGTTTAATACTGGTATGTAGGTTACATATTTCAGCAGATCTAGGACTGACGGGGACAAAACAGGCCCCTGACTACCAAATAGCCCCAGGCCTCAGAAACCCTTAATCCGGTCCTGCCTGGGTTTAATCTTTACAAAACCCATAATAACTAGTCAAATTTAGAGTTGCTCAAATCTTTCTGTCTGTTATTTTCTTTTACATGGCTTTGTAACTACAAAAACTTAAGAGGTATTATATTGGTTAATGGGTACCGGCCGGTTAGCCCAGTTGTTAAGAGCACGTTATCGGAGCAGGAGGTCTAGGGTTTGACTCCCCGGCCGGTCAAATCGCCACAGCGCCAATGGCTCGCCACCGTTGCGACTGTTCTTCAGAGATGCGTTGCCCAGAAACTATAGTTACGGAGATGGGCCCCTACACTCGTTACACGCTTTGGCGTAATGCCGTGAGTATAATGAACATATTTGATTTTGGTTGATGGGTTGGTATGCCAAGATAGCAATAATACATCTAAAAACAATAGTAGCTATACTCCAATATAGTACACTCAGGTGGTGGCATTATGGAGTCTGGACGCATATGACATTTTTTTGGTTGGTGGGCTTCTTTAGCAGTGACACTGACTGGGGGGTGGGGTAGCACACTAGGTGGTGGCATTGTGGAGTCAGGACGCATATGAAATTTTTTGGTTGGTAGGCTACTTTAGCTGTGACACTGACTAGGGGGTGAGGTAGCACGCTAGGTGTGAGCGAGGTTATTACCGGTTGTTGGTGGCGAGGGGTGACTTTGTTTGACTTTAGACTAGAATTGCCCTTTCAAACCTGTATGTCAAATTTTTTAGAGCGGCATTCAAAATTACGGGCCCCCGAAAATCACGGGCCCGGTGCCAAAGGTACCCCCTGGACCTCCCTCTCTACGGCCCTGAGGTCTGGGGTTTAAATCCCGAGTCGGTCAAATTGAATTTAGTCTCGCCAAAGGCTCGCTACCCCTGCGACGTTCTTGTGTTGCCCTGGCGCTAAGCCGCGGAGATTGGCCCCGCCACTCGTAACACTTTTAGGCGTAATATCGCGAGTATAATGGAGATTTTTGATTTTGATTTAGAATAGGGTAAAGTTGGGTGATATGGACCAGTTCATAACTTCCTTTACAAGAATTAAATAAAATCGTTCATTGCGTAGGAAAGTCATAGGATGCCTGATGGCTGTTTTTCAACATGGCGTACAGTGAAAGCAGGAGTGACTTGCGCTGACAGCAGTTTTTTTGTTTTTCAGCTTTTTCTTATAAATAATAGCATTATTTATTTCACTGTTTGGACTAATGCAATCGACTAAACGTTAAGTTGTCGTTAGTAGTTTGGTTTACATTCAGTAGGCGTACTTTTGTTGTAGGTTGAGGTTTCTTCAGCTTTTCATATAAAAAATTACTGAAAAAATGTTGAAGACCATGTGCGTGGAGTGACATGGACCACCCATGCTTGGTTGATACCGACAGCCGGTCTATATCATCCGATCGAATTGTTACATTGCGTGGGTACTTTGTAGCAGGATCATACCACTTTGCAGATGTCCAGGTAGGCCTACACATCGAAGAACAATCGGAGCAATTGGAGTGAAGAGTCCCTTTTTAAGGCAATTGATAATGTCCAAAACGGAAATTTATTGAGAAAAGAAGCCGAACAATTTAAAGTACCAGGGACAACTCTAAGTCGCCGCTTATCAAGTCCTCAAGTTGAAAAGCTGCCTATGGCTATGGGTGGCAAACCAACATTGAATATACCCATATCATAGCACCCATATGGGTGATCCTTATCACCTGTCTCAGCGAAAATTTATCGGGGTGTATGGGCCGCACAAAAACTTTTCTTGTGACTAAAGTACTGAAGTTGGGATCGTCGCTTTCATTATGTATAATGTTGGTGGTAGAGCACATCATAGCAGCAAATAGTTGACGCTTTACCACTAGCCAATTTTCCTGAGAGCTTAAGCGTCCCATATAACCCGACTTTCCCCTGCCAGCATTGTTTTTTAGACTACAAGGCAGAAGCATGGTTGAAAGCACGTGAAAAATGGCAATACAAAATAAAGAAAATAATAGAGCAGAAATTGTTAATTGTCAAAAACCAATGGAGTAATGGCGACAAAAACTCAAATCATAAACATGAGCTCTTGGTTTTCGGTTTGAGAAGGACAATGCCATTTTTCGTGACGGTGATATCAGTTTGTTTCTTTTACTACATGACAAGTTGGGTTTGTGGCTGAGTGCTAGTGACCACAACTCGTTTCCAAACTTTTCCAAATCAGGGCAAAAGTTTCGAACGATTTCACCGTGTCTATCAAACAATAATATGGAGTTGGAAATTTGATCCACAACAAACACATTATCGTCTTCATCAATGCTGATTCCTTGTGGCAAGAAGGAGCCTTTTTGACATCGCGCATCTACTCCAGCAGTATCAAATTTCCTCAGATATTTGTGAGTTCTTGTGTCGAATACCTGGCAATGCAAAGCACAATTAGACCAGCTGAATAGCGACAACAGATTCAGGCTATCTAGAGTTTATTTCTTACTAAAATCATTATTTTGTGAAAGGAAGGTAGGCCTACTCTCACTGACCACCCTTTTGGCTGACTACGCCACTGCCTACCGTTATTGCGACAATATTGAAAAAGAAAGCCCCTGCTTTCGATGTGATTTAGCTTTGGAGTCTGTAATGCACCGGCACGGATATTTTACGAAACGAAGTTGAAACTGTAAATTTGCTGCAATTAGTCATATTAAATGCGAGCTCAGACGATGCCATTTTCAAGAATAACACAACGCCAACGTTTAAGCTAAACCTTCTCATTTTTCATCCAACTTATTTGAGCGCAAATAAACGTTGCTAGGTGGTTCCTAGAGAACGTCTGTTCAGGATGGAAACAAATTTCTCGACAAACGATTTCGAAAGTGGACACAACTTATCGAAAATAAGTAGCGATACTAGGCTTTACACCAAAAGTAAAGCAAAAGTGCTAAAAAAAAATTGAAAGATATGCTAAGGTGTTTCGAGCTATTAGGCCTCATCAGCCGTACTCAAATAGGCCAACATGGTTCATTTATCCTTCAGAATGATTGACCTTAAGAGAGTCAATCACCCCTCCGGAAGTTCTTATAACTTCCTATAGATAAGGCCAGGAAGGACGACGTTGTTTTACGTTAACAAAACGTTACAAGCTATTCTTAAAATGCAAAGTGACCAATTGTACCAATCTACTACACTTACTTTGATAGACTGAGCATTTCTATCTGAAATATAAACGTTATGTTGGGAATCAGCAGCAAGGAACCAAGGAAGACGAATATCGCTGTTTCTGTGTAAAAGCATATTACTAACATCTGGAGAGAAAAAACAAAGCCATATTTTTGCTACTCAAAAAGTTTTTTGCTGTTCACACTTTTGCCTGGTAAATAACGAATAATTTACAATTTTGGATATAGTGAGTAGCTGTTTTCTCTGTGGAAAGAAACTTCATAGCGTGTTCTCAAAAATCTGTAACTAATAATGTTGCCAAAGTTTTCTTTTTTTCAATTAGTTTACTAATTGGAAAGGAGCGAACGTATTGAAGCATCGCAGTGACGCACCTCTTGCTCCTAAGCTCGTTGCGTTAGTTTTAGTATCCAACTTTTACTCAAACTTTTTTGTGAACAATACAGCCAAGAATAGCTAAAAACATTTGGGGGACGTTTCGACTCGCTTTCGAAGCCATTGTCAACACTTTAACAAGCCTACACTAAACTGAGTTCCTAAGCCATGAAGCAAAAAGAAAACTGAAGCTAGGGGCTTCATCGTCATTTACGCAGTTGGTATCGGTATAAATGAAAGATCTACGACTAAGGACAATATCAAAGCGATTGGGTTTACGCGTATTTAGTGGCCAACTTTTTTCGTGCGAATTGCAGTCTTCCACATGGTACCCAACAAAAATGCCACAAAAACCTTAATTTCCCGTCCTACCAACGACCCAGGGGCGTATTTAGGAAGAGGATTGTGCCTTTGCCCCTTCCCTTTTGGCTTTGCTTTTTAGTAAAAAAAAGATCAAATGTTGCTAACTGAAATATATCAGACTCTTTTGATGGATTTTACTGTTTATGCTCCTCTTTTTTTAAATTTCTCGCTACGCCACAGTAACGACTGGCACACACCTAGAAACGTTTATGATTACTATTTACCGTATCAAAATCTTTTGCTTTTGCTTCAGCGGATTAATATCAATAATTTCCGGCCTCGATCCGAACTGAGAAACTATTTTTCCGTTTCTGGGATCCCACAATGTTACACATTTTTTTTCCATATCCGTTATGCAGGTGGTGGCTAAAAGCCCTGTCTGAAAATAACTTATTTTAGTAAAACTTTTCTAAATGACTTAACAAATGAGTTGGCCCGATTGTTCACTCCTCATCTTTAATGCTCAACAGCAAGCAGTTAAGCTGCGTCCAAGCAACAATTATGAGTTTTGTGTTGTTTATGGATCTTAAACAATGCCCTCAAAGGCAGTAGTGTACGCAGGGGGGGGGGCTCCTACGTGCGTCCCCCTTTTCAGTCCTTCTCCGGTACTCGTTAAAAACCGTTATCGCTCAGATTTGCCCTGGAAAATTGTTCCTTAATTTTGGAAAGATTTTTTACGCCCCTCCCCCAGCAAAGCTTTGCCTGCGTCCCCGAACGAAGCGCAACAGCTCATTTATACCCCCAAATAACCGACCGGTTAGCTCAGTTGTGAAGCACACGCTATCGGTGCGGAAAGTCTGGGATTCGATTCCCGGGCCGGTCAAATCGGCACAGTGTCGCCAACTGCTCGCTATCGCTGCGACATTTCTTCAGAGTTGTGTTGCCCAGGCGTTAAGCCGCGGGAATGGACCCGCCACTTGTTACACGCTTCGGCGTACTGCTTCGAGTATAATGAAGATTTGATTTTTTTGAAACCCCAGAGTAAGTATGGAAGTACTGGTAAGCCTACCTTCAACAATGCAATATGACAGCAATTTTCGACGGTATTATTTGTGAATTTTGAAGCCATTTTTCCTTCCAGATTCCAGATCGATATTCCATCTCCGGTGCAAAGAGCAACGTGATCATTTGGCAACGATGTAACTCCGAAAAAATGTACGTCTTTTCCTCTGTCTAATCACATGCATGTAAACATCACAAGTTTTGAAAAGACATAGGCCTACAGACAAAGCCTAGCGGTAGTGAACCCGTTTCTAGGTGTCTGGAACTGGTTCGATTTGCGGCTCGAGGCCACCACGTTTGACATAACTCAGGAGCTAATTATCAGTCTTACTCAATGTAGCCTACTACTGACTTTTAAGGTCAAAATAAACATTTTCTTTATACTCGCGGTATTAAGCCGAAGCGTGTAACGAGTGGCGGGTCCCCTCTCCTTGACTTAGTGCCTGGGCAACACAAAAACGTCGCGACACTGTGTCCGATTTGACCAGTCCTGGAATTGAGCCCCAGACCTAACGCACCGATAACCGCATGTTTAACAACTGAGCTAACCGGTGTAAATTACTTTAAATGCTCACAACCTATTACCTTCACTGGGAAAAGCATTTATTAATTTGCCTTTTGGATCAAACACGGTCACTCTTCCGCATGGGTATGTAACTGATGCGAATTCGGACGTGATCACGTGATCGCTTTGATGGAGAAATGTGACGTCAGGAATACTGAGAAACTTGTACCCCTGCAACAGAAAGCATTATTAGCAGGCTCAATTAGTTTTTAACAATCAAAATTGTATCTTGTGTTTGCCTTTTTCGGCTTCAGACTTACTGATTATGATACCAGTACGTCATTTTTTTTGCCTGATTGTATTCATTTGTGTTGTCGCAAATGATCTATAAAACTACATGGACAATCCCAGATAAAAAAATCAAATCTTTGTTGTACTCATAGTATTACACCTAAGCATGTAACGAGTGGTGGCGCCCATCTCCGTCACTTTGCGCTTGGGCAACACAGCGCCGAAGAAACGTAGCAGTGGTGGCGAGCCGCTAGCGACATTGTGTCCGATTCGATCTGCCCGGTAATCGAACTGCAGACCTCCCGCCAACAGCTGTGTCTTTACCAGCCAGTGGGCCGTATCGATATTAATGGATATTTTTGCGTAAGGAATTGATAGTAACAGACAGCCTTTCTCAAATTGCCACTTCACTTTCTTTACAGTTCTTATTCTCACATTTTGAAAAGAACACAACGTCTCTGAGGTAGATTCTTTCCGTTAACGAAAAAAGTGCTTCTTACCCATTTTTAAAACCCCTTTCACTCGTCTGTCTACAGTCTTGGTAATTTCCACGATTTTATCGGCCCTATTTTGCTGGAGCAACGAGTTTGAAGCTGCTAATGTTAAAACATTTTAGGAACGAAATAAACTTACATCATGCTTTTCTTCAATGATATTATACAGAGTGGCTGCTTGTTTCTTTTTGGGGAACAAATCTCTTAATTTTACCGGCTCCGGGCAGCCAAGACAATATTTAAGCGTTGGATTTACGTTTCTGTATTTTAATTCTGCGTTTTTGTTCGCTGAAAGTAAACTATTCCACGCTGGTTCTGCCATAACTCTGCTTCAAGTCAAAACTTTCAAGTGGATACTTTGTAAAGGTTGTATTTCTTTCAATGTCTCGGTGCAACGTGATACTAAAAACAAAGCTGTTTGTTCAATAGGACATGTAACTAAGTAACCGCGGAAATATAATGGCTATTTCAACTTTCAACAAATCTAGTGAAAATAATCGATTTGTGGTTATTGCAGGCTTAGCCTTAAAATGAGACTTACCTGGCGAATTTGGTCGCGGGTTAAGACGCCATCTCCGCCGATTGTTGATTTAGTAGCTTGGGCTTCATCGTTTTCGATTGTCGAAGACAAATCCCATTATTGTCATTGATAATCCAGCTGTTTCTCGCAAACTTCACAAGCTTGTTTTTTCTTTGTTTAGTCATCAGTCGCGGAGTCAGAAAACGACGACCTCTAATAGAATCAGTGGCCTACGCAGGCTGCGGCAGGCGTATACGTCTTACGTCTCTGATTCCATTAATGGTCCATAAAAGAGTCTCAGACGCACCAGGGGGCCTTCTATGCGCGCTCCACTCAGGCCTTCTCCGATGTTCGTTAAAAGTCGTTATCGCTCTGACCAGTGTATTTTTTAAGGCGTTTTGAGGAACCGAAACGGTCTCTCAAAATTATCCAGTGGTTTCTCAAAATCTGCTTCTATAAAATACAATAGTGTAGATTAAGAAAGCTGTGTATTACGTTATAAATTCAATGGGTGGATTTTCAAAATTGCTTGGTGGTTTTTCAAGTCAAACCTTAAAAAACACTGGTTCTGACTTTACTTACAAAAAATTCTACTTTAATGTGGGAAGGCTCATACACGCGCATCCAGCCAGAAAATATCTGTGTACGCCCTTGAATATGACAAAGTAAAAGCCACAAAGGATCAACATATTATCATGCTTTTTACAACCTCTAAACATACTCACAGTCCCTACTCCTTTTTCTTTATTTTCTGCTATTTTTTCATTGAGTTATTACCTTGTTGAACTCCAACTAACTTGCTGGGCTTCACATGCCTCTCTATATAGCCCACTTCGAGTTTTCGTTGCCTGTAAACGCAAACTTATGCCTTTAAGACACATATATAAACCTAGGTGAAGACTAAATACGCGCAAAATTTTTTAAACTACTAGTGACTTACCTGACAAAGCACATGCCCGCAGGCGCGTCATTTGGTTTCATCCGGCTGTCCTCTCTCGTTTTTTTCATTTTTTCGTGCCCCATCATTTTTTTAATGATTTTTCATTTTTTTCAATTTTTTTGCGGGCTTTTTTTTTTTACTTTTCTTTTTGCTCTTCACTTGCTTTTGCGTGGAAAAATGACCTTTGTTTATTCATTTGAGTTGATTTTGCGTGGAAAATTGGACTTCTGCGAACGTGATGAACTGTTTTTTGCTTTTCACTTGATTTTGCTTGGAAAATTGGACATCTGCGGACGTTATGACTTATTTTTGCTCTTCACTTGATTTTGCGTGGAAAATTGGACATTTCCGGATTTTTCTTTTATTTTTTTAGTAACTCTGTCATTTTTTTTCATTTTTTCAGAAAATTGCCATAATTTTTTTTCTTTTTTTTGTTGATAGCTAGCTGGACAGCCTGTTTCATCTAAACCAGACGGAAACAAAAAAAAAAAAAAACAGTTTACTCTTCGGTCGGTTGGCTTAGTAGTTACAGGCACATCGCTCTCAATGCGGGAGGGCTTACATTGGATTCTCTGGCCCGTCAAGTCGGACACAGTGTCGCCAAGGGCTCGCCACCGCTGCGACCTTTCTGTGCTGCCCAGGCGCCGCGGATATAGGCCCGCCACTCTCTACGCTGCGGCGTATTACCGCGAGTAAAATAAAATTTGATTCTGATTTTTAAACTGGGCTACAGATGTACAATTGCAAATGTAGACCATCCTCTTCTTGAGTTTGTATCTCACTGGCATCTTTAATTAATATGCTGGTTTGAAATATCAGCTACATGCTGAAATCAGTCAAATTACAGCCGAGGCGGGCAACGTGCGGCCCGCGTGCCGCATGCAGCCCTTTGCCGCTTTTTGTTTGGCCCTTCCTCTTCTTGTAACAGTTAGAAGATTGGTGATTATTTTCTGAAGCAATGTCTTAGAAAACGTGAATGTGCTTATTTGCTTATTTTTAAGAAAAATCAAGACTCTTGTCTCTCTCTCTCTCGTATGAACCGGGCACTTAGCGTATGTCTGCCACACCAACGCTAAATTACCCTTTCTTGGGTTCGATTTGCTAATCTTTAATCAGACTGGGCCACCACGACGAGTAGACAGCTTGGCCCCGTTTGGGAAATTGGCGAGAAGTGTCTTTCCCAAGGACACAACGACGTTACACCCAGTTCGGGTATTGAAGCTCTGGTGCTCGGGTATTGAACCTTTCGACTGAAGTTCTAGCGCTCTACCAACTGAGCTACGCCGCCGCCACAAAGTGAAGACTTTTTTGAAGACTCTTGTGAAGACTTTTTTTTTGGTCTATGCCGATTTTTAGTAGGAAAAAAAGACCGGTCGATAGCGTATGCTTAGCAACTTAGCTCAGTTGCTAAGCATACGCTATCGAGGCGGGAGGTCTGGGGTTCGATTCCCAGGTCGGTCAAATCGGCATAGTGTCGCCAGCGGCTCGCCATTGCTGCGACGTTTCTTCGGAGCTGTGTTGCCCAGGCCCTAAGCCGCGGAGATGGGCCCCTTCACTCGTTACACGCTTCGGCGTAATACGGCGAGTATAACGAAGATTTGATTTTTTTGATTTGAAACAGGACTCTGTGGACGTGAAAACCTATTTTTTGGTCTTCACCGATTTTCAGTGGAAAAAACAGGACTCTACGGATATGAAGACCCAGCTTCATCTGCAGTGCGGCCCCCAGTAGACATAACATTTTTGGAAATGGCCCTTGTGTTAAAAAGGTTGCCCACCCCTGAATTACAGTATCGCTGTTTACACTCTATTTGTAATTAATTACACTTACCAAAATACACTGAATTAACTACTAAAGTATACTTACTAATTACGCTTAATAAAGCGTAATAAAGTGTAAGCAGCGATAATTTAAGTGATTTCAGCATGCAGCTGATATTTCAACAAGCATAATTCATTAACTTTGATTTTTGATGCGGAATCGTCCAGGTAGTTTTGTGAGAGTGTGGTGATTCTCTGCATCATTTTTATAATGAATTTCGATATCACTGCTATCCTTTAATAAATCGATCTACCCAAGAATCAAACCCAAATTTTTACTTTGAAATTCAAGAAGCGTGGATGATCATTATCGCTCTATAATCATTTTTGAAATCCAAAAGGACCTAAAACCAATGCCCACTCACAACTGGATGTAACGCATCTCAACTCTAGCTTCAGTGTACGTCACCGCCAGATGACGCTGCATATCAAAAGAAACATCGTGTGTTTTTGCGCATACAAAACCAGTCGATTTAGAAATTCGTATCAGTTGTAGAAAATCTAGGTGATAAGAGTGTTATATTAAATTGCGGAATCGCTGCTTTTTAAGATGCTCTCATAATTACCGGGCTTAGCGTTTACAAGTTTGAAGTAAGAAAACAGTTATGATTAGCGCAGAAAAAAAAAATATGAGTGAAATCAGATTGATTTTGTTTAAATTTTAGACCACTTCGCTAGCTATTTTGCAGAGTTAACCATTTAGTTCCAAAAGTTTAGTCCTAATTTGGAACAAATAGTTTGATGCAAACAGACGGTTTGCTCTTATAAAATGTCTAGGTTAAATAAATCTTGAGCTTATGCCTAGTTTGTCCTCGTAGGCTAGTTTTTTGCTGCCATCCTCAAAAAGGCCAACCCTCAAAAAGTTCATACCGATAAAGATGTAGAATGAAATTGGCTGGACGTCATTACAGCAATGGTCAGTGGATTCGAGAATGGAACCTGGCAGTTTGTTATCACACTCATCTGCTGGCAGGCTAGCAGCAGTAACTTCAGAGGAAAAATGTGAGCAATAGGTTTGCTGTGAATTCAGCAGCAAATGCGCGTGTTGGGGTAGGCATTGTGCCATGGTACCTCTTTTGACTTTGTCGTTTAATTTAAAAAGCACAAATTTTGCTAAGTGACTGAAATATACCAGACTCTTTTGATGGCTTTTCTAGTTTTGTGCCCCCTCTTTTAAAATTTCTCGCTACACCGCTGTTCAGCAGTTAAACTTTTAACGAGCTTCGCTAAAATATGATGACTACACTTGAGTCTTAACAATTGAAAAAACGATTGATTTGCTGTATGTAGTTTGAAATTAGCTTTTGGCAGTTGTTGCTTATTTCTCGAAAGCATCGTAGCGAGAAATTTTAGAAGGGGGAGGGCTAAATACTCTACTGTTTCTGTAATATTGCTTTATTGGTTTGCTTGTAGACATATTCTTACTTTGTTTACTAAACATGCAGCAGCTACGACTGTGCGTTGTTCCCTTAAATACTCTGGTAAAACTAATTTACATTTGGTTCAAGAACAGATAAATTTTTTATTGTTAATTCATATTTTTTGATGCAAAGCTACTGCTTTTGGGTCGAGTGCAACATTGTTTTTACAAGGTAGCCTAGTCTGACCCCGACACTATTCAATTGGAGCGTGTCGCTAAAGAGGAACGCTTGGGGTCATAACAGAGGCTTGATTGTTCAATGGAGCGTGACGTTTCAATTGAAAAAATAACTGCTGAACTTGTTGAAAGTCTTTTGACGTCTGTTTGCAACATGGACTGTTTTCTGACTAATTTTGATACTGGAGTTCAACCACAGAAAAAACAACAATCAACCATGATTACGTCACAAAACTTTGATTCATCGCCGTCAAGTCGGGCTGTAATCGCTGAGCAAAATATTGAAGCTAAGAGAAAAACAAAAATTAGAAAAATAAACCACGACGTCACTCAAAGACCTTTGCAGTTTCGAAAAAAACAATTTTACGAAAATCAAATGGAAACACAACCGACCAATAGTGAAGAATTTCTCGAAAAGGAGAATTTGAAAATTTCCAAATTTCCCTGTAATTCCAATCCATTTGATGAATGCAATGAAATGATTGAAAAGCTTTTGGATTCCCTTGAAACAGAATTAAACAAAAAAGACCGTGTAAAATCGCTTTCTATTGAGCAATTACACGACACAGTATCAGATTTACACGAACCCGATCAAAAACAAGGTTGTATGAAACAAACTGACACGTCTAATTGTTACTCCGGAGCTGCTGGAATTACAGTTCATTGTCCTGCCAGAAAAGTTGGTAACGATCAAAGTCTAGCTTGTAAAAGTCGTTTAAACTCTCCTTGCCCAAGTAGTAATAAAAATGAGAGCGTATTTGACAATTTTGATGTGGAAATTGACCAGATGGTAAACGAAATCATATCCAATAACGTTGAATTGCTTGCTTGTTGTCAAACCAAAAACACTCGATCAATAGCGAATCTTGATGTGCAATTTTCGTTGTCAAAAAACAGCAGTTCGTCAACTGCTAGTCCAGTCTCTTCCGAATGTAGCGATACTTTAGCGGAGTTAAAGCTGTCCTCAAATGCATCCAGATCCCAAACGGATCTAAGGATCAGTGATAAGTCAGAAAACGCAGTTCCATCCGGTTGGCTGAACACAATAAACAAAAGAAAACATCGGACAAATCAAATCAGTTCACGCGAACGATGCAGAAACGACGATTTTGCATATTGTGGACCTAAGCGTGAAAACAACAACAACGGTAAATCTTACTTCCTTCTTTTATTTTTGATTTTAACGCCGAAACACTGAGGTTGGATACAGACCATAGTTTGGGCTTAATTAGATTTTCTAAACACCAGTTAGTTGGAGTTTGGACTTAAAACAATCGGATGCAAAAAGTTCCATGAAAAAATTGAAATCTTCATTGTTATACTCGCGATATTACGTCGAAGCGCGTAACGAGTGACGAGCCCATCTCCGCGGCTTAGCGCTTAGATCGCACAGAAACGTCGCAGCGGTGGCGAGTCGTTGGCGACAGAGTCCGATTTGACCGGCCCGATAATCGAACCCAAACAAGACCTTCCGCGCCGATAGCGATGCCTTGAACCACTATGTCAACAAAATGGTGTAAATAAACGTGAAACAAACAGCTTTAACGTCATTTTGACGGTAGTTTGAATTAAGATCACGATAAGCATATTAATATGCAAAACAAATCGTCTTGGCTAAATCTTGGCAATCTCTATGTCTTTACTATCTATGTCTATGTCTTGGCGATTGTCTTGGCTTGGCCAAAATGTTTTGGCTATCAAAGTTGTATCGCAGGAAACCGATTACGATCATTAAAACTTGATTGCTGTTAAATGTGCAATCGCTGCTATTTCTGTGTTGGTCGATAAAGTCGCTTTGAACTTTTGATCTCACTCATAACAAGAACTCAACCTTTTCCAGTAATTATTGTCTTACATGACTTAAGCTCTGATCTTGGATACAGCCAAAAAAATCACACAAAAGAAATTTTCTTCCGCTATTAATTTGTGTTTGTAAGAATGCTATCGTTGTTAATATTTCATGCGACCGGACAGTTAGCTCAGTTGTTAAGCATATCGCTATCGATGTGGGAGGTCTGGAGTTCGATTACCGGGCCGGTCAAGTCGGACACAGTCTCACCAACGGCTCGCCACGGCTGCGACGTTTCTTGGGAGCAGTGTTGTCAGGTGCTAAGTCTCGAAGATGTGGACTCCGCCACTCGTTACACGCTTCGGCGTAATACCGCGAGTATAATGAAGGTTTGATTTTTTTTAATTTTTGCGCTTTTTGGTTTCATTTTTCAATTCTTATACGACTTGAAAGAATACAGGTAATTTTTAACTTTTTTTTCTTGGCCTTCTCGTGCCAAGACTATTTTGTTGCCGGAGTAAAAGCGAAACTTTAGTAATTTTTTAAACTGGACGTTTCTACGACATAGATTAAGCTGTCATCATCAGCATTCAGCAGTGTAAGCAAGGCAATACAAAACCGAAAGTACTGCCTTGCTTACGCTGCTAATGATGACACCTGTTTTGAGAAATGCTGAAGCTTCATTTTTCCTCCTTAAGCTATTTTCGTCCCATATTTATATTCTTTTGTTTCCATTTGACCACATTTTACTTCTTTCTTTCACGTAATTTTTGCAGTGCATTTACCACTGAGAGTTGCTGGTTAGCGGTTTACTTTTAGACACAATTAGCCTCTTTCCTTGTCAACAAAAACGTGAGCTTTCTCAACTTGGGCCGGGCTAAGGACAACTTTCTGAAGGCTTATTTTTTGAGAGAGCCCACTTTCGCAGACCACCTCCTTAGGTGCGGCCAGGAAAGCCCACAACTTTTCAAAAGTCGCCCACGAAAACAAAATTTTGCCAGACTTGAGCAAAGCCCACGGGCCGAAAGCTTACAAGATGTGGACATGGAAGCAGGGTGAATGAAACACTTGCTGCCCTATATCTTTATCTTTGATCAAAG
Source organism: Trididemnum miniatum (assembly GCA_964006365.1). Classification (NCBI taxonomy): domain Eukaryota; kingdom Metazoa; phylum Chordata; class Ascidiacea; order Aplousobranchia; family Didemnidae; genus Trididemnum; species Trididemnum miniatum. Next base: position 4,851,056 of record OZ023241.1, read on the forward strand.
CTTCTACAGTATAGATAATGTAGAGAAATAATTTACGGCACTTAACCGTCGTCGAACCTTCTTTGGTCAAGTTAGGCTGTGTTTACTCTGTCTGAGTTATGACTCAGTAGTGTGACATTTACCCATTAACCTAAATTTGTATGTCGTAACAAAGAGTTCTGTATCGCTTGAACAATATTTCATAGTTACCGATATGAAGCTTTACTCTCCCAAGTTAAGTAAATAAACTTTGCTCAACCTTGACAAACAATATGGTAGGTCTTTGACACCTAACCCAGCTTGTAATTATAGCATTAAATTACTGAACTGATTTATTTCATTATTATTGATTAGCTTAGTTGTTTGGCTCATCGCTATCGGTGCGTGAGGTTTGCGGTTCGATTCCCAAGCCAGTCAAATCGGACTCCGGGTCTCCAACGGCTCGCCACCACTGCGACGTATCTTCGGAGCTGTGTTGCCCAGGCGCTAGCCGCGTAGATGAATCTGCCTCTTGTTACATGCTTCGGCACTATCCCGCGAATGTAATGAAGATATGATTTTGAGTGCCTACATAGTACCGAAATTGGAACAAGATGGTAATTTACTGCCTTGCTGTCGGTTTTGTAGCCCGGCGGGGCACTGCCACCTTCTTTTTTGACCTATGAAGACATTTTTTTAGAGATTGATCGCCAAGGACGAATGAAAACGGAGTTTCTTATTGTTTAAGTGCAGCCCTACTCCCTACCTCTTACATTTTTCACTGGCTACCCTCTGCTTGCTATTCGTTGAAAAATCACTAAAAAATCTTGATTATACTCGCGGTATGACGTCGAAGCGTGTAACGAGTGACGGCGTCTATCTTTGCGGCTGAGCGCCTGGACAACACGGAAACTTCGCAGCGCTGGCGAGCTCTTGGCGACACTGAGTCCGATTTGACCGGCATGGAAATCGAACCCTAGACCTCCCGCAACGAATAGCAATGTGTATAACAACTGAGCTAACCGGCCGATTACTATCAATTTAGAGCGAAAGTAAAAGCTTTGCACAAAAACATGCCGGTAATCACACCAAATCAGTTACAGGTCTAAAATTGTGTAGCCAGGAGCCAATTATGACGCAGTTTGAAATCAAATCTTCCGTAACAATTACTAAATAATAGGCTGCGCGTTCAGAGGATTTTCTTCGCTTGGTAATTGACTATTATGTGACGAAGGTATACCGATTAACTAATTTGAGCTTAGAGTAGATCCCGCGTACACACAAATATCCAGAAGCGTTTTATTGTTACAGTCGTATCGGAAATTCTAATGGTTATGCTGTGCATTTTGAAAGTGCACAAACGCAAATGTTCCATTTTTTAATCTTACTTTCGCGGCGGCCTTTTAATTGAGAGCAAGTAATGTGAGCTAGTTTTTGTTTTTTCTGCAGTTTTTTATTTTGTTAATTTTTTTTGTGATGAAATGAAAACGTATTAGTTGTTCGTAAAAGCAGCATTGAAGTCCTTTTTCATAACTGTATAGAGCTAGGCCAGTGGTTCTCTACCTTTTTTTCTTCATTACCCACTTTTGATGTGACTGATCCTCAATTACCCACAACAAAACCACAGTATTACAGAAGTTTACCTGAGTTATATCAATCGGTGAGGAGCAAAAAGAAAGGTCTATACGTCGAAAATATCGGTGAAGAGCAAAAAAAAAAGATCTGCACGTCTGCAGGCAGTGGTGCACCCAAGATTTGGCAAAGGGGGGGGGGGGGCACACCCGAGGGTCTGAGGGTGAAACTTCCAACCTAGGGGGTGTAGCCCCTAGCCGCCAACGAATCTTTACGGTTTCATATAAAAAAACTCTCATTTTAGCACACTTTTTATCAAAATAGGGCGTGCAGTGAGTGCAGTCACTATGGACAACGCTAAAATAATTTCGCAGTTTATGTCTAAAAGCAGAAGCTTGGCTAAAATAAGTGAAAGGAGGCTGCAACCATTATTGGTTTGAGAAATTCTAGACTGAAAGTTAGGTTTTATCACCTTATTACAGGGCCAACGGGGGGGAGGCATGGCACCGTGCTCCCCCTGCGTGCGCCTACGTCTGCAGATGTCCTGTTTTCGTGAAAATATCGGTGAGAAGCAAAAAAACGTGCCTTCAGGCATATATTTTTAGCGTGTTGGTGGAGTCACATTACCCACCGAAGAATCACATATTACCTCTCGGGGGTAATTTACTCCCAGGTTGGGAACCACTGGGCTAGGCCCATCAACAGTGGCGTAGCGAGAAATTTTGAAAGGATGGGGGGTCATAAACTCGTACAAAAGCCGTTAAAAAAGTCTGGCGTATTTCAGTCACTTAGCACCATTCGTTCTTTTTTACTAAAATTCAAAGTAAGAGGGGGAGAGGTAATGGCACAATGCCTCTCCAAATACGCTTCTGCCCCTCAGTGAATTTTGGTACAGGCAATTACCTAACGCCTTATATCATTGCGTTGTCACTCGTAAAATATCTATCATTGAGATGGATGCTCAAATTTTATCCCATTGTTGATGTGTTCAAGGAAGATATAAAGCAAAATTGTAACTGAAGAAGTATCACAGGAGTTAGTGTTTCTGTTTGTTATAGTTTTATAGTTTTGCAATAGATGTAAGAAGAGTGGATAAAAGGTCAGGTTAGCACAAAGCAAGGTGGTTGAGTAATTTAAAATGACGTAATCGCATTCGGTTGTTGGCGATGTACGCTTTACCTGTCCCAGCGCTAACCAGCTTGTATGCAGCAACTAGCCAATTCACGAAAGTCAGTCTTCTAAACTAGCAGCAGATTGCAACAAAACTCGCAATCCGGTTAGATGAAGTTGAGACTAGTACAGTCACGATACATACCATCAGCAATAGCCCAAAGCTGCTATGCTGGCAAATTACGCCGTTTTAGAGTCTATTATGTCGTTTAATGACCGGCTGTCTTGTGTCAGAGTGATCGTGTTTGATTTCTTCGTCCGCTCAACCTTCTGCACTTTAAAAACTGGTCTCTTTGCTGCTGGGTGAACAATGCCAACCATTTTTTTTTGCGTTAATTGGTGATTTACAGACCGGCAGGTTAGCTCAGTTGCTAAGCTCATTGCTATTGGTGCGGGAGGTCTGGGGTTCAATTCCTGGACCGGTCAAACTGGACATAGTATTGCCAACGGATCACCACCACTGCGACGTTTTTTGGAGCTGTGTAGCCTCAACGCTTACCGGCGAAAATGGTCCTTGCACTCGTTACACGCTTTGACGTAATATCGAGAGTATATTGAAGATTTGATTTTTTTGTTAAACCCAGAGAAGTCAATGAGCCTCTCTATGCGGACCAGCATTTTAGGGTCACCAGTTTTGACTCTATCACTGTTGAATGAGCAGGAAATGTTTGAAAAGTTCAGAATACTCATTATTTTGCCGTAACACAACTGGTCAATCACTTTTAAATCGCCTGAAGAATTCTAGCGCAATATTGAGCTTTGTCATCTCGTGGCTTCAAGCACAGCATAAAATTGACCATATTAAATTATTTCGCGTTTTTTAGAACCTTTGTTATGTGCGGAGTAGTAAGAAGTTCATGCCAGGCAAGCAGCTTGAAACCTTTACTATTGCGACTATCTTGCTGCTAAGAATATAGAAAATACCACATTACTGCTACCAGAATACTAAATTTTCTATTTCGCAATTGTTTTGAGCTTTGATATTTTTTAATAAACCGACGGGTTAGCTCAGTTGTTAAGCACACTCTATCGGTGGGGGAGGTCTGGGGTTCAATTCCCGGGCCGGTCAAATCGACACAGTATCGCCAACGGCTCGCCATCGCTGCGTCGTATCTTCGGAGCTGTATTGCGCCGGCGCTAAACCGCTGAGATGGACCCCGCCACTCGTTAAACGTTTCGTCGTTACACCGCGAGTGTATTGAAGATTGATATTTTAATAATAACGTATTTGATTGTTGATTCCGATTAACTTATGACGTTTAATCTTATCTTTTATCTGCAGTTGGACCGATAATTCCATGTTTTACCTGCCTGAAGCTACGAACGCCTGTAGAAGCAACTGAAATACCTGCTGAATTGCTTCATTCTGGTGCAGCAATCAAACCAGGTTAGAGTTAAAACAGTGTTTTATTAGAATATGATTTTTCTTTCAATAAAATAACATTAATAACAGGCGTCAGTGAAGCAATGCAGATTATTCTAGCCTTGTAATCAGATTTAACGCTATTTAGCGCTGATTTATGTGTGCGCTTGATCTTGTAGTCATGTTTTGGTTAATGATGTTTACATTTCGATGTGGTTTAAGGCGGTTCCAGTAGCCTACATTGCTCATTTACAGTTTGCATGGCAGTCATTTTGAATGAATTATGACTTTTGTCATTGTTTTGCAAAGAAGGCGAGGTCAACTATGTCTCGTCACACGTTGTAAACAAGGCTGTAAACAACATGGGGTAGATGACGCTTTTGCAATTTTATGTGTTTGCTACTAGCAAATCGCATAGGTATTGATGGCATGTCTCTTTTCATGCAGATAATTAACACTGTTTTAATCAAATCAATCTTTGTTATACTCGTGCTATAACGAGTGACGGGGCCCATCTCAGCGGCTTAGCGCCTGGGCTACACAGCTCCGAAGAAACAAGTCAGCGGTGGCGACACTATGCCGATTGGACCGGCACGGGACCGAACCCCAAACCTCTCGCACCGATAGCGTGTGCGCCTAACAACTGAGCTAACAGTGTTCTTCATGGTCGTATCTACCATTTGCGTTTTGGTATTGGGGATTACTTTTAAGATTTTATGGCGCAGTAATGCACAGAAATTGTGATTCTCGATTCATAGGCTAATGTTACAAAAACAATTCTTGAAATTCGATGGAATTACAGTCCTTTTCTGGAACGGCTTCTGGTGTTCCTAGAGTAATTTTCAAGCTTTCAAATATTACTGTACTTAGCAGTTGGACATGTTAAAAAATAGAAATAAAGGTTTGATTTGACACTACAGACCACTCTTAAAAAAGTTTTTTCGGCAGCATTTTTATTTACATTTATGCGAACTACCAAAACAACCAGTTTTTGTGGTCTAAGGTAATCTAAAACTTAAAGAATATCTGAAAAACATGGTCTAGGAGGTAAAAAAATACAACGGTTTCTCTAAAATTTTTCCACGCTTTGCTTTAGCGTAGAGTAGGCAACTTCGAACAAAAGTTCATGGCTATCTTTGCTGTTTATTAAGAGCGTATGCAGTTTGAGTAATTGTCTCATTTCCGCTTTTAAGCTTCCATTCTTGCAGCAACTGAGATTTTTTTTCATCAGTCTAAACTGAGAGTTAGAAATATTGGACAGTTCTTTGTATTTTTTTTTGAAAACAGTTACGACATTTGGTGCCAAGCAAAGTTCATCAACTCATCTTGCATCAGAGTAACCTTTACTTGACCGCTACTTGCGCGGCTAGTTCAGAAATAACCAGCGCAAAGCAGGCAATACTGCGCTAACAAAGAACACCTTCGTAGTGTTACGTTTTTTTTCTTCTATGCTTTATCGATGTGAGCGTTTTTTTTTTTATTCAGTCGCATATTTATCCTCCTATCACGAAAAAGCGACCGAGCGCTATAACGAGCTCGCTTTGAAGTTGCCGGCCATCTGTCTACTACACCAAGATGGGGAATCCCGTTAAGTGCCTTTCCCAGCTGCGCTACAAGTAAACTTGCCGGTTTGTTCTCCACACTGCCCCTTTAATGCTGAGCGTCAACAGGGACGCTGTGATTACCACCAATTTTGAAGTTATTGGTTAGACCCGACTGGGAATCAAACCCTAATCTACAGCTCCAGAAGCGGACGCTCTTACCACTAAGCCATCTAAGCTGAGCTCTTGTTTTACGGATTAGTTATTAAACGATAAGTACTTACTTTGGAGCTACTATTTAAAGTGAACTTAATTAACCTTTTTTTCTTTGACTAAAACGACACGAACTTGAATACTTTTGTCGAAGTATTTGACCTGTCCCATCCTGTGCTAGCTTAACCTGCTGTTTGATGAAGGATGCTTACTGCTTACTTAGTTTTACAACATGTTAGAAAGTAACCATTAATTAGCAGTGCTGTTTCAGCCTTGGTAGACCTCGTCAGCGTAATACTTATCAAGAAGCAGCTTAATCAAGCGTATTTTCAGTGCTATATACATAAATGAATATATAACTGAGAATATTTTCAAATTATTGAACAGAAATTGAGGGAGACCGCGAAGTGAGCTTGCGCTCTTCGAGTCAGCAGCCACCCGGTATATATGTCAAATGCGATCGGCTCCAGCCGTGAATCGAACCCGTCACGTAGGATCTGTGATCTGTTAGGCTATGTCACTGATAAAACCTAACGGTTTTTAAACAAATTCAAATCGCATTGAAAGCATTTATTTGCGTGTCATTGCTGTCTTATACTTAATACAGCAGAGCTTAGAAAAAATAATAACGTTGCAGCAATAGTAAACATTGCAGCGCTGCACCAGACTTCAGCAGCCTACAAATCACTTGGGCAAGAGCTCTAACCCTTTGACACGTTTAAGTATCTTTAATTGCTACTTAAAGGAAGTTTTTTGTGTTAAATGTGTCGCTTAAACTATATCTACGCGACAATCGCTTCCTCAGGAGAAAAATCCTACTTTTAAGAAAAACTTTATTTCTCTAAGAAATCCAAAAGGATTAAATTTTTTTTAAACAACAAGTGAATACTACTGCTGCTTCTGATGAGATTTTTAATTAAGAAAAAAACCAAATTTTCATTATACTCGCGGTATTGCGCCGAAACATGTAACGAATGGCGGGGCCCATCTTCGCGGTTTAGCGCCTGGGTAACACAACTCCGAAGATACGCCCAGTGGTAGCGAGCCGTTGTCGACCCTATATCCAATTTGGCCAACCGCAGATTGGAACTCCGGACCTCACGCACCGATAGCGACTGTCGTAACAACTGAGCTTGGCGGCTCAAAATTCGAATTTTTTTTGTCTCGGGCTGATGAACAGACAATTCTAATGAGGTCTCATATGCTCGCATTTTGGAAGAAAAATTTTAAGCGTCCAAGTGGGACCTGTAGATACTCAAAAATAAAAAGCTGTTTTTTGTATAATTTATTCTTGTCCTAGCGACGAGATTTTCGTTTTTGAATAAACCAAATCAAGCCCTGAAACTCTTAAAAATGGGTTACAGGCTAATCGTAGGCTGTATTTGAATGTAAAGTTTTTAATGACAACTTCATTGCTCTTTCGTGTTGCTACATAAGAATTTAATCTAACATCATTTTCTGCATTTGCATACAGGCGTTTGCGACAAAAATGGCCTTACGTTGGTAATAATATTAGCTGACGACATCTTGTGGCAAAAAAGTGGAATCGGTGCTATTTCTTTGGCCAGGCTTTTGCTTTATTTAACGTAAGTACTTTTGTTTACTTATTTATTTGTTCAATTTGAAAAAAATTGATCAACTTTGCTCTGCAGTTTGACGTATAGATAATCAGCATTAGCTCTGTCGTGTTACCTTTAAACGTTATATCCCTTAAGGGTAATTTCATATTTTTAAAGTCTTTTTCGAGTTTTGGGGTAATATAAAGTTCTCTGTCGGAGCTTTAAAGAAGCGACATTGAAAAGCATTGGAACCGTTATGCTGGGCTTTTCCGTTACTGTCAAATCAAATCTTCATTACACTCGCGGCATTGGGCCGAAGCGTGTAACGAGTGGCGGGGCCCATATCCGCAGCTCAGCGTCCGGGCAACACAGCTCCGAAGAAACATCGCAGCGGTAGCGAGCTGTTTGCGACACTGTGTCCGATTTGAACGGCCCTATAATCGAACCCCAGACCTCCCGTACGGGTAGTGATGTACTTGTTCACAACTGAGCTAACTGGCCGGTTTTTACTAGTTCAAATCTTAAAGACAAAAAATAATAGTTCATTGAAATCATTCTGCTTTATCGCTGGCTTCTGTATGTCATAGATAGAAAAATCGATAAGTCTCTAATGAAATTGGAGCTTTGCATGTGGATTAAAATGAGTTTCTTTCTTTTTAGAAATCGACTTAATCAAATCAGCCTCATTCTCGATTGCAGAAATTCAACGGTGGAGATTTTGAAAATCTTGCTAGAAACTTTCAGCATATTGCGGGTAAGAATAATCCTTTTAGTGGAGCTTATGTTACGTCATTTTTATTCTGTCACGAAAAAGTTGCAAAAGCGCCACACGCGCAGTAAGTTAAATCCAGACTCGCTGTTTAACTGAACAGTGGTGCAATTTTTTATTATTTTTTCTCTCTTTCCTTTTTTTGTTTATTTTTTCAAAATGTCAAAACTATTTGCTTGATGATCCCTTGCTGCTCGTGATGTGTAAGTCTTCAGTTTAATAAAAACCTGATTTTTTCTATTTTTGACTGTTTGAAGGGGAGAAAATTAGCGACGCGTCGTCTTACTTCATAAATATAAATAACTGAGGTTATTTTCAAATTATATTGTACGGAAAATTCAACAGTAATTGAGGGAGACTGCGAAGTGAGCTTGCGCTCTTCGAGTCAGCAGCCACCCGTTACATATGTCAAACGCGATCGGCTCTAGCCGTGAATCGAACCCGTCACGTAGGATCTGTCACCTGCGCGCGGTACCGCTAGGCCATGTCGCTGACGACTTTCATTGTTTCTCGCTCCTCTTCCTCGTGCTTTTGTTTTACGAGCATTCATGCGTCACGAGCTTATTTTTGCCCTGTCCACATGTACAATTTTAGAGTGCATTAGGCCGACGGTTCTTAATTTTAGTTTGTGCATCATAATCAATTATATCTTGATGGCATAATCACTTTTTTTTAACCATGACATCAAAAAATTGATTATGATGCAAAAACTAGAAGCAAAAACCGTGGGCCTAGTGCACACTAAAATTGGACATGTGAACAGGGTATTTGTGGCTGACATTGAAAGTGTACCTACCTACCACACAGAAAACGAGATCGCTTGATTTCTCACGTTGTAACAACTTTTTCTTTTTGGTAGAACAACAGCCGGGTGGAAGTGCAACAAATTTATCATCTTTTTACTGACCACGATTCCAACCTCGCATCTTTTCGATCTGCGTTAAAGTCTTTGTTTGATAGTGAGGTAATTACTTCATCAGTAAGGCAATATTTTCCTTTTTTGCTTCTAATGGTATGGATTGGCTGGCTTAACTTTCAACAGCTTGCAAAATTTGTCTTATTTAAGCTTACACAAAGCAATTTTGCTTTGATGAAGTGACCACTTTATCTCTTTAAAGCGTTTTATTGGCATATCTAGCACAGTAAACACTTTTTATGTGATAGCTCTGTTTATTTTTGTGTGAGTAATAAGAAGCGGGTTTTGAGAATACGAACAACTCTGAAAATAAGTAAACAACTGATCCACCAAATTAGTATTCAAAAGGTTTGACTATTTAAAAAAATTTCGTTGAAAAATAAAATCAAATCTTCATTATTCTTGCGGTATTACGCCGAAGCGTGAAACAAGTGGCGTAGCTCCTACCCGCGACTTAGCCCCTGGGCAAGTAGGCAACATAGCTTCAAAAAGACGTCGCAGCGGTAGCGAGCCGTTGGCGACACCGTGTTCGATTTTACCGGCCCGATAATCGAACCCCAGACCTTCCGCACCTATAGCAATGAGCTTAACAACCGAACTAACGGGCCGGTTTTGTTGATCTGATGTTAAACGCAGTTCAGTTGATTTGGCGTCGAATTTTGCAAATAAAACATTATTAGATTCTATACGGAAATGAAAATTGCATGGTGAAAAAGATCGTGAAATTTATGTTTCATCGGAGCTGAACTGTCCACCCGCCTATGGTGGTCTAGTGCTGCAAGAACCTTGCAGTCGTTCTACAGGGGAACTCCCAAACCGGTGCTCAACTTTCACCCAGAGCGTTTGCTCCGCAATCTCGCCTCCGATGATGTATAAATCAAAAATCAAATCTTCGTTATACTCGCCGTATTACGTCGAAGCGTGTAACGAGTGGCGGGATCGTCTCCGCGGCTTAGCGCCTGGGCAACACAGCTCCGAAGAAACATCGTAGCGGTGACGAGCCGTAGGCGACACTGTGACCGCCTGGGAATCGAACCCAGATCTCTTGCACTGGCAGCGATGTGCAGAACAACTGAGCTAACCGGCCGATTTGACGCAATAACGATTCAGCTTTTTCAAAAACAAAGTTTTGATTTTCACCATTATCATGTGATTAGTCTTATCCCAGTAGTCGATAATTTTAAATCTGACTAAATATGGGTGTAGATGATGGTATTTTTCGGCGCCTAATGCCCAGCAGCGTATTTGAGGGCATTGTGCCATGACCCCCTTTTTGATTTTGCTTTTTGGTGAAAAAAGAACAAAAATTGTCTAGTGATTGAAATATGCCAGACTCTTTAGATGGATTTTGTAGTTAAAACCCCCCGGGGGACTTCCCCCTTTTGAAATTTCCCGCTACGTCATTGCTGATGCATATATTTCTAACTTACAGTTTGTATTCATCAATTCGGTTGATGACCTCTCCACTTACATTGACTCTCCCAACCTGTTGCATTGTTACGGTGGACAACTTGAATTCTCTCAAGCTGAATGGGCTCAAAATAGATTAGTAAGTTTGACCTCGTAACTAGTTAATCTTTAAAAAATCAAATCTTCATTATACTCGCGGTGTTACGCGGAAGCGTGTAACGAGTGGCGGGGCCCATCTCTGCGGCTTAGCGCCTTGGTGACACAGCCTCCAAGAAACATCGCCGCTGTGGCGAGCCCTTGACGACACTGTATCCGATTTGACCGGCCCGGGAATCGAACCCCAGACCTCCTGCACCGATAGTGATGTCTTAACAACTGAGCTTTTGAGGTAACTTTCTGTAATAGCAATAAATGCTACTTTCTGCAAGGAAACCTAAAACCCCAAAATTGCTGCAGAGTAACGATATCTAGGCTGGATAACGAATGTAGAAGAAAAACTTTGATATTGGTTGAGTTTAAATGGTAGATAATGGAAGATCTTTATGTTTTTGATCTTACGAAAAACAGGAAGGCTTGCTTAAAATTTTCAAACTGTTTTGAGAATAGAGTCCAACACAGAGTTTGTTGAAAATAGCATATTCTATTTCGGAATCAATAATACTTTCAGTGTAGCATGCTGGAGTTTGCAAAGTCATCTGGGTTTGTCAGTAGCGACATGACCTAGCGGTACCACGCGAAGATGACCGATCCTACTGTACGTGACAGGTTTGATTCGCGGCTGGAGCCGATCGAGTTTGACGTATACACAGGATGGCTGCTGACTTGAAGAGCGCAAGCTCACTTCGCAGTCTCTCTCAATTACTGATTTGAATAGCCGAATGCAATGAAATCTGCATTGAGGAGTTTATAAAAGCAACAAGCACTGTTCCCGTCACGTAAACAGTCTGGTGTTTCAATCTTATCTGATTTAAGACCTCGCTACACCTGACCCCATCAGTGTTTTGGATTGATTCTTTTGTGTTATGGCAGAGAGCCAAGCGACAGCTGGTCGCTAATAATTTGTTTGATTGACATGTGACATCATTCTGCTTCAGGTTGTCGATTCTTTTGTTGCATTTTGTGAAAACGTGCGTCGGAACTTCTCTAGAGAAACGATATCCATGACGTCACAACCCCTCCCCCCAACTGCAGCTGAGACAAAGGCACTTTTGGAACAACACCAGCTAGAAATGACCCAATTGTTGGACGACCGCCAAATTACAAATTTGCGCAATCGAAGCGCCAGAATCCTAGATCAACTTCAAAATGACGTCAGCGTTGATGCAAAGTAAGTGCCCTTTGACCTCTACGTTTTATAATACAGAAGGTCAACGTTTTCTTGTCCTAAAAATAAATTTTCTAATGCGCTTTAGCAACGCTGCAAAGAAAAATATCGAATTTCTTGCTGGATTACAATCAAATATCAAAAATCGATAAGAAAAAATGATAGACAATCTCAACCTTAATTAAAAATTCAAAAATTTTGAAATAAAATTAAACTTTGAAGTCTGCGGAAGTCATTGTTAAAAACAAACTTGATAAGGTAATCAACTAAAAAATTCAGCGAACGTTGTTGGCTTCTTTCTACAATTCTCTTCAGGGTCAATTTTGAATGATATCATCTGAAAGAAATAGGTTTTGGAATTAAACGTTTCGACAACATGAATTCATGTGTCTGCGTCATCATCAGCAAGGCTTATGCCAGGCACCACAATTTTTCACAACCCAGGAGGACTTGTTTTTACTCATCAATTTTTCGACTAGAGAGACATGATTCTAGTTACTGCAGTTGACGTATGACACCAAATTTTTCCCAGCATTTGTGCATTGCCTGTAATTACTGCTTGCAAATGTGAACATGAAGATAATAGCAGTATAACATAAAGGTAGGCCTTGGAAGAGTTACTAAATAAACGCTGCAAAAAACAAATCTGCAACTAGTTTGGTGATTTGACCGCTCATCAGGTGGACTCAGGTTCAAACCCAGGACCATGCGATTGAAATTCAACCTTCAGTCTACCTGATAAGCGGTCAAACCGCGAGATCAGTCGTAGAATTGGTTTTTACTGCGTTTGTTCAGTTAGTCTTCCAAGGCCTGCAACAATATCTCTCTATGCTTATAGACTTACATCGGCTCTATTTTTTCAATGCGTGTGCTGTATTAATACAGTGCGGAATAATTTTAATCTTAAAACAAAACATTGTCTTCTTTATGGTGAACTGTTCTGTGAGAACGTAAGAAAATAAGAAATATCAAAACTGACCCATTTCCTTGTTATCATTCCCACGTTATAGACCGATTCTATTTATTTGCACAAGTCATTTGAGGTCCTTCAAAAGAGAAAAAATTGTCTAAAAACACCTCTGATGGCACAAAAGGTCACGAGTTTTTAATACTGTTCTTCTGTTGAGCAGTGAAGTGCTAAAATTGTTCCACTTTTAGCTGCGAGAACACACTTTGGCTTTCCAAAACTACATCTTTCTAATAATAATAATGTTTTTTAACTGAATTGCCCTGAAATATTTTGTAAAGTTTAAACAAAAAGGTCTGAGCGTCCCTTTGAAAATTGGAAAATGAACTAGTATCACTCTAGCTTCATTTGGTCGGTGAGCTCAGCTGCTAAGACATTGCTATTGGTGTGGGAGGTTCGGTGTTCTAACCCCAGGCCAGTCTTATTGGACTCAATGTCGCCAACGGCTCGCCACCGCTGCGACGTTTCTTCGGAGCTTTGTTGCCCAAGCGCTAAGTTGCCGAGATGGGCCTCACCACTCGTTACACGCTTCGGTGTAATAACACGAGTATAATGATGAATTGATTTTTTTGTGAGTATATTTTCAGTTGCAGTGCTTTTAGATCTTGCTCCCAGCTGGTGCAGTCTAGTTTTACCGCTGCCAACGAGGCGATAACCCAGTTTGTGCGAGTGGCTGATGATCGGCTGATTTCTTTGGAGCAGCATCTGCTTATTAAGCAATTCGAACAATCTTGTGAATATGTAAGACATGACGTAACATTCATTTGTAAATTAAGCTAGATAATTAGGGCTTAACTACAGTAATTTTTAGTCTTTAATTACAACATTCGCTAAGACAAGGTTTGACGTTATGCTTGGTGAATAGCAGTCTGTTAGTACCTTATAAATCCTTCCAATAAGTATCATATTGTACCAGATTTTACATTAAAATTGGACTGTTTAGGCCTAGAGCTGCCCTTTAAGCACAGGCGCGTGCGCACGTTGCAGTAGGCCTGTACAAAGAAAGTTTTTAATTTAGGCTGATTTTGGACTTCATAAACTTTAAAAAATTCGAATATAACCGTTTTGTCAATTTGAGTTTGTTGAATTTGAATTTAATCTTTGCTAAAAAAAAGATCATTTAGAGTGCATTGATAATTATAATTAATACATCAGTGTCGAGTGTATTGCTTGGCACTCAAATCCGCGATGAACTTGATCAATACGATGGATACTTAATACTTAGACCAAATCAAAGCTAGTCAAATCTTCATTGGTACTCGTGTTATTACGTCGAAGCAGCGCCCATCTCCACCGCTTAGCGCCTGGGCAACAAAGTTCCAAGAAAACATCGCCGCCGTGGCGAGCCGTTGACAACGGTGTGTTCAATTTGCCGGCTCGGGAATCGAACCCAGACCTCTCGCACCACTAACAATGTCTTAAGAACTAAGCTAAGCTGCTGGTAACCTGAAAGAAAAAGTTTTGTGCATCCTAATGCTTGCTTTATCGTATGAAAGAACATAACTTTGAGCATGTTTAGATCAACCACTGGTATGCCAGCAACTTGAAAACATTAACTGAAGTCTTTACGGAAATTCCTGAATCTTTTGACGAATTACGGAAGCAAAGATCGGAATTCGATGCATTTTATATCAATGCCATGGTGAGCGTAGAAATATAAAGATTTTTCGTGAAGTTCATTAGCCTAGCGAGAAATTTTAAAGGAGGAGCATAATCTACGAAAACCATCAAAAGATTCTACTATATTTCGGTCACAAAGCAACATTTGTTTTTTATCACTAAAAGGCAAAGTTAAAAGAGGGAGGTATGACGCTATGCGAAATACGCTACTGGTAGGGTTTTAGAAATTATTAAGTCCTCAGAGAAACCTAAACTAATGCAAAATGCCATTTTCTTTTTTATCAAAATCAAGTTTTCGTTATACTCCCGTTATTACGACGAAGTGTGTAACACGTCTCCGCGGCTTAGCTCCTGGGCAACACAGCTCCGAAGAAACGTCACAGCGTTGGCAACACTGTGTTCGATTTGACCGACCCGGGAATCGAACCTCAGACCTCCCGCACCGATAGCGATGTGCTTAACAACCTATCGGTGGTCCTGGGACTCGATTTGCATTTTTAGGAATCCGGAAGACGCTTAAAAAACTGATTAAAGGCTATTTTTGCCGGCTAAAAAAAATTAAGAAGTCAAAGTAGAAGATAAGACCTGAGCCGTCCTGTTTCGGGATTATGTCCCTCATCAGTGGTAACAGTCAGGGAGGACCATATCAAAAACCACACAACAAAATTATTAAAAAAGAAGTCAACGTATCAAAGAAATTCAAACTTTTGATGAAACTGTGGCGACATAGTTAGTGGAAAAATGGTAACATATTTCAAAAAAGGCTTCAGCTTTCAGAGAAATGTTGTTTTGAATCGATTATTTGCTTTAGTGTACTCAAAACAGTTTATTTTGATTGAATTGCTCTGCTTTTAACGCGGTAAAGAAAACAATAATGTTGGTTAATCTATGGAGCCATTTTTATAAATCGTTTTCAAATTTTCACTCATAGCAGGCACGAACAGGAAACCAACAAGACTGTAAAACCAATAAGCTCTGCCAACCACACAATATTCCAAAACTTAAAGTTAGTATCTCTTAAATCGGGTTATGGCTATTTAGGACAATATTGTTTCTCGGTCAATTTTTTGCTTGAATTGAAAAAAATTATCACTCTAAGCACTTTTTTGTCTGACTCATTTAACGGTATTTTGAAAATTACTTTCTCAATATTTTGTTGGCAGTGTCATGAAAAAAAGTAGACATGACAATATTTTGCGGTTTATTTTTTTGCCGTAGCTGCTAAATAATAATCGAAAAAAAGACTACATGTCAGCGACGTGACCTAGCGGTACGCCATCACGTTACAGATTCTACATGACGGGTTCGATTCACGGCTGGGGCCAATCGCGTTTGATATATGCTGCGGTACCGGGCGGCTGCTGACTTGAAGAGCGCAAGCTCACTTCGCGGTCTCCTACAATTACTGTTAAAGTTTCAGTTCAATATAATTTGAAAATAACTTCAGTTATTATACAGCACAATTGAAATAAAGTTTTTTGTATGATATCGCTTATCTTCGGTACAAAAATACGAGGAAAAGCTAAATTTAAGATCAAAAAGCCTTTACGTTTTATCTCTTTTGTTTTGTGTCTAAGTTTTATGCTAAAAACTTCAATCAAGTAAAATGTAATTTATTTGATCAATTTTTATTTTCTTTACATTAATCACGTGACACTAGGGATATCACACATGCCTTTCTATCTATGATTATGACTTCACCTTGTCTGACATTAAAAATATTAATTACCAAGTTGCTTTACGCTTCTGGATTTAAGATTTTTTTCCATTTTGATTTTTGTGCTTTAAAAATAAATTTAGCCAAATAAATAAATTTAGAATAATAACTTTGAATAATAATAATAAATAAAAATAAATTTAAATTAATATATAATATAAATGCATGGAATATATAAAAATATACAAATAAAATATAGAAAGAGTATATATAATAAAATCATGTAAAGATAAATTTAAATACCGGTAACAATAAATAGAAAATGAATTTAACTTTAAAAATAGTAATTATTTCTGTTATCGATTTGTTATTGGGTACTAGTGTTGTGTATTTATCTATTTATTGGGTGTAACAAGTATTGGGTATGTTGTTTCTCTGTTTATCGATCACCGGTCGTTTGTTCGACAAAAGCACGCAATATCATGCTCTCTGTTCCCATCTAACGGTTTCTATTTTGTTCATTCTCTTTTTGATTTATGAGACAATGAATTTGTATTTACATGGGTGTGTCTCATTGGGTAAATAAATCAGCTTGGCTAATTACGTTATTGGTAGTTTTCTATTGTAGGTAATGGAAAACTTTGAATTGTTATGACAACTTAATTTACATTTGGATTTTGAGCCCAACAAATCTTCTTTATAGCCACGCCACAAGATTGCTAATGCTGACCATTGAACTAAACTTGGTACAATTTTGATGTCCTAATCGCTTAATAAACAAGTTTAGCGTTGCTGCACATTAAGTTGGCCTGGTGGTTGGTACGTTGGGATCCGGACCTGATTTGGCCGGTTCGATGCTAACCTAGGTTATCTTCTATGCTGGTATTCTGTATTCCACTAATGTAAAAATCTAAGCTGCAATTATGTGACTTAAAAATAATAACAAAAAAGAGTTTAGTGTCGCTAGTCGGAAAATAGGCAGGCTAATTCTACAGCAAGTTCAAGCATATAATTGGGATCGCTCTCGGCGGAGTATAGATCGTCGAATAGAGCGTAGACTTGCGCAATTTCAATTAGATAAAACGCATCTCCATCATTACATTATAGAGCCAATATGCTATTGAGTATTGACTGCAATTGTGATAACATTGTCAAATCAAATCTTCATTATGCTCGCCGTATTACGCCGAAGCGTGTAGCAAGTGGAGAGGCCTATCTCCGTGGCTTAGCGCCTGGGTAGCACAGCTCCGAAGAAACGTCGCAGCGGTGGCGAGCCGTTGGCGACAGCGTATTCCACTTGACCGGCCCTGGAATCGACCCACGTCCATCAAAAGTGCTGTTTTGTCAGTAAAATGTGTTGTTATGAGATACACTTTTGCAAAAAATCAATGTTATCAATTCGACTTTGTGGAAGTGTTGTTTTAACTGCACTGTGTTGACTTGATTAATAACAGGTTTTGTCTGGTTGACAGGTTGTAATTTTGTTATTCCGGTTAAGCTTTGTTGTTTGAATTTTGTCAAATTTCCTGCATAGTTTTTGACCACATTTGTAACCATTTGCAAGATACTGTAGTGGCAGACGTCTCAATTCTTACAAGTGGTTGATGTATTATTTTGCTTTTCGCGCTTTATTTGGTACTGTAATTTTTAATTAGCACTTTCAAAACAATTTTGATAATTTTAGATATTCTTAAAAAACTTTTCCAAAAAAAAAAGTTGTGGAAGCCATTTGAATAGAAGTGTCAGCGGCTTGGCCTAGCGGTGCCGCGTGCTGGTGACAGATCCTACGTGACGGGTTTGGTTCACGGCTGAAGCCGATCGCATTTGACATATTAAGCCGATGGTTGCTGACTCGAAGAGCGCAAGCTCACTTCGCAGTCTCCCTCAATTACTGTTGAATTTTCAGTGCATTTATTTTGAAGATAACCTCTGTTATTTTTTTAGTTATTTTAAAGCAGGGTTTCAAAGCTACCTAACATCCAAATATTGACCCCGACTGTTGCAAAATGCCATTTCTCTGTATAATTTTTCTTGATTCAGGACCCCGATTTTTATTTTAAAGAATCTGAATGCTTAAGGTTCCTCAAACGTCTTAAAAACTTGTTTATAAACTTGAAGAAACCAATATAGCATGCGAAAGCAAAAATCAGAATGAAATTTTCATGACATTGGCGATATTACGCCGAAGCGTTTATAACGAGTGGCGGGATCCATCTCCGCGGCTTAGCGCGTGGACAACACGGCTCCGAAGAAACATCGCAGCGGTGGCGAGCCATTGGCAAGACTTTGTCCAATTAGATCGACCCGGGATTTGAAACCCTGATCTCCCTCACCGATAGCAATGTTTAAATAACTTAGCTAAATACTTGAAAGCTTGAAACCAAATCTGATGTTATTAATTTTCGAAACAATTACTTGTTGTGGCCTTTGTAATCACTATGCACTGTTTAGTTTCTGCAACCCAGACCTCTTGAATCTTGTTGTAATCTCTGTTTATGCAAACATGATAACGCAATTTCTGTTTATAGTTGGCTTGATAGCGCAAAATTCACGCATTACTGAGTGTATTGAAAGCTGAAAGAACTTGTAGCTTCGCTTGGAATATGATTTGAGTCAATCATTTTAAAAAACCTTCTTACGATGCTGCTTGATCGCGTTTACAGAGCCGAAAGCGAAAAGCATAAAATAAATAGCCGTTAGGTGGCAGCAAAGGTTCTACTTCGCTCGAAGTAGCGTTGGTCTATGCTTGGCAAATGGGAGTGTCAAGGTTTGCCGCTTGAAGGGAACTGAAGTGTAAAATTATTTGTCACTAAAGGTGTTATCAAAATACAACGAAGGCGTTTGACCTTTGATCAGTGAAAGCGAATTGGGTTGAAGGGCATTGCCGCTGTAACTCTCGCACGCCTCAATGCCTAAATTCAACCTAAGCAACTCTCAGTTTAACAATTGTAAGCAACTCTCAATTCAATTTTGATAATCATATTGTCGACCGGCCGTTAGCTCAGTTGCAAAGCGCACGCTATCGGTGCGGGAGGTCTGGGGTTCGATTCCCGGGCCGGTCAAATCGGCACAGTGTCGCCAACGACTCGCCACCGTTGCGACGTTTCTTCGGAGCTGCGTTGCCCAGGCGCTAAGCCGCGGAGATGGGCCCCGCAACTCGTTACGCGCTTCGGCGTAATACGACGAGTATAATGAAGATTTGATTTTGATTTTTAATCATATTGTCCATACTGCGGAGATGGGCCCCGCCGCTCGTTGCACGCCTCGGCGTAATATCGCGACTATAATGAAGACATAGACAAAAAGACACGCCAACCGGTTACTTGTTTTTATCGTAAAGTTTGAGTAATCGCTTTATTTTGGAATTCTGAGATGCGTAGGCAAGACAGTTCAGCATTTTTTAATTTACTCTTAATTTTTGCTACTCAGTTTACCAGTCAATGGAATCAGTTAGACCTAATAACTGTTTTCTTTCTTTAACCATTTGATTAAGAAAATCAAATTGGTCTTTTCTTTCAGGCCTTTGACTTTAAGTGAGCGAGGAGATTGTTCTTTTAATTAGAGAAATTTTATCTCGCCGACCTAGGTGTCTTTTATAAAAGAAGATTAGGTTAAAAGTCAAGAAAGTTTTGTTGTGTAAATATTTCGAGGCACTTTGATTACATTGTTGCAAGCGTGCCAAATTTTTGTCAACAAAGACCAGAGTCTATGTGCTGTCAATTATCAAAATCAAATAAAATCTTCATAATACTCGCGGTATTACGTCGAAGCGTGTAACGAGTGGCGGGGCCCATCTCCGCGGCTTAACGCCTGGGCCATACAACTCCGAACAAACGTCCCAGCGGTGGCGAGCCGTTGGCGACTGTGCGATTTGACCGACCCGAAAATCGAACCCGAGACATCATACTTTTAAGTTATATTTAGCCGGAGAGTTTTCGGTAATTTTTTGTTTATCGTAGTAGGTATGAGATTGCGTAATTGCTTTACATAAATTAATTAAGAAGCAAATGTCAGGTTTAAAGTTGAAAAAATGCAGACTACTTCATCTGAAAGTTCTCTAGCAGATGAAAATCGATAGATAACCTAGTCGGAAAGAAACTTAAGAGTTTACGCCTACCGACAAAGCATTGCAGTTGAAACATGTAACAGTTAAGGTACAGTTTGTTTCGAGTGACTGCGAGGGGCAGATTTAAGGTTTCTCTCAAGGGGGCGTAATTACGATTAGTATTTTATGAATAATGCATTGGCATTGGACTTCGCAACGCTTTAATGCTACGCCAACAGTTAAATCTGTTTGCATTTATGCCTTTCCTATCAATTTTAAGAGTGACGATCGTCCTAGTCGCCTTCCCTCCTCCTTCCCCCCCCGCTTCTAGATCTGCAGATTTCAACTGTGCAATCAAATTTTGCAGTCTCCTTCAAAGCGCTGATGAATTTTCAGTTCAACCACTTCAATATCAACATCAAAAAATCAAATGTTCTTCATACTCGCAGAATTACGCCGAAGCGTGGAACGAGTGGCGAACCCGTCTTCTCGGCTTATAGCGCCTGGGCAACAAAGTTCCGAAGAAACGTCGCAGTGGTGGCGGTCGTTGGCGACTCTGTGTCCGGTTTGACCGGTCGGTAATCGAACCCATATCTCCCGCTCCAATTGTCAAGTGCTTGACCACTAGGCCAACGCCCAGTCATTTTGAACACGCCCTGATATATTTAATACACTCACGGCAGTGGCTTAGGGAGAAATTTTAGAAGAGCGCCATGAACTACTAAAGGCCATCAAAAGAGTCTGGCATATTTCAGTCGTTTAGGAACATTTATTTTTTTACTGAAAGGCTCAGTAAAAGGGGAGCATGGCACAATGCCTCCTCCCCCCCTTTCTGATTACGCTCCTGACTCACAGCCTTTGTGTTCACCGAAATTAAACGCATTTTTTGAAAAGAAAGCAAAATGCTTGTTAAGCCCACAATGTTTTTCATTACTGGTTGTTGAATTTGCCGGGTTATGCTGTCTCTCGTAATGTTTATTCAGGTTGTTATTCTTTCTCGTTTCATCATTGTTGAGCTCACCAGCAGAAGCTATTAGCGTGCAATCCGCTTTGGGTTGCGTGTGAGCTTATGCTTGTCCAATTACTAATGTTTTCACTTCACATCTAGCGAAAACAGAAAAGAATGAAGGAAAGGCAGAAGCGAATAGACTAAAAATCATGCAGTCAATCAAAAGAACTACAGGCAAAATTCGCCCTATTTTAACCGTATTTAACTTTGACTTCTTATCAATATGTACAACAAAACACTAAAGAAACAAAAACTTTCCAATCAATCAACGCTTTTACTCTTGAAAATGCAAATTTAACACAGAGAGACAGCGTCTGAGAGAAAGAAAAATCAACGAAAGGAAGACACGACACAACGGAAAAAAACGTTAAAACACACGAAAAGAAGAAAAATGACAAGAGAGAAGAAGACGATATACGCATGGCCAGTACACCAGTTTCATTTTAGCTAGACAATGTTGTTTATCGGAGTAGACCTATGCTGTAAATTGAAAAGAGTGGCATGGTGATGGCACGGAAAAGAAACTGATGCGCCTGAAGTGACCTCATTTGATAATTTTTACAATACCGGTCTTCAAACTGGTCCAATTGTCCTGTGGGTTGCATTTTACATCCTCCCCACGATGACGCCCATTCTAGTGACGTCACAATTTGAAGAATAACCAAAATCGATGCAAAAAATTAGGCTTCAGTTTTTGTTACAGCGCTGGTCTTAGTTTTAAGTAGCCTATTCATAAACCTTTGGGCATAAACCAGGTTAGGGTACAAGATTGCATAATTGGCAATTTGTATTCACATAATTTGTATTTTTATTTCAAAAAGTACAGTTGTACCACTTGTTGCATGAGTTTCCGACTCTGTTACTTCAACGTTCAAACTGCCCAAAACAGATTTTCCAGTTAAATACTGCTTTTTTTAATTATGGGAGTATCATAGAATATACTTTCCTGTGTCAGTTGTATTTTTCTAGTAGATGTGTCAGTTGTATTTTTCTAGTAGATGTTAATTAAGTAGGCGGGTACAGTGGCGGATGAAGGGGGGGATGTGGGGGATGCATCCCCCCCACCAGCCATTTTTAACAATGCTTTGGATGAATAAAATTTTTCCATAAATTTGAACCTCTTCATAACAATAAGCCTTAGTCGCCTTACGCATGCATAATCGAAACTATGCGAACAAAATGCCACATGTTTGGTGAAGCTCTCAAAGTTAAGGGCCAAAAATATAAACAAACTGTGCCTGAAAATTGTTGAAAAAGCGCTAAAATGGCCATTACAGTATGCAAATTTTCAAAAATTTTCCGAGGGAGCATGCCCCCAAACTCCCCTAGAGTCGTTTTTGCTACTTAAGTTGCTTAAAATTAACCCTGCCGGAAAAAAATACGCTTGAAAAAGTGACGGAATTTGGTGACCCCTCCCTGAAAAAATTCTGAATACGCCCCTGACAGAACGCATTTTAAACGGCTTATTTACGCCCGTTTCCGGGTCTAAACATTTTGTACTTAGTTAACATTCAACCTAATTCAAGATCACATCCCCCACCAAAACGTTCTGGATCGGCCCCTGGGCGGGTATACTATTCAATTTCAACTACAAGCTTTGGACCAAAATTAAACAATCAACTAAAAAGCGGCCACCTTTGGCCTTGGGTAAATTTGAAGTATCGAGATTTTGACGTAACGATTTGTCCTTATCGTGTGTGGGATTTGAGCGGCGAAAAGTAAAGCATCTACGTGAAACTTGTTAGCTGTTCTAAGGCCGTACAACCCCTTGATCAAGACAAGTGTTTACTTAATTTCAAATAAAACGTAAGAGCTCAACCTGATATTGTTTGGGCGGATGCGTGCGGTTTGTTGACCATCAACTTAGTTTCATAGCAAACGCTTTTTGCTGATTTTTAAATCAATAAGTTCGTAAAAAATGGTCGACTTTGTCTGTAAGCGAAGGTATCGGTAGCCAATGATCTAATATGTCAGCGACAAGGTGTAGCGGTACCGCGCGCAGGTTGCAGATTTTATGTGACAGGTTCGATTCGCAGCTAGTGCCGATCGTGTTTGACATGAATGCCGGCAAGCATTTCTTATTGAGTTCAAGTTCGAGTTCACAAAATTTTTGCCGGCCGAGTTCAAGTTCGGGTTCACTAATTTTTACCGAGTTCATGGTAAGTTCAAGTAGTTTCTGTCAAGCTTAGGGTAAGTTTAAGACTCAATCAACTTTTTTCGAGAACGAATTCAAGATTGAGTTCAGGGATTTTTGTGTTTCGATCTCGAGTTCGTGGCCCTGTTTATTATACCCAGTATATAGTCTATTGGCGTGTGGTAGCTTAGAACTATAATAAATCTAAAAAAAAATAAGATAGTTATTGCTTCAGAGGAAAAGGAAAGTTTTAGATTTGAAGCCAATCGATCAAAATTGTCTGTGTTTAGAAATCAGGAGCGTATTTTGGGAAAGGGGGGGGGGATCATTGTGCCATGGTTTCCCCCTTCCCCAAAAAATACGCTCCTGATTTCCCCTTCTTGTTGACTTTGCCTTAAAAAAAAGTTAAATGATGCTAAGTAAGTGAAATACACCAGACTTTTGCAGCTTATGATCCCCCCTCATTTAAAAATTTTCGATGCGCCACCGTTGCAAACGCTTGAAGAGTTCTAGATGGAAGAAATAGAGCTGTAATAAAACAATGAATGTATTTGGAAACATTCAATATTGTTCATGCGTAAGATTGTTCTAATTTACATGTCCATGCTCAAATCTTAGAGAGCTTTGGTCGCATTTTAGTTTTCGCAATCTAGTGGTTCTCAACCTCTTATGGTCTGTGGCTCCTTTCTAGAAACTCCCAACACCAGTGGCCTCCTGCTCAGCAATAAAATTTGCGGTCGGTATTTCATTCGTTGCAGCTAGAGCCGTTCATTGGGTTTATGTGGTTCGGGAATGGGTTAGTAGTGGAACGAAGGGACATGATTGTCCCACGACGAGGTTCAAAGCATCTTTTCTAGTGCAGCCACGGTCGCAAGGTTGTAGGTTCGTTTCCCACTCAAGCTTGGATAATATTATGTTGACAGCTTGACAAGCATTAAATATATGTCTAAATGATCTATAAGTAGTTTCAAAGTCACTTGATCAACATCGGGGCCATAATGCTTCCTTTTATTTTTCAAATCTTCATTATACTCTCAATATTACACCGAACCTTGGAACGAGTGGTGGGGTCCATCTTCACTCCTTAGCCCTCGGGTAACACAGCTCCGAAGAAATATCGCAGCGGTGTCGAGTTGTTGGCGACACTGTGTCCGATTTGACCGAGCCGGGAATCGAACCCTACACCTCCGCGCTGATAGCGATGTCTTTGACAACTGAGTTAATCGACTAGTTTTAATGTTAATCAATGCTCTTCTGACTGTTGGGGAAATCTGACCAGTGAACTGTGGCGAATTAGCCGTAGCCCAATTATGGCTTGGTTCTTTCGAGTGTTGCCGTTTAAAAACTTTTTTATTAATCCTAATTGATTGGGTTGACATGCGCGAACAGCTGCATGTGGTTAGCAGCAAGCGAAGTAGATACTTAGCATGTGAGACATGGCGTTTTATTATCGCCTGCTGCATGTAAATCAGACAGGTAAAGGTGCGAAATGTCAATTGCGATTGGTATAACATGATTGGCATTTACTAGCTCTGTTATGCAACTTGAGTTTGAGAAGTTTATCACTTTTGCAGAAATAATTATCCGTTTTTGACATTTAAAATTAATCGCAAATTTTGTTCGGAAGTTTATAGCCAATTAGCAGGCTACTAAATTGTTTTTTTGACGAAGTCATGGCGCCGAAGGTTTTATAATGTTGAAATTGCTTCTTGTTAGTGATACTTCACACCTTGGCTCCGCCCAGGAACTTGTTTAGGGGGAGCACTGTGCCACACTCCCCACCCCCCTTTTGACTTTCCTTATAGTAGAATAAGAACAAATATTGCTAAGTGACTGAAATGTACCAGACTTTTTTGATGGCTTTTGTAGCTTATGCTGCCCACCCCCTTTTAAAATTTTCGCTACGCCCCCGTCTCCGGCGCATCTCAAGTTTTTTTCGAAACTTTGATCCAAGTTTTGGGTAGTTTTATAGATTAGTAAATAGAAACCAGCATAAAAGTTAACTTTTTCATCCTAGGCTATAGTACTTAGTGGTCTCAATTATGATAGTTTCCTCGGTTTTGATAGCGATTAAGTGGCTGTATTACCGCATGAAGTAAATATACTCGCTTTATTACGCGGAATCGTGTTCCGCGGCTTAGCGCTTGAGCAACGCTGTTCCGAAGCGGCGAGCCGTCAGCGACGCTGTATCTGATTTGACCGGCCCGGAAATCGAACCCCAGACCTCGCGCACCGATAGCGTTGCCTAAACAACTGGTCTAAACGACGCACGCGCTTCAGAATGATTGATGTTCAATGATTTCGTGTTAAAATTTTTCAAATTTTAGCAGCCGGCAGTGTTTGCGATGCTGCAGCATCGCTCTGATTTGTAAGACTCGGTGTGATTGCTGTAACATTTGCCAAGAGGTGTAATAAATTGTCTGTTTCATATCAAAATGCTCACAATCAAATGTTGTGCTTGTGCCTTATCTTGTATTTGGATTTAGAATGACTGCGTTTACTTGGAATTTAATTTGGCATTCAATAGCTCGACAACAGTAAAGCATTGTATGTAACTACGTTAGCTTCGCCTGTAATTTTGAGATCGAGAAAACAGCAGCTTACAAAATGTAAATTGCAGAAACGTGCTTTCAAATCTATCCTTTTGTTACATTTGCTATAGTAAGCTGTTTACTCTGCGCTGACTCTTATGCAGCATATTAGTGAGAACGTCTCTTCACACGTTTTTGTGTTAGTGCAGTATATTTTTGTGTATGAGCTTTAAGATAATTGCTAACTTTCTTTTAATCGTTTCACCTACTCGTGGGTGCTCTTATTTTCTTAAAATAAACTAAACAACTGAGGTTATTTTTAAAAAATCAAATCAAATCAAATCTTCATTATACTCGCCGTATTACGCCGAAGCGTGTAACGAGTTGCGGGGCCCATCTCCGCGGCTTAGCGCCTGGGCTACACAGCTCAGAAGAAACGCCGCAACGGTGGCGAGTCGTTGGCGACACTGTGCCGATTTGACCGGCCCGGGAATCGAACCCCAGACCTCCCGCACCGATAGCGTGCGCTTAGCAACTGAGCTAACGGCCGGTTGGTTATATTGAAATGAAAATTCAATAGCAAATGAGGGAGATTGCGCAATGAGCTTGCGCTCTTTGATCCTGCAACCACCCGATGTATGTCTCTAATGCGATCGGCTCCGGCCGCGAATCGAACCTGTTACGTTGGGTCTGTCAGCTTCGCGCGGTACCGTTAGGTCATGCCGCTAGTATACACATGTTTCAACTGTTTACTCGTGTATTAGCTGATGAAATAACTTCACTATCGCGTGAAGCTGTGTTTCTACCAGTAATCACTTGCTCGTCGTTAAGATGTTGTATTTGCCAATGGCTATGACTTTATCTCTTAGCAATTAGCAACCTTTCGCGAAATCGCTTCTGTTTGTTCGTTTGGTGTTGTTAAAATCTTGTTAATCGCTTCTGTCTACCATTTCATTGCCTTCACGTTCTCTACAAGGTCATAAATAAGGATTGTATGACTACACGTATATTCAAGAGCTGTGAGTTCTTCCGAAAGGGTATAGGTATTTAGAGGAATGTCCGTTAAGGGCAGTAAAGGCTTTAGCTTGTGATCCTTATGTAATTAAAGCAATGTTCAGTTTAAGGAGAAAATGAAGGTCTTTTGAAGCCAGTAACTGACTTGTTTAACGTTATGCGAAATCATAGATATTATATCCGAAACGTTTGCACCCAATTTCTACTAAAACCGAAGAGACTGGATTGTTTATGCGAAAAACCCTTATTGCATCGTGCTGTCATTATACAGTCGGATACATCTTGCCGGAATGGGTGTTACGTAACACTGGATGACTTCCGTAGTTTTTAGTATTTCGTACTTTTGAATCCTATTACATAACTACTACCTTTGAATACTGCTACATAACTACTCTAGTTTTGAGTACTATTACATAACTACTGTAGTTGCGAGTGTTTCATGCAAGTTTAGAAAGTTTGCGCCGTGAGTTATTACAGGTTACTACTTTGCATGCGTTAGAGTTACACGCTTTGCATGCTTTGGATTAAAATAATCACGAAAAAATTTTGCGTGGGTGAAGTTACGTCTGATTACTTAGTAAATTTTTTTAATAGTTAGGCTGTCGTTAAGTTGACTGGCGTTGAGAACGCGGTGCATTTTACTGGTTTTAATTATCATAATTTATCTAAACTATATTATTTTTAAGCCATTAAGTCTTTAATTAATTATTCAAGAGTGGACTTTATAGGACCCATAAGCGAAACAGAAACGTATTAATCGCCACACATCGAGATGATAATAGCCCAACCACAAAAAAGTTCCGCGCTGTAATTAGTCAACGATTAGTTGAGATTGATATTTACCAAATTTCACACATTGCTGGCGGCTTTGATTTTCAATCTATTGAACTTTCATTCAGATTTTCAAACGAGTAAACAAGAAAAAGATTTACTGCTTCGTGATCATTCTGTCTAGCAATCACTCAAGCAATGCTTTGAATCTATTGGACCAGTGGCATAGCGGGAAACTCAAAGGCTTACCCATAACTACAACGCCATCAAAAGAGCCTGGCATATTTCAGTCACTTAGTAACATTTGTTTGTTTTTTTAATAAAAGGTAAAGTCAAAAGAGGGGGGGCATAGATCAATGACCCTCCTCCTAAATGTACCACTTTGTTAGACTCATCTGTTACTAGGCTTTGCCGCAGTTGCAAGCACTTTTGTTACCATAGGCTTTCACCCGGGGGGCTGTAAGCATATGGAATATGAATTCTTCTATAGGGACTGCAAAAAGAAAAGTGTGAAAACCGCTGGTTTAGATCCTTTTTTTAAACCAGGAACGTCTTACTTTAAATGCCTATGACTGCTGATGATTTTTCACCTTTTATCCAGATGAAAAGCGACTTTGGCCGGTTAGTTCAGTTGCTTAACACATCGCTCTCGATGCGAGAGGTTTTGGGTTCAATTCCCGGGCCGGTCAAATCGAGCGCAGTGTCGCCAACGGCTCGCCACCGCTGTGACGTTG
Organism: Trididemnum miniatum; assembly: GCA_964006365.1. Lineage (NCBI taxonomy): Eukaryota > Metazoa > Chordata > Ascidiacea > Aplousobranchia > Didemnidae > Trididemnum > Trididemnum miniatum. The sequence continues at coordinate 4,879,333 of OZ023241.1, forward strand.
CTTCAGAGCTGTGTTGCGCCGGCGCTAAGCCGTAGAGATGGGTACCGCCACTCGTTACACGCTTCGGCGTAATACCGCTAGTATAATGAAGATTTGATTTTTGATTTGAGTTTTACTCAGCAGTACAGAAAATGACTAAGCTATTTTGGAAGATTAGGTTTTGGAGAAGCTGGTCACTGCTCTTAGGCTAAAACGAATGGAATTCAGCAAATTTTGCTTCTGTATTTGGTAATAGTATGCACCAGTTTGTTCTTCTGACGTTGCTTAGGCTTGATGTTTGCAAGTATTTCAAAGTTATGGCTCAAATGTGAATTTAATTATCACCCAACAAGCTTATCAAATTCTCTCTGTTTGCTTTGGCGTTAAACTATTTCGTTTAAACTCTCTTCTCACGAAATGGTGTTCAGTTAATAAACACGGGCTAAGGGAGACGGCGTTCAAAATTTTGTGAAACATGTTTTGAAATTCCTGTCGAAAATGGTATTTTTCGGTGGATACTAATTATCAGTAAAGTGCGTTATGGTGGTAATATTACATTTTGAAAGTGAATTTTTGTGATGTTTTGTGCATCTGAGTTGGATTACTGTTCATACAGCTTCTGGTATTCATGTTATGTTAGGTTAAGTAATACTGATGCGTAAATAGTAGATACGAAAGCGCTAGAACGTATCGGTAATTGAAATTGGTACTCTTAATAATTTGTGTTTTTTTTAAGTACCGGTAGTAGCAATTTTTGGTAGCATTCACAAAGGTTGGAATGGGAATCTAACCTATAACCACCCGTTTAGGTTATCATTGCTGTATCCATCCGAGCTTGCTCGCGTCATTGTTGATATTTTAAAGCGACATGGCCTAGCGGTACCGCGCGCAGGTGGCAGATCCTATGTGACGGGTTCGATTCGCGGCTATAGCCGATCGCATTTGACATAATAATGACGGGTGGCTGCTGACTCGAAGAGCGCAAGCTCACTTCGCAGTCTCCCTCAATCAGTGTTGAAGTTTTAGTTCAGCATAATTTGAAAATAACTTCAGTTATTTATTTATTTTCTATTTTTTAAAGCTTGTGATATTATAAACTTCTGTTGCACGTTCGCGTAAATAAGGATTTTTGTTTACTGATTTTTTAAACCACATGAAATTGCAGCGTACGTTTTGTATTAGTGAAGTACATGCATTACGAAAGATAGCCTAGCTGAGCATCAAACCCGCGAAGCCAGCTGCGGAGTCCAATGCACCAACTCCTCAGCCAATTCCGTGTACTGCGAAACACAAGGAATACAATTTTGTTGAAGGTTTTGTCAAAAAATGAACCCAAGTAACCCTCGATAAATAGTTGGTGAATTATGTGTTTTATTGATTTAGAAGCAATTGATTTTTGTCTAAAGCGCTGATCACACGCTTTTTTCGGTTGTGGACGCGGCGCCAAATCGCACTTCGTTTGTCAGTCAAACTCATTGTCATTTTGTCGAAGCTGGTGCAAACACAGGCACAGACAGAAATTCTTGCTGACGAATGAAGAATTTTAAGATGGAGTTTGAGAATAATTTCGTGAGGTCTTTTGTCGATTTTTTTTAGTTCAAATTTTAAGCAGTGTTACTTGTAAAGCTCAGTTACTGCTTGAAGGGGTTCAGGTTTAGCAGACCTATGCTTAATAGAGATTTAGACTTACGAATCTGTATGATAAGTGTGATACTTCGAGGGAAATAATATCGTGAAGAACTTAATTTAATTGGCTCCATTAAGTTTATTTTTCTTGGTTTCTGTGGCCCTGGGATATCATATTATGTGATTTGCAGGTTTCCAAAATCGTTTTGAATGACCAAAAGTTGCAAGAAAGACCGAGATAGATTTGTTTTGCAACAGATGTACACATGCCTGAATGAGCTTTACTGTAGTATTGGTAATTTTAAATAAAATTTGGGGTTATATGGAGGTTCGGCCGTCAGTATGGACAGTGCAATTGTGGTGTCATAAGAATAACCATGTGAACGGCCGATGGGGAACATTACCCGAAATTTAAGTGTAGTTTGTACAGCTTAGGAAATAAAACCAAAAGCTAACATGCTTTTCTCTGACGTTCTTTGCACTATTTAAAGCTGCTTGAATGACATTTATTGTAAGGCCTATAGTTGTCAACTGCTATTAGATGGTGATACTGACTGTTATGTGATTTAAGCAAGGCTGCTATTGCCATTAAATACAACAACAGTTTGAATTAGTTCAGTGTTTGTCAAGCGTCGTTATCAAATAATAGGACGAGATAGGGCTCTTAAGAATCAGCCAAATTTAAAGGAAATTTGCACGTGTTGTTGAGATCAGAAGTTCGTTAACCGTTCGAGAACTTGATGTGATCTTATATAACCTAGTTACATTACACGCTTGGGAAAATATAGTTCAACATAATGTTTCGACTATAAAAAGTCTCGTCAGCCGTGCTGCGCACAACAAATCCAGGTACTCATTCCAAATTGTATGGACTCTTTGTTGCAGTCATTACGTTGTTCCTTGCAACTTTTTCGTCTACTTAATAGATAGTTAGCTGGCAGTTAATCTTGTACTCAGAGATGGGCATTTATCGCGATAATTTATCGGCGATAATTTATTACCGATTATCGTTATCGCTCGAAATAGTTTTGAATAATCGATTACTGACATCGCTTTTGTAATATATTTTTTTGTTATCGCCGATAAATTATCGCGATAAACGATTCTTTATGCCTACAGTGTTCAAACTTCAGAGTTGGTGAGTTGGCGCTATGGAAAAAAATGCACGGTGCCCATTAAGTCTTGTTGCAATTTTAAAAAATCTCTTTGTTTTATTTTGTGCCACGGCAGAGTTATCTTAATTTTTGGAAGAATCTTAGAAAACATTTTTGCAATTTGACTTACAAAAAAACTTCGTCAAACACATTGAAAATTTACTGCAACATTTATCGGAAAAATCTCTCGACGATAATTTATCGATTACCGATATCGTTTTAAGAAATTGAGGTTTATCGGTATCGCCCTGGGCTTTTTTGAAGTTATCGATTATCGTTATCGCTGTAGTACAGAAAGATTTATCGTGCGGTTTCGTGCCCAACACTGCTTGTACCGATATTGCGTTAAAGGAGTTTACAAACCCAATAACTTAGTGTGCTAAGATGGCTAGCAGCTCCAAAGCATTATTTTTAAGTTATTGTTGTCAATATTTTTAATACTTTAAGGAATGCAATTTAATGCCTTCTCATATTAAAAAAGTGGAAAATTGAGCGAAAAGCTTTTAGTGCTGGGAGTTATAAACCTCCTGTGGTTTCTTATGATTTACGCTTTTGTTTGCGGCTTACAAAAGGATATCCGAGGCTGAAAAGTTTGATGTGTTGAATTTTTGGAAGTCTCTTCTGTTTAAAGTCAGTGACTTGGAAAATTTTGTTCTTTTTTTTACTAAAAAGCAAAGTCAAAGGAGGGGGTATGTCACAATCTCCCCCTAAGTACGCCTCTTGTTCTAAGGATCTTTAGACAGCTATGATGGTGGTAGGCTTTGCGTAACTGGAACATTACTATCAGTTTTCAGATTTTCTGTGAAACCCCCCCTATTAAAAATCTTGATCCCCCTCACTGATATTTGAAGCTATGAGCATTTTTTTGTTATTTTGATCGTTAATTTGCTCGTTTGAAGCGGAGCTGCGAACTCGCGATCATTTTTGGTCAAGTTCATGTTCGAGTTCACTAAAAACATGCAAGTCGATTTTGAGTTCAAGTTTTTTATTTTTAATTTTGCCATTTCAAGTCGAGTTCAGGAATTTTTATGGAGTTTAAGCGAAGATCAAGTAGTTTTTATCGGATTTAGGCGAAGTTCTAGCAATTTTTGTCAAGTTTAGGATAAAGTTTAAAACTCGATCAACTTCTTTCGAGTTCGAGTTTAGGGATTCTTGTGTTTTTAGTTCGAGTTCGGAAAAAAGACCGAGTTCAGTGAGTTCGAGTTCGAATCTCGAATTTAAAGCGATGGAACACTGCATAGAATTTAGTGATAAAATTGTTTTTTCGACTAATATAATGTCAATAAGGTCGCTTGCATTATTTGAATAATTTATGGCGGCTCTGTTCTGATGTTCTTGAATTACTTTATTTTTCATTTCAAAGTGTAAATTCTCAAGGCTGTGATGTCTACGATGATATAATAAAGCGATTGCTAATTCAAGTTTTATGAATAGTTGAAAGGTAGACTTATTGCTGTCCAGTTTTCTAAAGTCAGTTCTTACGTTTGTGCAGCCTGAACCATTAGGGTTGCTAACGAGGCTGCAAACTGACAAGCAATTGTAATCAAGCTCAAGTTCGCCAAATATTTGCAAGCCGAGTTCAGTTCAAGTTCTTCATGTTTTATTTTGCGAGCTTAAGTTCGAGTTCAGTAATTTTGACCGCGTTCAGGCCAAGTCGTTTCATCGGGTTTTGGCGAAGTTTAAGCAATTTTTGTCAAGTTTAGGATAAAGTTCAAAGTTCAATCAACTTTTTTCGAGATAGATTGAGTTCAAGAATCTTTGTTTTCAAGTACGCAGCCCAGGTGGCTATTCTAGTACATATTGTTGAAAAAGTCAAAAAAAGTCGATTCAGCTCAATAGCACATTGCTCTAGATACTGGATTTTCTCAACTGTTATAATTAAAAACAGCCAAACGATTTAAACGCAGGAGCATATTGCTTCAAGCTTCTTACTTGCTTCAATAAAAGACATGCAGCCAGAATATTGAAAACATTTTTTATTACTAGACGTTTCAAGATAGATGTCATTCATCTCATTGCCTGAAGTAAAATGAGCGAGAAAGCAACTTACAATGTTTTACTTTACTTTTGACAATGGGATGAGTAATATCTTAAAACATCACGTCATAAAAAATGTTTCCTATTATTCTGACTGCATGTTTTTTATTGAAATTTTAAACGCAATTTTTATGCCAAGATTTAATTTTTTTTTGTTTGGAGAACTTCCGATAAAAGATGGCGGAGTTCGTCTCTTGAATACCAATCCGTTTTCCAATAAGTATTTTCCGTTATAGTGTTCTCGCGTTTGTACTATTGTCGCTAAAGTATTGTTCAGTTGGCCCGAGACTTAAATACAATTCTACCATAATTTGAGGAGAAAAAATAAAGATACAGTAAATCTCAAAACTGGACGTTTCGACAACGTAGATTAGGGATCGACCAAGGCCCCGGCCCTGGCCCCGCCCGGGGATGCCACTTTTTGCCCCGGTCCGGCCCCGGCCGGGGGGGTCATAAACGTTTGCTGGGGCCGAGATTGAATTTCAATGTTGTTTACCGTGTATTCCAGCGTATAAGACGACCTTTAAAGTGCAAAATCCCACTCTTAAAAATTGGGATGGTCTCATACAACGAATATAAAAATCATATCTCAAGTTATACATGGAGATTTTTTTTATTTTATATGAAAAATGCGTTGGTGCGTAAAAATAAAGAAGTGCATGCTCAAAGCGTTTTTGAGGTTCGTCATGCACTAATGAAAAGCTCAATGAAAAGCGTGTACAATTACGAAAGCATTACGAAAACAATTGCGAAAGCATTACGAAAACAATTACGAAAGCATTACGTGACTGAAAGCATTTCGTAACACCATTGACGGTATTTACATGAGGAGTGAGGACGCAAGTAGCCTACTTAGCTTTGTATTCTAGACACAATATAAAGCGTTGTATAAACTCCGGCCCCGGATAAAATTGTTGCCCCGATCGTTCCCTAACGTAGATTCAGCTGTCATCATCAGCAGTGTAAGCAGGGCAGTACAAACCTGAAAGAATTGAAGTTAGAATAGTGAATTCTGAATCTTTCAGTTCTGTACTGTCTTGCTTGCACTGCTGATGATGACAGCTGAATCTATGTTGTCGAAATGTCCAGTTTTGAGAATTATTGTGGATTTATTTTTCCTCCTTAAGCTATCTCCGCCTCATATTCATTTATTGTCTACCATAATTGTTTTTACTTGCGCAAATCACGTCACCAGAATCAGCCCCGCAACGTGCTTAAAATGCGTGGAGCGTGGCTACGCTACATGCAAAATATACGTTAATAGCTGCATATATAGTCTCACTTTTTATCTGTTTGTTTCAGACCGATTACGCGAAATGTGATTGTTTATTAAGCGAAGTTGAGCAGCTAAATGAACTAGGATATTTGCGTGAAACGGAGTTGACTCAAAGGGCAAAAATCACCGAAGAACAAGTCACAAAACTGGTGTCTATGATGGAACAGAAAAAAGAAGAGGTAGAGGTCGCTACCCATATGTACAAATTCATAGACCAGGTAAACTATGTTATGCGTAATTTAGGGAGGAAAGTAATTCTTAAAACTTAACGTTTCGACAACATAGATTCCGCTGTCATCATCAGCAGTGTGAGCAAGGCAATACAAAACTTCAATTTTGTAGTTTTGCACTGCTTTGCTTACACTGCTGATGATGACAGTTGAATCTATGTTGTCGAAACGTCCAGTTGTGAGAATTACTGCACGGCTTTATTTTTCTTCTTAAGCTATTTTTGTCCCATATTTATTGTATTCGTAATTTAAATTATCTTTTTACGAAAACCATAAATTTTCGACTTTTTCTGATTTTAATCTTTATTTATTGCTTTGATTTATTTGTTTCATGTTTTACTTTGTTTGGTAAGCGGACTTTTTGTCATTTTTCTGTGGCAACTTCAGGCTATTTATGGCTGGATATAATGACAAATTGCAGTATATATTTGGACAAGTTTTGCCTAGACCTTCAGGTTTTTGTACAAATAATGATTTACAGAAATAAGCCGTTCGTAAATCTAAATTAAATTGCATTGTTGGTTCCCACAAAGTTCAGTATTTACTATCTGGGACCTCCTATTTGCTTAACCTAAGCAAACTGCTTCAGTTACCTAGCTTTCTAAATGTTATAGTTTACTCTATGGCAGTGGTTTTCAATCTTTCAGTAATGAAACATTCCAGAGACTTGAGGAACCCTAGGTGCAGTAATTCAACTTATTAATTTACTTGAGCCCAGCTTTAAATTGTAAACTTGCGGAACCTCTGGACTGTAGTGGTGGAACCCCAGTTGAAAATCACTGCTCTATCTTAGTTTTAGTTCATGCAGGTTCCTTTTGAAGGCACGCAAATTTGAATGAAACTTAAAACCAGCTCTCGGTGTTTTTCAATAACAAGCAGTTGCGGTATTCATACCTACCTATTGGTGTAGTGGTTAGACATTGCTATCGGCACGGGAAGTTTGGGGTTTGATTCCCTAGTCGGTCAAACGGAAACTGTCGCTAACGGCTCGCGAATCGCGACCGCTGCGATGTTTTTGTGTTGCCCATGCGCTAAGCCTCCAGATAGGTCCCGCCACTCGTTACACGCTTCGGCGTAATACCTCCAGTGTAAATAGATTTGATTTGAGGCATTTATCTAGAGTTGATTTCAACATCATCACATAGCTCTCCATATACCGAAAAAATTGCCTTAATCATTCTTTCGCTGAAAAGCACTTAATGAGCTTCCGAATTTGTTATTTTCATCCGCTGCAATACAGCCACGCAGTTGTTGACGTTTTGTCAAGAGTTCCGGTTTATCGCAATTTTAAAATGCAAAATAATGTCACGCTATTGTAGAGCTTTGAAATGTCAAATATCGCTGAACGAAAGCCTTGTAGATCGATTCATTTGAATTCGTATTATTTTGAAGATGGTAGCTGATCTTCAACAGCTCAGATGGCCAAGTGTTAAGCTAAGAGCGTCCGCCTCTTGAAGATGTTGACTCGGGTTGATTCCTAGTTGGGTCAAACCTATAACTTAAAAATTTGATATTCAAAGCTTCCCTACTTGACGCTCAGCATTAAATGGACATTGTTGAGAACAAACCGACAAATTTGCTTGTTGTGCCGTTGGTAAAAGCACGTATAGGAGATTCTCCGACCTCATACACTCCTTATACGCTTTTGATCGCTTTCTTGTGATAGGGGGATAAATTTGCAAATAATTGCAAAAAATATAATTTTAGCTGTTAAACAAAACTCTTGGGCTGGAAAGTGTGTTGTTAGTTAAGGTTTATTTAAGGGTTGAATTGTAATTGAGTTTTCTTGATTATTTTCAGGCATATTCTTGGGCTTTGGAAGGCATGAAATTTGTCGCTATGCTAAATATGAATGAATGTTCAAATTATGACTCCTGCCATAAAATGATGGAAGAGTTTGATGAGTACATGACAAATCATCCGCCGATACCTGATGTGAGTCTTCTTTCCGTGTTATGTCTACAATTATGAAAAGTTGTGACGGAAAATAGCTTTTTTTCTTGTGTTGAGCTCCTGCTGGTCTACTACGGGTCCGTGTAGTGTTGTTTTTGGTACGCTGGCCGTTATTTCTTTCATGAAATTATTTTCCATTGCGCTTTTGTTTCAAGTTTTTTGATAAGTAGTGAATATGCCTGCTGTGCTGCACTATAGAAGCACTCTTGTTTGCTATTTTTAAACCATCTATGTTGCCATACTTTTATGGTGTATTTAGTTTGACCTTTTTGCAGTAATCATGCAGTATGATATTACTGAAGAACAAACAGAACTAACTACAGCTCATTTTTCAGGTTTTGGGTTTTTAAACTTGTATTTTGCGTGCCGAAATTACTTTAGTAGTAGCTCACTTGTTAAGCTCGTCGCTTAGGTGCGGGATCGATTCCCGGACTGGTCTAATCACACACAGTGTCACCAACGGTGCGCTACCGTTGCGACGTTTCTTCGGAGCTGTGTTGCCCAGGCGCTAAGCCGCGGTGATGGCCCCGCCGCTCTTTGCGCGTTTGGGCGTAATGCCGCGAGTATAATGAAGATTTGTTTTTTGAAGTTTTGTTTTTTTAGGGGTCTTTTGTTGAAATTCAAGATTTATGTCGTCGATATGGAAACATGAAATGCTTAGAGAAATGTGATTACGCTATGCAAAAATGCAGGGAAACTTTAGAATTATTTCAAAAAAGAAGAGAGCTAATTTCTAAGGTAAATTGTGAATGCTTGTTAAATCCATCAATGATGGATCTCAACTGTGTATATTTTTTAGTTGCAATCTCAATTCAAATCATCCAAGAAGAAACGTATTCCTTTCCGATTGAAAGGTCGCGTTAAATCGGAATCAAATGAGCAAGATCGGATCCGATCGGCTGCAAGTTACGTTTTTTCTACAAATGAAGACCAATTAAAAGAGTCGACCGACAAAGAGTCCGTTGGCAATTTGTCGCAAGATTCATTTGATTCGTCAGGCTTTGAAGAATGGACCGAACACACTGTACCAACATCGCCTTCTCCTTGTATACCTCGAAATGAGGTGAATTTCGCGTCGAAAGCAAACCCAAAACCTGCCAGAAAAATCCTAAAAAAATCCGTTAGCCTACCAAGTCACGAAATGGCAGGTAGGATAACGCACCACCACGTCTATTCCAAATCCGGAGTTCCGCTAACGATCGGCTCTCCTGTCCAAACGGAAGAACTTGAGCATAACGGCAAAACGTAAGTTTTCAAATCTCCATTATTCTCGCGGTACTACGTCGAAGCGTGTAACAGATGGCGGGCCCATCTCTGCGGCTTAGCGCCTGACGACACTATGTCCGACCGAACCGGGAATCAAACCCCAGACCCCCGGCACCGATAGCATTGTCTTTATAACTGAGCTAATAGGCCGGTTTTCGCTTACCACATATGCAGAATACACGTTTTTAAAGAATTATTTTTTTTAATGGATTAATTTTTTGTCTGCAAGTACATTACGTCGAACAGACGTCTCAACAGCGAACTGGACAACGCATAAGCATCTTGCCTGATTACTGAGTAGCTCACTGTCTAAGTAATTGATGTTTCATTGGTTAAATCTTTCGCTCTTAGACAAGTTAGTTTCTTAATTTCTCTGAATACCTTTATAGTTAAGTGTGTTGTCTAAGATATATTACACAGCAGCACGAAAATCATTATTCGATTCAGATGACATAGTTTAATTCGGTAAAAAGTAGGGTATTTTTGCCACAGCTTTTCAAAATGTCTATTGCTACTTTATTACTCACAAAAAAATAAGGTTATCTGTCTAGGCTAGTTTACGAAACATTAGGCATTGTACGCAAAGCGTGTTTAGGGGAGGGAGCATTGTGCCTTGTCTACCCTTTTTTGCTTTTCATAAAAAAAGGAAGAAATGTTGCGAAGTGAGTGAATGCCGCACTCCTTTGTTGTTTAAAGCATTTATGCCCCTTTTAATATTTCTCTTTACGACATTGGTTGTACGACCCTCATATAACCGTTGTTGAAACCTCCAAAATCGATAATAGATTAACTTTTTTAGATAACCCTGTAAGTTTATACTTGGCATTTTGGGTTCAGTATAACAATACCAAACAGTTTTTTCCAAATTTTGATGTTTTTTACAGAAAAGTTACTCTTATGATTGAGGAACTAATTGCTACGGAAAAGGAATATGTGAAATCCTTAAATTATGTTATTGAAGTGAGTGAAAATGTCCGAGCTTTGCTAACTACATTTGATTTGTTGGTGTCTACATTCGTAACATTTTCGGACTTTCTGCCATTGTATAGCTGCTTTTCAAAGTCTGGTTGCATCATTTTTTCATTATATTCGGCGTTGTGGCTACTGCTTAGCGCCTGGGCAATACAGCTCCGAAGAAACGTGGCAGCGGTGGCAAGCCGTTGGCGACACTGTGTCCGGTTTGACCGACCCAGGAATCGAACCACATACCTCCCTTACCGATAGCAATGGCTTAGCAACTGAGCTGGGTAGTTGCTTTTAGATTCAAATTAATGACTTTTGTTTTAAAATTAAATCTTGATTGTACTCGCACTATTAAGTTGATGCTTGTAAGGAGTGGCAGGGCCCATCTCGGCGGCTTTGCGCCTGGACTTCAGTTTATCAAGTGAATTTATCATGATACGAGTTACCACTTTTTGTTAAAAGGTTAAATTCTTTTCGTTTACACTATTTTTACTGCCGTTTATGACTTATTTGTTGAAATTTTTTTCCAGCATTATTTTCCTGAAATGTGCAAACTCGATCTTCCTCAAGCTCTGAGATGTAGACGAAATGTTATTTTTGGAAATATTGAGAAAATTGCAGAGTTTCACTCAAACTATTTTTTACAAGATTTGGAAAATTGCAATGGAAACCCTCTTCTTGTAGCCAAAGCATTTCAATCACACGTGAGTGAAGTTAGCTTCCAGTGTTACCAAGTTTATTTTCAAATTTGGTGTATAGACGTTTTAAACTATTACGACTTTTTTTTTCTGTAGGCCTAGACTCTAGAGCGTATCTAGTCCCTGATTTAGCTTAAATGGTGTGGGGTTGTTTAATTCACTCCGGCAATAGCACTAAGCTTTTGGGAGTGATTGATGTTCCACGATGAACAATAAATCTTTTTTTGTCTGTTGAACACAAATGCAAAAGCGCAAGCATGTACAGTTTGTGCACATTCTCAGACATGTATAGCTTTGGAGTTGCTGTCGGTCACACCAACTACACTAACGAGACTTAAAAGGTCGAAACAGTGTTCAGTGTTTGCGGTTTGTATGTTAAAGTTTAAAAGCAGTTTATTGCTGTTATCTTCAGAACTGGGAGGTTTCTTCAATTTAAGTATGGGCAAGAGTGCTGTATTGGGTCTTTCCGGTCTAAACTAAATTGCTTTTAAGGCTTAATGAAAATTAAAACTTGGGATAAAGGTTTATGGTTCGGCCTGCTAAACCTTGCTTAAGGCTGCTGATTCCTGGCTGCTCTAAATACACTTCAAGTGGTTTCAATTTCGTCAGCCTTGCTACGCACAGCCAATCCAAGCAAGACTCACCGCAGACTGTGAGACTCTTTGTTGCATTGCATATCGTAAGCCTTTCAACTTGTTTTTTTATCGAACGAGTCTAGCCTGGATTGATTGTGCGTAGCAAGGCTAACCAGACTTTTCTTATAGTCGAAACATTTAGTTATCTCTTGCCCTTTTTTCATCTAGTTTCACTTTGTTTGGCGACTGAAAATGCTTTGTACAAGGATTCAATTTAAACCAATCCAGCGAATTTTTAACGTTTGTGTTTTGTACATTGTGCAGAAAATAAGCTTTGGCCTCTACGCGTTGTACAGTAAAAACAAACCTCAATCAGACGAGCTTTTACGGGAACACGGCAATGAATTCTTCAAGACAAAGCAGTTAGAATTAGGAGACAAGCTGGATCTTGCTTCTTATTTGCTTAAACCGGTGCAAAGAATGGGTAAGAACAAGAAACATTATCTAGAGAAGTACAACTTTTTTCAAAATCCGTTAATTAACTCACCAAAGAAATATGGCCTGTTAGGTCATAGGGCGTAGCTTCACAGATTCGCCGACGGCTTGCCAGTCGCCACCGCTGCAACGTCTCTTCGAAGCTGTGTTGCCCAGACACTAAGCTGTGGAGATAAACCCCGCCACTCGTTACACGCTTCGGCGTAATACCACGAGTATAATGAAGATTTGACTTTTTTCGGCTTATGGGGTGAAGGTCATGCTTCTGCGTTTTTTATCAAATTGAAGCTAATTATGAAGTGGTTTTTTTTTTTACTTTCAGGTTCCGCTACTCTTAAAACGAACTTTATTTAAGCATCTATGGTTTAACTCACTGCGCTTGCAGTTTGATATGATGTTGCGATGATAAATCAAAATCAGATCTTATTATACTCGCGGTATTACGCCGAAGTGTATAACGAGTGGCGAGACCCATCTCCGCAGCTTAGCGCCTGAGCAACACAGCTCCGAAGAAATGTCGTTGCAACGGCGAGCCGTTGGCGACATTGTGTTCGATTTAACCTGCCCGGAATCAAACCCCAGACCTACCGCCACGATAGCAGTATTACATCTTAACAACCGAGCTAAGCGACCAGACAATTTTTGTCATGAAATTGAGTTTCTTAATTTGTAACTTTCACAATTTAGGCAAGTACGCATTGTTGTTGCACGGAATGGCGAAGCACTGCAAATCTGAAGAAGAGAAAGGTCTGAGAGATGCTGAGGAACTTGTGAAGTTTCAACTCCGCCACGGAAACGATCTTCTCACTATGGATTCAATCCGAGAATGTGACGTCAATTTAAGAGAACAAGGAAATTTATTGAGACAGGTAAGAATGATTTTTAATGGTGTAAATAATTAGAAGTTAAAACATGGGATTGCTATTTTCATAAAAGCTCCGAAGAGACGTCGCTGCGGTGGCGACACTGTCTTCAATTTGACTGGCCCGGGAATCGATCCCTAGACCTCCCGCACTGATTGCGATGTGCTTACCAACTGAGCTAACCGGCTATTTTTATGTGTTTGTTGTTTGTAGTGGCTTGTAACTTCGCACTTATTGGTCTCGTTAATTTCCAATGAGTTAATTAGTAAACTTCTTTTGCTACGCATCCACTTCTCAAAGCTTTTGGGCAAGATGGGTCAATTGGGCCATAAGTACAAGTGTCGAGGGCTGAGCAGTGAGAACCCTGGTTGTGATTTTAACTTAAAATAATCCGAAAACGTTAGAAGCAAAGCTAAATTTTTTCGAACTGTTATCCACTGGCATAGCGAAAAACTTTAAAAAGGGGAGAGCATAATCTACGAAAACCATCAGAAGAGTCTGGCATATTTCACTCACTCAGCAACATTTGTTCTTTTTTTTCTAAAAAGCGGAGTAAAAAAGAGGGTATGGCACAATCCTCCCCCAAATACGCTGTTATCAAATGACTATGTAGCGTTGTAGATTAAGGGTTGTTAATAGCTGAACATCCTTTCCTGTATTCACCTTATCCGCTCAGATGGCTGAGTGGTAAGAGCGTCTTAGTATTCACTGCTTCCCTGCTTGACATTCAGCATTAAAGGGGCAGTGTAGAGAACAAGCCGGCAAGTTTTCTTGTTGCGCCGTTGGGAAAGCTCTAGCGGGATTTCCCAATCTTGGTGTGGTAGACAGATGGCCGGCAACTCCTAAGCGAGCTCGTTATGGCGCATTGATCTCTTACTCGGGATAGGAGGAGAAATATGCAACTAAATACAAAAACAAAACTTTGATATTTAGGATCAGTTTATTGTCTTTTCTGGTCGAAGAAAAGTTATCCGCCGAGTTTTCTTGTTTGAAGAAATGATATTGTTCAGCAAACCGATCTTAGTGCATGGTGGACACGACGTTTATCAATACAAAGGCAGTTATAAGGTGATTGATGTTTGCTACTATGTAGTACCGTATTTTACGTACCACAAAGCGCACTTCAGACCGTTTTTTTTTCTCAAAAATTGATCGTGTGCCTGATGTATCATGGATCAGGTAGTGCTTTTATGCTTAATTGCCGTTAGACATTGCATTTTTTATTTCGTGAACTTATGCGGTAACATGATACTTCTCGAAGACCGTTGCGTCTAAAGGTGCGATCACACTAACTGAGACGTTGACACCTTTGAGACATTGTGCAGGTTTATCTTATTGTGATATGACTTTGTGGGAATGTGATGTCACATTAAGATAAACCTGCACAATGTCTCAAAGATTTCAACGTCTTTATTAGTGTGATCGCACCTTTAGAGTCCAGTGCGCCTTATGTATGAAAAAAAATCCAAGCAATGTATCGACACTGCGCTTTATAGTACGATAGGTAAGGAGGAAAAATAATGCAACAGAAGACGTTTTGACAACATAGATTCAGCTGTCATCATCAGCAGTGTAAGCTAGGCAGTACAAAACTGCGGATATACACACTGCTAATGATGACAGCTGAACCTATGTTCTGCGGCATTATTTTTCCTCCTTAAGCTATTTTTGTCCCAAATTTATAATGCGGAACTTGCTGTGTGATTGCGCAATACAAAGGTTGTCATAAGTTCTAAATATAATTGTCGTAATAACCTCTTTGGTTTTTGTTGTGACAACAAAGCTTGTACAGATGTTTTTATTACCGTTTTCATGCGTTTTCGCAAGCGTTTTTTGATATTAGTTGTTTGTTGTACAAAAATAATGTTTTGTTTTGACTATAAACAAAAATTACTTGGTCTAGACTGCTGAAATTGGGATGACGGAGAACATCGGAGACTCTGGTTTGAAATTTGAAATTTGGTTTCGACGGCGTCGCCCGCAGTCAGCGCAAGATACATTTACGTTTCAAAGCACTACTCGAGCTATGAGGCGAGCTTGGGTGGACGAAATACGCAATTTGTTGTGGAAACAGGCACTGCACAACAGAGGTAAAGGTTGATGTCTGAACTTAAAACGTTTTGACAGCTAGAAGTTTTGTTTTTTTTGGAATTCCAGCACATGATAGGCATATAACAATTGCGTGACTTGTCGTTTCCTAACGACTAAGCAAACTCTGCGATCTTAACAGCATGTGAATGACATTATTGCATCAGTAATCTTCGAAGGCTTTACTTAATTAAGCAACAGGGTTCAGCTAGTTTATACTCCAGGTTTTGAACCGCTGAGCGCATTGGTTCATTGTCAAGTCGAAACATTATGTGCTATATTTGCACTTAACCGGCCGGCCAATTAACTCAGTTGTTAAGACATCGCTATCGATGCGGGAGGTCTGGGGTTCGAATCTCGGCACGGTGAAATCGGACTCATCGCCATCAGTTTGCCACCACTGCGGTGTTTCTTCGGACCTGTGTCGCCCAGACGCTAAGCCGCGGAGATGGGCCCCGCTTCTCGTTACTCGCTTCAGCGTGATATCGCGAGTGTAATGAAGATTTGTTTATTTGTTTTTTTTTTGATACTTACAATTTATTGAAACTATTTTGTTTTGTTATGACTGTTGTTACGCTGCTTTCCAAAATTAATCAAGATTTTTACTTTTCAGACTACAGAAAAAAAGAGATGTCCAGTATGGGAGTCGGAAGCAAGCCTCACTTAGATTTGACGTATTTGAGTAAAAACAGCATTACTGATCGTTCCGTAGTTGCTACGCCACCTGGCGATCGAAGTTTTTTTTCTAGTCGACTTCCAAGAGGTCGCACTCGGGTTTCGATCGCGGTTCCTTCATTTGAATACGTTGCTCAACAAAGTAAACGTCCGCATTCGACCATATCAACGTCATCATCAACATCGAGCGTGGGTTCAGGAAACAACCAGTCAGCATCCCTAGTTTCGTCTTTGGCGTTAGCCTCGTGGCAGACTCACAGCGACGCGAAACTACTTGCTGGATGTTCTCCTCCGATGGCTTATTGTGACTTCCATGCCATAGCTGAAGACTTAAACGAAGACTGTGGTGAGTTAGATTAAATAAAAAAAAAATCAAATCTTTATTACACTCATTACGCCGAAGCGTGTAACGAATGACGGGGCCCATCTCCGCTGCTTAGCGTCTGGGCTACACAGCTTCGAAGAAACGTGGCAAGTCGTTGGCGACGCTGTGTTGATTTGAACGGCCAGGGAATCGAACCCCAAGCCTCCCGCACCGATAACGTGTGCTCAATAAATTGGCAAACCTGCCGGTTAGATCTTTTTTCTTGATTTTTTTGCATGTTATGGCATTCCAGAAACTGCTGCTTCTAAGTCAAGTCAAGCTTAGATAACTTATTGCACCTAAAATCAGTTCTCCGCAAGACATTAGAGCATAGTCACCAAAAAACTGCCTTTTTGTGAAAGAAGTCGTTTTAAATTGCACATTTTGAGAAGCGTCGGTTAGGTCAGTTGCTCATTGCTTTTGGTGCGGGAGATCTGGGGTTCGATTTCCGGGCTAGTCAAATTGTACAGTATCGCCAACGGCTCGCCACCGCTGCTACGTTTTCTTCGGAGCTGTGTTGCCCGGTACTGCCACTCTTTACGCGCTTCGGTGTGATATCGCGAATATAATGAAAATTTGATTTTTGGTTTTGAAGAGCGTAGATACCCCTTCGCTTAAGAAAATGCTTGTGAGCCTACAAAGCTCTTTCAAATAAACTTTTGTAAAAGTAATTAACAAAATGTATTTGGTGCTATCACCAGCAGAATGAAGAGGGAATTTTAGAACATTTACCCACAATTTTCTTATGTCGTGTATATATGGTGTCATTTTTTTTACAGAAAGCTCCAGTGATTCGTCAGTTTTGACTCCTCCTGAAGAAACAACAGATTTGCCTTCCACGTCTTTACTTTCACCCCCCACCTCTCCTCTTTCGCCTCCAAAGTCTCCAATCTCCAGACAATATGTTTCTACCGTGAGTTTTTGCAAAATTTATTGCATGTGTGGAAGAGCGTTAGTATTAGTATTTGGTTACATATTTAATTATTTATCCTCCTATATTACGAAAAAGCGACCAAAGCGCTATAACGAGCTCGCTTAGGAGTTGCGGGCCACCTGTCTACCACACAAAGATTGGGGAATCCCGCTAAGTGCCTTCTCGTACGGCACAACAAGTAAACTTGCCGGCTTGTTCTCCACACTGTCTTTTAATACTGAGTGTTAAGCAGGAAGCTGTGAATACCAATTTTAAAGTGATTGGTTCGACCCGACTCGGAATCGAACCCGAGTCTACAGCTCCAGAGGCGGACGTTCTTACCGCTCGGCATCTGAGCTGTTATGAGCGTACGGCAATACACTTGATCTTCATTAACATGGGGCTAGCTGAAACATTTCTAGGGGGAAGGGGTAATTATTTTCAGCGGCAGAGGACCATAACTTCCAAAAAGTCCATTTTTTTCCAATAAAATACAGAACTGAAGTCATTGCGTGAATTTCCACGGATAAATAACTTTTTGGCCTCTATTTCGACGCCTACTCTCCAATGTTTATTGCTTACTTAATGAGGACTTGTTACCTAAACAAGCCGTAAATTTTACTTAATTTGTTGTTTTTTTAGAATTTACTTAACTTGTTGCTTGCCTAAACAAGTCTTAAATTTTATTCGTAGTAATTCAGTTTGCTCAAGAACAAAAAATATCAATATTCATTTCAAATACTTTCAATTGGATCGCGAACCTTCTATTTCTAATAATAGCTGATTGACTACTTTTAAATTTTTGCAGGTATGATCAGCACAGAAAATCGATTTTTTCCCTATGTTTAAACACAATTTTGAAAATTGAGTTGATGACGGAATCCCCGCAATGTCTACCTCTTCTGTTCATTTACTCGCTGCGTCCAAAAGCCAAAAGCTATTGTGTTTATCAATTCTATTGGAGCGGAAATCCCTTTGATTAATTTTCATTATATTCCGTGCTCATGAATAAGTGTTTTTGCGTTCGTATTTTCGTTTATAAATATACAATAACGCTGCAGTAGCATTCTCTTGAAAAGTGCATCTAACAACAGCTCGGCTCATCCACTAAATGTCTTCAGATCAAAGCCTTCCAATGTTTTTACTTGACCTATTGTGGGAAGTTTAACATCTACCTGTCGGTTTGTTCAGTTGTTGAGCGCACACTACCGGTCTAGAAGGTCTAAGGTTTGATTTCAGGGCCGGTCAAATCGGACACAGCGTCGCCAACGGCTTGCCACCTCTGCGACGTTTCTGAAAAGCAGCTGTGTTACGCTACGCTATGGAGATGTGCCTCGCCACTCGTTACACGCTACGAGTAATACCGCGACTGCAATGAAGATTTAATTTGATTTTGATTTGAGCAATAAATGTGGGACGAAAATAGCTCGAGGTAGAAAAATAAAATTACAGTGATTCTTAAAATTGGACGTTTTCGACAACATACATTCAACTGTCATCAGCATTTGTCTTGCATGTTGAAAATAAAAGAAATGGTGATCGCGACTTAGAGCTCATCGGCTCCCAGAGAACCAGTAATGTCACAGTTAAACAACGCGATACATCAAAGAGTTCGTTCTTTATTTTGCAGTGCACAAATCAAAAGTTTTTGACGAAGTAAGCAAATATTAACATGCTGCAATGTAGGTTTGAGTCTCACAGTCGTGTTTTCCTCTGTTAAACAGGCACAAGTATGGATTGTGGCTTACACTGTTGTCACTGCCAATCTTCAAACTCCAAATCAAACCCAATGTCGACGGCCCCCTGCACATAACACAATTCATTACACCCCTTTTTCTAAAACAGATCAAAATTTTGCTTTTCAATGCCAATATGATTTCTGGTCTGTGATAGCCACAGTTATAAAACGAATGTACCGGATTTAGGGGAGTATGGGGAAATTTTAAACGGAGGGGGAGTGTCATAAACCACAACAGCCATCACAAGAGTGGCAAGTTTCATTCACTCAGCAGCATTTATTACTTTTTTTTAAATTCAAAGTTAAAATGGGGGAAGGGTATGGCACCATGCCCCCTACATACATCACTGCCGGTGTAATTTCCAAGGCTACAAAATTAATTAATCGACTAGCCGATTTTCAACATGCTTTTACGAAGTATTTATATTTACTTGAAGGCCTATGTTTTTTAATTGATCAAATTACAAACCAACTTAGCTTAACATCAAATGACAAAGAAGTATCATTGTTTGGCAAGCATACGTTAATCGTTTTGTTGCTTCTTCCCTTTTCTGTGTCCGTTTGCAGTTGAATTCTTATATTGTTGTGTTATATTTATTTTGACGGTGCAGAAACAAAAGACACTAGGGGAAGGTGGGGCAAAACGGGACACGGGGCAAAACGGGACATAGCTTTTATATTGCTTGTAAATAGTTTAGCGAACTCTTGTGGCATTCGTATGTTAGGTTACCACATTTTCAAACTTCACGTATGAACAACTTTTCACTTTTTTGTAAAATCGTGGTCTAAGGGGAGAAAAGGTGTTTTGCTGTAGTTTCACTTAAGGTAGTTGCTGATTAGTTGAGTGAATTGAAAGTGAAGATGTTGACAAATTGGTTAAAAAATTATTCTGCAACTTCAATAGCCTCTATGTGTTTAATAAAAAAAAGTTTTGCAGATTTTGTGAAAAACTGTCTGAGCTACCTGTTTTTTAGTCGCACCTACCCTATTGGGGTATAATGGGACAGTGCATCTGGGGCAAAATGGGACATCTTCTCTCTCTTAGCTGTTTTTCATTTACGTCCCATATGCTAATTAATCTAGTCAGGCTTTAAGATTAACCTTAAAAGATATAAAGTTTGAGGCAGTGCCAGGATAATAGCCTAGCAAAAACCCACAAAACTACCAGTACCTGTACAGTGGTAGCTGCTGGTGCTGAAATGCCAAAGACTATCAAAAATATTTTGCTTTAGCATAGTCGTACTAGTAATAATCTTGATATGATATCTGTAAAAAGTGGTGCCATGAAAATTGTTCAGACTATGCTGGTTCTAGCAATTTTTTATGTGGCATTTGCAAGGCTACTGACTGACACTTTACTATTTCTTGATCTGCTGACCTACACTCTAGTTTGCTTTGTTATGTCAGTTTTTGTTGTCAATATCTTTTGGTTTGATTGTGTTTTCTTTGTTCATTTGCTATGCGTTTCTCAGGGCTGGGTTTTCTTGTGCTTACTGGAATTGCGTTTTTTTACTTCTTGGAAAGGAAATTGCGTTGTTCAGAAATACGAAGTTTGGTAACTTAACAGGATTTTATTTTGAATAGCCACGCACTGAAATCTGGAGTCAAATCTATATTAGCCTATATCACAGTAGAAAGCGGTTTCATTTCACCCACAGCTTACTTTTACCACAAAACTGGTAGTCTTATTAGGCAAAAAAAGGAGTGGGGCAAAACGGGATGGGTGTCCCATTTTGCCCCAGCTGAGGGGCAAAACGGGACAATTTTTTATTTTTATAATTACACATTGACGCAGGCAGCAAAATAAAAAAATGCAGTCTAATATTATGCTGCTAGTCAGCACCTATCCGAGGATAGTTTAGTTTTAAAAAATATTTAATTATATCCACAGTTATGCGCGATTATTCTAAAGTGTCCCGTATTGCCCCACCTTCCCCTACTACTACATACCTCGAGCAGTCTTATAACAGGATCTATTTGATTATAAAGACTTCCATTGAGTCGTATCCACGGGCGTTGAGCATACTGATCTGCAATGTTATTTGATTGATATCATTTTTAAAGGCACTGAATAGATCGCAATCGGTGCGGGGGGTCTGAGGTTCGATTCCCGGGCCGATTAAATTGAAGGCACATTCGTCAACGGCTCGCCACAGCTGTGACGTTTTTTCGGAGCTACAGTATGCGTTGCCCATGCACTAAGCCGAGGAGATGGACACTGCCACTCGTTACACGCTTCGGCATAATATCACGAGTATAAGAAAGGTTTGATTTGAGATGGTTTTATCAATATGAAAGAAACTGCAAAGCGAGCTTATGCTCTAAGTGTGAGCGAGCCAACAGCCACCCAAAATATGCATTAAATGCGATCGTCTCTAGCAACGAATCGTATCAGTCACCACAAATGAATAAAACCTTGCACGATACACTCACAGGTCGTTTTGCTTACTGTCGCCATAGATCGTTGCAAAGACTATCTTTTGGCACATATTACTTAATATAAGGGAAAGCCTTCCTACACATTGAGTGTTGGTTTCAAAATGAGTTGCCATTTCAAAACTTGTTAAGTCTTTGCCCGTGTTTAAGCTTCTTACCATTTAAAAATCGAAGAAAAAATTTGTTTCCTCTGGATTTGAACTGGTCAAACGCTTTATCCAAATCGGTATCACCTTCCACAGTTGCAACGAGTTTAACAGCTCTTCTGTATATGCCATTGCCATAAACCCAAAGCTGGGTCTTAATGTCGTTGTTCTTAATAAAAAAATAACAAAATTATTAGCTGCTAGCGATAATTTATCATTTAACTGCCGTAAGTGGGCGCCAGAGAACAGTACGGTAGTTTGGTTTGATGTTTGCAAAGAAACAAATTGACATGATAAATCAAACAGTTGGCTGATTGCAAAACTTAATATTAAAAACTCACACACCTCGTAGAAGTTTGCAATACACAAAAAACGGGTTTTTAAATAATAATTTTGAGCAGTCAAAGACGTCGGCAAAGAATCGTCCAGGAGGGAAATTTAAAATGAAGGTATATGTATAATTCGAAGTTAAGTGCAGCGGCCGAGCTAATTTTTAAAAATGCAAAAACGCAGTGTCTTCCATTGTCGTTTTGCACGTCTTAACGTATATCGCTTTGTCGCTGTTACCTTTTTTCTAACCCTTTCATTTTATGAGTTCATGTTATTTATCATTACAGGGCTGAAAAATAAAAATTCTACCACTACTGTATACTGGCCTTTCATCTTTTTCATTAAAAACTTCATTAGAAATATAGTTTTTAGTCAATTAATGCTTTGGGTTCATTCCCAGTAAAAGATCAAACTACAAAAACTACTTTTGTCAGCAGTGACGTAGAGAGAAGTTTTAAAAGGGCGGAAGAGCGCCATAAACAGCAAAAGCCATTAAAAGAATCTGGTGTATTTCAATCACTTTGCAATATTTGTTCTTTCTTTACTAAAAGGAAAAGTCAAAAGGGGGGACATATCACAATCCCTCCCCCTCCTTTGTCAATACGCTCCTGAGGGTAAAACAACATAGTAACGAGCTTACGCTGCATTTTCTTACATAAATTACTGTAGCAATTTTTTCTCTGGTCTCGTTTCGAAAAATCGCGCTTATTTCCGTCATTCTTTTTTCGGTTGTGAAAATCCCGGATGAATTGATTCTCACTACAGGACTTTCCATAGCTGTGTCGTTGTATTCAAGAGAACTGAAACGAGATAAGTAGGTGTTATTCGACTTGCGCTGTTTTCTCCCAATTTTTTAGCCGGAGTAGTTTAGTTCAGCTGTAACTCACATCGCTGTCGGTTCGATTCCTGGGCCGGGCAAAACAGGCTCGGTGTTGGCAACGGCTCGCCACCGCTGCGACGTCTCTTCGGAGCTGTGTTGCCCTGAAACTAAGCCGCGGAGATGAGTGCGCCACTTGTTGCGAGAATAATGAGTGCGCTTCGGCGTAATACCGCGAGTATAATGAAGATTGGACTTGATTACCGGTATCCAGTTATCTGTGTTTGGCGTATCTTCAAGTCGTGTTTGGACGTTTTATTCAAATTTGCATCATGGGTGTAAGTTAAAAAAATATTCTAGGGCATAAGCTTGAGGTCTGGTGCTAGCTTTCGACAGTGAAATTTGGATAGTCATTTTGCGTCGACGCCAGGCTGACCTATGTAATGGTCCCGTAAGTACGTAGCCTTGGCCTCAGTACCAGTCTCGCAGCTAGAAGAATGAGACTAAAGCCATAAACAGAGCTTCGAACTCACAAGCATATTACTTGAGTTCAAGTTCGAATTCATGAAAGTTTTGGAACCTAATTCCAGTTCAAATCCGAGCTCAGAGAATTATATTTTTTGAATTCGAGTTCGTTAAAAAAGATCGAGTTCAAGCTCATAGCCCTAGTTGTAAAATAACAAAAACAAAAAATAAAATATTTCGGGAGCTTTAAGACTTTGCATTTGCCGCAAAGTGTCCCAAAAATCAATTAATATTTCATTTCGAGTTCATGTCAGCGGCATGGCCTAGCGGTACCGCGCGCAGGTGACAGATCCTACGTGACGGGTTCGATTCGCGGCTGAAGCCGATCGCATTTGACATATATGCCGGGTAGCTGCTAACTTGAAGAGCACAAGCTCACCTCGCAGTCTTCCTCAATTACTGTTGAATTTTCCGTTCAATATAATTTGAAAATAAGGTCAGTTATTTATTTATTAATTATTATTTTATTATTTCGTCGAAAGCTGATAGACTGGGTTCTATTCTCAGTCGGGTCAAATCAAAGATTTTAAAACTGGTATCTGCTGTTGCACTTGCTAAACGCTCAGCAATTAAGTGTAGCGTGGAGGATGAAATAAACAGAGAATAAAAATACGTCAGTGAATTCTTGACAAAATTTAGTCCTGGCGCTAAAGGACCTTTGTAGTTATAAAGCGCCATAAAACCACACAACATTTCATTTCATATATACGGTATTTTTACCTGTTTTCATACGGTTCGAATTCTGGCAACGCATTGGCTAACGCTATTGCTCTTATGTCGGTGTTATAACGTTTACTCATCTACGTGAAAAGCAAGAGAGATTAATTTATACGTTAAAGTGTGTTTACTCTAAATACGGTACAATTTTTCGCACGTAAAATGACGTACGCTACCAAGGTTATAATTGAACAATACGTCACTTTGCACGGCACTCTAGATAACAATCGTAAAGTGCTTTGCAAAACAACCGATAGAGAGCAAATTTGTTTGGGTTCGAATTGTGTGAAAGATATTTCCGTCAACTGCTTGCGTCAAAAATTGGATGAATCTTCGTACGACAACAAATCGGACTAAAATCGCATTTAGTATAAACAGACCTTTAAGTTATAGCAAAAGTATCGCATAACCATAAACAACTAGTTATCTATATTGTATAGCAACAGTTGCTCATGGACCCACCGAAGGTCGAATTTTCCGGCAAAAAAGTTGTTGTAACATGCGGACCGAGGTTAAAGCCTGGTTCACACTGGCAAACGAAACGACAACGATGCGATATGACAACGATCGCAACGATTTTGAAAGACTGTCTGACACGATCGCGTTACGTAGTATCAGCGAGCAATTCACACCGAGCGCGACACGATCGTTTCCATGGGAAACGCGTAGCTGCAGTTGAGCTGCTGGCTGGTAGGTTCTAGGTAGGTTGTTGGTCTTGGACTCCTGGTTGGCACTGGTACCGAAGTCAAGCAACTATATCATGGTTCAAAGATTGTATCACAATATTCAATATTTCAAAAATAATAATCTTTTCACTCAACCACTCTTGCAAAACAAAATTGTTTAAATTCCTGTACCTATTATTAGAGCTAGTCTAGGCCTATAGAAAAGTATATTAATTTTGCTGCTGTGCTGGGTAAAATTTGCTATTTGCAAGTGGGTCAAATTCGAAGTCATGCCGGCCTACGCCTGACTAAACGAAAACTACTGAGCAAATTAGCAGCTGCTAGCCTACACAGCAAAAAAAACAAACTAGCCAACAAAGTACAAAAAAGCAGCTGCTAGCCTACACAGCAAGAAGTTCTTCATGTGAGTAGCCTATACTGCGAGAATTCTCGCCACAGCTTCGAGCTCAAAGCTCCCGGCGCGCTAACGACAACGACAAAGTAGAACTCGTTTCTACTTCGTCGTCCTGTCGTTCAAAGCGTTTTTCTCTGTCGGGCTGTCGTTTTAAACCTGTCGCTATCGTGTGGAATCGTTCAGTGTGAATCACCCGTTGTTCGTACACGTCGTTGTCGCGTCGGAAGCGTCATATGACGCGATAACGACGCCAGTGTGAATCAGGCTTAAGACTACTGGTCGAAGTAATTGTATTCTTAGCACTTCAAACGTACCGGCAGGTTAACTCAGTTATTAAGCATATCGCTATGGGTGCAGGAGGTTTGGTGTTCGATTCCCGGGCCGGTCAAATCGGATGCAGTGTCACTAACAACTAGCCAACGCAGCGATGTTTTTCCAAGCTGCATTTGGCCAGGCGCTAAACCGCCCTTTCGTTTCACGCTTCGGCGTAATATCGCGAGTTACTATAACGAAAATTTGATTTGATTTTGCATTTCAAGCGTTAGCAGCTCGCTGCCGACGAGCTTTCCAGTTAAATCAAACAAGGTGGAGATTTGCACTTTCAAAGTATGAGATTTATGGTCCCTTTTTTTGGAATATTCTTGCCTTAAACTTTTTAACACAGTGCTGCTTTGCCGGGAGCCACTTGGCTCCCAAAGGGAGGAATGTGCAAACTTGTGGGAGAATATTTTTGAAAAAGAGAAAATTTGGGGAGAAAAAAAGGTAAAAAACAAACGTCTACAATTTTGTGCAAATGCCACGAACAATGAACATGCAAATTCCGGTAGTTTGACTTACTGCATACCGCAACAATAGCAGCGTGGTCGAATCAATCTTAAAACTCACTGATTTTCCCGATTGGATTTCGTCAAAAACCCCGTTCTGCCAGAGGGCGTAATTCATGGTGTTGAAGAAAAATTCGCCCATGACAACCTGAGCCATCTGGCCGACCGGTATCATCGATGGAAACACAGACCTTTCAATAGGAACTCTGAAAAAAGCCTAGCTATTACTTCGCACAGCTCAAGTATTGGACTCATGCATTATACATCTAATTTCTTAACGCTGAAAGGAAAAGAAGAGATACTCTTTCCTCACGCCCAATTTTAGTAGGCTTTAGGCCTGCCGTTCTTGGTTTTAATTTTCTGCATCATAATTAATTTTTTGATGAAGAAAAATTGATTATGATGCAGAAAATCGAACAAGAACTGCGGGCCTAAAGCCCAATAAAATAATGGGCAAATGGACAGGGTAACTTATAGATCTATGAATTTCAAATGTTTCCACAAAAAGCAGAATTTTAAATGGACTGCGAATACGTACTGTAAAATAACAATTTTGCAGGGGGCATCTCTAAAAACATCTTTCCTAGATGCACCGTTTTCGGTGAAACAAATAATGGGGTATTCATGCTTCGGTCAAACAACAAGGCCAGAAAAAGGAGCCTCAATGTAAAAAAGAGACGTAATTTGGGTGTTCTGATGACAGTTTTCTTCGAGACCAAAACCTAATTTGGATGCGAAACCATGAACATCTCATTGCAAAAAATACTATCCAACTATACTTGCCTCTGAGAAGGATTATGAATTGTGCTAAAAACTTTTCCGCTGTGAAAGTTAGTGACTGTTCTTCCGTTAACCACGGATGGTTTCGTAAGTGTGAACAGTACATTTATATCGGAAACGTCCGGAAAAAATATACTGATCGGAAGAGCGGGAACTAAAACATATTATAATAAGAATAAAATACTATGAATCATTACTTTTTGATTGGGGATGCGCGAATACATCGTATGATCACGAAAGCATATAAAAAACGGAAGATAAAAACTGTGAGCATGCATAAGACAGAAGATGCAAGATTGGCGTTATCAATCCAATCACGAAATAATACTGGTAGTATTGGCCGGTTAGCCACTTTGTTAAGCTCATTGTTATCGGTGCGGGAGGTCTGGGGTTCGATTCCCGAGCCGGTCCAATCGAACAGCGTCTCCTACTCCTCGCCACTGTTGCGACGTTTCTTCGGAGCTGTGTTGCCCAGGCGCTTAGCCGCGGAAATGGATCCCTCCACTCGTTATACGCTTCGGCGTAATACCGCCAGTCCGCCAAAAACATGACGATTTGATTTGATTTTGAAGCTGTCCAATACCAAAATTTATGCTTACTTGGGGCAATGTCTAGAACCCGAGATGCCAGTCTTGGAACTGCTTCAGCACTACCGTCGCAAATCTAAGCATGCAGCAACAAAAAGAACAGATAAAAACAAGAAAATACTCTTAATTTTTTAATTTCGCTTTACATTTTGCTATCTGCTCTTGCAACAAACACGTAGAAAACAAAACGTTTTTTTAGCTTTAGATAGAGAAAACAGTTGCAATGCAGAAATTACTCCAACAGACTAACACTTCACACTTTGAGTTCCGGGTGGACTTGGGGTTGAAATATTGGCGGTTCGTTCTAAATTTGGTTTGATGCAGTTTGGTCATGCTGGTGTAGACGTTCAACAGCGGCAACTTGGTGAGCAGTATTTTCACAAAAAAAAAAACAGACATGTAGGGATTGTAGGCCTATCTATACTCTCATACCCCTGTTTTTAAGATCAAATCAATCAACTTCAACTTTTCCGTAACCTACCGGTATCTTTTTAACACATATGCATAAGCGCAAGCATACATAAGTGCAGACACTGGACACTGTTTCGACCTTTTAGACCTTATCAGTGTATTTGATGTAACCAACACGCAACATTTACTCAAGGCAATTATATGCCACATTGGCAAAAAATCCCTCTCGGGCATACATTTTGCCTTGAGTATATGTCGATCACACCAACTGAACTAATGAGACCTGAAAGGTCGAAACAGTGTTCACTGTCTGCAGTTCGGTATCTTTTTTTTTTGTTTGTTGTCATTTATTATAAATTGTTTTTACGCTGCGCAATCAAATGAAATATTTTTTGTCAAAAACGTCTTCAACAAGTAGTATTGATTTATTCAAGCCTTACCGTTCCAACAGCCCTTGACTTTAAATTATTTTCAATTATTTGTATGAACAATACTGTTGTTGGTTCTGTCATCGGAACCTCAAAACTGAAATCACCGATTCGGGCACTGCAGATCCCCGGAAGAGCCTGCAACATTTTTTATCGATTATAAAAAGCCAGTCATTGCTTCCGCACATGAGCGTACTTGACCCAAGCCATCTTCTGTTCTTCTGAACAGAATTTGCTGAAGCACATCGATTCCTCCAATAATCATTGTGTTGTTGCCAGAGTATTGTCTTTGACCTCTGCGAATAAACAACGTAGCAAGGAGTTTATGATGAAAAGTTGTTGACACAGAATGCGATGGGGTTTTTCGTACGTACAGTGACGTAGGCCACGAAACGGTTAGAGGTTATGACGTAAAGCTACGTCACTTTGCGCGGCACGCTGGAAAATAATCGCCAGGTGCTTTGCAAAACAACCAATCGAAAGCAAAATTTTTTGGGTTCGATTCGTGTGAAAGATATTTTCGTCAACTGCTTGCGTTAAAAAACGGACGAAACTTCGTACGACAACATATTGGATAGATAAATCGATTTTAGTGTGAACAGAGATGGACAAGTTCACGGCTTTTGGTGACCTTGAAGATCAATATCACCAAAAGTCGAAATCTTGAAGATCAAGATCAGATCACGATCTTGATCTGAAGGTCACGATTTGATCTTGAAGATCAAGATCAGACCCATTCTTGAGCATGAACATCCACCTTTTGCCAATTTTGCTTTCCCTGGAAATTGTATTTCGTGCACCCCTTACACGAAATTGGTGATGTATTGCAAAATTCGCAGATTTGATATTACCAGATGATCCAGAGTGTATTTTATGGGAAAGAGGGTCGGGAACAAAAAACGCATCTCGCAATTTTGCCGGTTTAAGTCATAAACCAAAAATGTGGAGGATTAAGTCCCCTTTGTTCCCTATATACAGATTCGATAAATAATTGTCCTCTTTGTTCTCTATATAAGTTCGATAATAATTCCCCTACTAAAATTTAACTACTTTTAACTATAATGATAAAACTTAATTGAAATACAAACAAAAAAAACAAAAAATCAAATCTTCATTATACTCGCGGCATTACGCCGAAGCGTGTAACGAGTGGTGCATGGGGCTCGTGTCCACGTCTTAGCGCCTGGGCAATACAGCTCCGAAGAAACGTCGCAGCGGTGGAACAAGCCGTTGACAACACCGTGTCCGATTTGACCGGCTCCGGAATAAAACCTTTGACCTCTAGCACCGATGGCTATGCTAACTGGCCAGTATAAAAAAATATATGCAAGTAGACTAATTTTGTAATAAAGATTGTAAGCACGCCTATTGCTAAAATGCTAATAGGCCAACGAGATGGTATCAAAAATATTTACGAGAAGAACTGCCAAGACACGAAGAAAGACACAGATCCTCCTGTAGAAATGTGTGTCCCAGAATTGGGCGGAATCAATTCAAGTCGCGCTTTTCCAAAATCCACTGATGTCGCAGTCATTCTAAAGAATAAGCTCGGTTATCAAGCAAAAATTTTCACGAGCTTTATAACAACAATGTAATAGAGTAGTATGCCAGTCCTTATTTTTAAGTGGCGACTTTATATAGCAACCTAAGGGCTTGCGTCGCAACTAGTATCTTCACTATTTAAGATGGGTTTACAAGGAAAACAGAAGTGGAGTCAAGCTCTGTTTGTTCTTCTTTAATGTCATGCAGTTTTTCTTTAAAATCAGAAAAATTAAATTTTGATCATACTCGTCGTATTACGCTAAAACGTGTAACGGGTGGTGGTGCCCATCTGCGCTGCTTGACGCCTTAACGTCGCAGCGGTGGTGAGCCGTTGGCAACAGAATTCGATTTGACCAGCCCAGGAATCAAACCCATGACTTCCTGCGCCGAGAGCAAAGTCTTTAACCGTTGCACGCCTACCGGCCGCTTGCAGCTTGGTTTGGTTTTGTTCGATCTGCTGAGCCAAACTGCACGATAATACAAAACAATGCGACTTTTGGTGACCTTGACACCTATTAAAATACACAAATTGAGCTGAAGTAGCTAACTAAACTGTCAGATGAAATCCCAACTGCAGGCTACTGTTTTATGAGTACTAACTCGCATTTACTGCAGTGTACAACAGTTTACTTACGCTAAAGAATAGAAAGGTGCTGTGAAAGTTATAGGGGGTTCATCCAACAACTCTTGCGTCCAAAACTTGAGAAAAACTTCGTGAGCTGTCAAAAAAATGAAGCATATAGAAGCCTGGTACCGAAGTCTATCCAGTCTAGCTATTCGGCTAAGAAAGTTATTCCATCTTATAATCAACATGAAGAAATTCGATAATGATTGTTTGCGACACCGAGCAATGCAAGCACGACATGGGCCGGGAGTACACTAACGCTTAGTGCACGAAAAAGGGTAACAGCTTATCATTTTTTTCGTCCTTCCAGACTCATCAAGTGCACAACTACGAGAGCCAAAGTTAGCTCTATTCTATACCAACACAAATCAAAGCTTATGTACAGTTAGCTAATCAGAAGTGCGCGGCAAGACAGAAAGTGCTCGAGGTCCAGAACTTAATCACAAAATCAAAGTTTAGGTCTACGTAAACGGTAGAAGCAAGCGAAGCAGAAAGCGGTCGTGGGTCAGAACACACTTAGCTACGACAACAAATCGAACTTTCAATGTAAAGAATTTCATTTATTGAAACCTGTCAAAAGTTATTATCATTTCATTGAACTAACTTTCACGAGATGCACAGTAAGCCATAGAGCAGACCTGGGCAACGTACGGCCCGCGGGCCGGATCCGGCCCGCGAGCCGTACGTTGCCCAGGCCCGATCCGGCCCGCGGGCCGGATCCGGCCCGCGAGACCATTTTACGCGGCCCGCTGGCACTTACAAAAATATGACCTTATATCGCGAATCAAGCCGAACCTCTTTTACTTTTTTATAGGATATCTGAGGAAAAGTAGACTTTTTGCTCATACCGCAGGAGCGTATTTAAAGGGGAGGGCATTGTGTCATGCCCCTCTTTTGACTCAAAAGACCCTCTTTTGACTCTGCCTTTTAGCAAAAACATCAAAATTAATGATGCTAAGTGACTGAAATATGCCTGGTACTTTTGATGGTTTCTGTAGCTTATAGCCAGGGGCAGATCCAGGGAGCTAGAATAAGGGGTAGGCATCCTCCCACCAGCCATTTTTTAAAATGTTTTTGATGTATACAATTTTCCATAATTTCGAATATTCTTGATAGCGATTACGTCTTAGGCAGGCATAATCGAAAATGTGCGAACAAAATGCATCATATTTGACGAAGCACTCAGAATTAGGATCAAAACATTTAAACAAAATTTGCGTGAAAATTATTTAAAAAAGCACTAAAATAGCCATTACAGCATGTAACTTTTTAAAATTATTCCGAGGGAGCATGCCCCCGGACCCCCTACAGCCTTTCTTTTTCTTGTTTCTCAATCAGCTTTAAAGTAGTTCTGCTGAATAAAAAGACGATCAAAAAAATGTGGAAATTATGGCCCTCTTTTTGAAGTTTTTCGCTACGCCACTGCTTCACCGATATTTTCGGTGGAAAGCAGGACATCTGAGGAGTGTGTAAACCTTTTTTTTGCTTTCCAATCAGAGCGACCCTGACAATAATAGTTGTGGAACATATTGAACTCGATCCATCTAATAATCCGGCCCGGGAAAGACTTCGTCTTCCCACATGTGGCCCGCTGACTAAAACAGTTGCCCACTCCTGCCGTAGAGGCTTACAAGCGTAGACTTATTCGTTTTCGGATGGGAAAAGGTAAAATAGCTATAGGCTACTGCTTCATTGGGAAGTGAACTAATCAGCTTTATATGAAAATATGAAAACTTGGCTATAATTTTTTCAATTTTTAGTCGTTGTAATGAAAGTTTTTGTTTGTGAACGAAACTAATAAATTATCAAATTTTTACTTACTTAATAGAATCCCTGGATGGTTGAAACGCGTTAACAAGCCCGGCTCCAAAAAGTAACGCTCTCCTCCTCCAAGAACATATCTCAATACTCCACAGAAAAGTAAGGTTTGTAAAAATAACTTCATTCTTTTTAAATTTCTAAAACGAATCAGAACGTTCACTGCGAATTGGTTCAAAACAGGGCTGCAGACTCGAACTCAATTTACTTGATCCTTTTTGCCGAACTAAGTTTAGAACTTGAACTCAAAAATCAAAGATTCTGAACTCAAACTTAAACTTTATCTCGAAAGAAGTTGATCGAGCTAAACTTGACAAAAATTGATTGAACTTAGGATCAACTCGGCTTGAACTTGGCAGAAATTCAGCAACAATACTGAACTCGGACTCGCAAAATTAAAAATGAAAAACTTGGACTAGAATTTGGCTCGCAAATTTTTAGTGAGCTCGAACTTGAATTCGATTAGAAACGCTAGCGAGTTTGTAATCCCAGGTTCAAAACCCCTTCATTGCCGTGCAGTTAGAGCTCAAGTCTAAACTATTGGAAAACTTGCTTCTGAACCGCGTTATTACCAAATTCGCTCTAATCACCTTCTGAAAAATGCGTTTGTTTTCTAAAGTGTTTTACCAGCTCCGTCCCTTCTCTGCAATTACGTGATATCAATGTAATTTTCTGCAGGTAAAAACAGGGCTGCGAACTCGACTTGAACACGAACTCGCTAAACTCGTTTTTTTGCCGAACTCGAAGTTGAACTCTAAACACAACAATCCCAGAATTTGAACTTGAATTCGAAAAAAGCTGATCGAGTTTTGAACTTATCCTAAACTTGACAAAAATTACTTGAACTTTTTACGAGTGAGGTAAAAATTATTCAACTCGAATTCGGCTCGCAAATTTTAGTGAACTCGAACTTGATTAAAAATCCTTGAGCACCCCTGGTCAGAAGCATTACGTACAGTAGAAGTGAACCCATGAAAGACTAACAATAAATTTCGGAATACCATAAATATGGGTCGAAAATAGCAAGGAGGAAAAGCTCTTAAAACAGTTTTGAGTTTTACTGTGATTTTTTGCTTTTCCTCCTTAACAATAAATTGATTGTTCATCTTGCTTAAATACTTTGCTGAGCCACTTCATAAACAGGTTATAGTAAAATATATATCATTAAGAGACTTTTCTAGAGACACAAATAACATAAGCGCAATAGCATATTCGGAGAAAGTGGTTCAACTATTAAATGCGCTCTCTGCTGACAGTTTGTAAACCCATATTGACAAATCACGTAATTAATGATCTTTTTATAGCGTGACATTATTCTTGCATGTAGGCTTACAGCAACAGATATTTTTACGTCATTGGTTTTACAAAAAAATGTCAGCATTCAAGATAATGACCGATACTTTTATCTTTGCGTAATATAAACCTATTCCAACCTAAAAGCACTTCCCATTGCATAATGCAGCATTTCCCGACCAAGGGTTCTCGCACCCCATGAAGGAGTGTTGCAGCATTGCAGGAGGTGCGAAGGGCTTTTCAGTTTTTTGTTTTGTATATAAAGTGCTTTCATTTTCAGTTGATTGATTGTCAATTGTTTCGGCGCTGTCTTATTTCATATATTGAGGTTGAGAACCACTGGACTAGTTTACCGTTTATGACGCGGAACGAATAAAAATACATAACTTTTTTCAAATTACTGAACTCTGAATTCAAAATGTATGTAGGTCAGCACTCAGTAGTTAACCAAAATATGTATAAAAAGCACTTGCCCCAGCTGTGAATTAGCCACGTAGGATCTGCAGCCAGGGCGCGGTACTGCTGGGCAGAGCGTGATTAAGCAATGAGCACTTGCCTCGGGCCCTGCACTTTGGGGGGGGGGGGGGCGCATTTCAGCATTTTGAACAGTGAAAACATATCTCATCATGCCTACAGGAAAGTTACAGCTCAAACTGCGACCTGCGGACGTGATGACCTTTTTTTTCCTCTTCTTCACTTGATTTTGGGCGAAAAATTGGACATCTGCGGACGTGATGACCTTCAAACAACCTCTCCTCCTATTGCTCAGCGAAAATATGATAACCCTGCGCACTCTTATCTGTCCCGGGCCCCTCTACAGCATCTCCTAATCCGCCGCTGCTGCTGGGCCACATTGCTAACGAGGAATTTACCCATTATTTCCTGCATTCCGCTGGATGCTGCTCGAAGTAATGAAAACGCAGCAAAAGTTGGCAGATGGAGTTGGTCGAGTGGTTGATGCATTGGGCTATGGAACTGGTTTCGCGGGTTCGATGCTCAGCTAGGTCATTTTCCAAGATGCATATGCTTCACTAATATACATAGGCGGCGAAACCGGGGGGCCGAGGGGGCCCTGGCCCCCCCACTTTTTTCAGGGGGGGCGTGGGGGGGCCCTAATTTACGCGTTTATTTCTACAATGTTGCCTCTGCATGAATGTATTTGAAACTTAATGGGCCTACCATCGAAAGTAAAACCCAGGAAAGAGCTTAAATCCAGAGATGTCTTCTTTAAAATTTTGTTTGTGCGAAGGGGTAACAGAAACTAAAATCAAGAACCGTGGGTCTGAAACCCACATATATTGGACATGTCACATGTAGACAGGCTAAATATGGGATGTAGGCATAGGGCCGAATTTACGTATAGGCTAAGCAGGCTTAAACCTAGGGCCTCGTAGAAAATGGTAGGCCTGATCACGAACAATGAAGACCTTTTTTTGTTCTCTTCACCGATACTTTCACGGGAAAACAGAACATCTGAGTACGTGCATACCTTTTTTTTTGCTCTTCATTATACCGATATTTTCAGTGAAAACAGAACATCTGAAAACGTGGAATCCTTTTTTTGCTCTTCCAATCAGTGTGATCAAATAGCCTAGGGCCTCTCATTGTCTAAATCCGGTCCACAGGAGCGTATTTAGGGGGAATCATTATGCCATGGCCCCCCTTTTGACTTTGCCTTTTAGTAAAAAAGAACAATGCTAATGGTGCCAAGTGACTAAAATATGCCAGATTCTTTTGGTGGTTTCTGTAGCTTATGGCCAGGGAATCCAGAGGGGTAGGATGAGGGGTATGCACCCTCCCATCAGCCATTTTCAAAAATGTTTTTGATGCATACAATTTTTCTATAATTTCGAACCCTTCGATAGCTATAAGCCTTACGCCTTAAGCACGCATAATGAAAAATGTGTGAACAAAATGCATCATATTTGGCGAAGCACCCAAAATTAGGGTCAAAAAATTTAAACACAATTTGCTTGAATATTATTCAAAATGCACTAAAATAGCCATTACAGCATGCAAATTTCAAAAATTTCCCGGGGGAGCATGCCCCCGGACTCTCCTAAACTTTCCTGGTTTCTTAATCAGCTTCAAATTAGCTCTGCCGAAAGAAATACGCTGAAAAATATGTGGAAATTATGCCCCCCCCCTTTTAAAATTTCTCGCTACGCCATTGCCGTCCTTGGTTGTAGATGAAGAAAATCTGGTCATTGGTTTTGGGCCCCCCACTTTAGAAATGCTTCCGCCATCGCTGCTAATATAGCTGCAATTATGTACGGCATGACAAATATAACAATACCTAAGCTGCAAATGCATGCGGCTTAAAAAACATTGTTTTGAAAAAAGAGCTGGAGGAGTGGTTAGTTGAAGCATTGATTTCTGGGACTTTGATGCTCCAAGATATTTTCTTTTATGATGCTCGCAGATCTGCTTCACTGCAAACAGTAATACAAAATAAAAATGCGTGCTAAAAAATTGCTAAAAAATACTTGCTTTTGCTTATTATTTCACTGAACAGATCACAAAGCATTTAAAACAAATATCAAGTAGTAAGTTCCTCATAAATTATAAAAGTGGGCTTGCAAGGCTATTTGCGTGCGCCTTGCAAAGTGTTCGAGATATGCCAAACGTCGTATCACAATGTTGATTGTTTCGACTTTTCGTAAAGTAACAAAAAATAAAAGCAATAAAACATGAACAGAAAAGTGGCTAGGTACGAACGTGACTTGTATTTCCACGCTCTTTTCAAGCCCACTTGTTTTCAAGCACGTGCGACAGTTGTATTAATTAATATTATTTAACCTTAACACTTATAGTACATCTTTCTATTTTTGACGCTCAGAAACCGTAGTCGCTAATAATAATAAATGACTACAGCAGACATGGGCAAACTACGGCCCGCTGGCCAAATCCGGCCCGCCGGTCCTTTTATTCTGGCCCGCCGGCATTTGCACAAACTTAAACTCCCACCGTGAACTGAGCTGAAGACCTTTTTTCCTTTAGAGATCATGGATAGCAGTGATTTTCAAAAAAGTAAGCCCTCAACGGTGCAAAATTGGAAGAAAAAACAAGAAAAGCGAGGTGAAAACCTTTTATTTTGGAGATCACATTCGTACGTGAACCGTGATCTCAAAAAAAAGGTCTTCACCTTGTTTTCCTATCAACGTGCAGCCCGCGGTTTTAACGGTTTTCCAAATCTGGCCCTTCCTGTGAAATGCTTGCCCACCCCAGGACTACAGCATGCTTTTTGCTTTAAATACTTCACAAAAAAAGCATTTAAAAAAATTTTTGGTCTGTGAAGCTGCAGTAGGCTACTTTAAAACAGCGTGCGAAGTAGAAAGTTTTTATTGGGGGGGGATGTTTTTGTCTACAATTTCGCCTGAATTCTAAACCCAGATAACAAGATATTATTGCAAAAATAGTATTTATTGTTCATGGGGCCTCGTCATCGGTGAATGACCAAATTAAAACAGTGGCGAAGGTAGCGATGGCGGAAGCATTATTAAAGTTGGGGGGGGGGGCCAAAACCAATGACCAGATTATTTTTCACCTACAACCAGGGCGGGCAGCGACGTAGCGAGAAATATTGAAATACGGGGCAGGGCATAATTTCCACATTCTTTTTCAGCGTCTTTTTTTCGGCAGAAATAAATTGAAGCTGCTTAAGAAACAAGAAAAACTGTAGGGGGTCCGGGGGCATGCTCCCCTCGAAAAATTTCGAAAATTTACATGCTGTAATGGCTATTTTAGTGCTTTTTGAACAATTTTCAGGCAAATTGTGTTTAAATTTTTTGACCCTAATTCTGAGTGCTTTGCCAAATATGATACACTTTGTTCGCACATTTTTAATTATGCGTGCTTAAGGCGTAAGGTTTATAGCTATCGAAGAGGGGTAAAATTGTAGAAAAATTGTAGGCTATGCATCAAAAACATTTTTGAAAATGGCTGGTGGGAGGATGCATATCCCTCATCCTACCCCTTTGGATTCGCCCATATTTTAGTCACTTAATTGGTACCATTAATATTGCTCTTGTTTACTAAAAGGCAGAGTCAAAGGGGGGGGAGGGGGGCATGGCACAATGATCCCGCCCCTATACACGCTACTGAGGGGCGGATTTAGACAATGAGAGGCTCGAGGCTATTTCATCACACTGATTGGAAGAGCAAAAAAGGTCTTTACGTCCTCAGGTGTCTTGTTTTCACTGAAAATATCGGTAAAGTGAAGACCAGAAAAAGGGTTTACACGTCCACAGATGTTCCGTTTTCCACTGAAAGTATCGGTGAAGAAAAAAAAAGGTCTTGATTGTTCGTGTTGAGGCCCCCCATTTTCCCCGAGGCCCTAGGTTTAAGCCTGCTTAGCCTATATGTAAATCTGGTCCTATGCCTACACTCCATATTTAGCCTGTCCACATATGGCATGTGCAGTTTATGTGGACTTCAGACCCACGGTTCTTGCTTCTAGTTTTTGTTCCCCTCACACCACAAACAAAATTTTAAAGAAGACATCTCTGGATTAAAGCTCTTTTCTGGGTTTTTGTGGAGGCGGAAGCTGTTTGCAAATATTCCGCTTCCACATCCCTGGTTACAAAAACAGAAATCTTAAAGTTCCTAAAATACGGAACATGTTACAAACAGGGCCGGTGCTAGGAACTGCGGGGCCCAATTAGAAATCTAATGGCGGGGCCCCTCTTTTCATAATAAAATGTATAGACGTTTGTGTCTCATGAAAAAAACATGCGAACGAACCAAAAAAATAGACATTTAATGCCTGCTATAAAACAAATTGAAGTGCCGGCAGCACCAGAGCAGTCGTCTTAGGGAGGCCAAGCCTTTTACAAAAGGGGTCAAACATTTAGTCAATTCTGTAAACTGCAAAGAAAGCTTTCACGCCACAGTCTTCTTCATCAACGAGAACTTTGCATCGAGCTGACGTTGGTTTGAACTTTAAGTCTTGAAGATACCGTTTTTGTGCTAGTGTTATATATCACAGTTATGTCATGTTGTTTTACGAGTTCGAAGACAAAAGAAAAGCAGTGGAACACGCTTATAGTTGCTTGTTAAGTTGTTAACAAACGCAATTTCCATGTTTGATATTCTTAATTCGAACAAAACGCAAAACAGTTCTGGCGAAGCTGTTTCAGCAATACTTAAAATGTTTAAAATTATGCTTAAAAGCCGCTGTCTTCAAAAAAAGTAAAATTGTCGATTGGAGGTTAAGGGTGGGGGTGGGTGAGGGGCAAGCTTGCTGTATGTGGCGGCCAGGCCACCCCTTTGCGCCGACTCTGCTTTTATTGATTACTGTACTTTTATCACCAAGAAAGCCGGCCAATTAGTTAAATAATTTTAAATTTCAGACAAGCATTATGGTAATATCTTGAAAATTATGCCACAACGCAATAATTAGGAATATATTTTTTGAATTTGGAACTCCTTCAAATATGCCTAAATATGCCAACAGACAATAAACTAAAACTACCGGAAAGATTTTTCAAAATGCACTAAAATTGTTGTTGTACGAAAATTTTAATAAATTTTCGAGAATGCATGGCCCTGGACTTCCTCAAGATGGTTTTGTCCATAAATTGCTTCAAATGAACTCGACTTGATGCTGCCACTGTGCTGTTGACTTCGTCACTATAAATCTTAAGGTTTCTCACAGCTTTTGCTTTTCTTAAATAGAGTATATTTTACAATTTAACTTAAGTCTCAACTGCTTTAGTGGAGAGCATGCATCCTTAAACAGACGCTAAAAAGCTGCAACCGAAATTAACATGAAATCCCCCTAAAACTATCTCCAGGCGACAGGCGTTTACTTGTAAACAGCAAACCCACGCGATCAAACAACTGCGTAACTTTTTTCCTTACCAAAGCTTGGTTTCAGAGCCGGATTTAGAGAATGAGAGGCCTTACGTGTAGGTTATGTTGATATCAGGTAGGGCGCTAGTTATCATAAATTCCTGATCGGATGCAGCTCTAAGGTGGCCATGGTTAATCTCGAAAACAAAGAGGTCGCTCCGTAATCGCGTCGAGCCCTTTTGCTTGTAACGAGGTCCCTTGTTTCTCCGAGGCCTTAGGCTTACTTCAGCCTGTTTTGGCTAATGGTAAATCCGACCCTGCTTGGTTTGACCAGCTACCGAGTTGCCGATTTTTTCTATTTGGCCTAACCCTAATTTAAAAAATAGGAATGATTCATAGATATTGTGCACCGGTTCAACTTTTGGCACTTTCACCTATTTTGTATCTCACAGTACAGAAAGGGACTCCCGCTAGCGCGGGGCCCCTTAAGGTGCGGGGCCCAATTTGGTCAAATCGGCCTAAAACCGGCCTTGGTTACAAACAGTAGTGGTCTTAGGAATGTGCGAACTGTGCGGTCGCATAGGCCCCCCCTAAAAAAGAAGCCCCCCACCTCAAAAAGAATCATCGCGTTAACTGTGAAAAAAAATTTTTATATAAATTTGAACCATATCAATATATGCTGAACCACCTCAAAGTGAAATAATAGACATTTTGATCATATGCAAATTTATTGCAAAGTATATTTTGTTTATTATCGTTATGAATTATCACTAGCTGCAAAGAGTATTGCAAGCTGTCACTAACAGATGCAGCAATATTGCGTATAAGTTGATGTTATAATATTGATCATTGCGAGTAGGCTATACCAAACCTGATTTACCGTCAATTTAAGTTCTGATTTTCAATGAACTCTAGCCTTGTTATCAGGAGCGTATTTAGGGGGGGGGGTAGGCATTGTGCCATGGCCCCCTTTTGACTCCGCCTTTTAGTAAAAAAGAACAAAATTAATGGTGCCAAGTGACTGAAATATGTATGATTTCTGAAGCTAATGGCCAGGAGCGGATCCAGGGGGATAAAATGAGGGGTATGCATTCTCTCACCAGCCATTTTCAAAAACGTTTTTGATGCATACAATTTTTCCGTAATTTCGAACCTCTTCGATAACGACATGCCTTACGCTTTAAATACGCATAATCGAAAATGTGCGAACAAAATGCATCACATTTGGCAAAGCACTCAGAATTAGGGTCAAAAACTTTAAACAAAATTTGCCTGAAATTATTCAAAAAGCACTAAAATAGCCATTACAGCATGTAAATTATCAAAAAATTTCCGGGGTAGCATGCCCCCGGCCCCCCCTAGAGCTCTTTTTGTTTCTCAATCAGCTTTATATTAGTTCTGCCGAAAAAAAGTAGGCCTACGCTTGAAAAAATGTGAAAATTATGCCCCCTCTTCTTTTAAAATTTCTCGCTACGCCACTGCTGTTATAGCCTACCAATTACTGGCAGTAAATGATGTTTTTACAATAGCATTAAATGATCTTGCTTGATTGATTGGTACTTCTCAAGTAACTTCCTATGAAATGCCTATTATAACGTGCATTAGTACGCACTACAGCAGTCTGGGAATTTGGATCCCAAAAGGCCCTCCCTATAATTGTTGCACAGGCCCCTCCTTTGTCTAAGACCACCGCTGGTTACAAAAACGGAAATCATAAAGTTACTAAAATACGGAAATTGTTGCAAAGAAGGAAATTTTAAAGTTACTAAAATACGGAAAATGTGACAAAGACGGAAATCTTAAAGTTACTAAAATACGGAAATTGTTACAAAGACGGAAATCTTAAAGTTACCAAAATACGGAAATTGTTACAAAGACGGAAATCTTAAAGTTACCAAAATACGGAAAATCTTACGGAGACGGAAGTTTTAAAGTTTTATAAATACGGAAAATGTTTCAACGACAGAAATTTTGAAGTTTTTAAAATACCAGTACGGAAAATGTTACAAAGACGGAAAATTTAAAGTTATTAAAATACGGAAAATGCTACAAAAACGGAAATCTTTAAGTTACTAAAATACGGAAAATGCTACAAAGACGGAAAATTTAAAGTTATTAAAATGCAGAAAATGTTACAATACTAAGACGGAAATATTGCTAAAATACGGAATATGTTGGAAAGACGGATTTCTCGCTAAAAAACGAAATTTTCTCTCTTACAGCAAGATTTCCGTCTTTCCATTTTTTTTTCTGTCATTTAGCAAGATATCCATCTTTGTAACATTTTCCCTCTTTTTGCACGATTTTCGCCTTGGTTACATTTCCGTGTCTTAGCGATATTTCCGCCTTTGTATTATTTTTTCTCTTTTAGCAATATTTCCGCCTTGGTATTATTTTTTTTAGCAAGATTTCCGTCTTTAACATTTTCAGTCTTTTAGCAAGATTTCCTCTGTTAATTTGTAGTATTTTCCGTCTTTTCCTGTTTGCGTGTATTTCAGCAAGATTTTCGCCCTTACAATATTTTCCTTATTTTAACAGAGAAGTTTATTGTATAGATGATAAAGAGAATCACAAGCACTCTGACAAAGTTGGATTGACGGTTTCGCATCGAAAGATTAAAATTTAATTACTGGCAAGAAACTGTAGCTTGATGCAAATTCAGTAAACTTTTCGCTTCAAGATTTGATTGATTTTGCATCAAGCTGTAGTTTCTCGCCAGTAATTCAATTTCCGTACTTTGGCAAGATTTCCGTCTTTCCAAAGCCTTTCTCTTCAAGCAAGATTTCTTTCTGTTTGTGGCATTACACATGTTTTCTTATTTTCGTATGTTTCAGCAATAATTCCGGCTTTC
Organism: Trididemnum miniatum; assembly: GCA_964006365.1. Lineage (NCBI taxonomy): Eukaryota > Metazoa > Chordata > Ascidiacea > Aplousobranchia > Didemnidae > Trididemnum > Trididemnum miniatum. The sequence continues at coordinate 4,921,229 of OZ023241.1, forward strand.
CATCATTTCCTATTTCAGCAAGATTCCCTTTTAACATTTCCGTCTTTCAGCGAGATTTTTTCTGACTTTTTCCGTCATTTTCTGACTATTTCGGTATTTTGTCAAAATTTCTGCCATTTCCGCTTTTCCGTCATTACCGTCTTTTCCGACATTTCCGCCTTTTAGTTTAGCCAGAGTTCTCTTTTTTAGAGTTGTCAGACTCCATCACGTGATCTCGTTTTTACGCATGAGTACTTATAGATCGCTTTCAGCAGACTGCAATCAGATTGCAACGTTCAAACGCCTGAGTTACTTCTAACGAATTTGCTAAAACTGATTTCAATTACGTGAAGGATTGTTTAAAAGATCTTTTAGAACTTATGTAGCCTACTTAAAACTTGTAGATCGCATTAGAAGTAGGGAAAGTAAAGGACCGATCGCACAAGTTTTGCTGAATTCAATTTTTTGTCCAACTGGTTGTCAGCTAGACCTAAATATTTTCAGTAAAGGTGCGTTTACCGATACTCGGCAGCGCGACTACCATCGCAAACTGCACTGGCCTGCGATTACGGCGATATAAAATTTGCTAGCCTGGGTCAAACAAGCTGATTGTTCGATTACGTCGTAACAATCAAACGTTCATTGTCTCATTCCCGTCGTCAAGGTTATCTCAAGCATTTTTTGATACCGAGCGATGAAGCGATAAAAATTGTATAGGTACAATTCCTCAATATCGCGTGGTGTTTGCCGCGTTGTCGCACCATGGATTACTTAGTCAAAATGAAATAAACTAAAAGATTAAGTAGTCGCGTTGCCACTTACCACGTATCGGTAAACACACCTTCATCTTAAGCATGAGACTCGCTAAGCCACCAGAGCAAATTTATTTATTCGATAATGCATTTTAAGCACAAAATAAATGGCAAGGTAAATAAAATGAATAGCAAACACATTATCAAGGAAATGGCACAACCCGTAGGTTTAAAACATGCAGTATGAATTAACAATTCTCATGAGAGAGTGTCGGTAGCTGTCTGCATGGCCATAAAACCTCAAAACATAGGCTAAACATGTTTCACAAATACCGAAGGGGGAAACATACAATAAAATAAAAAAAAAGTAAATAAAACATATGCACAGAACTTATGTAGGCTACATCTGTTTACAATTTTGCCTTATCTTTATAAATTGGCATGAGAGCAACCGATAATCAATGCAGCGTTTACAAGCACTTTTAGGCTATGCATTCACAAGTTTGTCAATCGAATGTTCTGTGGGAAAGTTGTAGCGATGACAAAAAACGTAGACTCATTGAGATAGATGCTTTTTCAACTTAGTCACAAAAGCAGATCTTGATTGCAGAGCTCTTATATCAGATGGTAAAGCATTCAAAACTTTGGCGCCACTATACTGAATGGACTGTTGGGAAACAGATGTAGAGTAAAAAGGGAGATGATAAGCATATCTGTTGCGTGGTGAATGAGAGTGAACTGTGTTATTTGGCCGAAAAAGGTTTTTGAAGATAGTCGGTAATTGATTCTGATTAAATTTATGCATTAATTTTCCCATTTCCATTGTGTACATGTCAGTAACAGAGAATAAGTTTGTTGTATTGCAGATAGATTTAACAATAATTTTCATGACTTTAGAGCAGAGGTTGTCGATTTTTTTGGCTAGTACGGCATTTCCATGATTCCACGAAGTAATGCAATATCGCAGGTGACTAGCTATTGAAGAATGATAAATACAAATGAGGTTATTGGAGTTCACATAAGATTTCAACTTGTAAATAATCCCTACAATACGTCTTATTTTTTGAAAAAGAGCAAGCGTGTGAGATTTCCATGACAGGTTTTCATCTAAGAGTACACCAAGAAATGGGGTATTTTTAACTCGCTCAATGGGCTTGTTGTTAAAATGAAGAATGGGAAACTGCATGCCATAACTTTTTTTGTGGGTATGAAATATTGTGAATTTTGTTTTGTCAGTATTCAGAGATAATCTATTTGCTGATGGCCAGCTGGCTATATTATGTAACTCGCATTGCGCTTGGTCATGTACTATGTCAATTTGTTTATGTTTAATGAATATGTTAGTGTCATCAGCAAACATAACTGGGTGAGCTTGATCAAGGCAATTTTGAAAATTGTTAATATATACTAGGAAGAGCAAGGGCCCTAAAATTGATCCTTGTGGCACACCGTGTTGAACATTGCGGTAATTTGATTGGACCTTGTTAAATTCAGTTAGCTGTCTACAATTTGATAAGTAGCTTTTAAACCATTTATATGCGTTACCACGAATACCATAGTGACAAAGCTTTGAGAGTAAAATATTATGATTTATAGTGTCAAAAGCTTTGCAGAGATCTAGGAATATGCCCATAGTTGTTTGACCGGATTCAATTGCATTGGCATTATCAGATACTATGTAGGTAACAGCTAGCTCAGTCGAGTAATCTTTTCTGAAGCCAAATTGTAACTCGTAAAATACATCATGTTTCTCAAGGAAATTTGATACCCAACCCTGAATTATTCTTTCTAATATTTTTGAAAAACCAGGCAGAAGGCTGATTGGACAATAATTGTTTGCAAATTTGCGATTGCCTTTTTTGAAGATGGGAGTTACCTTAGCTGTTTTGAATCTCGTAGGATATTGGCCCTGCTCAATCGACATATTAAAAATCCAAGCCAACAGTTCAACAATGGTATTGGGAATATGTTTCATTATTTTCATGGGAATGTTGTCGAGACCGCTGCTCAGCTTTGGCTTTAGAGTGGAGATTATATCTTTTATTTCTTTAGGAGTTGTTGGTTTTAAAAATATAGAGTTTCCGACTGATTTACTTAAGTAGTTATAGAAATGAGACGAACTTATGGGTATCTTTTTCACCAAGTTATCGGCAACAGGAAAAGTAATCATTGAAATGATTAGCTACAATTATGTCGTCTGTCACTAATGTTCCATTTACTGACATTGGATTAGTTTGCTGCTGTGTTTTCCTGCCAAGCAAGTTGTTGATTATTCTCCATGTCTCTCTCAAATTGTATTTGTTCTCTTCTAGCTTGGAATTGATGTAGTTTTGTTTTTTCATCTTTATCATTCTGTCACATTCGTTTCTAGCCTTACAGTACTTTTGCTTGTTTAATTCACTTGGTTTTCCCATGAGTTTTTTGTAGAGTGATATTTTAGCTTTGTACGTAACCTTTAGCTCGGAGTCATACCAAGGTTCACTTTGCTATTTTGGTGGTAACACTTGTTTTTGAGGAAAGCATTCGTTAAAAACTACGGTGAACTTTTGATCGAATATGTTATAGGCACTATCTACATCATCACACGCATAAATATCACTGAAATCAAGGTTTTTTAGAGCATATACAAATTTTGAAACATTATTGCATTATTGCTTGAAAAAAAAAACGTGTTGTGTGTGGAACAGTTTGAGCTTGGGGTAATTTGAGTTGAACACATTGGATGACGGGTAGATGATCTGCTAAGCTATCAACTATAATTCCACTTGAGATTTTGTAGTTATATCTGTCGGTCCATATGTGGTCAATGACAGTGGCACTACTTGCTGTGATTCTGGTGGGTTTATTTATTGTTAGGTGAAATTTATGTTCGTACATAGTATCTGTGAAGGTGTTGGTATGAGGATTGTCAATTTCTAGTAAATTGTAATTGAAATCACCCATGATGATAGTATGTGACGACTTTCTAAGAATTTTCAAGATGGGTGATAGGGTGTTCATAAAATCTAAGTTAAGTAGGTTATCGTTTGATGGGGATCGGTACATAGTGCCAATAGTTATGGTCTCACTCTTGTTAAACCGTATATCCACAAACAGTGTCTCACAGATCTTTTCTTTCGTGATGGTAAGATCATCTCGCATGCAAAATGATAAATTTTTATCAATATAAAGGGCTACCCCACCACCCAAATTGTTTATTCTGCTATTACAGATAAATATGTAATTGAGTAAAGAGTTAAACTCTCCTGTTTGGTTTGGTTTTAGCCAAGTTTCATATATTGATATAATGTAAGGCTTGAGTTTCATATCAGATAAAAGTGATTGAAGCTTCCCAAAGTTGGCTCGGAGTGATCTTATACTTATGTGCATAGCTATTAAAGAAGAATTTATTGGATTATTATTTAAAAGGAGTTCTATATCTTCAGAAAAGTAATATGAAGTAAAATTTGAGTCATCTCCAGTAAACAATAAAGATAGCTTATCATCAGCATATATATCATTCAGTACATCAGCGTCAAGATTAGTGGCAGAATGACCATCTGTGCAATTGTCATACATTTCACTGAAGTCTTTGTTGTTAATATTTTGAAAAGGAAAAGCATTAAGAATACATTGAGGACAGCACCAAGACATACTGTCGTCCTGATCACAGAGTTTCTTAAATTCAACAGTACCTAATTGAGCGCATTTAGCGTGCACCCAGTGGTCAAGTATATCACAGAATATGCTGCTTTGGTTCTTTCGGATTGCTTTTTTGCATAGCGAACATTTGAATTGTGTCATCAGAAGTTAAACAAACAAAACAACAAAAGTATAAGACTTTCAACTCTTAAAAATAATTAGTCAATCTGCCAATTGGCTTGAATTTCAGCAATACTTGCAATAAATAATTCTATGTCTAATTGTTTATATCAGCACTGCTTTTAATTGATTTTCCTGTTATTATAAAAGAACAAATGGGATCAATTATTTTTTGGCTTCTTTTAAATATCGGCACAAAATAAAACATGTTACGAAGTTCAAGGAGGCCTACAACTAAACTCAAGACAGGGTGAATAAAATAACTAGTATCAAAATTGTCTAGTTAGTTGCAATACAGTACATATCAACACGGTGCATAATCATATATACACACTGTACGTACTTTGTGTTATATCACTATACAGCAATATCGCTGTGAGCTACTGACACAATTAGATGTTAATAGTAGTCCCAATATTTTAACTTAAATTTGTACTGTAGTTGCAATTCAGTTAAAGAATTGTTGGTACTTTGTTTATCACGAACATATTGGAATGTTCCATTAGTCATAATGGGTTTTTGTTAATTTCAAGGCAAAATATCACACAATTAAAAAAACACGGCCCACCTTAGTGTGACCATGAACTCATAGGAACCAGAGCTAAGGTTATCTATACAGTATTCAATTCGGAAGATTATGTCAACATTGGAGGGCAGTCAAAGAAAAAAATAAATAAAGCAATGAAAGTCTGCTTGCCCAATCACTACTTTCAAGGAATTAGTTTTTTTTTTCTTTAGGTGGTGGGTTTTAATCAATTAATTCAGCAGCCATTCAGTTGTGGCTTACGGCACAGTAGTTGATTGAAATGCTTTGAATGCTTAGTTCAAAGAGCCTTTAATCAAGTCAATGTCTAGTTTTGTCGCAATCATCTGTTTTTTCCCTTTTCCTTTTGACTTGCAGTGTATTGTTCCGTTATTGGTCCAAACATTTTCTTTGCCAAAGGCTTGTTTTGCCAAAATAACCATCTCGAGTCTCTTTTTGTCAAAGATTCAGTGATAGAAAGTCCAGTTTTTGCTAAAAGCTGCTTCTTGTAATAGATTTGGTTTCTGGTCGAACGGTTTACAAATTTGATTTTAACTGGGATTTTGCCATTTTTAGAGGGAGGTAGTGTGTGGGTGATGTCAATGTCATTGGGTACCAAGCTAGTTTTGAAGTGGTTGTTCTCAGTGGCTATAATGTAGTTTTTAACGTCATCGTATGCATTGGCATTTTCAAATTTATTTTTCAAAAATCTTTGTTTTTTGGCATTTTTTTTTCAAAAATAAAATATTAATAACTTATTTGAACAATTGGTTAGCGGTACAGAACATCAAAATAGTTTTGAAAAAAGCTGTTTTCGCATTTGGAATAACCTCTATCATAAATACTCTTGATAGCTTTGAAAAAAGCTGTTGTATTCTAAAAGTTTTTCCTGACGCGATCGTCTAATTTTAAAGCTGTGTGCTGCGCATTAAGCTTCCAAAATTTGAAATTAAACTACTTTCCGCAGTAAAAAACTGCTCGGGTAGCGTTATTTTATGCTAAAAATACTCGTTATCGAAAATGCTAGGCCTACTCGTTATCGAAAAAGCTATTTGTGTAAAAGTCTACCGTTACTTTCTTTTACACCACTGCCTATTAGCGTACCTGCGTTCAGCATTTTTTGCTGAATCCACTAAGAAAAGTAGTGGCTAAATATCAGGGTAGGCTATAAGTTAGCTTTTCTTCAGCGTAGTAGCAAAGTCGTGGTAGTTGGTTATTGGCACAAATAGTAATTTCTTAAAAACACATTCATGTATTTTATATATTATGATTTTAAATCAGTTAAATAACAAAGAAAATGCTGCTGCTACAATACTGGATTGCTGCATTCTTACGCTGCTGGTTTAATTTATGCACTGCGACGTTTCTTCGAGACAATTGATCTCTTAGTAAATTTACTTTTTTTCTCGTTCTTCCGGTAACTTACAATAACCTCAACTAAATCTAGTCAGGTTTTTTATTTGTAGACACTTTCGTTGATACTGACGACCAACATTTCTCATTTCTGTTTCTTTATTATAATGGTCACGTTTCAATACTAATAGATCAAAGTTGCAAAGGTTGGAATAGGCCTAGAAGTGTTGCGTTCACCGGGCATTTACGCAAATTTACCAGGAGTTTTTTCCCATTCTTACGGTAACTTACAATAACCTCAACTAAATCTAGTCAGGTTTTTTATTTGTAGACGCTTTCGTTGGTACTGACGACCAACATTTCTCATTTCTGTTTCTTTATTATAATGGTCACGTTTCAATACTAATAGATCAAAGTTGCAAAGGTTGGAATAGGCCTAGAAGTGTTGCGTTCACCGGGCATTTACGCAAATTTACCAGGAGTTTTTTCCCATTCTTACGGTAACTTACAATAACCTCAACTAAATCTAGTCAGGTTTTTTATTTGTAGACGCTTTCGTTGGTACTGACGACCAACATCATCAGAAACGTTAACAAATAAAAAACCTGACTAGATTTAGTTGATCATCTGACCCGAAACAGTGATGATCGGAGTGAAAAATTTTTGACTCCTACTCCGCTCCTGCTCTGAAAATTTGACTCCTACTCCGCTCCTATTGCGATTGTATTAAAAATGTTAAACTCCGACTCCTATTAATAATGCAGTTTCAGTAGATTAGCAAAACACATCTGAACTAAAAAATGAGGAAAATCTGTTAAAAAAAAAGCAAACTCCGGCTCCGCTCCGACTCCGATTTTTTTAAAAGTGGCTCCTACTCCCGTCAAAACTGCGATACTCCCGCTCCTGCTCCGGCTCGGGTCGGGTTGTTGATCATCTCTGACCCGAACTCGATCTTTGATTAAGTGACCTAGACTATGGCATTTTTGCAATGTACCGGTACCGGTTGAATACTGTAGAGCAACGGTCAATGAGGTACCGGTACGTCATGGCCAGTGTCGCGTGTGCTCAGAAATGTGGATTATAGTTATGCAGTTGCCAGTTGGACCAGTAGTCTAAATCAATGTGGTCCAAACCATGGCTCGCATGCAGCCCACAGGCAACTTTTGTGCAGTCCTTGAACACTTCAACCTTGTTGCTCGTTTTGTACCGGTATCTAACTGGGCTTAGAAATTTCCTTGTTCGCATTAACAACGAGATTTTTTTTAAGGGCGAGGAGTTTGCCATTCTATTCCCAAATAGTTTTAATGTTCAGCTATGGCGTTTGAGTGACTGGGCTCGCCATCAAATCCCTTATTAGGCCTGCAATTTGCTGTTACGACTCCAATCCTTAATCACAACTCCGCAAGACTTCGCATCTCGCTGCCATGGATACATTGTGCTAGCTGCTTCTGCGAGGCTAAAACTTTGACGTCAACCGAACTTGGTAAACAATTGGTCACGTGTCCATGTGTCGCAATGCATATGAAATCGTGAGTGACCGCAGTCAAAACCGATTGGATGATTGTATTCACGAAGAAGCATCACGCCATTGCAGTCGAGACTAATAAGTGGTTGACGAAGGCAGATGTAAGCAGCAGTGGCATCGTGCGTTAGTCATGAAGAAGGGAAGGCGAGACCAGACTCTGTTACCAATACCGACTCCCATAAATAGTGATGTGCTAGCCTAAGTTAAGTTAGTTCTCAGTCAAGTGTTTTATTTTATCTGGTTGTGTTAGTCTAGGACCGTTGCTTGTGTAGGTATATAAGTTAGTATTTCACTTACGCAGTTTGAGATTTTATGTACTGCATCTAGGGAGATTCGCAATAGTAGGACTGTAGTTATTCTGTTAGATAGAAAGGAGGGGGGAGATAACAAGCGACGTCGGGAGAGTTAGGTTTTTTAGTGTTGATTATGTGCATTTAACCGTTAATTCTATTTGAATAAGGAACTGGACATTCTATTTAAATAAGACAGAAAAGTGCGAAGCACTTTTCGTGTTGATTCTTTTGGAATAAGTAATTAAATGGAGTTATGCTGACTGAAATTAATGTTGTGAATGATGGTGCTGCTTTGAACTTGAGCAAGCAGATAAAAAGGGAAGTAAAGAGTAGAATACCGAAACTTATAACGACGAGGAACAAAATTAGCCCACCCACGTGTTTCCTGGGTGACGAACACGCTTAACCAGCCAACGAAAAATTTGTGTGTGGCGTATTTACCGCTTGGCTGACTCCCAAATCAGGGCCAGTGACATTACGGGAGGCGCGGACGCCACATAATTGGTGACCCCGACGTGATTGGCATTGAAGATTCCGAGACCTGCTCACGAAGATTCCGAGACCTGCTCACGAAGATTCCGCGACCTGTCGTAAGGAAGGCTTCAGACACCAAAGTTAAGTTAATGCAGATTTGTTGTATAGGCCTAAAATTAATTGTTTTCTCGCTTGTTTGTTTTTGTTTTGACATGTATCGGACGCCCAGGCGGAGCATATCTCGCGGCCGAGGCCGCCCGATATCGTTTAATAGACTTACTACGCCTGGTAAAGGTTTTGAGCGGACCTTGTTAACCTGCCCCGAGGAAACTGAGTGGAGTGCTCCCACCAACTTAGAGCTTCCCAATATGCACAACCATTTGGTTTTTGGTGAGCCCCCTAGAAATCAACACTCTGAGACCGACGTTGGTGGTAGTGATGGCGCGATCCCAAGAATGGCGCCTGTGTCTGGAAATGACATGAGGGAGCCCACATTTCCAACTTACCACCCAATGCCTCAGGTTATGTCAGTATCTGTCCCTCGTTTCTACGAAGGAAATGCAAGTTTATGGCTTTTGTCCCTAGAAAACATTTTTCGACTTAAAGGAATTTTTTCGGAGTCGCAAAAGTATGAGCTAGCTCTGAGTGCTCTGGATCTCCGACATTTAGAACGACTGGAGCACGTGTTATATCAAGTAAACTCAGAGAGGCCCTACACAGAATTGAAAAATGAGATCCGTAGGATTTTTTCTCCTTCTCGTGAGAAAGATATTGATGAACTTTTATATAAGCTTGAGTTAGGAGACCGTCAGCCGACGGAATTGCTTTTTCGCATGCGGAAATTGCTGGGAGAGCATGACTCGCCTGTACTTGAAAAGCTCTTTAAGGATCGCTTGCCGGACGAAGTACGACGAGCGATTGTGGCTGGTCCGCCGTGTGGCCTGGATGAGCTAGCTAGTCGTGCTGACCGAGTGGTTGATGAGAACAAGCACGGCAGACGGTCCGGCCGTTTATACCGAGAAGTATCTTTTCCGAGTAGCAGCTCCGTGCAGGAACAGCTAAGCAATTTAAGTACTTCCGTGAGTCAGTTGGTCGAAGCCACCAATGTCTCTAAGGTGCATAACCCTTATTCTATGGACCAAGGACAATACCAAAGTGTTCACCTAGGTAGGTATGCTCCTGGGCAGGAGCGAGTATTTTCATCCACTCCTCGTTCTCATCCTGGCGGGCCCACCTCTTTTGGACACCAAACTGGTCGCGGTTTCGAGCGACCATCTAACACATCTTTGTGCTATTACCACAGCAGATTTGGAGAGCGCGCTTATCAATGCCGGGACCCATGCTCTTGGGGCAAGGCTCACAACAACCAAACTCGCGCGTTCAATAACGGCAATCGGTCAGAATCGAAAGGCACGAGGTCTTATGTGGGAACTCTTAACGCCCCACATGACAACGAACCCGTTTTTAGTGATATAGATATAACTGGGTTGATTTTTGTGCGAGACCCAGAAACGAATGTGAAGTTTTTGGTCGATACAGGAAGCAGGCTATCAATTTTACCCTGTAATAGACCCGATAATGACCCCCGCTTTTCAAGGTGGCTGTGTACTGCTGATGGGACCCGTATTCCTGCATTTGAGCACGTTACTTTGAGCGTCTCTTTGAATCTTGGAAAGACATTCCTTTGGAGATTTTTACGAGCTAGAGTGAAGTTTGCCACACTGGGTCTGGATTTTTTGACGCACCATAACGTTTTGGTTAACCCAGCCAAACGCACTTTACAATGCGAAGTGAATTGCACCCCCATTGCCAAGATTGGGCAGTCTCTTGACCTAGGCCCATCCCCGGAAAGAGAATTTGCACAGGCTAAAGAAAAAACTAAAGTTGGACAGATACCGCGACCATTCAAGTCACTGAAGGAGCTACTTGCGCATTATACCGATGTTTTTGAATTAGGCAATTTTTTGAAACCCATCCGTCATGAGACGAAAATGCATATTAAGACCGAAGGCCCCCCTGTTTGCGGTCGTACGAGACGCCTTTCACCAGAGCGTTTGAAAATTTTGGACCGAGAGCTGCAGAAGCTATTGGATTTAGGTATTGTCATCCCTGCTACGTCCCCGTTTGGATCTCCCTTACATATGGTCCCCAAGAAAGAACCTGGCGAGTATCGAATTACAGGAGATTACCGCGCTCTTAACAAGCAGACTGTCCCCGATAGGTATGCTATACCCTTTTTGACGGACTTCACCGATTTCATGTCCGGTAGTACAGTGTTCTCTTCCCTTGACTTATATAAATCTTACCACCAGATCGAGATTGCTGAAGAAGATGTAGAGAAAACGACTATACTCACTCCCCGAGGTAGTTATGCATTCAAAAGAGTTGCGATGGGTCTTCGCAACTCTGGTGCTGTCTTTCAGAGATTTATGAACGAAGTGACACGAGGTTTAAGCTTTGTGTACGTCTACATCGACGACATCCTTGTTTTTTCCCATTCGCTTGAGGAGCATTTTGACCACCTCACCCAACTTTTTGAGCGATTGCTCTATTACGGTCTGGTTGTGAATGAAGAGAAGTGCCACTTTTGCGTTAACGAGATTTCTTTTCTAGGATATACGGTAAACGATGAGGGAATTCGGCCCAACGATTCCAGAGTCCAGACGATTCGGGAATTTTCTCGCCCCAGGACCAATAAAGAATTAAAGAGGTATCTGGGAATGTTGAATTTCTATCGACGCCACATACCTGGTGCTGCGGAAGTACTCGCGCCCCTGAATAGAATGACTTCGACGAAGAAGGGCCGTAAGCCAGTGCTTGAGTGGAACGAGGAGACCGATAAAGCTTTCACAGAAAGTAAGGAACTCCTTGCTCGATCCACGCTCTTAAAGTTCCCTTTGTTGGGAGCTACCACGTTCCTTACGGTAGACGCTTCTGGCAACGCAGTGGGCGGTGCCCTGCAGCAAGCTGTCAATGACGAAGTACGTCCCATCGCCTTTTTTTCAAAAGCTCTTACGCCTGCCGAAACCAAGTACTCGGCATATGATAGAGAACTGTTGGCCATGTACCTCTCTGTGAAACATTTTCGTTACTTTCTGGAGGGACGTGCTTTCCACATTCTTAGTGATCAGAAACCACTATGTTTGGCTTTTGCGCGACCACCAAAGGACGGCACAGCAAAGCAACTTCGCCATCTTAATTACATCTCTGAGTTTACCACGGATGTGAGGTATATACGTGGCGCAGATAACGTTGTCGCAGATTGCCTGAGCCGGCCCAATGTGAACTCGATTTTTGAGACTTACCCTTTAATAGATTTTGCTGCGATGGTTCAGGCACAGGAAGATGATCCTGAGGTAAACGAACTTGTGGGCGCCGAACGGTCTTCTTTACAAGTTGTTATGGCTAGATTACCGGGGTCTGATAAACATATCCTTGGGGACGTTTCACAAGGAAAATTCCGTCCCATAATTCCCAAAAGCTTCAGAAAGGAGGTTTTCGATGTCTTGCATTCACTTTCCCACCCAGGGATTAAAGCGAGTCAAAGGCTTGTTGGCGACCGATTTGTGTGGCCAGGAATGAAAAAGGACGTCAAGGAGTTCGTAACTTGCTGTCACGCCTGTCAAGCTTCTAAAATACAAAAACACAACCGTGCACCCTTGCAGAAGTTTGACTTGCCGTCTGAGCGCTTTCAGCACGTTCACGTGGATCTAGTGGGAAAATTGCCCATGTCTGGAGGCTTTAGTTATCTTTTGACGGTTGTAGACCGATACACACGGCATATGGAATGTGTACCTCTTGCCGACATTACAGCTAAATCTTGTGCAAACGCTTTTATGTTACACTGGGTGGCTCGATTCGGGGCACCGGTGACTATAACGAGTGATCGTGGTGGGCAATTTTTGTCTTGTCTGTGGGAGGAGATGTGCGAGTTTTTAGGGGCCCAGAGGAACGCTACTTGCTCGTTTCGACCGGAATCAAACGGAATGGTGGAAAGAATGCACCGAACCCTTAAGACCGCTTTAAGGTGCCAGGAAAATCCCACCGATTGGTACAGTAATTTGGGTGTTGTACTTCTGGGGATGCGAGCGATGGTAAAGGAAGATCTTGGCTGTTCTTCTGCGGAACTTACGCTTGGGACGCCTTTACGGGTTCCAGGGGAATTTTTTGTTAGCGACCGTGAAACTATCCCTCAAACTGAGTATGGTCGTCAACTGGTTGGATTCATGCAAACACTAAGACCGTCCCCCCCTCGGGAACCGTGTAGACGTGATTATTTTGTTGATGACAAGTTATCTTCTTGTTCCCACGTTTTTGTAAAGAACAACGCGGCGAAAACGACGTTGGATCAAGCGTATACGGGACCATATCGAGTACTCAGTCGTACTGATAAGTATTTTACGCTCGAGATGGGAGCGAATCGATATGACAATGTAACGATTAACCGGTTAAAGGCATGTTCCATTTTGATGCGACTGCGTGATCCTCCTCCAGAGCTTCCAGGACCGGTTGAAAATGATGTAGAAGATAATAACCGTTCCGACTTATTGTCTCCTAATTTCACACATGTAATTGCACCTGAAATTGTCGGTACGCCTGTTAGTAGTCAACTCGAGGTTGGCAGTCCTTCACTTCCTCTTAATGAACAGTATCGCACAAGATATGGCCGTTCTACACGACTTCCAGTGCGGTACAGACGGTCTCTTTCTGCTTAGTTCGACACTCCCGGTTGGACTGAGGCCTGATCACCCACAGTGCAGCAGGGTTTGTCAAAATTTTTTTGCAGGTGGTTACTTGGGAGGTGACTGGCCAGCACCTTTCTTGCGGGCACAAGCTATCTAATTCAATTTTTTTTGTGCAAGAACTTACAGACATGTGACCTAACATACCAGTTTATCGTTTTATTTTGATGGCATAAATGATTTGCGTTGGTGGAGGAGGCGTTTCTTATTGCTTTTCAGATTGAACTACTTTGATTATGTGGTCCAGGCGGCTGACTGAGTGGTGAATTGGATGCGACGTTTGATATCGGAGCTGATGTGTTACAGGTTTTAATATTTTTTTTTGCAGGGCATTGTGCGCAGTTGATGGTAAGTTCGCCGCACGCTTGGACTTGTGCTCATCGTGTTTGATGACTTTGCTCTCGTGTGAGCCCTTTACCAGTTTCTTTTTTTAGTGTTTTTGTTAGTAGGGGGTATTTTTTTTTGCATCCCCGGGGTTCACGGCACATTTTTTTTAACTGACTCTCTCAAATCCGTTTTAGCTTCGCTTGGTCGTGTCCTAGAGTGTGATTTTGTGACAACTTTTCAGACCTTCACACTCCTTACCGGGATTATTATGTGATACCTTTTTGTTCATGACAGAACATTTTCTGTTGCGTCTGCATTTTTGTTTAGTGACGGTCTACACGAAGCCTCAGCCTTTCTTGCGTGGTCTGGATGGATGGTACTGATTCCGAAAAACACTTCTTGAATGATATTGGTGCGCGACGTCACGGTGAACTTGTGCGAGCGTTGCAGCAGACTTGAGGGACATTGGACTTTTGAACTTTCTTGCGGCCTTGGTCGCGCCCACGCTGCTTTGTACATATCGTTCGTTTGATGGACTTTTTCATGTTGTCAGTGATTGTACGGAACACCTCGGGATTGGTAACAGAGCTCTTATTGTTCCGGACCTCTGCTTTTGTTTTCGGACTCGGGTTTTGGCCTCTAAAATTTTTTTTCTTTTTTTTTTTTTTTTCGGCCAAAACCTTTTCTCGCGGGGGGTGTAGTATGGCGTTTGAGTGACTGGGCTCGCCATCAAATCCCTTATTAGGCCTGCAATTTGCTGTTACGACTCCAATCCTTAATCACAACTCCGCAAGACTTCGCATCTCGCTGCCATGGATACATTGTGCTAGCTGCTTCTGCGAGGCTAAAACTTTGACGTCAACCGAACTTGGTAAACAATTGGTCACGTGTCCATGTGTCACAATGCATATGAAATCGTGAGTGACCGCAGTCAAAACCGATTGGATGATTGTATTCACGAAGAAGCATCACGCCATTGCAGTCGAGACTAATAAGTGGTTGACGAAGGCAGATGTAAGCAGTGTTGCCAACTGGTATATTTATATACCAGATTTCACAAATCTGGTATATTTTTTGGACCGTTTGGTAGGTGAAATTATGGTTTGGTATATGTCCTTAAATTTGGTATATTTTTATGCCTTTTGGTAGTGTTTTTTTGCGTTTGGTATATTTCAGAAATTTCATATAACTGATATGTTGAAGATTACTAGAAAGCTCTTTAATAGCCGGATTACCTAATAAATCCTTTCTACGGATTTGAGCAATGCAGTTTTACATAATTGGCAACGGAACAGTGGCGTATTTAGAATTTACAAAAGGGGGGGGGGCAACTTTTGACAAGTTAAAAAGTTGCCATAAAGCTGAATCACTAACTGAGATTTTAGTTGGAGTACGGATGATTTTTTAACGTGAAAGTCAGGATCTGGGATTAATTATTGTCTGTCGATTGTCGTAGTGCAAAAATTGCGTAAGTTGTTTTTTTTGTGGTTTGAGAAAAACGCAAAAAACGTGTGATTGAATGTATCTACTCTTGCGTCACAAGCAAAATAACAATAGAAAAAAGAATAAATGGTTTCATGGTATGTTATTATGATTTAATAATTGTGCTGACTTACGCAATTTAGAAACTGGAGCATAACTCGCGAACGCGTTGACGTATTTTTCCAAAAAGTGTGTCAAGCGTTAGCGCTGACCCTGAGGAACAAGTTGGTGCCAAAAACTCAATTTCGCCAAAAAATGACTTACGCAGTTTTTGCACTAAAGTGACGAATTATAATTTATTTGAACATAAGTGTTCACATTTAAGCAATTTAGGAACTCTCTTTTTCTTTTGTTTTGTATTATCTTATAATAGAGCGGTTCCCAACTATTTTCATAATAGAGCGGTTCCCAACCATTTTCATACTCCCAATTATTTTCATATAAAGTTTTTGATATGCTCTTGCACCCCTCACAAAATATACGACTGTAATCAGCCACGCAAACCAAATGTTCGTAATGGTAGGGGCTGAAATGAATTCATGTGTGTTATTGACCTTAAACATTTTCCTGTAATGACTTGGCGTCAAAAACCCAGCAGGTATTCAGCTGGGGGGTCTGGGGCAACGCTGTAAGCTCCCCCAGCGGAGCAATCAATTTTAGAGTTTTCAGCTCTTTTGAAAGTGTCGCTAATGCAAGGTATAGGATAGTTAAACCAGTCACTACTCTGTTGCTGAATCAGACGCATTTTGTTTTCAGAGCTTGATTTTAACCAACCACAAAGAGGCTAAGGGTTTTACGCCACTTAGACGTTTGCGAACTTCATATCACTAGAGCGTAACAGCGCTAAAAAATTGACACTGAGCAACCGAAAATAAAAGCGCTCTTAATTCTAGATAAAAATCTATGAGCCGTTTTGAACCCCCAGGAATGCTTCCTTGCGTCCTCAAGGGGTGCAAGCATCCCCAGTTGGGAAACCCTGTTCTTTATGGTGTGTTGAGATTTTGTGGACGTGCTGAAGCCTTTTTTTTTTTCTGTTGCACAATTCTCGCATGATTTAAGATTGCAAACTTTACAATATCGCCCGTAAGCGTACACATTAAAGCAGTGATTTTCAAACTTTGTGTTACTACGCCTCCCTCACAAAATATTAATCATGACGCTTTCCTTCACAAAATAATACACCAGCCATATTTTTAAATGATCATGACTAACATTTGCGTCTCTTTTTAGACTAGTCCACGCCTCCCAGTTTGGAAAACGCTCATACGTGTGATGCTTTGCACCGTTGCACGTTTCGTCAAAAATAAGAAAAATAAATGAATGAATGATTTCGCAGAAACACGAAAAAAAGGAAGAAAGCTTTGTAAAAATATTTTTGCGCAAACACTGAATTTTGGCTTCTTTTGACTTATGAAACTACGATTTGAAACAATGCATTGAAAGCTTTCTGAAAAATCACTCTGAAATTTGGTTTGCGTACAATCCGTAAGCGACTTTTGGTTGCCCAAGTCCAGGGGTCAGCAACCTGCGCTCTTTGAACCCCCAGTTGTGGCTCCTTTTGGAGGTAAATAAAGGAATCATTTTCGGAATAACTGAAGTTTTTGGACCTGACGATAGTTTTGCGGCTCCCGCTGGGTTTCGTATTGTAACACACGGACTATTTGGCTCTTTAAGTGCAAAAGTTTGCCGACCCCTGCCCTAGTCATAGCGATGCAACACCCAAATAAAGTGAACGTGACGCAGTAAGTGGAGCGTTGTTTCCACGTCGACCATCGTAAAAGGTGGTGACTGATTCAACTCTCACAATACGCTTTGTTGTTGAGTCCTTGGATAAGATGCTTCACGATGATTATCTCTGCTTGATGGTTTCTTTACAAGCAACAAATTAAAGCATCAATAAGCAAACTTTAACCAAAAAACTTGGAAATAAAAGGCAACACCTTAAACCTAAAATCTGGATTCGTATTGCGCGTAGCGTCTTCGTCGCTTTCTCGTCGATAAGTATTTTTTTTCTACAAAGATAAAAAAAATACAATAAATTATGTGTAAAATGACAATCAATCTCACAATGAATAACTAAAAAATTGAACAGCTTGCAGAACAATGCATCAGTGATCCTCGTTATCTAAACCAGTGCTCCGCGACCTTTTCTTACTCACGGCACACTAAAACCATGTCCAAATTTTTGCGGCACACCTCAGCAAAAAAGCCCAGAAAATTTACACATCAAATCACTGTAACTACAGTTCAATGGGATCAGCAGTTCAATGGGATGCTTGGGGTTGTCGTAACGAGCTCAATCGCTGCATGTTGGGCTCTATTCAAAATGGCAACTCGAAGTTCCCGATCAATTTCTTTCAAGCATGATCATTTGTCATTTTTGATCAACACCAACGTCGAAAAACTTTGTTCACACAAATATGTGGTAATGAAAGCTTGATTGTATTTAACAAATACAACTGATTTATGTTCAGTGTAAAAATACTTCTGTTGGGAGATTGAGCAAGAAATTAATTATGTCATTCAAAAATGCAACACTTACTTTTCATTTTTACAGATAAACTGATGATTTTTTTTCGAAATTTTGGTATATATTTGGTATATTTTTAATAACATATTTTGGTATATATTTGGTATATAATTTGGAACATTTTGGTATATTTTACTCTGCAAAACCTGGCAACCCTGGATGTAAGCAGCAGTGGCATCGTGCGTTAGTCATGAAGAAGGGAAGGCGAGACCAGACTCTGTTACCAATACCGACTCCCATAAATAGTGATGTGCTAGCCTAAGTTAAGTTAGTTCTCAGTCAAGTGTTTTATTTTATCTGGTTGTGTTAGTCTAGGACCGTTGCTTGTGTAGGTATATAAGTTAGTATTTCACTTACGCAGTTTGAGATTTTATGTACTGCATCTAGGGAGATTCGCAATAGTAGGACTGTAGTTATTCTGTTAGATAGAAAGGAGGGGGGAGATAACAAGCGACGTCGGGAGAGTTAGGTTTTTTAGTGTTGATTATGTGCATTTAACCGTTAATTCTATTTGAATAAGGAACTGGACATTCTATTTAAATAAGACAGAAAAGTGCGAAGCACTTTTCGTGTTGATTCTTTTGGAATAAGTAATTAAATGGAGTTATGCTGACTGAAATTAATGTTGTGAATGATGGTGCTGCTTTGAACTTGAGCAAGCAGATAAAAAGGGAAGTAAAGAGTAGAATACCGAAACTTATAACGACGAGGAACAAAATTAGCCCACCCACGTGTTTCCTGGGTGACGAACACGCTTAACCAGCCAACGAAAAATTTGTGTGTGGCGTATTTACCGCTTGGCTGACTCCCAAATCAGGGCCAGTGACATTACGGGAGGCGCGGACGCTACACAGCGACACTACACTGTACGAAACACTACTAAACAAGCATGAAACGTAAGACGTTTAGTAAAGCATAGTGTCAATAGTACCGTAGAATAACAATCTTTCCGTCTATGATTAAAATCTAGATTTTATCTTTGCAGCTCATGAAGCTTTTTTAAACCTTAATGCTCTTAGTTTTGGACCACACTAGTTGCTAGTCTAGACTGCACTACAGTACGGGTAGTAGGCCTAATCTAAATGAGTCTAGCTCAAGAGTGAGCATTCAATATTGGTATATACCGGTAACTTTGCTTAAGCTACTGATTGACGTACAGTTCGTAACGGTATCATACCAGAATGTTCCAAGATAGCTTTGTAGTTAGACAATTTTTTAAAAATTTGTCCTCCCTGCCTCCCATACATGGGCGCTCACACGGGAGGCATGCAGGATTATCATGGCTAGTGATGTAAAAAAAACGTTTTTTTTTTGAAGTTGTTTTTTTGACTTCGTTTTTTTGTTTTTTTTATGCATTCCTACCTGATAAGTCTAACCAATTTTGTTTTTAATACAAAGCTTGGTAAGTAGTCTACAGGTCTAGTTTAGGATGAAATCGCGTTAATATATTGAACATGACAGTAGGTGGTAGAATGATATTGCTTAATTTTAAGGAAGCGTGTATTTCACCGGAAATTCCGGTTACCAAAGTTCGAAAATTGTGGTTTGCAGGTTTGCGGAACCGGAAACATCCCCTAACGGTGCCCGAACTGTGAGAGTCACACTACAGGAACCGAAAACGGTTACGCAACTACGATATTTCAAACTTCGGTAACCGGAATTTTCGGTGAAATAGACACTTTCTAATTTTAATTTTTTATTTGTAGTCTAGATTAGTGTGACTGTGAACCGTACTTAACACTTACCATGTAAGCCTGTTTTTCAATTTGCACGGTTCGGCTCTGCTAAATTTTGAGTCCGGTAGCCCAACCAGCAGACCAGTACCTAAATGTAGACTCAGGTCTGGCACCAGGGGGGGAGCAGACTGGCAGAGGGGCCTGCCCTCCTCGATTGATGTGCTTGGCCCCCCCAATCAACAAGCTTACTCTTTTGATGGCAGCAGCTTTTGTGCTTAATTTCAAACTTTGCCCCCCTCCCCCCCTTGATACCGTAAACACTTGACCCCCCTAAGTTGCCTGCTTTGCCGCCGACTCTGTGTAGCTGTGTAGACTGCACCGGACGCATTATTGCTTTTTATTTGAGTCAAAGCATTGTATTAGGTATTGCACATATTTTGGCTGAAAGTTCAAATTTAAAGAAAACTTTTTCTGGTTTATTTACGATTATTTTTAAGATACGAGAACTTAGTAAAACATGACTGTCAGTGCAATTGACGCCAGTGCACTTACAGTATAGTTGCATTATTGGGAAAAATGAAGGTGGCAGTTAATGCATTTCAAAAAATGCATCTTTAATTTACATTTACTGAAAAATTTGTTCTTGCCTTTTCAATTTTCTTTGGCAGTTATGTGTTGCAACTTTGTGCTTTATTTTTCAACCTTTATTATATATATTAAACAATCATTGAGGTTTCCGCAAGTTTGCATATACTTTTGTTGGAAGTGTGTTCAGTGATGGTGAGCGACCGCTATCGCATAGCAGAGTAAACAAGGATGTCCTAGATTAAAAGGAGGGTTTTTGTCGTCTTGCATAACGATGAAATGTTTTTCTGCGATGTATGGCTTTGTGGTGTTAATGAATAAAACCTAAGCCTGAAGAAGTAAGCACGGGCACGGTACTTCCTGCTTTAAATTTAGTGAAAATTTCTTTCAGTTACAGATTCAGGGGCAGAATTAAACTCCGCTCCATTCGCTACATATTAGATCCATCTCTACAAAAAGACCCAACAATAAACAGTTTGGTGGCCAATACAGATGATTAGGCTACTTCAGAATATATTTTTCAAAAAAACAAGTTTTTTTACGCTATGTTTTTTTGCAAAAAAAAACGTTTTTTTTAGAAAAACAAAAGCAAAAAAAAACGATTTACATCACTAATTATGGCTTCCCCCCCTTTGGCCCTGTAATAAGGTGCTATGACCAAACTTTCAGTCTGTAATTTCTCACACAAAAAATAGTTGCAGCCTCCTCCCAAGCCTCTGGTTGTCGACATAAGCTGCAAAAATATTTTTGCATTGTCCATAGTGACTGCACTCACTGCATGCTCTTTTTTGATAAAAAAACTGTGCTAATGAGTGTTCTTTACGCAAAAATCGAGAGAAGAATTTTGCTTCTTCATATATATTTCGTCTTTGCTGATCAGCAATGCAAATTTGCCCAAGCATAAATTTTACAAAGTGGCTATTCTTACAGATCCGTATAAATAAGGACATTGTTTATTTTATTACTTCGTCAACCTTTTTGGATCGGGGTTAGTGTGAAGCGATAATAGAATAAACCAAGTGCTTATTTGTACACGCCTGTACAAATAGCCACTGCCTAACTTTTAATAAAACAAAGTGGCTATTCTTACGGACCCTTGCAAATGAGGGCTTTATTTATTGTATTACATTGTCATGATTTCTGGATTGGGGTTAGCATGAAGCGATAATAGAATAAACCAAGCGCTTATTTGTATGTGCCCATACAAATAGTCTAGCCACTGCTTTAATAAAAATATGCCCCTAGATTTATAATGTTTGAATGTTTGAAGCAAGTTTAATCTAAGTTTTTCGTAACTTTGAGTTTCCCCGAGTATGAAACATTCCAGAGTACTGGTACCAAAAATCATTATTCTACTTGGTAATCTTGAGCAAAAACTTGCCCAAATTTTTTTCGTTTTTCTCAAACTTTGCTCATTTGAGGGAAGAGTGTTTTGCTTGAATTACGTAACAGTTGTAGTTTTTTGATTCAGATAAATATGAATGTAGTTGGTAAGCCTAAAGTGTGCAGGTTTCCACAAATTGCATTACTTCATACTGGCTCTGGTGTTTTGAATAAACAGAATAGCAAAAAATTTAAACTCATTCATCCTCTCGAGCAAAAAAAAAATGTTGAACCTTCAAAAAAGGATTACATGAAACTTTTGAAAAAAGCTGAAGAGTCTATTATTAATCCATCGCCAAAATATGCATCAAACTTGATAAATCAATTGACTAAGTCTCTCTCAAATCATAATGCAAAAATAAAAATTAAAGCCCCTTTCCTGAAACCTCGAAAAAATTTGCTTGATACAACAAGTTTTTCGTCGCCTTTAGTGAGATGTTTTGAGAAAACTCCCGAAGATCTTTCTGCAGATTTCGGAAATTGGCCAAGTATTTATGGTGATGACGATGAATTAAAGCGTCTTTTCTTGTTCCAAGAGTGCCTGCGGAATGAAATTCCATTTCATGCTGAAATTCCTATTGGTGATAACCAAAAAACATTTATGATATCCCCTAACTCTTGGGTGAAAGACTTGACTGAGAAGATGCCCATGAGAGAAAAATCGTTTCAGTTTTTAATGCTTAAATATGCCCTTAGAAATACTGAATACAGGAAAAGGTTAAAAAAGGTTAAGAAGTCAGAAAAAGAATTAACAAAGCCTCCATTCAATCAAATTGGTCATGTAAAGTTGCTTCCAATGTTTGGGAAATTAAAGATGAGACAATGGAGTGTCCAGAAACATGCTTGCAGTTACTACATGCTTCAGCCGTTGGTGATTGACATGAGGTTTCACCGACAGAAAGATGAGTGTTCAGTTTCACTGATGAAGCAATTGCATCATCTTTTTATGGCGAATTATTCATCAAATAATCCTTTTCATCTTGTTTTTGCAAACTTTGATCAAAATACTGATTTTTACCACAAAGTGTGGAACGCATCAGTTAACACCAAATTGGACCTTTCAACTACTATGACAAGCAAAGCACTTCATGAGCTAGAACCAATTGTTAAGCAAGAAGACCTGGTATATCTCTCGCCGGATGCAACGACTGTAATGACTGAATTTGATCACAGCAAAACTTACGTAATTGGTGGTTTGGTGGACAGATTGTTTGAGAAAAACAGGACAAAAACTATCAGTAGAACTGAGCATATCAACTCGATGAAGTTACCCCTTCAGCGTTATTTATCATGGGGTGGTGTTACTGGGCAAATGGAGCTGACTTTGCATGCTGTTTTTGATATTTTGAACACGCTAAAACATACTGGTTGTTGGATTAAAGCTTTAAGTTGCATGCCTCATCGTTTACATAGAGGTCTTTCAGAATTAGGCCGAGAACTGGCCAATTACGACCCAGAAATAATTTCTCGATTTGATGCTGGTCGACAGTGGAAAAAAATTAAAGATAAAAAAGCTCCTCGTGTCGTTTTGCCAGTCAATTTGAGAAAAAGATCAGCATGGTATTTGGGGAAATCGTAATCACTGAGTAGCAATTGGGATAATTTGCCTATTCTATTTCGAAATTATTTTCGAGATACATTTGGAGCGTTTTTTATACGTATATGACTATTTAATGTAGGCCGATCCACTTGCTCTATAAGTGGAGTCCAGTCCGTTTATTCCGTAGCCCCAAAAAGATTAAAAACTCTGTATACTAAAATTAGTGGCCAAAAGTTTTAAACATCATGTTGTGACTTTACTTTTCATTTTTACTTACTACTTTAAATCATAATTTTGATCATTTTAAGGCAGATGGTTGTGGTTCAAAATTTATGTAGATATTAATTTGGATTTTAAAGCATGATATTGTCTGTTGGAAAATATCTCCGCTGGATGCTTTATTCGTTAGTTTTACGATTAGTGGGTCTATTTGCTTTCTTCAACCATGCGTGTTGATCTTAACGATAACGTGTCTCAATTGGTTGAAGACTTTTTGTGAGTTCTAAGGATGAAAACTGTATGTAGGAAATTGAACTAAGTGTGTTTTTTTATAAATTGGAACTTTTTTTTTGGTTGAAAATGAAGAAATATTGTGTAGCTTTACCGATTGTAATTGTTTTCTTTAACTGGACGAGAAGTTGCCTCTCTTTAATTTGTGGTTAAGTTTGTCAATTACTGTACACTTCTGTAACTTTTCTTTGCGCTGCCCAGCATACATTGATGATCGCGGCGTCTAGTTATGATAAAAAACTATATTTTTATCCAGGTGGTCTGTTATTTTCCGAATGTCTGATGTGTTGGAATTGGTTTTAATGACTCGGTTGCTTTGTAACTTTCTAGTAAAATTTTTGCTGACGAAAGCCGGAAATATTGGTGCGGTATTGTTCTGTGATTTTTAAGCTGGTTTGAAACAGGTTGTACATATTTGAAAATGGTAGATGATTTTGATGATCTCTTAGATGAAATCGAAAGGGATTTATCTTCTCCGAAAAAGCAAGTGAAAAAAGTGTCCAGCAAGTAAGTTTCATGACTCGAACACTTAAAATAAATGATACATTTCTTACATATTTTCACATTGCTCGTGAGATACGCTAAAGCGTGTCACGAGTTGATACGAGCACCTTGACAGCAACAACGTACCAGGAAAATGTTAAAGCGTGCGATTTTATTTTTATCTTTACTAATTGATGTACACCTGTTTATCACTATTTAGAAGGTTGAGGAATTCCACCAAGTGCTTTTGACGCTCGCATTGAGCCGATATTTTCGATGTTCAAAGCAGTGATCCCGCATTTATGAATCTTCGAAATACGTAAAAGTAATCTTTTTTCGAGTGATTTTGTTTTCAAGATTTTTCTCTAACAGTAGAAAATTACCTAGAAGTCGAATTATTTTCACAGACCTCCAAATGATCTAGACGACGATATCAGTGATATTTTGAACGACAGCTGTGATTTTGAGTGTACATTTGCTAAACCTGCAATGGTAAGAGTTGGTAGCTGTCAGGGCCGGATTAAGCTTTTCGTGGGCCTGGGGCTGTGTAGTTGTTAGGGGTCTATTTTTCATCCTATTCGTTGAAGTAAAAACTTTTCACAGTTAAAGCAAAGCACAAATATATAAACAAAGTCTTTAATTTGCATGCACACATTGAAATGACACATTTTTTGGATTTAGACAACACAAAGATAAGATCTATTCTTTCCAAGAGTTTGTTTTCGATGCCGAGTAGAGCTAAGAAATTTAACCTTTTCTGACCCATAGAATAGACGAACGCACATGATTCTTTATTTTTTTAACGCAGAAAATGAGCGTTTGCCAGAGCAATTAGAAATTATCAGACAAAGGCACAGCCTAACGATTAGAACGCAAAGCGGCATAGCTTATTGGACATCGTTTCTACGTTGTTGCTTTTCGGTTCACTTACATCAAAATAGTCAGTCACTTTTTTGAATTATGCTACAACTTTTTTACGTTTATCTTCTGGTTCTTTTCTAGATTTTTCCTTTTCCGAACCGCTTTTATACTTTCTCACTTTTATTTTCAAATTACTCTAGCCGACATAATATGGAATCTCCTACCTTTCAAGCTACGTAGTAGAATCGACTATTGATGGTATATTGGTATCAGAGATGGGCGTAGTCACAAAAATTTGACTTCGCATCCGCTCCAAGTCAGAAGACTTCAACTCCAAATACGCTCCGAAATCCTGTTTGTCGACAAATTTTTGAATCCTAATCCGCTCCGAATCCAAAAAATGCAGCCGGAGTCCGGCTCCGCTCCGTGCCAATCTTTGACGGGTACCTTAACTGCTTGCATCAGTACCTTACCTTGGTTCAGACTAAAATCCGGATCGGCTACGAATTCGGCTTTAATTCAAAAACCCAAATCCGTATCCGGCTCCGAATCCAAAAAATGCAGCCGTACTTCGGCTCCGATCCGGCTCCGTGCGCATCTCTGATTGGTATAACTGGCCGAGCAGCCGCGAAAAAGAATTGTTGCGTCACAGTGAGCGAGTAGGGTTTTACAGTGACAGTGCAAATGGACACAAATTGAATAGTGTTGTCCATATAATAGGTGGGAGATTTCTAATAACCTACGCTTTCTTTTATCATTTCATTGACTTAAAATAGTGGTGGGCCTATTTTGGGTTGTGGGCCTGGGGCTGCAGCCCCATCAGCCCCCGCCTTAATCCGGCCCTGGTAGCTGTGATTGTATTTCGGTCGTGGCAAAACTCTTTGAATTATTTCGAATATAATTACATGAAAAAACTGTTTGAAAAATATTATTAATTACTGCTGATGCATACTGCTAGTGCCAGGCTCCAATCCTCCATTAAAAGTGCTATGTAAGTTGTACACTGGTTTGAAACAGCAATTGTGACGGAAAAATAAAACAATTATTACGGAACTAAACAAATATAATAATATATGACTTAATACGGTAGAAATATGGATAAGCATTGCAATAACCCTTTTCAATTTGCAAAATTTTTAAAAAACTTGTAACAAAAAAGATGCACCATTGGCGCAAAGTTTGCGATTAAGGTTTGGAGAATGTTTCTTGATTAACAGCGCTTCCTGAATTTTGGCATCGTAATCGGAACAGCATTTGCGAATAATTTTAAACAAGTTTTGTAAAAATTTTGCAAATTGAATTGGGGAATTGCAATGTTTAACTATATTTCTACCGCATTAAGTCATATTATATTTGTTTAGTTCCGTAATAATTGTTTTATTTTTTCGTCACAATTGCTGTTTCAAACCAGTGTACAACTTACATAGCACTTTTAATGGAGGATTGGAGCCTAGCTCTAGTAGTATGCATCAGCAGTAGTTAATAATATTTTCAATCAGTTTTTTCATCATGTACTTAAAGTTAACATTGACAATCTTAGATATACCTGACGAGGGCCAATGTAGTGCCAAAAACGTTCGTGTTTGATTTTGTAAATAATGTAGAGACTGTAAATAAATTGAAGTAATGCATCAGATATTTTGGTTGCTGTACCTTGCAACTTCATGGTACAAAAAATCGACCTCTTTGCCAAAATTATATTTCAAACTCCAGTGTAATTTTTAAAAAATCCTCTCACAATGATATTATGCAGGGGGTTAATAAAGTCCTGATACAATTTCAAAATTTGTTTGTAAAATCACTTCTCAAAATATCTCAACAAGGTTGGTTTTATTTTGATCAGTGCTGCTTAACGTTTTTATTCAAAGTTTAATTTTGTATTGCAGATATGATTTTTAAATATGTTTTGTAAATGTGAAATAAACAGCACTGATTAATAAAAAAACAACCTAATTGAGATATTTTGAGAATTTGACCTCAAAAAATTTTTTTGAAATTGTATCAGACTTTTGAACACCCTGCATTATCAAGTTTATGTGTTCAAATTCTTGAATCTTTAGAAGCAATATTGTAAGCAAAATAGTAAAAAATCAACTTGTGATGATGTACTGTAGATCTGCAGTAATTCTTCACTTTCTTTGTTTTGTTACAGAAACATCCAGCTACTGCCAAAAAACTGTACGGGACCTTAAAGTAAGTCTTATTTTGTTGTTGAACCAACTAATTTGCCAGTAGCCCACCAAAAGTGTATTTAAAATAATTTGTTGCAATTGGCCTTAAGTTGAAACTTGCAAAGGTTGGAATAGGCCTAGGCCTAGAGGTGTTGCGTTAAATTTGGCCTTAAGTTCCTACGACACAGATCCGACTCACAGCTACAGGCTAATACTTATTTCACCTCACTGATTTTATGCTCCAGTTCTTTGCAGGTGCAATACGCTCTACGTTGGAGGAAGCAAATCCCCATCTGGACTGAGTTCAGTCTCTTGTAGAAAGTAAGAGTTAAGGCCGGTTCATAGTTGTACTTTTACGCATAAGTACAACGAAAATGCATTAACGTCGTAAGTTTTTTTGAAGTCACGACGCTAATGCCTGAAAGCCCTAAGTAAAATACTTTTATCTCAACGTAATTTACTTAACGCTGTAAGTAAATTGTTTGCTGTCAGAAGCTATGCTACGAAGATTCTGATTGTATTCAGCAGTTATAGTTTAGCATGACTTTGAGAAAGAAAGTTCTAGCGTTGCTTCTGCATCATGGCAGACGAAAAAACAAGTCAGAAGAAACTATTATGAGGACGATAAATAGATCGAGGCTAATTTATCAAAGCCTAAATTTATATCTACGAATCTCTTTAGATATATCTACCAATCTTTTTAGATCTGGGATGGCTGCTTGACTCGACGACCGAGAGGTCTTTCGCAGTCTCCCTGTCGCAAAAAAGTTCTCCAATGTTGTGCTCTTTTATTTTTATGTGTGTGTGTGCTACATGCGTTTTTGTCTTGGCGACGAATAAATATTTTCTGATTAATTATCAAAAGCTATTACAAAATACTGTAAAAGGAAAAAAGTACATGTTACTCACGGTCTCTTCATGCTAGATAAACAAAGACATCTAGTCTACTAACATCCCTGAGTATTCATAGATTTTATAGCCATCGCCCCTTCTTCTCTTCATTTTTTTTTTGGCTCGGACAAACGACTCCCTCATGTATCTCCATCTTTTTTTGCAAAACTCGACTTTTCCTATGCTATCTGCAATTTTCTTCCAACTATTGCTGGCTCTTATTGAATCTTTATACTCTTTTAAACTCTAACCATTCAAGTAATTGTACTTCTGTACCTCTTTTGCCGGTCTAGCATCCACATCTGTCATCTCGTTAAATGCCTTTGAAGGTGCGATGACACTGACCTTTGAGACACTGTCCAAGTTTATCTTATTATGACATGACTTTGTGCAAATGTGATGTCATAATATGATAAATCTGCACAATGCCTCAAAAGGTTTCAGCGTCTCTGATCGCACCTTAAGGCAAACGGCAGAAGTTAAACTATTTTCAACTTTCGAAAATCGTGCAGTTTTGCCTTAATGCAAATGCTTTTTTCACCAAAATTTGCCTTTAAGGCGTTTACTTATTACTTAACGGTATTTAATTTTGCCGTTAAGTAATAAGTTAAATGCGTGAGCAAAACGTGGACAATGCGGGACCTTCCTGCAAGTTGCGTCAAAAACGCGTGACTATAAGGCACAGAATTTACTTTTACGCAAAAGTACAACGATGAACCGGCCTTCAGAGCCAGGTTTTGCATTAGCTCGATAATTGACTTAGGCAGGGGGTGTGCAACAGGCGGCCCCCGGGCCACTACCCGACTTGCCAAGTTATGTAGTGTGGCCTTCGTGAACACTCCAATTTTTTCCCATCCAAAAGAGAATCATTGTCCGGCACGTAAATGCAGAGGTGGTCAGTAACGAAGTAGTTTTACTTAAGTGGACTATCTGCGTAGTATTTTCTGTAACGAGGGACTTAAGTATTTTTCATTTTTGATACTTCTACTTTTGCTTCAAGTAAAATTCTCTTGGAGTAGTAATAAATTTTATGCTAAGTAGAAGCAGATAGTTAGATACCTAGCCATTCCTTTTTAGTGATTTAACCTCGATTTGAAGATGTTTTTTTTTTTTGTCCAATTATTTTGGCAACTCAGCTTATCGAAAACATGTTTGGACAGGACGCGAAACTGAGGTCTGTTAATTAGTGATTAGCCTAGTCTCGATGTTTTGATTAGTCTCGATTTTGTGACTACTTTGTCCACCTCTGCTTAAATGTCCTTGGCTATACAGCAATAAATTTACGGACATACATCAAGAGTTTTTCTTTCACTTAATTATTTCTAGGTCTTGCGATCGGCTTCGATGTACAAACTGCGATTTCAAAGTAGAACAATTCAATGATTTTGAGTGGTCTGATAGCGTCGACTATCTATTTCTTCGAAATAACATGCCGGATTTTCGGAAAGTATCGTCGGAACTTCGAAGAAGTAAAGGTGCGAAATGACAGAAGTTTAAATGGCCGAGTGGTAAAAGCGTTCGCCTCTTGAGCTGTAGACTCCGGTTTGATTCAGAGTCGGATCAAACCAATGACTGCAAAATTGGTATTCACAACTTCCCTGTTTTGACGCACATGGAGTAATACTTGAAAAATACCAATGTAACCGCTAAACCAAAACCGTCGTTGCTAAACACATCAGTCGCGAAAAGTTGCCTCAACATCAACTTTCCATCAACTCACTGACTCTCTCTTTGCAGGATGTCGAGCGTATGCGTGCCAGTGTGCGTGGAAGTCTGTAAAAGTTTTACATAGCCTGCAACGGTCTGGTTTAAAATGGGTATGTGGTAAGCACTCGCAGTAAACTGACTGCTTTTTTTCTGCCAAACTGTGCTTGCTGGTTGGCTTTTTACAACAATCCATAGTTTTGATCATGCTTGTTATACGTTGATTTTGCACATTCCTTTTTCATTGTTAGAAAGTATATTTTTGTACTTGTGCTGTAATAGTTCATAAATGGTTTATTGGAAGCGCATACTACAACAAACAGTATTAGATGCAATTAATTAGCGAACGTTGATTACACAATGCAGCAATAGCTATGAGCGATTTTATTGTGTGGTGCTCTGTTTCATGTGGCATTTTTTATCTCTTCAGTAAAAACTTTTATCATCTTTAGTCTATTGGAAGAAAATACATGAATGCCAGTCGAACATATCAATAATCAATTCTGTTACACGCCGAAGCAGTTTTTCGAATGAAGCCCAGAATCTCTAGGCCCATACATTAACTGAATGCACATAAAAAATTCGAGGGCACAGCATGAGCGCATATTTTTTAATTTAGAAAAGGACACTGCAGGACAAACTGATGAAAATATGAAATGTTAAAGTTGTTTAAATGCACAAATAAAATATACGTCAGAAAACGGAAACGCTTTGTACCAAATATGGCTAGTCAGATTCATATTTGCCCATGTAAGGACTGAGACCTAAATCGAAAGGATTCCCTTTGGCACATAATAGTCACAGTAAGACTTGATTGCATAAACAAATGAACATTGCACATCTTCATTACAAGTTACAATTATGAACGCCGATAAAACAATCAATTGGTGACAAAGAATTTGTAGATTAGCGCAATTATGATAGTCACTAATCCTGGCATCACCCAACCGACCAAAACGCTGAAAAAAAACAAAAGAAAATCTCGTTTGAGCTGATTAGCAAGAATCACATACGATTCAATTAATGTACAACGACAAGTTCACGTAAAAAGTGCTCGTATTAGTAAGTAACCCCCAGGAACAGGTCAAATTTGACATTATACCGACAAAATTGGGGAGGCACGTACCCTGTCCACATATCCAATTTTAGAGAGCTTTAGACCCGCCGTTCTTGATTCTAGTTTCTGATCATAATAAATTTTTTAATGTCA
Source organism: Trididemnum miniatum (assembly GCA_964006365.1). NCBI lineage: Eukaryota > Metazoa > Chordata > Ascidiacea > Aplousobranchia > Didemnidae > Trididemnum > Trididemnum miniatum. Next base: position 4,952,024 of record OZ023241.1, read on the forward strand.
CATTAAAAAAATGATTCTGACATCACGAAATTCATTGTGAAGCAAAAACTAGAACGAAGAATAGTTGGCATTAGGCCAACTAAAATTGGACATGCGGACGGAGTAAGGGTACTTGACTCCCTAACGTCCCTTTGCTTTTGCACACCATTTCCCGCTGAATTGTTCAGCCTTTGAAATGAAAAAGACACACTGTCTTGCCTTGGTTTTGATTCTCACCGCGATTCGTTTCTTGGAAAATGAGGTAGCTCAGAGGATAAGGACGTAAAATAATGCATAGTATCTATGTATATCCAGACATGAACCCAGTTCTCACTGATAGAAAAGAGACACTTGCACGCACTCTAAACTTAACTGGGTGAAATCGTTCCCAGGAAAACTGGGGGTTTATGTCCATTATCAAGTAACAGCCCGCCGAAGCGACATGTATGCTGTTTCGCAAATAAGAATGACAAAAAATATTGAAATAAAACTATAAAAGGGTGATCAAGCCATACTCTGCGACAGTGAAATTAATGCTTCAAAATTTAAAGTACCAACAATAGCATGCATAAAGAATAATTGATGTCTCCAATCTCACTACATAAAATCAATACCGGTAGTATTTTTTACCTTAATCAATTATGTACAACCTGGCCCCTACATTTAATATTTTCGCTCTAAAAATTTGCTTCATGCATGTGGTGGTTGCTTGCTGCATATGCGATACAAAATTCCAATTGACTTTCTAGTCAGAAGACAAAGTTAATAGTAATTTCGAATACTATTTCAGTAGTTGCTACGGAGAAAAATTAGAAAAAAAAGAAATTTGTAAAGGTGATAAGCATTCATTGTAAAAAAAAATACAACACCTTCAGTTCAACATATCATTGCAAAAAAAGATGAAATTTATAAAGATAATAAGCATTCACTCGTAAAAAAAATGCATTACCTTCAGTTCGAGATATCATTGGAGAATGCAGGCACTGTGAAAATATGCAATTGGAACCAAGTTTTATACAAACTCGAGTCAAGTTACAGCCAATAAACAAATTCCAACAACCAACTGAAAAGCTGTTGCAATTTTTACAGAAAAAGTATTCAACAGCATTTCTTTAATGTATCTGTATTTTTCATATCCATTTTACAAATTATAAAAGATTCAAACATGTTTTAGCTTTATCTGTAGAAATTATCATTACCTTGATTTACCATCTTTATCCTGTGAGCTGCCAGCTCCAGAAGGCGATGAAAAATGGTCATCCTGTTAAGATGATAAACAGCAATGAATCATGGCATCTCCATCTAGAAACGCATTTTTATGTTCGGCAGCAAGCATTAAGGAACGGTACAGGTTACGCGTAAGCATAATTTCAACTGAAATGCAATTATGCAGCAAACAATTCGTCCGTAGTTTTTGGTTTGAGTGCTAGGGCACATTATTGTACGACTATTGACTTGGCTACAACAGCATTTCCAGAACATGCATAGTATCATTACATGCAAGGAAAGCTATGTTTAAATCGGATTCAAACAAAATTATTGAGGTAAGCAGAGCTGAAAATCGTGTAACAATAAAACATTCTTGCAAATTTCTCACATGAAATGTCGCATTGTGGATAGGAACTGAAATTCATAACCTCCTAAAGGCAAAAAGGAAATAGGCTTAAGCAAACTACACAAGCGCTTATGAAAATATTAACTTACAGGATGTAGATCACCAATATAATAATCCTTTTGCATTTGTCGAGCGTCTTTTGAATGGCCTATATCTTCAAATGCTTCAGTGGCATTTGAACCTGAAGAGCAAGATTTTATTGCTAAAAATCTGAGTGGCTGGTGAACATAGAACATTGGTGATTAATTAATAACTTTTAAATACGCCTAGTTTGAAGCTAAAACATGCTTAGTAGAAGTATAATGGCTTTCTGACATAGTTAAAAATATTTTGACTTCATTGACTTTTGGTTGCCCTAGTGATTATATGACCATATTTAGCTTATCGATTAACACAGATATGCGCCTCAGAAATCATTGAGGGACATTGATTTCTTCACTTTTGTCCTCCTGTCACAAGAAAGTGATGGAACTCGAGAAGCAATTTTGCTGACATAAAAACTAGAAAATGATGGAGGCGCCATGCATAGAATGATTACAGACTTGCTTAGGAGTTGCCTTTGTTTTCGCTTGAGTTTTGCTTATTGACTTTTTCAATTTGTTGATTGTTACATTCCACCAAGAAAAGGCAATTATCGTGAAGCATCTTATCCAAGGGCGCAACAACAAGGCTTAGGTGGATGTGGAGACTGGAGAAGTTGAATCATCAACCTAGTGATGGTAGTTGTAAAAACGAAGCTCCAAACCACTATGCCACCCTGGCGATCAAATCAAAGTAATTTCAATAACTCAACAATTTTGCAGACAAATTAAGTTTGCTTACCACGGATACAGGATTTAATGTAAGATTGCTTTGCAACAAAAGGGGTTGTTTTTAGACAATGATGCAAACCAGCTGCTTAGTGGTTTTTACATAATACTCTACACAAAAAAGTGTCCGCTATTACTGTATTAATACAGTCTTGGTTGCAGCTACCAGTACTACAGTCATGAATATTATGTAAATGGCTGCGTAAAAGTATTAAAACAAAATAATGCAATAAGCAGACCACTTCATTACTGAATTTTAGTATTGAAAAAAAGTAACACCAGTACTCTTACAGTCACTCAGTGTTTTCAATATTTTGATAACTTACTTCAACTTTTTAAGTTTGATTCATTGATATACCAGTATATACACAGTACATTTGCATTTTTGCAACAAAAATTATATCCAAAAAAAGTACAGGTAAGAGTAAGAATAAACGTAGAACTAAAACTTTACGCTGTTACAAGTAGCATGACTAATCCAGTATTTTCAGCTAGTGTATCATGTCACACTGGGCAATACTAATATTAAACAAGGACATTGAAAATGATTAAACCATAGCAAAATGCTGGGAAATACCTGCTTGTTCCAGAAGAACCTCTTCGCCACCTGGATGCTAAATCAAATACGTATGCATTAATTACCAATACTCCCATTTTTACATTAACGCAAAAAGTTAAATAAATAAGCAAAGTGGCGATTCTTATGGGACCATATCATTCGTCGCTTGAGTTAATTTTACGGGTCCTATTAAACACCGCAAAGGACTTACTAAACACTGCCAAGTCCAACAAAAGACCTGATAACAAATAACCCAAGCCTAACCCTAATTTAAAGTCCATTGTCGTTTTTTGTGTATTTAGTTGATCAATTTGAAGTCTTTTGTCATACTTTGCGATGTTTAGTAAGTCCTTTGTCGCTCCGAGTCTTATCTAGAGTAAACCGCTCGCATCTTTCATCACCTTACGTGAACGGGTTATTGTAGACACGGACAGCTTACTCTACACGAGACCCGTCGCTCCTTTGCGATGTTTCAGTTTTTTGTGGTGGTTAGTAGGACCGTAATTTTACTACTTCATTACGCTCTTGAACAAGTGGGACTGTGGGAAGAGCATGAAGAAATAATGAAATAAACAAAGTGCGATAGACTAGCTACTTTTACAGTCACGTAATCTTAGCCACTGCCTTCAATAAAATCCATGAAGTCATATTTCTTTGGCATTGAGTGTCTTACCACTTTTATTGCATGTTTATAATTAAAACCATGAGATACAGAAGCAAGAATGTTACCAGACCTGATTCCTGAAGAAATATTAGCCCAAAATTTATCATTTTTTTCAAATATTGCATCCACAGATCCAGTTGTATGGTACCTTTCGACTGTCAGAAAGTTAGAAAGAGGTAGAGTCTATTTTGCTGTTAACGGCAAAATAGCTTTTAGGTCTATTTCGCCATAAATGACGTCGTGGGTTTTTAAGCGCCATTTTGTGCTCAATTGCCACAATTTCTCGATAGCTCAGTGGATAGAGTGCTGTGTATAAAGGGAAGTGCTGCACTAGTTTTGGGTTCGATTCCCATTGCAGCTTCGGTTCATTTCGCATTGGTGGCTTCTGTTTGGATTGCTTCGATTCGGATTCGTGTGACCTGGGGTTAACAATCTGGTTCGTGAAGACAGTAGAATAGAATAAGATGTAATATTCATGAGACATGGGGTTATGTAGCTGTGGCAAAATAGACCTAAAAGCTATTATATATGCCGTTAATGGCGAAATAGACTCTGCCTTAGAGAGAACAATGATTTGCACTGCATTAACTAGTTCTGAGTTGCAGGAAGTCTGTATAGATGTTGCTCAAATGGTATGTCAAAGTAAATAAATCACTACAGCCAAGCAGCAAGTTAAATATAAGTTCAATGCAAAAATGTGCAGTGACTAACCTCCTCCAGAAATTTTGTTACATCATAGACTTTGTTGTTAACAATAATCCAAGCAGACTTCACATTATGATGCTGCTTCACTTCTTCAAGCCGATATACTTTCTTTTCAGATCCCATGAGGATTTGTAAGATAAACTCTGTATTTCACTAAATAGATTTATTTTTTAGCCTATCACTAGCTGAGACTGCAATACAGGGCCGTAGCCAGCCGGACCAGCTTGGGGGGACGAAACAAATCTCGGGCGAGCAAAAAAAATGACCTTTTTTTCAACGATATAGCCATCCTAAGGTGTTTTCTGAAAAATTAACTGGGCTACACCCCCAGCCGCTGACGGAATTTTCGAATTTTAAGCAAAAAATACTTCATTCTAACGCACTTTTTATTAAAAAAAAGTACTTGTAACTGATTCAATAATACTGGTAGCAAAAATACCAGAAGCAGAAATCATTGCATAAAGCTGATACAAAAGTTATTTTTCTTTGGTCTCATGGCCAAAGGGGGGAAAGGGGGAGTTGAATTCTTCTTGTGCACACGCCATTAGACGTTCATGATGATTTAGTTGTATCAAACAATCAATTATTCAGCTTGGGGGTCTGGAAGAGCGTTGTAAGCTCCCCCAGTAGGGTCCGGGGCTAAGCCGTGGAAGCTATTGCTTTTTCTGCTTTTAAAATTACTTTTCTGAATCAGCTTTGAGGTTTTGAGGCTATTAGCAAATTAGTTATTTTGCAATCAGCGCGCCTACAGGCCTCAGAAAAGGCTATTAGGCCCTAATTAAAATTTTTTTGGTTTTATTGATAAAATCGCGATTTTCTCAGGGGGGGCGAAAATTCTGCCAGGGGGGGCGGCGCCCCCCTGGCCCCCGGCAGGCTACGGCCCTGCTGCTATACTAAATACCGTAGATCACTACGCTCCTTCCTCCTTGCAGCGATTTGGTACGCACTAGAATAGATGAAGTTTTCTGGTCTGTAGGATAAGATTTGTCACGTGACTTGCCAAATTCCTTAAAACGTGATGCCGGTATTTGTTTTTCGGAAATTCAATCAACATGGGTGCAAATCCCGGGAGAAATATGTCCCCCCCCAATAATCGGGCAGCACCCCCCCCCCCAATATTTCATGGAAGAGGAAAATTCTCCATACGAGCCAATTTCATCTCCCCAATATCGAAAAATGATCAATTTCAGTAAATCATTTCCCCCAATATCAAAAAATGGTCAATTTTGCTAAATCATCCCCCCAATCAGGCGCGGATTAAACAGTTTTGTAGGGGGGGGGCAGAAAATTTAATATGATAAGGCCTTTTTAGGGGGCTGAAGGAAAAGGTTTATGATCAAACCACTATCCAGCACTGGCGTGCGTAGGATTTTTCGATGGAGGGAGTTTCAGTGACGTCACATCGTGACGACGTAAACAAAAGATACTACAATTACGGTAGTTCAAAAGTATTAAAGTGCATCAGATTGTAATGTTTCTAGTCTAAATTATTACGCAATTGCAGTTAACCATGATTAAGGTATAGGCCTAATGACAAAACTAAGGAAGCAACCAATTAAGATGTTTTATTTATACTTTTACTTGATGCTGTCAAGCCGTGGTTAAAAATTTACTGAAAAAATTTTAGTTTAGGGGAGATGTTGCGTAACCGACCGCAAAATAAGAGCCCGAAGGAATTCCAAGGCCTTACTAGCAAAGCATCTGATGTTTCCACCAAACTTAAATTATCTTGAATTTATTCTTGAATCTTTCTGACAAGGCCAAACTTGAATCCAAAACAAAAGCAGTTTCACGAAACAAAGGGTCAATAACATTGAATAAAATTACTTGCCAACTGCAGGCTTTGCCTGTAAATAAAACTGAGATTTCTTCTCTCGATAAAATGGCGACTTAAAATAATAAGTTAAAATTGGTCCGAACCACAACTAAACAATAACGAATCTGAGCATTGAAGGTGCAATGTGCTACAAAAAAACAAATCACGTGAACAGTTGCGCAACACATTGTTAGGGCGTTTTTTTAGAATTGCAATGAAATTACAAACTGGAAACAAAATGATTATCTGCTAGCCAAAAGCGGTGACTAGCGGCATAACAGTATCAAACCAATTAATAGGAGACACACACGTTGGATCGAACCCAGCCCAGGTCCAGATGACGAAAATAGCAAAGCCGGTGCGTGAACAGTTGCACCTATGGGACATCAGCACCAATGGGACAGAGCTATATTTCGAACACGTGTGAAAATAAAATTTAAACAACACCGTTTCAGGGCGGAGTTTAATATTGCATTCATTTCAAGCTAACTTGCCAGCACATGGTTTTCATATTTAAATGGCAAAATTTAAAAATAGATTTTTGAGATAAAAAAGTAAAATTAGTGGTTAAAAACAATTTTAGTTTTCTCTATGAAGAATTATTCCTGAAAAGAAGTTTTTTTCGTGAAAGATTGGGCAGTAAACGAAGTTTTGTGATGAGAAGAGTTAGAGTCCTAAAGTTGTGAGCTTGAAGAAATAAAACTGATTTGATCAATAATGGCTGATGTTGGACCAATGGGACATTGCAATGATTGACCTTTGGGACATTGTCCCATAAGTGTCTTCATGCAGTCAAAGTGTAATGGAATACTCTTTGCTATTAAAATTTTATGCAACAACACATTACCTGATTACTGGTACCCGTAGGCTACTGGTGCGTTGTAAATATGATGATGGGATCGCTCCTATATTGTTGGTCAGGACTCTGGGAAAAATCTAAGTGGCCAAAACAATAACGCACCTGTGAGCAATCTGGGAATTAATGACTTATTTGTGGTTGTCGAAGTCTATTCGTTGGACAGCAAGTGGAAAAATTTGATTGTTCAGATAATTATTGGTGACCTGGATGAAGATGGAGATTTTGAAGCATTTTTTTTGAAACACGCCATGAAGATTAAGGATAGCTTTATTATCCAAAAATCGAAGACTCGCTTCGATTGAACTTGCCGACGAAATGAAAATTGTGCCCAAGCCAATGTCTACTGCTACTTCCAAGCCTTTAGCAGGAGTTATTAAGTTTGATATTGAAGTTAGCGCTTTTGGAGTGCAGGCCTACAAAGCATATCAGTCAATCATATGTGATTTCAATTGCATAATGTAAAGACTCCAAATTTATTTTGATTATAGACGTGAGCAGTAATCACAAAGTAGTGTTTAAGTTCAATTCAATCACAAATATTAGCATTCAATAAGGTTAATCTTTTTGGTTATCGGATTAGCTGTTAGCGGAGCTAATTTTTGCGTTAGCTGTGCCCACCTATGCAGATGTCCCATTGGTACACGACATAAGGGACCAATGGGACATGGTTATTGCGCCTATTTTTTAACTAAGACAATAGGCAATAGGTGCAATAATAACCATGTCATTTTCTAACTAAGACAATAGGCGCAATAGCCATGTCCCATTGGTCTTTTATGTCGTGTACCAATGGGACATCTGCATAGGTGGGCACAGCTAACGCAAAAATTAGCTCCGCTAACAGCTAATTCGATAACCAAAAAGATTAGCTTCGCTAACGCTAATCCGATAACACAAATTTTTCGTTAGCGGAAGCTAACGCTTGCCCGCTAATCCGCTAATTAATCATAAGATTTTAATTTGAGGTCCAGAAACAACGAAAAATGAACTATGTAACTTGAAGCAATCATTTTAATATCGCGTTTTTCAGTTAATTAGCCAAGTCCAAACAAAATCGTATCAACGCAATTTCCAAAAGTTTATTTAATAGCACGGTATATTGTCAAGGTTTCGGGCACACGCTGAAAGAACTTGCAGCAATGAAATAAATTCGGCAGTGAAATTAGCACAGTACTGAAATAAGCACATTGCCGAAATAAGTACTGCAAAGCAGGGAAATAAGCACAGTAGACCTGTACTGAAATGCATCGGTCTGACCAATCCGGCCATGTCTGATTATCGCGCCTTTGCAAAATGCAAGGAACTTGATAGACCGACAGCTGAGAGGGGTTAGCATACCTTTTCTATACTGCGACTTTGAGTACTGCGTCAAAAACCATCGACGAAAAGTGATTTCTGCCAGGTTAGATTAGATGCGTTTGGCCGTAATAATGGGGGCCCAAAAACAACCCACAAAATTGCTTGCATACCTTTCCTAGGTACAACATGAAACCTAGTGGAAACGAAAGCTTACATGGACCAGATCATGAAATGGTTTGTGACGGAAGTTTTTTTGGCTGCTTTACCCCCAACAGAAGCCCCCAAAGTTCAAGCTAGCATACTTTTTCACAATATAGCTAGCGTACTTTTTCTAGGTGCCACATGAAACTTAGGGCAAACGAAAGTTTACGTTGCACTGATTACGAAATGGTATGTGACAGAAATTTTTTCGGCTGCTTTACCCCCGGTAGAAGCCCCCAAAGTTTGAATAATGTCGTCATTTTCGCTGTGACGTCATAACTCGAACTTTAAGGGCTTCCGCCGGGGGTAAAGCAGCCGAAAAAATTTCTGTCACATACCATTTCGTAATCAGTGCAACGTAAACTTTCGTTTGCACTAAGTTTCATGTGGTACCTAGTACAAGTACGCTAGCATACCTTCACAAGTACCCTAGCATACCTTTGTGACGTCATCACTCGAACTTTGGAGGCTTCTGTCGGAAGTGGAGCAGCCGAAAAATTTCTGTCACATATCATTTCGTGATCTGGTCAATGTAAGCTTTCGTTTTCTCTAGGTTTCATTTAGTACCGGTACCTAAAAAAGGTATGCTAGCACTTCTTTGTTTTTTTTTGGCCCCGGTTACGGCCAAACGCATTCAATCTGACCGGCAGAAATCATTTTTCGCCGAAGGTTTTTGACGTAGTACTCAAGGTCGTAATATAGAAAAGGTACGCTTATCCCTCTCAGCTGCCGGTCTATAACCTCTCAGCTCCAAAATGTCGACACAGTGATTACGCAAGCTCTGCATTATATCATTGACGGAGTTATTATTGCTTGATTTAAGCGCTTAGCTAGAAGAGTGCCGGTAGATATTTCTCTGGCACAAAAAAGCTGCATGACATTATAAAGAATAAACAAAGCTCCGCTCGACATTTTTTGTTCGTGTAAACCCACCTTTACGGGTAAGTGGTGGTCTAAATGCCACTTACCGCAAAATAGTCCTAAAAGCTATTTTGCCGTTAACGGCGAAATAGACACTACCAAAACTGAACAAAGTCACCCCAGTTGACGGTATTAAGTACCGATACATGCTGGCCTACTTGCGTACCGTGCATAAATATCGAGTTTGAAGTGTCTCATATGAAACAACCACTTGCACAGCTGCAGTCCAGAATGCTAGCCTACTTACTTTTGATAAAGAGTGAAAAATCCGAAATACAGCCCCAATGGTTTGATTAAGTGCAGTAAAAATGGCTGTGGTAATTATAAGACAAGGTTGGGAGTAGAACCATTAACCTTGCAATCATGGTTATCATAAAAATGACACTCCAAACCACTGCGCCATGCTGCCGACCATACTATCAGCTATTGTTGTATCTCGTAGACAGATATAGTCCAACAAAATAAATTTAGCATGGCCATAAAACCCTATAATTCACGGCAACAACAATAGACTGACAGAAGAAAGATTGATCAAGCGTCGTTTAACTGGCACTTAGCAGCTTAACATAGGCATATAGTCTAGGCCAGTTAAAATATCTTTTTAGCGATGACCAACAAATAGACCAAAGTTTCAACAGTAGACTATATCTGTATATTGGTTCTTCGGCTGGCAAAGAAATCTCGCATTTTGTATGCGTTTAGGTTTGCAGCCTTCACTTCAAATACTAGACTATGCTGTCTAACTTTTTAACCTAGACTGCCTTCTAAAACTATGACCTACATTAGGCCATTATTCCTAGTTCATGTATGGTACTGGTACTGTAGGTCATCATTAAAATCTGAAAATTTGCATCTTGTACCTGTTATACAGATACTAAATATTGGTCTAAACTAATTTTATTGATATATATATGTACTGTTTCGTTAGTAGTGTGATAATGATAAAATGCTATATTTTACATAGTATATATATAGTTTTAAAAAATAGGGACCGGTAATATACTAGTAGGCTGACTGTGTTTATAAGTAAACTGTTTGGCAAAATGCTGTCTAGAGTATTTTTCTTTTGTGTCAAACGATTTTCATTTTGGGAGGCATTGTCCATGTTTATGTTTTTTGGTGAACTTGATTTGAAAAAGAATGCACCTGGTGGAATTCCACCATTACTTATATTTGTTGATGTTGGAATATTAGTGCTTTTGGGAACTTTCATGACATTCAGCAGTGCACCAATTGCTCGTAAGACTGCTTCACTTGCTGCCTTTCATCTAGTTTTACACATTGGTTTGTTGTCATTTATTTATAAGTCCAGTGTACCTAGTGAAGTGTTGTTTATTATTATATTAAGATATGTCGGTGTGTTTGTTTCATACCTCCTAATTGCTGCTAGTTTTAGTGAACCGAGAAGATACAAGAATTTATCTATCACCAACTTAGTGTATGTTGCATTTGGGGTGTTGTTGGGGGGTCAGTGTTACCTAACGGCGTTTACACCTACACAACAGAAACTTTTGGGCATTTTCTTTCCACCATTTGTAACAAATGGGTATATGAACATGATTGTTCCGGGCATTGCAGTTGCATTGGGAATATGTGCGTTTTGTTTTATAAACCAACCTACAGCCTTAAATAAATTCATATTTGTTGCTTTCATGTATTCTTTGTTGATTATGTTTCCGTCTGATTTCTACGTTAAATTTTTGACTCCCCCCCTTCATGAATGGTTGTACTATCGACTTTTAGCAAGCAGTGCTGTTACAGTGGGAGGCCTTGCTACTATAATGTTATATGGACCGCAATGTTCTCCTAGATATCATTTATATGCCTGATATTATTAATTTGGTTATGCTGCAGTGTGTTGTTTTGTGCTTTGGTGTACATATTTGAGCATTAGCATGTTGTGTTCCGTTTATTACCATATTTTTCATATCATAAGCTGCGCCAAAAAAATTCAATATTTTAATGGCAGTAAAACATAAAGCACTACCTGATTCATACATGAGGCGCACCGGCTTATAAGGTGCGAGATTAAAGTACGGTAGATCAAACTTGATTGTTAGAAATTGTCAGTTTTGAGAACACTTTGCTAAAGAATAACTATACTTTATTGGAACTATTTCAATTTAATTATCAGAAAGTTAGGAACTGTTGTGCTCTGTAACTTCTTGTGGACATTTGCTCATATTTAAATAGTTGCTAATGCTATTGCGTAAATTCTGTGTATTTCAAATTTGATAGAAAGATTATAGCCAGTATATTTGCAATCATTTCACAAACCTTGATCGGTAAAAACTCATTCCCTTGTCAGTGTAAAACTACAGAGGCCCTCTGCGGTTCTACACTGATGATGAAGTGAAAGATCCATGATGGTGTAAGTTTTACATCGATGATGGTGTAAGTTTTTACCAAAATGTTTGTGGAATGATTGCAAATATACTGGCTATATCTTTTTACTTAAGTTGAAGTTCCAAAACTCATCTTTATGCTCCTATGTACTGGGTAATTCTTAAAATTTTTTTCATGCAATACAGTTCTATCAAGCCTACCTAATTTGTTGGAAAGTGATACTACCGGTAGCCTATTTTAACAATGCAACGTTAAAGGCAGTGATTAACATTACGTGACCGTTAAAATAACTACTTTGTATATTTTGTTATCCCTTCACGCCCTCCCGGTTGTACGAGAGCGTGACGACGTCAGGAAATAAACTCTAACGACAAATGTTATGGGTGCATAAGAATAGCCACTTCGTAAAGAAAAATGCTTCTCGACCACCAAAAATTTTCTGCTGGAGCCGTTATTTTCAAAAGTTTGTCACATTGCTATTTTTTTGACATTACTATGAACCATTTTGTTGTTTATACTTATCTTAATAGTTTGACTGATCTTCATAAATTGCACGATTTTCTATTTACCTATTTCTTTCAAATTTCGAATACTTCATAAGAGCTCATTAAGTATATATGTGCCTGTGTTTGATTAACTGTGTATAGGCCTATAACTTTTTCACTTTGTTATGAAAGTTTTATACAGAAAATATGGGGCTGCAAAACTTGTATGAAAATGGTGTTATAATATATTTGATGTAGCTGTGCATTTATCATATAGAAGCAACATATTTTCATCGGTTTGAAGCTCTGCTTGTTGATATGACGGCGATTAAATATTGTACTGCAATAAATCTTTCGAAAATAAATTTTTAATTTAGTGTGTGTAGTCGATTTCTCAATAGTTTGTTTGTTACGGGATGATATATTTTGTTTTTTATTGTTGTCTTTTGTTTTAGGATACAGTAACTATGTAAGAATTAAAAAATTCTAGTTTACTAGCTTGTAATTGCGACGTTACTCCCGATTTTTTGTCAAAATATAATGGCTTCGACCAGAGGAGTTCGTTTTGAAGTTATTGGGAAAGTTCAAGGAGTTTTTTTTCGTAAGGTGGAGAATTTCTTTATTTTTTGGCAATGGCCGGTTGGCATAGTGCGTATAGAGATTTCTATCGGTGCGGGAGGTCTTGGTTCAATTCCCGGGTCCGTCAACTCGGACACAGTGTCGGTGTCGCGAACGGCTAGCCACCGCTGCGACGTTTCTTCGGAGCTGTGTTGCCTAGGGCTAAGCCGTGCATATTAGCCCCTCCACTCGTTACACGCTTCGGCGTAGTACCGCGAGTATAATGAAGATAACACATTTTAAACTTTTTTTTCTTGACTTGTGTTGCAGTACACAAAGAAAACTTGCGATAAACATGGTGTAACGGGATGGGTTTTGAACACAAAACATGGTTCGGTACAAGGTTATATGGAGGGAACCCACTCAGCTGTTGACAGCGTGTAAGTCAGTCTTACAAAAATTACTCCTGTACAGGAGCGTATTTAGGGGTGAGGGGACATTGTCCCATTTCCCCTCCTCCTTTGACTTCGCCTTTCAGTAAAAAAGAAAAAATGTTGTTATGTCACTGAATATGGCATTTGTACTAAGCTTTTCCCCCTTCAAAATTTTTCTCTACGCTACTGCTCCACAAAAACAAGCAGGCAAAACGAGCGCTGATTGGCCTAAATCAATCTGTGCTTCTTTTGCTGTTCTTTCGACTACTTGTGTTCGTGATTATTTTTTTTCATAATTTTTTGTAATTGGGTGTCTTGTGTAACTACTAGAATGAAACTTGCTATGTTTAAATTTTCGACTGGTAATCTTGTATTTATTTTTTTCAGGAAAGTGTGGTTGCAAACTAAAGGCAGTCCTAAATCTCGCATTGACCGATGTAGCTTTTACGAAGAAAAAGAAGTGTCAAAATCTCATTCTCGTTTTTCTATTATCACAAACGACTCTGAAGTTTCGAGAAAAACGTTCAAGACATAACCAGAAGTCGCTGATGTTGCTTTTTGGATTAGCAATGCTTTATGTAATGTTAAATCAGTCGTTTAAGACAAGCAGGCGCACATACGGCAATTGGTAGCCTGCTTAGAAATAAACCATTGATTTGAAATTGGTAGTATCTTCTGGTACCACCATTTCAATTACGTTCAATTCATGCGCTAGGTCCAGCCGTGCCATTGATTATCGATATTTTCGTATGCTTATTTATTTGTCTTTTTTAGATTTGGGTTCATTTCACTGTGGTTTAATAAATGTCCTAGCTTTCAGTACTTCGCTGTACAGATTTTTGTTATTCAAGCGTAACCAAATCAAAAACCATTCTCTCGTATTATGCCGAAGCGTGTAACGAGAGGCAGGGCCCATCTACGCGGCTTAGTGCCCATCTCCCAAGATACGTCGCAGCGGTAGCAAACCGTTGGCGCGCTAACCGAGAAAACAACTTAGAAAACGAACACTAATAACAGCATGAAACCATCATGTTTGAAGCCATGTACTGCAAAAAAAATGATGAAAAATCACGTCGTGATGTGAAGAACAATTACATTACGAAATGTCATAATACAAAACAAAATAAAACACTTAACAGACACAGATATCTATGTGTACCGAAAACAATCGCAATTAGCACAACTAGAAAAATTACTCTCAGATGATACTGATTAGAAATTATGAAGAGCAGCTAACAACAACATAGCCAGCAACTACACCCACTCTAAACTTCGTCACCGCTAATATGGCCATTGGTCAGTTTAGTAGCTGTCCGCAACTGGTCATAACTCCATTTGAGCTGTTCTATTTCGCTTTGGTGGCGGCCTCTCATTTCTTCTAATTCATTCAACAAATGTTCGTTTGTTGACATCAACGATCTAAAAATAGAAAAAAACCAAACCATTATACTCGCGGCATTACTCCTAATCGTGTAACGAGTGGCGGGGCTCATCTCCGCGGCTTAGCGTCAGGACAACACAGCTCCGAAGAAACATCGCAACGGAGGCGAGCCGTTGGCGACTGTGTCGATTTGACCGGCTCGAGATTCGAACCCCTGACCTACCGCACCGATAGCGATGCACAAATGTGCTAAACAGCCTATAAAAATTGAAGTTAAAAATGATTCAAGGGAACAAACATTTAGCCATTGCTTTACAGATAAGGCAGTTTCATTTTGAATAAAGCTATTTCGAACTCAGCCGAGGGGAAAATCCCGTAAAGCGCCTTTTGCCACAACACATTGAGTTATCTTGTTTCCCACAATGCGATATGTCAAGCAAAGAAGCCGTGAATTTTTATTTAGGAACCTAATTTAATCCAAAACGGTATCCAACTCAAACACAACGATCCAGAGGCAAACCCTTTGGGCCACTACCAATAACAGCCATTCACCACATTCATAGTAGGATAAATCGCTTACTTTAATGTGTAACAATCGAGTTCTGGCAATTCATTCAAGTACACTTAATAGCAAAAGCAACGTGAAGAGCCAGAGTTTGCAAAACAGTAAGTACTGAGACTTCGAGACAAAAAGCGCTCGATGGAACATCATCGGAAAGTTAAATCAAACAAAACATTCAAAATCAACTGCACAGTCAATTTAAAAATTTTCCAAACGCCTTGATTTTCTATTTTAAACACGCTCCGATGGCCAACTGGTAAGAACGTTTGCCTCTGGAGCTATAGACTCGGGTTTGATTCCGAATCGGGTCAAACGAGAGTCTTTAAAATTGGTGTTCACAGCTTACCTGTTTGACGTTCAACATTAAAGGGACAGTGTGAAGATTGGAGAACAAGCTGTTAAGTTTGCTCGTTGTGCCGTTGTTGGTAGACAGATGACTGGCAACTCCTAAGCGAGCTTGCTATACCGCTTTGATCGCTTTCTAGTGATAGGAGAATGAATGCAATTAAACTATTTTTTACGCTTCATACCGGTGGCTTTCCTGTAGCATTGTAGCCAACTGGCTGATCTTTTCGTATTGCTCGGAGCTGCGTTTCAACGAAGCGACTTGATGAAGTAGTTCTTTTTTCTGCTCCTCTAATTCTTCGAGTCGTTTCGTGTTTACTTTTTCATCATCCTGAAATAAAAATAAGGTCTTTATTTGCACAAAGACTGAGGATGTTGTTTTATAAAATTTTCGGTTTCTCTAACTGCTTTAGACAGAATATTATCAAAATCAGGTTTTCAAGTGCTAAAGTGCATGGCATGGTCAAACTCGAACTGCCATTAGCTGAGAAAATTGAGCAGCAAACCAAAAAACTGAGGAAATTTTCAATTTATATTGAACAGAAAATTCAACAGTAAATGAGGGAGACTGCGAAGTGAGCTTGAGCGCTTCGAGTCAGCAGCCATCCGGTCTAGGGTCTACACATCACATGCGATCGGCTCCAGACATGAACCAAACCCATCACGTAGTATCTGTATTCTGTAACCTGCTCGGTACCGGCAGACTACGTCGCAAACAAGCAGAACCTTAGATGCAACGTCCTACCTCCGTATGGTTCGCTACTTGTGCTTCCAGGTCTGCAATCTTGTTCCGCAAGATCTTATTGTCACTGACGGTGAGTTGTAGTCGAGATTTTGTAGCTTCCTTCGAAAAAAAAAGCATTGCAAGTAATGGCATGCTCGTTACGCTCTTTCAAAACTAAACTTCTGAAGTTGTAGCATTGAATGAGAAGCCGCCAAGCCTTTGGATTGGAGTTTTCAATTTTCCATCGATGTATGCAGAGGAATTACTACAAATCTCGCTAACATAAATTAAAAAATATATACAAAAAACGATTAATAAGCACTGAAAGTGCAATATTCTTTTTAAACTTTGCCTGATTTATGTTGAAAATTAACAAAAATGTAACATAGCCACAACCTTAACCTAAAAAAATGTTTGAAATCTAAGTACCAGATCACGCTTAGCGTGAGAAAGTTCTTCATTTCTTTCTTGGCTTTTCTCTCGTATTGCGAATTGCTTTGTTTTCTTCTGCAGCTCGACCATTTCAGCCTGCTGTGCAGCGAGCTTATCGTGCAAAACCTAGAAGATTAGCATTGAAACATCAATAACCCATTTTCGCATCAATTTTTCCAAATTAAGAAAATCTTCATTATAGCCGCTGCATTACGCCGAAGCAACATAGCTCCGAAGAAACGTCGCAGCGCGGCAGCGGTGGCTAGTCTTTGGCGACTCTGTGTCTGATGTGACTGGCCCGGGAATCGAACTACAGACCTCCTGCACAGCACAATATCACTACCACCACGCCAACCGGCCAGTGGAGTTTCCTCACTGATCGAACGTAATTCTGAGGTGTTGAAATCCCGCTTAGTGCTTACCTTAACTTGAACTTCTCTCGCAGCTAATAAGTCTTTTTCGTATTTATCAAGAGGCGCATGAATCAAACCTGTAAAAGCAATAGAAACTCAGCAATCAATATATGTTTTAGCATGCCTTCAGAAAACATTGACAGGGCCGAGTAACAACGGCAGAGGCTTATTGATGTGTGGGGTCAGAACTATAGTGCATATAAATGTTTTGAACTAGCAAACGGTGTAACAAATAATTTTTCACCAATCTAGTGCTTCATCTCCAATCTTGACCACACCATCGTTAACTGAAATGAAAATTAGTAACAAAATGAGATGTAAGATAGATTGGTAGTTTTAGTGCAGGAGGCATAAATCGCATATTATGGTATAGCAATCGCTCAAGCGGCCGCTATAGTCCTAGGAAACCTACTTGACTCGAAGACTTCAAAACAGTCACTTCGCAGTCTCCGTTGAGATTTCAGTTGCATATTGTGTTCTCCTTTTATCTAACTTTACCGCGTTTTTTTTTATTCTTTTTGGTTTTGTCTCTTTTATTTCAACCTAACTGCCCTGAAATAAACAACACAACGAATTCCAACTTACCGTACTACCTACAACTTACTCTGAAATTTTTGATGATAATGTAGCGATTTCGATCCATTCCAGTACCGGTCCACTATATCCAAAATCGACTCCACAAATTTAATCTGAGTGAGGTTTTTTCTTCGGTTTACTTCTTGTGCAGTTGTGGCATCCTAACAAAAGTCGGTGTGCAATTGCATAAAAAAGCACTACTAAACAATTCAAATATATTCGACACAATCCCTTTTCCGTGTCCTACTTTATCGGGTGGTTTTGACCTACAAACCTCGCGAATTCGCAAACGCTTCTAATCAAGTTCAATTCCGAGTTCACTAAAAATTGCAAGCCGGGAACTAGTTCAGCAATTTCTGCTAAATTTACGTCAAGTTCTAGCAGTTTTTATCGGCTTTAGACTAAGTTTAACCAATTTTTGCCAAATTTAGGATAAGTTTAAAACTAGATCAAGTTTGTTCGAGATAAAGTTCGAGTCGTGGAATTTTTGTTTTTTAACCTCAAGTTAGAGTTTGGCAAAAAAGATCGAGTTGAACCATTTCGCAGCCCAGATCACAATATCTGGCTTTGAAAGGCGCGAATTGAAAATATTGCGGTTGCTACCGGTGATCACCATCAACGTAGTTCAAAAACGAGTGAAATAATTTTACCGCTTTTACGTGTCGTATAACTACGGTCGATGTGTTTTACAGAACAAAATCGCTTGAAGTAAGGAGCCATTTTTTTCTCCTACCGTGAAGTTTAATTTTGTTCGTTCTGGTAAACCCCGATATTCGTCATCTGAACTCATGGGGGTCGTCTTTGGAGGAATTCCCTGCGATGGGCCAGGTACACGTAACTGCTGGTTGACTGTAGGGGGTAAATCTTGAGATCCTGTAGAAAATTTTCGGCATCTTTCACGAAATAATAGAAACGGCCTACTATATATCGCAGTTTCAAAAATCACTATGAAACTCCCATACATTCTTACAAAAAGCTTATTTTAACACATTAGTCATTCAAAAATAGTTCATCTTTACAAGTACGGTAAAGCATTCATATCAGATAAAATTTCACATCTTCATTATTCAATCGCAGCAACGCATAACACCATATCAGACCAAAATTTGAACTAACTTAAAAATAACGACGTTTACACAAAATCACGCACTTACGATCAACAGTACCAACCTATTTTCAAGGATTAACAGTAATTTTACTTAATACGATTTTTTAAATTTTATTCGTGATCTAGTAGCAACATTTACCTGGATGAGGAGTGAAGTTAGCAAAGCTCTGATACTGCGAGTAAGCTGAATCTTCGTCTTGAAATTTTAAATTTTCATCAACTAAATCTGATGGAATATATCTGTAGCAATATCAGAGACTTTAAAAAATGACTAACGAACTAACAAATGTCTTCCAGATAATTGAGCACGGCTTTTTTACCCAAGTTCAAAACCACCCAAGCTTGCTCTAATCAAACTAAGTTTAAGGAGGAAAAATAAAGACGCAGTAACTCTTAAAACTGAATGTTTTGACAACGTAGATTTAGCTGTCATCATCAGCAGTGTACGCAAGGCAGTACAAAACAGTTTTACTGTTGCTGTACTTTTCCTCCTCAAGCTATTTTCGTTACGTATTTATTGTATTAAAAAACAATTTGATTTTTTTTAAACAACGTACGATTGATAAAGTAAATTTTGGTGAAAAAACACAGCTGTAAGTTGTGTGTACTGTAGGAATCTCAAAAATATGAAAACTATTGCAATAAATATATGCGTTTCTACATCGCTAAAATATAAAACCAAATTAATCTCCTCAGATTTTTCAGTTCAATGGGCAATTACACGAGCAAATGAAGTCCAAATCGCTCTTTTAGTAACAGACATCTGCCTGAACAGGGTTCTAAACCACATTTCATTCAATACCGCACAATTTCAATCAATTACCGGGTATGCGGACAATATTTTTTGCAAGTTTAAGGACAGGACTTAACAATTATTTTGATGCCATCTCTAACTTCACAAAAATATATCCGTTTCTAAGAAAGTCGAAGTTAACGTTCAACTGGCATATTTGAAATCAACCTTGTTTTGTCAACTTTTGCATTGAAACATTTAATCAAGCAACTTGTAACGGCAAATAGTAGCCTTTTACGTAAAAGGCGTAACTCGCTTAATCGCAAAATTATTAACCACGCCTGGCTATGGTAAAAACAATTGAAACACTTCAAGCTCTTACTGTTTGTCGTTGTCTCTCGATTTTCTTTGTTCAACTTCGTTTTGTTTTCGTACAATACGAACTAAATCTGCCACACATAATAAACTAAAGCTAACTAGTTGATATTCGAACTAAACAAAAAAATAATCAAATCTTCATCATACTCGCGATATTATGCCGAAGCGTGTAATGAGTGACGGGGTCCACCTCCGCGGCACAGCGCCGGGGCAACAAAGTTCCGGAGAACGTGGCAGCGGTGGCAAGCCGTTGGCGACACTGTGTCTGATTTGACCGGCCCGGGAATCGAACCCCACACCTTCCGCACCAGTAGCAAAGTGTTTAACAATGGAGCTCACCAAAAAATAAATCGAAACTCAGTTGAAAGTCATCACCTTTATTTCTTGATAATATTTGTAATAAATATTGTCACTGTAAATAACTGTTAACATGTTATTTGCTCAGCGCTTAGTTATCATCAAAATTTCAAATTACATTTTTTCAAAGGTTCTCAAAAGCCTTTTTTCCTATATTGCCTTTATATCTAACCCATTATCACACCAGCTATGAATTTGAGTCTCAACGGCTTTTCGCCAATTCAACGAAAGTCATTGTTCGGTTGAAATAACGAATCATTGATTTTAAATAAAGAGAAAGTGAGATTTCAAAGCTAATCTATGTACACAAACACACTGGGCGGTGACACAGCAGCTTTCTAACCAAATATACATGCTATCAAAACAGATTTAAAGGAAAGGTTTTGTTTTACTTAAAATCAAAAATTTTACAAAGACAAAACGGAACAAGGTAAATCGATTTTTTAGAACACATTTTACAATTGAAGAGCTTAGTTCTAAAAGTACTTCAGTCACATCTTAGAAAAAATGAGTTGAGTAAATATTGATTGTTTATCATGCATTCTATATGTTGAAAAAAAAAAAACTTCCAAGAAAAAGCTTGCAAGTCCTTTTTAACTATTAATCGCTGCGCGCGCAACATATGGTTTCACAGTCTATGGAAAACTTCAAAATGCCATTATCTCAAAACTGTATTTTGTGACTTAAGTACGTTTAGAACTAAGCTCTTCAATTACACCACAATATTATTGCGCGATTTTGCTGCTGAGATTCTGAGTGGAGAAAAGCCAAGTCAAAATTAAATCATCATTATACTTACGCTGAAGCGTGTAACGAGTGGCGGGGTCCGTCTCCGCGCTATGGGGCAACACAGCTACGAAGAAACGTAACGACGGCGGCGAGCCGTCGGCGACATTGTGGTCGATTTGACCGGCCCGGGAATCGAACCTCAGGTCTCTCGAACCGATAGAAATGTGCTCCACAACTGAGCTAACCGGCCGTGAGCGGAGAAAAAGTATTACCAATAGGCGGTTTCAAAAGCCCATTGAACCAGTTTGAGCTCATTTCGTAATCGGTCCTCTCAATTTGAAAATGACGTTTAATCGATTGCTACACTCAAAAAAATAACCGTTAGCGACATTTAATCTTTGAATAAATAAGTACATTTAAATCATAACGTATCTATTTGATTTACTACAGTGGTGGGAGTAAACAATACTGTTTCGAACCTATTTACCTTCTTTAGAATGCATTTGAGTAGCCGGTTTTGACGAGCGTAGTTGGGTAGGCTTCGATTTACTTTGTCGTTTATTGACATAATCTATGACGTCAGAAAACTGGTCATCGTCTTGAACAACTGAAAAATTGCGTACAAAGTTGATGCAGTTTAATTTAGTAGCATATTTATTCTCCTATCACGAGAAAACGATCAAAGCGCAATAACGAGCTCGCTTAGGAGTCGCCAGCCATCTGTCTACTACACCAAGATGGGTGAATCCCGCTAAGTGCCTTTCGCAAGTAAACTTGCCGGCGTGTTCTTCACACTGCCCATTTGACGCTGAGCATCAAGCAGGAAAGCTGTGAACACCAATTTTCAAGTCATTGGTTTGACTCGATTCGGAATCGAACCCGAGTCTGCAGCTTCAAAGACAGACGCTCTTACCACTATGTCAACTGAGCTGTTAAAATCGTTATACAGTTATCACCAATTCAACGTAATCGCAGAAAATCATACAGACTGTTGCTTGACTGCCTTAAGCCCAACAGCAGATGAATCTGCACAACCGTATTTCGGGTTAGCTCGAAAACTGGATTTGATTCCGTGTAAAAAAATCAAACAGCGACATCAACTTGTTCCTGCAGCTGTTTTTGCGCTTGTAGATGCAGCAAATTGTAACTCAGGTATCTCCAACCCACGCCGGCGTAATACCGCGAGCATCAAATGATCCTAGGTACTTGAATTTACCAAATTATACTCATCACGTCACTAATTAATATAATGCGATTTGACAAACGTGCCAACCAAAGAACTCAATGGTGTGCGTTATAGCATGTGATTGACTGTGTTGTATTTATGCACTGGAGTACTGGAGTACACCATTGAGTTCACTGTTTAGCGCAACGGTCAAATCTCATCATATTATATTTGATCCTTCTCTAGGTTGTTGAGCTCTCTCACCCTTATATCTTAACACGCACCAGCATGGATATTGGTGATTTGCTGTGTTGCATGTTACCAATTACACACCCAGAACAAATTT
Source organism: Trididemnum miniatum (assembly GCA_964006365.1). Classification (NCBI taxonomy): domain Eukaryota; kingdom Metazoa; phylum Chordata; class Ascidiacea; order Aplousobranchia; family Didemnidae; genus Trididemnum; species Trididemnum miniatum. Next base: position 4,974,523 of record OZ023241.1, read on the forward strand.
TGGGAAAAACGAGCGCCGAGATAGGCTGCTGAAGCCAAAGCACTGGCATCGATCAGATTGCCAAAACAAGGAAAATCTTGTCTTGAATACTTGTGGGAAGGATTAAAAAATCTATAATCTCAATTCCGTTTAATCAAACTTCACAAGTTTTGGGCTTGTTTGCAGATTATAGACGCGAAACAAGATTTTCGACGAGGTACAACGCGACGTAAAGACAGTGTTGCTGGGTTCTGACTTGGGTTAGATCAGAATTAAGGGTTAGGATTTAGGTAGGCGTATTGGGGCCGAGTCGGTTACCACGAAAAGTCGCGCTCTCTCTAGAAACGCATTTCAAATTAGCTTACCTGAAGGTTTTTGTAAAGCACTTTTCACATATGCAACTCTTGGTTGCTGAGAAGTAATGGAACTTTTATGTTCCACTTCATTGTCATCATCGCAAGGAAAAAGACCAGGAACCTGTATACAATGTAGTGACGTTAATAAGCACTGCAGCAGCCTTCAATCAATAACTGATTTTAAGTACCGGTTGCAATATAAGAAAACAATATTTTTTTCAAAAAATCCACGGGAAGGTTAGCTCATTTGTTGAGCTAAGTCAAGTTTGTTTTACCAGAGAGTTTACGAAAAACACATGAGAAGGAAACAGCGAAAGACCACAGGGTCATCAAGTCAGCCGCACCTAGGTAATTTGCAATCACTTAAACAGTATCGGTGCGGGAGGTCTGGGGTTTGATTACCGGGCCGGTCAAATCGAACACAGTTTGCCAACGGTTCGCCACCGCTGCGACGTTTCTCCGGAGTTGGGCAGCTCATTTGTTAAGTCATGGAGATGAGCCCCATCACTCGTTACAAGTTTCGGCATAATACCGCAAGTATAATGCAGACTTGATTTTCTTTTTGATATTTTGGTAGCTAAAACATTCCAACACTCAAGTCAGTCATGGGATTCAAGAAACCAATACACAGCCATCACAACAATATGTTTGTAACTGTAGCTAAACTGTGTATAATGAATAAAAACTTCTTACATCTCCAGACGAAAAATGCATCAAAGCTGCTTTTCTCTCGCTATCTCGTACAGGCCGATCATCTGAAAAACAAACTAGCCAATTAAATTCCGTTTAGTGCAAATCATCCACCAACACGTAAGCACTTAAAATATTGCATTTCCCTTCATCTCAACAGCAGATACCAGATTATATGCAGAACTTACCTAATCTCCGTAATAGTGGTAACATGTGAGCAATGAATAACCGATAGTCCGGTTCCATTCCAGTCACTGGGTTTAAACGCAGATCAACATCTCGTAAATTTTGATTTTTTCTCAATCGAAAAATCTCTTTCAGATCTTGTATTTTATTGTAGTACAAATTGAGCTGCTCCAGTAATGTTAAGTGTTCCAAGCCCTTCATATAAATGTATATTTCAAAATCAAATCCTCATTATACTCGCGGTATTATGGCGAAGCATGTAACGAGTGGCAGGGCTCATCTCCAAGGCTTAGCACCTGGACAACAAAGCTTTGAAAAAATGTCACAGAGGCGGCGAGCTGTTGGTGACACTGCGTCTGATTTGACCTGCCCGGCAATCAAACCCCAGACCTCCTGTGACCATAGCAATGTGCTTACCAACTGAGCTCACCAGCCGATCTAAATGTATATACATGTAACATGATAGGCTAATGAAGAAGGTACAAATTCATCATAAAAATGGACAAATACAGTGCATAAGATCGGGTTTAATGTCTTCGAAAACTGGCCCACGTTTTAGCTAGTATTCTATTTTGCCATTAAAAAAAAATCAGATATCAAGAGCATAGAGTAGATTTTCCATAATGACGGCAGATAATCTTAAAAACAAATAAGTGTTTCACTGATTTTTATTCATCCTTGATACCTGTAATCATAGGCGCGGGAAGTGGGGTGCCAGGGGGGGCTCAAGCCCCCCCTGAACTTTTTTTAGCCCCCCCTGAACCATTTGAGCCCCCCTGACAATTAAAAAAATTATGCACTGAGTGCGACGTGATTAATGCTCGCAACGTACATACGTAATGAAGCAAATATTTTTTAAAGTGCTTTTAACCAACGAAGAATCACTATTCTTTTAAAAATCAGTCAGTTATTATTCACTTGGTCAACGTAAAATTTGGTAAAATTTTCAATGCTTGAAGTTCATTTTTAACCGTGTTTTATATCAGCGTTTGCAAACCTTTACAGCAGTCATGGACGATGGCCCAGTAAAAGTATAATGGCTGTCAATTCTTGTAGCTGCCAAACACTTTACGCCAAACTACTCTGAATGCTCGAATGAAAGTCGCTACTGATCATGGGAATTACGTAAATCGTAAACGAAAATGCGGTGAAGTGCAAAAAAACGGTCCTCAATCCTTCAGATGTTCCGAATTCCACCAAAATTTTTGTGAAAAGCTAAAAAAAAGGTCTTCACGGCCCGGACGCGTTACATGAACTGGAAATGTTGGTGGCCAACCTGATTTGTGTACATGCCAAATTGACCCGCGATCGACAGCCAAGCATCCAAAGATCGACCGGTACATCGCAATCGACTGGTTGGGCACCCCTAATTAAGCTTATATGAGCTGGTGCAAGTTCTCTTCTGGTTGAGTTTTTTAATGGTTTTGAATTTTTTCTACCAACCCAATGAAGCGGCTAAATCACTACTAAACTGGCACCGATGATCAGTAGGCTACTCGATTTGAGGGGGATGCCATCCCCCCTGAAAACAACACCATCCCCCCCATAAAACATTTTAGCGTAAACCATTCCCTTACAACTATAATGACCATCTCTTTTTAGGTCTGCATGAAAAGTTGTAGCCTACCACCCCCCATAAGTGTTTTCACAACTCGAGCACTGCCGATGATTGTTACTAAAATTGAGCTAGTACGCCTACCTAAATACCTATATCTACACATCTCATTATGTTAAAAAATGGTTCAGTGCTTTATTTTGATTGTGTGTTTTTTGTTATTTTTAAACCTCAATGGGGCATTGTTTGTTGCATGTAACTCTGATCAGCAAAGCAAAAGTTAGATCGGGCAAATTTTGTTTGCCTACTTTTTGGTTTTGTGATTGAGGTATTTGCATTTTACAAATACATGAGTAGTAATTCGAGCATGGTTAGAAAAGCCTAATGGTAGTAAGCAATCTTGTTTTCCATGATAAAAGATTATCCTGAAAAAATTCCGGTCACTTGAGCGGCATGCAATTGATGTCTATCAAAATAGGTCTGCTGAGTGTCCTGCTCTTAAAAACGTGCGTTCGAAAAAAGGGGGGTCTGGGGGGCTTCGCCCCCCAGACGTTGACACGATCTTACTATTTTGAGCCCCCCCTGTCTAAAAAACGTTCCCGCGCCACTGCCTGTAATAACTGATGAGTAATGAAATTTTGTTGAAGAGCAAAGTTATCTATGATGACTATTTCATTAAGGTTGGATACGACCCACGAAAAGTTGAAAAGTCATTAAACACCTCAGAGAATTGCTACAATGGTACATCGCCTCTGCAATTTATCGTCTGCATTCACGCTTGTACTATTTTGTCATCTCCAAAAAGGCTGAGGATATAAACTAGTCGTCACTTCAATGGTCAAAAAAATTTCATGTAAATATCTCTATTCACTCACCTTGAGAGATGATAAGTTATTTTTAGACAGATCTAAAAGTTGTAATCTTGTGAAATTTTGCAGTGAAAAACCAAGGCTTGTAATCTTCTCATGATAGGTTCCAGGTAATGCTAATGACTTCACATCATCTGAAATTGACAAAACTAACTAATTAAAAAGCTACAAATGCTTGTCTTTTCTTGTTCATAAGGACAACAACACTTTCACACAAACAATTAGCAGAAAAATGTTACAGAATATTAGGATAACTAGGATACCGGTAACTTATATTATAGCTGTGTCAGTAGGGCATACATAACAATCGGCCATCCACAACTTCACTCATTTCACATTGTTCTGACATCAGATGACATCAAGCAACTAAGGGTTAGGGTTAACCTGTAACCCTAACCCCTTAATCTATAGAAGAAAGTGAAACGAGAAAAGTCATGGACAGTCGATTGTACACAGTGCACTTCACCAATATCAGTGCATAGGGTGCTTGGGGAGCTGTCAACAGTCAATGAGGACAGCTATGGTACATTGCAGCATCATAGCCTAGTAAAATCAAACTGTCAACAGTAGACATTATCACAAATCTAATATAAAGCAGTTGAAATAGTCTTCACCAACCAAGAGTATCACGATCTAATTTCACTCGATCAATAATCCAAGTTTCCGTAATTTCCAAAGACATTGTCAGATTGTTAGCTAATAAAATACACCCAGACACCTGCAGCTAATATGTACCGGTAATTCCGGTACCGGTATTTAATGAAGAAACAAATAGCCTATATCTACAACTAACAGACAAGATTACCAGGCAACAACCCTATCAATCTACAAGTATGTACAATTGTACACCGTTAAAAAAGTACCAAAACTGGAGCAAAACAGAGAAACACCGTATCTGTTCACCATCATTTTTCAGTTTTTTACCAATTTAGTCTTCTCTTCACAAAAGACTAATCAATGTTGCAATAAATTTAAAGATGCTAACATTTAACAAGAAACTGAAAATAGGATTACCCTTAATTTTCCTAGGATTTTTAGGAATAGTTTACCCGTAAGCACAGAGCAGTTGCAAAACTCCAGCAGTTTGCTAAATTTCAAAAATAGGACACCATATGCAGATATGCCGGGGCTTGTTTGAATTAAGCTGCGGTTCAGGGTTAGGGTTAAAGGGGTTAAGCCCTAACCCCTACTAATAACTCACTAGCACCCCTAGCAGCATAGTGGTCTTTGTGCTCGTGATATATCCAATGGTTATACTGGTAAGACTGTAAGATGCGACTTAAATTCAAACAAGCTCCGATATGCCCATCCTTGTAACCTGACTAAAACAATTTTTGGGAGAGTCAAATTAATCAATCATTAAATAATCTTAATCTAGACACAAAGTCGGCGCCAAGGGGGGGGCAGGCCCCTCCAATTAACTAGCATATTCTTATGAAGACAGCAGCTTTTGTGCTTAATTTCAAACTTTGCTCCCCCCCCCCCCCCCCGATTAACGCTTGGCCCCCAAGTCGACTGCTCTGCAGCCGGCTCTGACTAGACATCACAACAGGTGTAGACTACTGCTGGTAGGTTATGTTACTGGTACTTCAAACAAAGTTAGGTATGGGGTTCTGCTAAGCCAGTAAGCCCGTCTACTCCGATCTACATAGACTAGTCCACGGCGAGGAATTTATGATAAACTCTTACACTGTCTAGTTGTTCTAATTCTTACCTCACTTTTGAATTACCGTGTCAATGTGAGTGACTACTCTGACCCAGATAAGACTTTCGCAACCCCATAAGCAGTTAAGTAGACAAACTAAGGTTCCCAAACTCAGATCAAATTTCAAATCTTCCGCAAAAAACGTCTGCAATGCGCTGCAATCCGTGCAGTCCCTTTTGGAGTACCTGTACAGATTTTGTAATCCATTCCGTTACTGATAGAAACCAGAAGCTAAATACGCGAAAAATCATTTTCAACAAAATCGCTACAGCGACTTCAGCTGAATAAAAATCTATAATCCATACCTGCCTAAAAATCTATACCTAGGAAGGCATTGATCCCCAGCCCTGCGAGTGGGAGTCCATCACTCTAACCCCTACACCAACACATCGAGGACTCATTTGAGACCAACACATCAAGGACTCATTTGCTTACCCAACACATTAAGGACTCATTTGAGACCAAGAAGAAGGCCGGTGCTGTTTTTGTCGATCTAACAGCTGCTTATGACACTGTCTGGCATCGTGGCCTCACCTGTAAGCTGCTGAGACTCCTTCCTGATAAACACATGGTCCAAATGATTATGTAACTTATCCGGAATAGAAGTTTAACCCTTTCCATCGGTGACAGCAAGCGAAGCAGGTTACGACGTTTGCGAAATGGCCTCCCACAGGGATCAGTCTTGGCTCCCCTCCTTTTTAACATCTACACATACGATCTGCCTTCCACAATTTCCCAGAAGTGTGCGTATGCCGACGACCTGGCATTGATGCATACCTCGAAAAACTGGAAGACTTTGGAGGGCACTTTAAGCCAAGACATGACAACACTTTCAGCGTATCTCCAGACTTGGAGGCTGAAGCTCAGCCACACATTGGGGTGCAGGAGCCAAAACATTGCGAACAGCCGCCTTGTTTCTGATTTACTCCACAGCTGAGTACTGCGCTCCTGTTTGGTGTCGTAGTGCTCACACTCAGCTAATCGACAGTGTTTTAAATGACGCCTTGCGCATTGTCACTGGATATCTGCGACCAGTGTTCCCTCTAAGCTGTGCGCGTGTGCGCGCGCACACGGCTTTAGAGACTGCGCACACGCATAAATTTACTGCGCACAGATCATAGGTGCCCCCATACCATGTCACAAACGTGCAGTCAGGATTTTGGGGGGGGAAATTGGACGTCCGAAGGAAAGAAGACCTTTTTTTTGGTCTTCGCCCGATGTTTGGGGGAAAATTGGACGTCGGAAAGCGTGAAGATCCTTTTTATTTGTTTTTTTTTTGTTTTTTTTGTCTTCACCCGATGTTTGGGGGAAAATTGGACGTCGGAAAGCGTGAAGACCTTTTTTATTTATTAATTTTTTTTTGGTCTTCACCCGATGTTTGGGGAAAAATTGGACGTCGGAGGGCGTGAAGACCTTTTTTTCGGGGGGGGGGCCAACCATTGCCTAGTTTCGGTCCTGGTTGTACTCCCCTCCCTTTGCCAAATCCTGGGTGCGCCACTGGCACAGACATATCATGATAAAGCGATGTTCTCGGTTGGTAAGTGTACGAAAATTCTTTTTGGGCTTGCTAAAAGGACGCATTTCTTCGCAAAATGTACCAGCAGTAACATAACCAAGACAAGTTGCGCTACTTGCTTTCAATAGTTGCCATATTCAATCTATTCAAGGGTTGTTGCACAAACGTTAGTCATTTCTACAAAAGTGTGCACTCGCCAAAGTTTCTGAGCACACAGACTAGAAAAATAAGAGAGAACATTGTCTGCGACCCACTCCAACGGCCTACTTGCCAATCCTCGCAGGCATCCAGCCAGCTGAGCTTCGCCGTCGAGGAGCGACACTCTCCCTGGCTAAACGCGCCACCCTTAACCCTGATCATATTCTACATGAGCAGCTGGTCGGGAAACAAAATGCGACCAGGGAAGGCTCAAATCAAGACGCCCGTTTGTACCCGCTGCACAGAAACTACTAAATAGTCTGACCGAATCAGAATCCGTGCAGCGCAATGGATGGATTATGTTTGGAACATGGAGTACTTGAAAAGTGCATCAAGTCTTCACGCTTTTATTCCCACGGCCAGTCCTAAGCCTTTTGGAATGGGTTTGCCCAGAACATCTTGGGTAAAACTGAATCGTCTGCGGACTGGCGTAGGGCGATTCCATTTATCCATGTACATAAAATGGGGTGTTGCTCCTTCACCGATTTGTGAGTGTGGTGCCTCTGAGCAAACTGCAGACCACATCATTTCTACATGCCCCCTACATCATGCACCAAAAGGAATACAAGGTCTGTTGGTCCTGGATGATGACACCCGACGCTGGCTTAAAATCAACGCCGTCAACATCTAAACCGTCGGAAGAGGATGCCCAACCACACGACGACGACGACCCCTACACCACTTCACTGTTGCCATGTGAGCGTAAAATTTTAGTACTTAAACTTTCTTTACGCATCACGTGACTCTCAAAAAGGCTATAGCGGTTTTCTTGAAAGTGATTTTTCACGCATTTAGTTTTTCGTCTGATAGAGGGGATATAGTACTCTAGACTGACACTCGTAGAGCATGGGTTCTACGCTCTCCTAGGTTTTGATTTTTTCTCAGCGTACCATACTGAAATCGCTGTAGCGATTTTCTTGAAAATGATTTTTTGCGTATGGGGGAAGCTAAATGCGCGAAAAATCATTTTCAACAACATCGCTACAGCGTTTTTGAGAGTCACGTGATGCGGGAGATGGCTATAAGTGCAAAAATTTTTCGATGGAATAGCTACAGTGACGCGGTGGAGGGGATAGTACTCTAAAATGCCACACGTAGGGCATAGGTTCTACGCTCTCCTAGGTTTTGATTTTTTTTCAGCGTACAATACTGAAGTCGCTGTAGCCATTTTCTTGAAAATGAGTTTTCACGTGTTTAGCTTCTCGTCTGATATTTTCCAGTAAACATTTCACCAGTATCAGTCAACTGAATAAATTATCGGTACATAAAACTTTAAAGCGAAAATCAAAGGATAAGAATGTTAAAAAAATTAAAATCGAACGAATCTTTGTCATTTCAAAGCCTAACTAAACACCAAAACCAAATAAAAATTTTTAAGATAACAAAAATAAAACTTTCCACCTAGCTAAGCCGCAAAGATGCTCTTATCTATGGAGTAGGCCAAATAACAGAGACTGCGGTAATACCATAGTTTGTACAGCAACACAATCAAGCTTATTTTGTTTTACTTCGTCAGAAAACTTTGCTTTCTCTGCGACTGCGGGTTCTAGTGTGCAGTACGTTTTTTGCATTGACGTGTTTTCCGGTAGGTTTTTGGACACAAGGGCTCTGAACCGTGCGGTGCCGCTGCTGCACAGGAGAAGCCCAGCTACTCAGTACTCAGAGCTGCTTCTTCTTAGTTCTTATTGTTGACAATTTAGCGCAATAACAAGTGTTATGTTGATAATGCAGAGACCGATTTTCAAGAACGTTTGCGGACTGCTGAGTGAGATAACTTCACATAATTATTTTCACCCAAATCATTTGTATTTTCGCAGCTATGCTGCATATGGATGACGTGAAACTAGGTCGAAGTGATGGACGGAAGTGCGTGCCTAGGAAGAGGGAAGGGTGCAGCAGATTGGAATAGAAGATCTTTTTTAAAGGACACTTGGGACTTCATTCTCAGAAACTCGTACCGAGCAGCAAAAAAGTTAGGCACGCTCTGAGATGAACGACATAAAACTCGTGACATCCATCTGAGCTGGTATAAAAATTTTTTTAAAGTGTGGGGAACGAGCTCTTGAGCTTAACTGATAAATTAAACCTACAACAACATCAGAGTTTAAAAGTCGAGACTTCCCAATCACCGCAATAAATCTATAGGCTTTTATAACATTTGCAAAGCAATAATTGCGACTTCAAAGCCAAAGCAATAAAAAAGCGAGAAATTTAAAAAATGCAGCGATAGCACTTCAGTTTTTGTGACGTCACGCTTTTCGCTTCGTACCGGTATAATGTTCTATCTTTTGGCAGTAGGCCTACATTTGTAGTGTGCTGTGATGTACAGGATATATTTTCCGATTCGTTAATTTCTAATCAATCTCTTGTGCTTCGAGAAGCGCGAATTGTCAAATTGTAATGGAAAGTGGATAGCTGAAAATGGTTGGATTTTTCTCAGACAATTTAAGTGGGTCTTATAACTAGATAAGCGTATTGAGCGGGGTTCTGCAAATTGTGCATGCGGTGTTATCATGATTCTATTTGAATAAGATTTTCAGATTTATAGTAGATAAAACAAATTTGTTTACAAGAATAATCATATTTAAACAAACAAATTGGAAAATATCTGTGGCTGCTACCGCGAAGCAAACGCTTATTAGTTGGGATTATAAACTGGATTAAAGTCACGGACATGCAATCCAAGTTTTTGATGGAAAGCTCTGAAGATCGTCTACTTGCTGGTTACTACGGTGAGTGTATCTTATACGTACGTTAGCAACACTTATCAACTCCCCCAACATAGGCCTATAACCAGTGTTCGCTAAAGACCCATAAAGTACAAAAATCATCAAAAGAGTCTGGTATATATTTCCCTCACTTCGTAACATTTGCTCTTTTTACTAAAAGGCCAAGTCGAAAGGTTGGGGGGGGAGGGCATGGCACAATGCCCCCCTAAATACGCTATTGGCCCCAAGTAAGTATGATTGCCCGGAAATCCATACCCGAAATAAACTTTCTGGTAACACCAGAGCGCTCAAAACATATGTTGTCGTTCGTTTATTGACGAACGAGAGTTGTTTGTCTTTCGACAATCACTTGAAATGACCTCGGTTCAACCTGTCATCAGCTCGATCATGTCTAAACAATTGCTTCTGAAGATTTGCAACTTGAATTGCATCGGCCCAATTGATCAAGATGTAGATAACAGCTTATGATAGTCCAATGGGTTTATCGGTTTGATTACAGCACACAGATATGAGCGAAATGGTGTGAGATAGTGAAAAATAGGAATAAGATTGTAAGCGGATTCAGGGGGGCAAGTCTCCCCATAAGCCGAGTGCTAAGCTTAGATGCCCGAGTGGTAAGAGCGTCCGCCTCGGGAGCTGTGGACTTGGGTTTCATTCCAAGTCGGGTCAAACCAATGATTTTAAAATTGGTATTCACAGCTTCCCTGCTTGACGCTCAACATTAAAGGGACAGAGTGAAGAACTGTAAAAATTCAGTCTGCCCCTGACAAATACTGGTCTACTACTAGAATAATTCACAACTAGCCCATCAAACAATATCACACAAAATCACACTGTGACGCAACAAACAAAAAATCAAACAAGATCAGTGACACCACAGGACTCCCTAACAATGAGGTGACGAACGACTTATCCATGCGACAAGGTTGCGCATTCGAATTCCTGAAAATGCAGAGGAAATTGCATTACCCGACCCGAACGCGTGGAAGTCGATGCCTGAGAAGTTTCAGCGGGGCTAGAGGGTATATCACCTGTGGCGGCAGGAGTGTTATTAACAATAAGCCGGCAAGTTTACTTGCTGTGCCGTTGGGAAAGACACTTAGCGGGATTTTCCATCGTGATGTGGTAGACAGATGGCCGGCAACTCCTCAGCGAGCTCGTCAGCGCATTGATCGCTTTCTCGTAATAGGAGGATAAATATGCGACTAAGCACAAAAAAATTCAAGTTTTGAGCCATACCTACTGTAAATATACGTTATTAGGTCCATCACTTCGATATTACAAGAAACTTAAAATTGCAAGGTGAACATTTTTTGATTTGTAGCTCCCCCTTTAAAAGTTTTTGGATCCATTTTAGATGATTAGATGATTTTCCGTACGATCCGTGGTGATGTATTGAGCTTTTTTTTCTACTACGATTGGTTATTTTGCAAGCTAATTTCAGCGTTTTTAGTTATGAGAAGACTAGATAAAAAAAATGTAGGCTAGTTTTAGAAGTCAAAACTATAAAAATTCAAATCAGATTTGTGTTTGTCAAGAGATGTACCCATGCTGGTTTTTTCCCCTTTCGGCCTCTTCTATTGTAATTATTAGTACGAGCATGACCAGTTCAAACAAATTAGGAATAATTCACCTTAAAAAATATAATTCAACGTAAGTTTTACACATGCAATAGCAAAGCAAAAGATTTTGCGGCAATGCTATAAAATTACAGTTTTGTTTTTTTATTTATTTCATCCCGAAAATATGTTGCTCCACTGCATAGCATCTCGACCCCAAGGTTTGGTTGAGCTGCGATAGTAGTTGTTAAAACACAAATCTTCATTCCTACTCGCGGTATTACGCCGAAGCGTGTAACGAGTGGCGGGGCCTTTCTCCGCGGCAGTGGCGTAGCGAGAAATTTTAAAAGGGGGGGCCATAATTTCTACATTTTTTTCAAACGCATTTGTTTTCGACAGAACAAATTTGAAGCTGATTGAGAAGCAAAAAAGGCTCTAGGTTGGTCCAGGGGCATGCTCCCCCGAAAAATTTTGAAAATTTACTTGCTGTAATAGCTATTTTAGTGCGTTTTGAATAATTTTCGGGCAAATTTTGTTTAAATTTTTTGACCCCAATTTTGTGTTCTTCGCCAAATATGATGCATTTTGTTCGCACATTTTCGATTATGCGTGCTCAAGGCGTAAGGATTATCGCTATCGAAGAGGTACAAAATTATAAATAAAATTGTATACATCAAAAATATTTTTGAAAATGGCTGGTAAAGGATGCATACTCCTCATCCTACTCCCCTGGATCCGCCCCTGGCCATCAGCTACAGAACCATCAAAAGAGTCTGGCATAAATTATTTCAGTCACTTGGCTCCATTAATTTTGTTCTTTTTTACTAAAAGGCAGAGCCAAAAGGAGGGGGCCATGGCCCTATTGCCCCCACCCTAAATACGCTACTACTCCGCGGCTTAGCACCTGGGCAACACAGCTTCGAAGAAACATCGCAGCAAGGCGAGCTGATGGCGACACTGTGTTCGATTTGACTGGCCTGGAAATCGAACCCAAGATCTCTCGCATCAATAACAAGGTCTTAACTGCACTGTTGCTCAAACGCACAATCAATCATCATTTTGTGCAGATCAAAACGAAAACTGGAAACTGCATGTTTTGAATCTGAAAATGACACGAGATTGGTTCCCAAGCAAAATAGTTACCAATTTTGTTAAACTTATGGAATCAATTAAAATCCAATGCTCACATTGATTAAATTTTCACCTTTTGTGATAAGTTGTGATCTATTTAGTTTGATTTTTTGTAAAATGTGTGAAAACGTTGGGTCTCCAATCTTTCTAAATCATTTGCGCTCAAGATTTGGATCGTCGCAAAAAAATAAGAAGCAGCAGTGTATTTAGGAAGGGGCACTGTGCCATGCCCCCCTCCTTGTCCTTGTAAAAAAAACAACTATTGCTCTGTGGCTGAAGCACGCCAGACTCTTTTAATGGATTTCGAAGTTTAAGTATGCCCTCCCCCCCTATCAAGTTTATGGTTACGCCACTGCTGAGAAGCAATGCTCTATTGCAGGGGTTACCAATTGGGGGTGCGAGAAGAGACTTCTAGGAATTCGAGAAGATCTTGCCAATTTTACCGCTCGTGAAAGGTATTGTGGCGATTACGTGCTCGTAGGACGTTACTGGACGTCGTGCAATCTATTTCCCTTACGAAATCTGGCTGTTTCTCAACATGTTTCATCGATAGTGCGATTTTTTATTTTTTTCCAATCCTTTCACACGTTTTCGGTTATTTGTTTATCATCTCCTCCTCGGTCCTGGAGCAGGCAGGTTTTTCCGAAATCTTCACCTTTCTCATCAACGGAACTTTTTACACTTTTCGAAATTACATCCTTACACATGCTGACAGTGATGATTTCGGAAAAACCTGCCTGTTCCAGGACGGAGGAGGAGATGATAAACAAATAACGGAAAACGTGTGAAAGGATTGGAAAAAGATAAAAAATCGCACTATCGATGAAACATGTTGAGAAACCGCCAGATTTCGTATGGGAAATAGCTTGCACGACGTCCAGCAACGTCCAACGAGCACGTAATCGCCACACTATTGTTGATTCTTCCTAGCTGTGTGTTTGTGACGTCTGAAATGTGCCTTGTGTGCCATTGAATAATGTTCCTTGTCTAAGTTTGTGGCGTTGCTTAACTTCTGTCACGTCATAGTCTTTTCCTTGTGTTTTGTTACTCATGTCTGTTTCATGTTCAGTTTAAAATTGGAAGAGAGCTGGTGATGTGTGAGTTGCTAGTTAGGCTGAATTTAAGGAGTAGTTTGGGATAGGAGAGATAAGGTTAACTGCGAGGTATGTGAGAGTAGTTAATTTAGATGCTGTTTTTTATTTTCCATTTGAATAAAGGGAATACGGCAACTCTATAGTTGAATAGGTAAAATACTGTGATAAACGGCTTTGTTAGCCTAATCTGGATTTAGTTCGCCTTGGAGGCAAGGTTGCGTGCAGAACCTTTTTAGTGCGTCAGTTTATACAGCGGTAGTTATGGTATAGTATAGCCCATCTCTTTTTCTCCAGTTCTTTGCTAGTTTTGTTTTACAGTAATTCAACCTCTGTAAGTTTTGTCCCTATAGAGTGTACATAAACGGGAGCTTGTTTGAATTAAGCCGCATCTTATAACCATCGGATATATCACAAGCACAAGGACCTCTAGGGACACTAGTGAGTTGTTAGTGGCAGTTAGGGCCGAACCCCCCAAACCATGGCTTAATTCAAACAAGCCCCCGTAATCGTAGGCGTAAGTGTAATTTTATTTGCACTGTTTTTGTGTATTTTTAATTGTACAGAAACAGCGCGTGAGTGAAGTACGGTGCAAGGGGTGCGAGAATGATTTTTCCTTGCCGAAGAGGTGCGGGCTTTAAAACGATTTGGGAACCACTGCTCTATTGCTTCAGCGCAGACCTGGTTGACCATAATTCCGCCCCACAATGGGTTTTCATATCGTGAGCTTCTGCTGTAGCGCAAAATGTATTTCTCAGCCGCAAAAAAACCATAACATTATCCATCATAGGCCTACCAATTCTACAACCAAGCAATTACGCTATTTAGTAGCAGTATAACATTCTATCTAACCCACGAAAAAAAATAAGTAGCATTGTAGCAGAAATTTGTATTTTTAGGATCAAGCATAGCCACTTACTGTAATGGTAGGTAGGATACTTATTTTGATATTTTTTACGTGAGAATTAGAGTAGGAAAGCCAAAGCATGATGGAAGAAAATATAAAGCAAGTATATTGCGAAATAAAAGAACTCTCCAAAGCGGTAAACAATATTTCCCAATTTGCTGCTGCAATTTCGGAGCGTTTATCCGCCCATGATAAGAAACTGGATATAATTATCAGCGCGTTAAATGGTTTTCCTGTACTTTCCCAAAAAGAGAAATACATTTCAAATAAAACGGATTCTTCAAAAACGACGGATCACAAACTTTCGCATGACTTTGGTACAAGCAAACGTGAGATCCAAGACAAAGAAACAGATCAAAAATCAATAAACGTTAACAGTCAGAAAACAAATACAGTTAGCAAATCTGACGATAGTTTTGCGAAAAGTCAAGATGAAAATCAAGCTTCAACATCTGCGAAAGATTTACTTCCATACAACATGTCAACGCCGTCGATAACCCTGCTAAATATCGAACCAACAAAGGTGTGTTACTCGTCGACAGCATGGTTACGGCATTACGACGACCGTCATGAAATTAATCGTTGGGGTCTGGGAATATAATTAATGCAAGCTCAAATGCCGCAGTGGCGCCAGAATACCTGTGTTTTGCAGTGAACTAACAGCTATGCAAGTATACCCGATGCTTAAAATCATTAGCAATAAAAGCTATAAGGTCAATTTATTCGTGCGACGAAATGTTACAATGAGCATTTATGCCAATATGCATGCACTGCAAGCAATGAGATAAGTTTAGAGAGTTGGCAGAATGGTCAATGACACAAGCATCGTAAGTGTGCTGGCAATTCGTATGATTTCTTTGTCTATGAAAAGGGTTGTAACTAAATATTCGCTAGGCAATAGAAATGGCAGGGGAGAAAAAGATGTTACTTTTAGTTGAAATTTCGAAGCATGGTTGACGGAAATTGAGGAAGTTAAATTACGAATAAAATAGTCAAAACAAATTGAAACACATTCAAATAATACAGAGACGTTTTGATTAGATTGCAATAACCATTGCCAATCTTATTCAAATATGATGAATTTTAATAAGATTCCATTTGATATAATCAATTTGAATAAGATTGACCATGGTTGATGTATTCTATAGTCGAAAGTTTCTGTATTATCTAAATATGTTACAATTTGTTTTGGCTATTTTAGTCGTATTAAATTAAAATTTGATACCAAACTTTTTAACCCAAGCATATAGGCTGATTAGGAAGTTACTTGTTTCTTGATACGTATTACATCATTATTTTTTTAGCAGCAAAAGGTTCACCCGCCTACTCTCACTCCATGCAAAAGCAGTCCAGCAATTTCTTCAAACACTTTCAAGGAAAAAAGTAGATAAATTAGCTAATGATATGGTTTTTCCAATCTCTTGCCGGTTATGAAGTTTATGCGAAAGATCTACGGTTTGATTCGCGGCCCGGTAAAATCCCACACACTGTCGCCGACGGCTCGCCACCGCTGCGACGTTTCCTTGGAGCCGTGTTGCCCAAACGCTAAGTCGTGGAGATGGTTCCCGCCACTCGTTACACACTTCGGCACAATACCATGCGCATAATGAGGATTTGATTTTAATTTGAGATAATTCTTGAATATTCCAATGTGATCTTTTTCATATAGGTGGGCTATTCCTCGTATAATGCGGCAAACGCGCAACTAAATTGGACTAAAGAGCAAACTTTTTCTCCATTTGGTCGTAAGCAGCATTGAAATTTCAAAAACAAGATTAGTAGTGAATGTCACGGAAGATCTTCTATCCAAGAGCTTGGTTTTTTAACAAAGCCCTTTTTGGCTGATGCCCTTGCCCCTTCTTTTTTTTTTCACTTTTTCTTTTAGTAAAAAAGAACACGTGTTGTAATGTGACTGAAATATGCCAAACTCTTTTAATGGCTTTGCAGTTTATGCTCCAACCCCCCTTCTAAAATTTCTCACTACTTCATTGGTGGAAAATAAAAATAAGTGCGTTCTGAATACGTTAATCAAAAATTCAAATTGCAATGACTGGCCTATTTGAAAATGATCTGTTGTTTGATTTAGGAAAAGAAAAGGTTGGATTTACAGATGTTCTCGTGGCAAATAGCGATAGAGGCGGAGACGGAAAGTCTGAATTTCAAGCGAGTCTTTCTGGTGAAAAGCAAAACAAAATACAAGCAACTGTCAATGACGTGCATGATTCAATCCAGACTAAAGGAAGAAATTGCGAAAAAAACTTCGAAACAAATTCCAATCTGGTTATTAACTCTGACTCGAAACTGAACGTAATGCTAAACGAAGCTAACAACAATGGACGAATGACAGGAAAAAAACTCAGCATCGAAAGAGACAAAAAGCGCTCCATTAGCACAATCCTTGCCCCTAATTTAGCTTCCACTGAGAAAAGTAGACGGGCTTCTTACGCTGGAGTAACCAACAACGTAGAACAAAGCAGTGACAGTGAGTTAAATACGAGAATCTTGTACTTTCAGCCAGGAAAATATATTTTTAAAATTGGCATTTCAATATTTTGAAAATCTGTAATTTCAACGATACTTTAAATTTTCGGTTGAAATTAAATTTATTTTTTGTCGGCTACTTTTTCAATTGTTGAATAATATTTTTTAGAGACATTGCTGTCGGTGCGAGAGGTCTGGGTTCGATTCCCGGGCTGGTCAAATCAGACACAGTGTAGCCAACGGCTTGCCACCGCTGCAGCGTTCCTCCGCAGCTGTGTTGCCTAGACGCTAAGACCGCGTAGCCGGGTCGCGCCACTAGTTACACGCTTTGGCGTAATACCACGAAATTAATGAAGATTTGATTTGATTTGATTTTTTGAGATATGGCAGCTGGCAGCTCTACTACGGATAAAAAAGAGTGCTGCGAAAACTCTGGCTCAAAAAATCAACAAAAACATGAAGAAACAACCAAACAAAGTGATAATTACATTCCTGGCGCTCTGCAGAGGTAAGTTCTTCAAAATCTATTGTTTTAAACAACGTTAGGTTATATAAGGATAGTAACACTGCGGTGTATAAGATCTGATCAAAACAAATACGACCTGATGTTACTGTAATCATAAAAATAACAAAATCAACTCTTCAACAGGCGATATTAGGTCAAATGTGTAGCGAGCAGCATCTCCGCGGCTTAGCGTCTGAACAACAGAGTTGCAAAGAAATATCGCGACGTGGCGAGTCATTGACGACACTGCGTCCGATTAGATCGGCCTGGGAATCAAACCCCAGACCTCCTGCACTGATAGCAGTACGCTTAATAGCTGAGCTAACCGGCTGGTAGTCTTCAAAATGTAATCTTTAATACTATATAAGGATAGTAAAACTGTGGAACAGATCTTAGTAAAACTATGAATATCACCTGATTCTATTGTATTCATAAAACTTTTTTTGTATTCCTTATCTGGTACCGACCGGTAAGCTCAGTTGTTAATCACATCGCTATCGGTGCGGGAGGTGTAGGGTTTGATTCTCGGGCAGGTCAAATCGGGCACAGTGTCGCCACCGCTACGACTCTTCCTCGGAGCTGTGTTGCTTAGGCGCTAATCCGCGGATATGGACCACGCCAATCGTTACACGCTTCAGCAATTTTTTTTTAATCCTTAATCTGCAGCATCACAACTAAAAAAATTAATATTGTTTTGAAGTGACAACTTTTGCAGTGCATTGAAATATGCTTGTTTCACCTATACCTATTATTTTCTAGAATATTCGATGTTCAACGGCAAGCTTCAACGTCCAGCACAATAAGCAGCCACAGTGGTATCGATATTGTTATGGGAAGTGAATCTGATTCTGAGACTGATGATGTTGAAATTAGTAAGTGACTTAAAAAGCCTAACACCGTCTGTCTATTTTGATTTTTCTTATAGTCCAATAATTTTATTTCTTGTCTGGATGTGACACCATGACTAAGCAGAATTGATAGTTCGGCTTTCCGTCCGGCTACCACCTTTTCATTTGCGAATGAATTAACTTGTGTTTGGTGAGCACTCAACATATGTCTATCATCTTTCTTCATTACCAGATGGAGAACCTCTTTTAATGGCAGATGGGATTATTTTATTCTACATAGGGCATCGCGAGGTGAAACATCACATAAAAAATCACAATCAAATTCTCATTGTACTCGTGTTTATATGCCAAAGCATGGGGCACGGCCCATCTCCTCGGCTTGGCGCTTGAGCAACACAGAAACGTCGCAGCGGTGTCGAGTCGTTGGCTGCACTCTGTGTCCAATTTGATCGGTTTGGTAATCGAAGCCCAGATCTACGGCACGTATTCCGATGTGCGTAATAACTTAGCTAACTGGCCGATTGTGTGCCCTAATTTGAAAATGAAATTTAGCGTTGATTTGACAAACAGCAGGCTCAATGATGTCCAGATTGAGCAATAAGCAAAGAACAAGCATAGTTGCAAAATATTTTTGATCGTTTGGTACGACATATATTTTTTACAGAAATGTGTGAACTACCAAGGCCAGTATTTTCTCATCGAAATGTAACGGTAAAAAATTCTACGTACAAGCACTTTTACGAACTCAAAGAACTTATTGGAGGGTGAGGAAGAGCAAAAGTATTAAATTTCCGCAGAAATGTAACTTTATTTTTTGTGGCAGGGGACGATTTGGTCGAGTGTATCGCTGCATTGAGAAGAAAACTGGATTACAATTGGCAGCTAAATGCTTTGTATGCAAAAAGCCAGTCACAAAAGTGAGTTTATGACTCACAAGTCAATCAAGGTTAACTCTGCAATTTTGTATTATTTTTCTTGTGCTGGGTTTTCCAATCGGGGGTTCTCGCACCCCTTGGGGTTGTGATGCAGCATTTCAGGAGATGCGAAGAGCTGTTCAGTTTTTTGTTTTGAATACAGAGTGTTTTCATTTTCAATTGATTTATTGTCAATTGCTTCAGCGCTGTCTTGTTGCATGTATTGAAAGGGGTGCGAGAATATCTAAAAATATTTTGAAGGTGCGGTACATTAAAAAGATTGGGAACCACTTAGTGGTATAAGCATCCATCAGGTACACGAGTCCGTGGATGCAGCGCTATATAAATTTGCTTTACCTCTTCTTGCCGCAAAATGGCCGAATGGATGGAGCATTTGCCTCTGGAGCTGTAGACTCGGATGTGATTCCGAGTTGGGTCAAACCAATGACTTGAAAATTGGTATTCACAGCTTTCTTGCTTGACAATCAGCAGTAAAGAAACAGTGTGGAGAACATGCCGGCAAATTTATTTGTTGTGCCATTGGGAAAGGCACTTAGCGGGATTCCCCCATCTTGGTGCGGTAGACAGATGGCTGGGTACTCCTAAGCTAGCTCGTTACAGCGGATTGATCGCTTTCTCGTAGTAGGAGGATAAAAATGCAACTAAATACAAAAAAAATTGAAAATTGGCGATGAAAATTATAGCTTACATGGAGATATATATGATATAAAAATCAGAACGAAAATCGGAGAATTGAAATCTGCGGGATTTGGGGATTGGGCGTGAAGACACCGGCCTGAAATAGAATACGCAAAATCGGTATCTTAGATATATCTCGGGTTCTGTTGATAAATGTTTTGTTATTTTGACGTTATGAACCTTTCAAAAGCGACGAAGCAAGCCTGCACTTCAGCTTTCAGTCATCAACAGGCGCCGAAATGTTGTGTCACTTAAGATAAATGCCTATCTGTTTAAATAAGATTAAGCAGGTTCTAGCCAGATGATAACGTGGCGCGTTGCTTTTACAGTCACATAGTTTTGAGAAAGTCCTTCATGACCAAACCAGAGATGCGAACTCGGACTTGAACTCGAACTCGCTGAAAGCGGTCTTTTTTGCCGAACTCGAAAAATACGAATCCGTGAACTCAAACTTGAACTCGATCTCGAAAAAAACTGATTGAGTTTTGAACTTATCCTGAACTTGACAAAATTGCTTGAATTTGGTCTAAACGCGATAAAAACTACTTGAACTACTGAACTCGAATTAGCAAAATCAAAAATGAGGAACTGGAACTAGAACTCGGTTTATAAATGTGTAGTGAACTCGAACTCTATCGAAGAATGCTTGCGAGTTCCTTGCCCTGGACTGAACCAACTATTCTTTTCCTGGCTTAGATTTAAATGTTTTTTGTCATTTAAATTCAATGACGATGCAACTCAATCGCATTTCAAAATCTTGAACTGTTAGTGTTGTTTTTAGCCTTTGTTAAAAGCGAAATCGCTGCAAAGAACTCAAAATTTAAAGACGAAACGGACTCAGCAAGAACCAGTAGACAAGGTAAAGTTGGATCAATTGGATCGCGTCTAGTAAAGTTGGATAGCTTTTTGTTTCGTTCATTTTACTTTTCTGAGACTCCCTTGTGCTTGTGAGATTATGAAATGAAATGGAGTAACAATTCTTTTTTTGGTGGTGTACAATTATTGCAAGATTTGTTTTTTCAACATGTTTTAGATCGAAAAAAAAAAATGCAATGTTCAAAGTTACATTAGAACAAAAGCTGCTGTAATCAATGGCGTAGCGAGAACTTGAAAAAAAGGGGAGCAAAAAGTACAAAAATCCATCAAAAGAATCTGGCATACTTCATTGGCTTGGCAACATTTGTTCTTTTTTACTAAAAGGCAAAGTCAGAAGAGGGAGACAAGACACATGTTTTTTTCTTTCAGGATGATGTTTCCATGGAGATAGCGATTATGAATCATATTGATCACGAAAACATAGTGAAACTTTATGACGCTTATGAAAATGAAAATACAATGACCTTGATACTTGAATAGTAAGTTTTAGTGCGGGTGTTTTTAAGCTGACACATCCTTACCCTGTCCACATGTCCAATTTTCATGGACTTTAGGCTATCGCTTCTTGGTTCTAGTTTCTGCGTCATAATCAATTTTTGGAGTCATAACTAAAAAATTATGATGACATGAAAAGATTGATTATGATGCGGAAACTCGAACCGCCTCAGGCCCTCTTGAAAGAAACATGGGGTCAGCGTACTTGTGAACAGCATAGGCCTACCTTGCTGATCAATACCAATCGCTTCTCTTTTTCATCTACGCCAGTTTCTGTTAAGTAAAACTTAGTGCAAAGGTAAATACATTTCACCGGCCGGTTAGCTCAGTTGTTAAGTATAGCGCTGTCGGTGAGAAAGGTTTAGGCTTTGTTTCCCGGGCCGCTCGAATCGGACACTGCAGCCTACGTCTCGCCACCGCTGCGACGTTATGTGTTGCCCAAGCGCTAACCCACGGGAATGAACCCCGCCATTCAATACACACTTAGGAGTATTACCGTACTGTAAGTATGGTGAAGGTTTGAAACTTCGTACGAAGTTAAACATATTTCATGCAATCAAATTTTTTGGCTCCTAAGTTTTAGGTGTGACTCGTGAGAAATGTACCGTAGTAGGGTGCATATCTTGAAATCAGAGTAGAATGAAAATTATACTTCGAAGAAGAAGTTGTGTATTTTGTCAAATTGCCATAAAATTCTTTTCTTTTTACGCAAATCCATTTCATATTTCGGAGCATACAGCAATGCTTGGAACTTCTTATTAACTTAGTTTCAGTAGAAAACATGCAGATAGAATAATTGAAAACATTTTTAAATCACTTGACGTTTCAATATGTTACTCTTCCCATTGTCAATCATAATTGCTTCATATTCATTCAGTCGTTTTTGTTTATGTTTTGTAGTTTGGGAGGTGGAGAATTATTCGAGCGTGTCATCGCTGACCAATCACAGCTCACAGAGTTGGACGCTATACTATTCATGAAGCAAATCGTTACAGCGATACAATATTTACACAAAAATTTGATTCTTCATCTTGATTTGAAGGTAATGTATTTTTAAAATGTTGAGAATGTCGATGCTATACAAAATGCCATGCAGCATTTTACTGCAGGCCTAATGCAGCAGATGTACGTTAAACCGGCCGGTTAGGTCAGTTGTTATGACATTGCTGTCTGTGCGGGAGGTCTGGGGTTCAAATCCCGGGTCGGTCAAATTGGACACACTTTGCTCGCCACCACTGCGATGTTTCTTCGAAGCTGCGTCGCTGAGTCGCGGAAGTGGGCTCCGCCACTTGTTACACGCTTCCGCGTAACTCCCCGATTATAGTAAAGATTTCATTTTTTTATTTGAGATCTGCGTCTGGTTTAGTACTTTTGTGAATAGTGTGCTTTACGGCGGGTTTGTTGACGTTTATTTTTAGCCGGAAAATATTCTGTGTCTGGATAGATCGACTCATCATATCAAAATTATAGATTTTGGATTAGCTCGAAAGTAAGTTTAACATCGCTAGTTTGGAGCAATATCCAACAAACAGATTGTCAGCCGCTGCAACAATTAGCAAATACATACCGGTGATGCAGGGGTGTGTTTAGGGAGGGGGTGGGGCGTTGTGCCATGGCCCCCCTTTTGACTTTGCATTTTAGCATACTTTTGATGGCTTTTGCAGCTTATACTCCCTCCCCCACGTTTAAAATTTCTCACTACGCCCCTGCGGTAATAGTTCAATGCAGTGATCTGTGGTGACCATTTTGAGCATGTTTGATGTGTGAAACGAAACACTTTTCAACAAAACATATTTTTAATAGAGGACATTAGTTTTTTGTTACATTCTAGCACTAGCAGGTTTTATGGTAGAAAAATCAAATCTTCATTATACTCGTAGTATTAGGCCGAAGCGTGTAACCAGTAGCGGGGCCCATCTCCGCGACTTAGCGCCTGGGCAACACAGAAACGTCGCAGCGGTGGCGAGCCGTTGGCGGCACTGTGTGCGATTTGACCCGCCCAAGAATTGAACCCATTACCTACCGTACCGACGTCGATGTGTTCAACCACTACGCCAACAGATACTGACTGCTTTGTTTCGTAGATATCACCCCAGGCAGAAGCTAATCGTTCAGTGGGGAACTCCAGAATTCATGGCCCCAGAAATGTTTAACTATGGAGCAGTAAGCTTTCCCTCGGACATGTGGAGTTTGGGAATCATTTGTTACATTTTGTAAGTTTACCTTTTTATGTATTTATTTGCGAATTGATCCGCTTTACTGAAGAATTAAATTCACCTATTTTGTTTTTTGTGTTATGCAAAGTTTTATAAATTTCGGTAATACCTAGATTAAGTGGGATTTCTCCTTTTCTTGGAGAAGATGACCGGGAGACCATGGATAATATTGTAGACTGTGAATGGGATTTTGATGAGGAACCTTTCCACAAAGTGTCGGAAGAAGCCAAAGATTTTGTGTCAAGATTACTGGTAGAAGAAAAAAGGTTTGTGAAGATTCATCCACGATAAATTGAAAACTTGCCTTCTTTTTGTTGACGAACTTGTAAAGAACGACTTACGAGTATATTAATGGTCGTGTAGGAATCCGATCAGGGATTTTTTGGGACCCTAGGAATGAAAATCGGGTCCGTAGAGTGAGGGAAATCGAGAAAATTTATGCTCCTTCACATTTATTTTAGGCACCTGACATTTTCAATAATCTGAATAAACCTTTTTTATAAATTTTGGATGGCGCTTTTGGCCCAGGCAAGGTATGTTTACACTAAATCCGATTTGTTGTCGACGAAATTTCATCCGATTTTTGACGTAAGCAGTTGACGGAACTGTTTCCACATAGCTCTAGCCTAAACGATTTTGCTTTCTATCGATTGTTTTGCGAAGCACCTTTACGATGGTTTTCTAGAATGCCGTGCAAAGTGAAGTAGCTTTACGCCATTGCCTTAAACTTTTTCATACCCTACGTCACACATTACGTCATTAAAATCGTATCGTTTTTTGTGTGAACACACATTTACCCAAATAATATTTCTCACTTATCGAGTGTTTAACATATTTTGAGCTCTGTCAGCAGCTGATGACTTTTCTTCACCTTTAGCGGTCGAATGAGTGCAGCTCAATGCCTACGTCACGACTGGTTAGCAAAACCGATCACCAGCAAAAGAACAAAAACATTAATGAATAAAAGTCAACTCAAAAACTTCATGGCAAGAATGCAATGGAAAGTGAGTAATACTGTAGAAGCATTATGGTTGTTGCATTGAAGAAATACAATGGATTAGCTGTAGCTTAGAGGCTACTATATTCTTTGTCGTGGCTCCTGAATGAGAGGGTTTTCCAAATGGGGGTCCAGTAATCGTTCTAAGTAGGGGTAGGAGATTAAGAATCAAAAAAATGCTGATCTTGCCGTTTCGCATATCTAAAAGTATCGAAATAAAAAACAAGCCAAATCTTCATTAGACTCGCGCTATTACGCCGAAGCGTGTAGCGAGTTGCGGGGTCCATCTCCGCGGCTTAGCGCCTGGGCAACACAACTCCAAAGAAACATCGCAGCGGTGGCTAGCCGATGGCGACACTGTGTCTGATTTGACCGGGAATTGAACCCTAGACCTGCGCATCGATAACGATGTGCTTAACAACTGACCTAACCGGTTGTACCAAAGAGTTAATATGCACAACTAAAAATTTAAGAGGGGAGCTTGACCCCCCTCTTCGATCCGCCAGTTCTTATTGTAGTCAGGATCAAGCGCATGGATTAAAGCGTCGTCGTATTGAAGGTTATGATTGCAATTTTGGAGTATTATTTTCACTCGAGCTAAGCTTGTCCTCAGACAAGATTTCGGGACGATTGTTCCTCTAGAACTAGATACAATCTTGACTACTATAGAAAAGATTGAGTTTATAATCGCCCGATTCGGTGTCTGCAGCTGGGGCTGATCCAGAATCTTTTTAGGGGGAAGGTAGGCGAGCTAAAAATAAAAAATACCATCTTGTGGTTTTGTAGGTGTAAAGCGCCAATCTATTAATATGTAGGCTACATTGTACAGTCGGCTACCGCAAAAATTTAAAGAGGAGGGGAAAGGGGGCTAGATCCGCCACTTTTGATCAAAAAGTTTTGAAAAGTCGAATTACTATGTATCTTACTTACATGATGAAATATTTTTTACAGGCCAGTATTGCAGCTGTGAGTGCCGCCAATTGGTTGAAACAAAAAGTAAATACAGTCACTGAAAATGTGTTGTCATCAAGAGATTCTGCCGTCTAGCGCTATCACTTGAACGTAGCCAATCCGGCGCAGCAAACCAAGATTGGATAAGATTGTTGTCTTCAGACTCAAATAAAACAGGAAAAACCAAAAAACGTTGCATGCATTGGTCGGAGTGAATTCCTCGCCCCCTTTTGTATATTGTGGCACTGTGATACGTGATTTCTTTTTAGTTTACTGCAAACTTTGCGTAAATTTTCGAAACGTGACCGAGAATTTAGTAGCGAGGACGCTTTGTTTGATTTTGATACACCTGCTTGGAAGAGCCTCATTGTGAAGGGCTGCGAATTCAAGTTTTCACAACTCGTTCTTTTTGCCCAACTCCAAAAAAGTCGGTCTGATTTTTCAAATTCATCTCAGCGTGACAAAAACTAGACTACTTGAACTTGGCATGAATTCAACAAAAGTTATTGACTTCAAATTTGCTGAATTCAGTGAAGTTGATTAGGCATTCAAATTTGGGCTTCGTAGCCCTGTAACGAAATTTACTATTTTTGTTACCGTATATTGCTCTTTTCAATTTCGACGTTTGCATCACTTTATCATACAACCTGCATCACATCGAATTTATAAACTGTGCAAGATCTTTATCTTTATGCGCTTAAATTCTGGTTGTAGTTCCGTAAAAAATGGAACTAATAAAATTCGATTGATTTGATCGTCAACGAAAATATGACAAGTCGGTCAGGATCTGACGTTAGGCTGAAATTGGTAACTTGTATTTCAAGCTTTTTGGAAGCTAAAAGTGACACCGCTATCATTGAGCCGAAGCTTCTGAAAATTAAATAAATGCAATAAAACTTTTTGATCGGTGCGAGTACGCTGCGCTCTTACAATTTAAATGGAAAATCAGGAGGGAATTTTAAGATCGACTTGACACTAGTAGCATTTCGATGCAATGCAGAAAAGATATTTTTGAGAACTGCGTCAGCGGGGCTCCATAAGAAGGTAGAGAGAGACTCGCAACAAGTTCCAATCAATTAACTCTTCAACTGGCTCTACGTACGGGTAACAACCAATCCTGGTTACCTCACCAGCTAAAATTGCTGATAAATTACACAGCTCCCAAGATGAAGAAGCTGCGAAATTTAACCCAATCTCAGCTTTTTTCCTGCAACTAAGTTTATACCTTTCCCTATAGCTAAGACCACACGATAAACGGTTCAACGCTTCAGTTTATGTTCAGTGTATTCCAACGCAATTTTTGAACGGAGAACAAACAAAGGTAGCCAAGTGTTAATGAATTTGGTCCCTTGAAAACAGCAATAAAGTGAAAACGCTTACCGGTACGTTTTAGGTAAATCAAGGACAATTTACTAAGATAGCAGCATGCAACTGATTCCGAAGTCATTACTGCATGTATTGAATTTGTGTTTAACAAGTAGTGCTATAAAAATTTGTTGGGAAAATGTAGGGCTAAAATTGATGCGTAACGAAAAACCAACACAAAATAAGTGAAATTAGCCATACTTCAAGTGAAATCATCATCGCACTTTGTTGCCTCAGCATCGCTTAAAACATAAGATTTCAGCAGCTAAAAATATTAAGATCAATGAAAGAAGTTGCCTATCCTTAGAAGTACGTCAAGTGGATGGAAAATTTAGCGCGAGTCTTTTCTATAGCTAACCTTGGAAATTTGTAATGTTTTTCAAAAGCTTTTCGGGCATCGAAAACAATGAAACAAGGCATACCATTGCAAGTTTTGCACTTTAAAATAGCAGCTTTGCTAGTACGAAATTGGTTGCGGTACCCTTAAATTCATTTTGAAAGGTGAGAGAACTAAGCGTAATTTTAATCACAGAAAATGTGGTACATTAACTAGTTTTCGACACGAAACAAGGAGGAAAATTTAGCCTACATTAAGACGGTAAAAAAGACAAATGTTGAACATATTTTTGCGGGTTTCACTGCAATGGTGGTGATGAATCTAGTGGGTTTGACACTGCATTCCTCGTGGATGATCTTCGTCATCATCTTCATCATACGCGTTCCTCCCGGACCCACCAGATCGATGATTCGGATCATAACTACAAACAACATTATTATGCCACTGTTGCTTATTAATTGAATTTTTAATCTTCTTTCTTGGAGAAAGGAACTTCACGCTACTTTCCGTCTGGACCAAACTGCGGCCTGTTCAGATTCGTTTATTTTATCGCATTGCAGTACAACTTTCCACATAACAGTAACAAAAAACAGAATTGACAACTAAAAAATGCAAGTGTTGAATAGACCAACAAAATCAAAAATATTTATACAATAAACAGTACATTTGACGGAAAAATTAATGACAATCTATGCGACAGGGAAGCTGTGAAGTGACCGTCTGAGGGTCTTCAAGTCCAGCAGCCACCCTTAGTTTATTCAGTTTTTATATTTTTTGAATTTAGCTAGCAATGGGTTTAATATGGGGTTGATCAGTAGTCATCTATGAAAAAAAGAGCAGGAAAATTTTAATTGTTTAGCTTTAGCAGGTGCAATTTTAGTTGTT
The DNA here is from genome assembly GCA_964006365.1 of Trididemnum miniatum. Taxonomy (NCBI): domain Eukaryota; kingdom Metazoa; phylum Chordata; class Ascidiacea; order Aplousobranchia; family Didemnidae; genus Trididemnum; species Trididemnum miniatum. The sequence goes on from OZ023241.1 coordinate 5,002,563, forward strand.
TAGTAAATAAAATTGGTTTGTTTTGTCTACTTTCAGATAGAGCAGGAGGAGTGCATTTAAGGCACCTTAGCCATACTTAAAAGTAGGTGCAAATCGCGTATATGCACAGCTAACATCATATGCACTGAAATTGTAATACATAGCCAAGAGATGTAGGATCAACGAAAAAGTTACGATAAGGTTGTCGTAATAACAAAACGCAATAAATCGAGTAAGACAGCATTTTGTACAATTTATAAAAAGTATATCTCCCTTGAACACGCAAGTTTCTGGTATTGAGTCATTAATAGGGCGATTCACGGTCAATAAAGTCAATTTTTTTTTGGAAGTAGAAAATAATTCTAACAATGTGGAAACAAAATTTCAGGGTCGTAGGATCAGTATTGATGAAGTTATAAAGTCAACAAATGTCAATTTTTTGTTTTTTAGATCAATTTTTGCTTTCTTGCTTTTTTTGCGCGATTCTACTTTATACTCAAAAAGAGATAACTCAGATAATTGAGAGATGGAAGTTCGTAAGTGTTGGTGGTACCAGGGAGGTGTATGCTGTCGCCAGACTGTTATCGGTATTAGTTTTACACATGCTTAATTTATTAATATAATGTTTGATGTAATTTCATTGATTTGATTGTGAAGATCCGTTCAGACAGCTTTGCAAGATTGCAATTTTGGCAAAATTCGTTTATGATAAAATAAGCTTTTCGTCGTGTTTTCATTTGTTGCATATTCTTGTCGCTACGTATCGGTAGTCAATGCATTAGTTATTCGAACATACTTTGATGTTACAAAGATTGCAACACAGCGAATAGCGAAACACTTGAATACGACTCTGGATTCTGCGCAATTACGCAGAGCAGTTAAACTTTCTGCCAGAAAACGTGCGGCATTAAGCACTAACTGAAATGACTTTGGTGTTGTTTTTTTCTTATGGACTGGTTCTTTCATTTCATTGTTTCATTAGGTCAATAAAGTCAATTTTTGTGAGATTTTTAGGTCAATAAAAAATCGCCCTAGTCATTAAGTTAACACTAAAAATCTTCATTATACTCGTGGAGTTGTGATATTACGACAAAGCGTGTAACAAGCTGCGGGGCCGTCTTTGCGGCTTAGCACCAGGGCAACACAGCTCCAAAGCAACGTCGCAGCAGTGGCGACACTGTCCGATTAGACCGGCCTGGGAATCGAACCCCAGATCTACCGCACCGATACTGATGGGCAAACAACTCAGCTAACCGATCTCAGATAACACTAGTTAAAAAGAAAAAAACATACTCTTGCAAACCAACTTCCTCCATGTCATCCGTAATAATCACGTCTTCTTTCGGAGGAAGAAGACGTTCTAGCCTCTTGATAGCGTCCTCACTAGTCCAATGGTTTGGAGGAAAGTTCACCTTAAACTGGACAATTAAACGACCTTTTTGAAAAGGGTCGCGGTACATGGGCATCCCCTCTCCCATGACACATTTTACATCTCCATACTTAATAACCTCTCCTGCAAAGCATACAGTTGGTTAAGCTAACTCGAATAGGAATCCAAAGACTCGTACTATACGTCTTAAGAGTAAAGCCAAGTTCTAACGATTAATGTTAATAATTTGAATAATTGTTCGGCGGTACAGAACTTAATCTTTAAAAAAAGTTGTTTTCGCGTTAGGCCTCACGAAGCACTCATGACAGAGCGCCTAAAGCGAAAACAGCTTTTTTTCAAAGCTATTCTTAATTACTAATAATTTAGATCATTTGTTTTCAACCTTTCAATTGGAGCGGAACCCCAATGAAACATTCCAGCGACTCAAGGAACTCTGAGCATTAATCTAATTCTCATATATTAGAACCCAGCTCTAAATTGTAAACTAACGGAACTCCTGGATTGTCCTGGCAAAACTCCAGGGTTGAAAACCACTGATCTCTGAGATCAAAAACCTTCTCCCTCTATTACCATAGGTGAGATTTAACTGTTTAAACTGACCATTATCTTACAATGAGTCACGTGAGACGTTAATCCACAATTAAGAAACTTTGTAATCGCACGGACGGATTTTGTCTTAGTTTACTTTCAGCTCTCTAGCTTTTGAGATCTTCCACATTCATAACGCATCAACCTAGCTTTCCACATGAATTACAGTAGATTACTGATGTTGTCAAACAAAAACATTAAGTCAACATCAAGACAACTAGTGGCGTAGCGAAAACTAAAAAAAGGGGGGGAAGGTATAAAGTGCAAACGCCATCAAAAGAGTCTGGCATATTTCAGTTGCTTAATCAGCAACATTCGCTCTTTTTTACTAAAAGGCAAAGTCAAAAGGGAGAGCAGGGACATGACACAATGCAGCTCCTCCTAACTGCGCTCCTAAAGACAATCGATAATCGAGTTCCACAACCAAAGTGGTACAACACGTTGTTTTATCATTTTACACTTGCTGATTCACAGAGAGCCATAGCACACATTTCATATTCAGCTCAATGACTTAAACATTACCTGGCACAGTTGTAATAACAATTTCTCGATTATCCAGCGTGTCAATGACTCTTTGAAAGCTACAAAGAGCTTCAGTTATGGTCAAATCCATTTTCATCAACAGGTCACTGTTTTGCCTGAAAATATATCAATTGTCACTTCATACAAAATGCGTTAACCACAAAAATCAAATCTTCATCATACTCGCGGTATTACACCGAAGCGTGCAGCCGTCTTCGCGGCATGGCGCCTGCACATTGCACAACCGACGAAACTTCGCAGTGGTGGCGAGCCGTTGGCGACACGACCCGGGATTCGAACCCCAGACCTCCCGCACCGATAGCAATGTTTTTTCAACTGAGCTAACCGGCCGGTTAAAGCAGTTATTTGCATACCACTCACCTGGGGTTTTCCATAAGCAACAATTAATAGCAGAAAAAAGATGGATCGAAATGATTTGCAGTCACAAACAGTTAAAATACTATAAATATCAACAATTGTTGCGTGCACTTTATTGCCTACCTATGGAAAACAGGATGTTCTTTCTCTACTAAAACAATGATGACATCGCCAGGTTCCAAGTCAGGCTCTTGATCGCCCTCCCCGTGGAACACAACCTTCTGTCCATCGTTCATTCCTAATTAAATACAACATAAACAAAACTTCATCATACTCGCGTTATTACGCTGAAGCGTGTAGAGACTGGCGGGGCCCATCTACGCGGCTTAGTGCCTGGACAACACAGCTCCAAAAAAACGTCGCAGTGCAGGCGACACTGTGTCCGAATTGACCGACCCGGGATTGGAGACCCAGACATCCGGCACCGGCAGCAATGTCTTAACAACTGAGCTAACCGGCTGGTGAAAATACAACATGTCAAAACATAATTAAAACACTTAATCGTTACAGCAGATTGGGATTAACGCAATAAATCCAGACGCAACACGGAAAAGCTTGCAGGGATTAGGCAATTAGGTGAATTGAAACGATAAACCAAGGCTCTAAACCAGCGAAGAATCGTTGCAAAAGTTAGATTGAAAGAAACTGCGAAGTGAGCTTGCGCTCTTCGAGTCAGCAGCTACCCGGTACACTTCATATTTTCAAATGCGATCGGCTCCAGCCGTGAACCGAACTCGTCACGTAGAATCTATAACCTGCGAGCCGTACCGCTATGCCATGTCACTGAAAAATTAGTTCTAACGTAAAATTAGCTAACACGGACAACTGATCGCGAGTCAACTGACCACCAGGACAACTGACCGCCATGCAAACTGACCGCCAAAAACGCTCAACTTATTAACAAGAACTTTCGTCTAGTGAAACCACAACAAATCCTGACCTAACTCTGACCGAGCATAACCCTAACCCCCGAACCTAACTTTAACCGAACCTTACTCAACTAACCGAACCTAACCCTAGCCTAACCTACAACTCTAACTTCCGAATTGAGACTTTGAATTTCGTTCTCTAACCCTAACTTAAACATCGGAATTGATTGAAAAAGTTATACAGCGCACGAAGCTGTGATTGTTTTCGAGCCTTGTTACTCCCCGCTGTGAACCCGTTTTCGCTACGATGCAGCGCTCGAAGCTGTTTTTGGCGGTCAGTTGTCGCGGCGGTCAGTTGTCCTGTACCGAAAATTAGTTCTAACGTAATTTCTAATAGCTTGCAATACGCCAGTGTACAGTATGTAGCATTAAAAACAATGGTTTGAAACACAAATTTTCCGTTAATTATCCGTGTTTTCGTACACTTTTTGTGACAAATTTTGCGCAGCATTACGTTTCGCTGATGCTAGCAAAATCATAAGAAATTTCACCAACTCAACTGCAACTAAATTCTTAGCAAAACCGCTATCACTACAACAAACGCATAGTTTTGTCTGTCAAGAAACCAAACCTTCATTATACTCGCGGTGTTAGACCGAAGTAAGTAACGAGCGGCGGAACCCATCTCCTCGGCCTAGTGCCTGGACAACACAGAAACATCGCAGCGGTGGCGAGGCGTTGGCGACAGACATAATTTTGTAAACAGCTAATTTTATTGAACATAACTTGCAAAAACATTTCAAACCTTTGTCTACATGAACTTCTAATATTTTTGATTCCTTGGTTACTTTTCTTCCATTGCACGCTTTACACCGATCTTTGGCGTTTATTCGTTCTCCATTCCCATCACAGTCTCTACATCTAGACTGGACCTAAAAATAAATGAAGTATTGCTAAATGACACCGCACAATTACGCACCTAACGCTTAATTATCCAGGAGATCGTAACAACATTACATGCCATCACCACAAAAATTTTAGCATCGACGACAAATTCTATTTGGTCAACGTTTCATTGTCTAAAACCGCTTAAAATTACTACCAAACCTTAGAATTCATCATTTACTACTGCAAGTGCCAGTTCATTGATCACAATATCAATTGATTTAAAGAAATGGCCAATTCAGAAGCAGACTCAAATATTAATAAACCAAACATGAGTTTCTTTAAGTGTTGGTGTCAGTATATTGATTACTATAACGATTGATTTGAAGAAACACCCAAGTCAAAAACATACTCAAACACCAATAAACCAAACATGTGTTTACCTGTTGCATCATGCCAGGGCCAATGTGGTGCACTTTAACTTGGATCCCGGTTCCTCGACAAGTGCCACATTTACTGACAGCACCTTCCTTGCCCCCTTTACCCTTACAACGACTGCAAATTACATTTTTTTGAAGAGACAGTCGTTTGGTTGTTCCATTATACATATCTTCAAGAGACACCTTGAGTTGATGGACGACATCTTTGCCTTTGCTTTGTTGTCTTCGCATACCTATTAATAATGCAAAATTTTGGATATCGCTTATAAACCCACCTTAAAATATGCTATCCTGTGACAGAATGATACAAAAAAATTTTCGATCATCAGTGTTGCTAACGCCCCTATATACCCCTTGAAGTTTGCGAGTTTCCCCAAATAGCGAAATTAACATATCTAGCCTATTCTATTACTAAAATAGAAGGTGTGACCACTCATTTTTAATGATTTTTCATCAGGAAAATGATTATGCTTCTTTAAATGTTATTTTATGCAAAACAATTTTTAACATTTTTTTTTCTAAAGCTGCAGGAAAATTCCGTATCGTGCAATTTGAACATTTGTCGATCAAATATAGCAAAAAAAAAAGAACTTTAGGAAGAAAAGGGATATTGTTGCCATACGAAACAACTGTGTAATCACCAGACTTAACAGAAAGCAGTGCAGCAGAGGAACAATGCAACTCAAACGAAGGCTTTAGTTGAAAAATTTCGCTACAATTGGGCGTTGAAAGGCAAGTGTCACGCGCATACCAAACTTCGTAGTAAAGTCGGATGAACTTTATTAAAGTCAATATCTGTGCGAGCCACGTATATATACAATATATGTTGATTCTGCAGCACAAACAAAGAGTCCTCCAATGCTTTTCAGACGAGTTAGATCTTCATTACGACGTTGGTCAGTTCTCATTAGCTTTCTCCGAGATTCCGTCTTGTTAAAGCTGACGCCGAAACTCATTCCAAATCTTAATCAATGCACTTGTCGCGGTAGAAACCTTGCTATGATCTCAGCTCTGATTTGTCTGCTAAATTGAAGCTTTTGAGCTTCGACATTCAGTAAAGACGCACAATCAAGACTTTGGTTGCTTGTATTTTTCAGTTCGTAATTAATACATCCTACTTGACTTTCGGCAGCCATATCGTTTACAGGAGCATTTTCACGAAGGTCTATCATTCAAATAGATAGATAATTTTTGTCGACCTGGATCAAAATTTCCACATTCAGATACTGTTCCACATTGTCAGAACCATTCTTCTGCCAGTTTTGAAGTAGCATACAGTATTATCTTGAAAGATTTTCATCAACTCCAGTTTTTGACAACTGTAATTTCGCTAAAGTCGTGCCACAAACTGACCTTAATGCACAAATTCGAAAGCTGGTTTTGAGACGCTGCTATCCAGAAGTTTTTCAGCTTCAGTATTAGTGACATTATCACAATAACGCTTTTGCACAAAAAATATTAACTTTTGGTATGATGTGTTGTTCTTGTATTTCAAAGCAAGCAAAGGTTGAATTACATGGATGCCCAGGATAGAGTAAGCGAGCAGAAGTGTGACCAAACAATCTACAGTATATCTTGAAAAGTACGCAAAACACATGTAAGATTGTTTGTAACATGCTCATATTTATGCAAAACACCAAAAGTATTCAATGTGGTAAATGCCACATTGTCACATGCACACGCATAGACAAATCTATGCATTAAAACATTCTTTTCTTTATTACATTGCTTCATTTTTCTTACAGGAGCAATACGAGCAGCAAATTCTTCAGAATAATTCTAAGGCTTATGATGAAAGTCCTTGCTGATAAAATTGCATCATGATGCCTAGAAATTTTTTTGTAACAGCATCACTTGTTTTTTTATATATTTATTTATTTCAGTTTTATCCGCTTATCACGAGAAAGTGACTATACGAGCTCGCTTAGTGGTTGCCAGCCATCTGTATCCCACAGCAAGGTGGGGGAGTCTTGTTAAGTGCCTTTCCCAATGGCACAACAAGCAAACTTTACGACTTGCTCCACACTGCCCCTTTAATGCTTAACATCAAGCAGTGAATCTGTGAAAACCAATTTTTAAGTCATTAGTTTGACACGACTCAGAATCAAACTCCAAGGGCGGTACACTGCTCAACTTTTGTGCACTTAACGCTATGCGTAAACTTAATGAACAAACAAAGTTAACGCATTGCGTTAAGCGTAACAAAAGTAGAGCATTATACCATCTCAAGTCTACTGATCCAAAAGCAGACGCTCGATCCACTCGGTCATCTGATTGTTGTGGCATGTGCAATTGGGCATGCAACTTGTCTTTTCCAATTGCTATTTCAATCGCTGCATAAGCGTTAGTGATTTGTTTCTCAAGCATCCACACTGAATAAGTGGAACAAAGCGCTTTACCTGGTGCATGATCTATGCCAACTACCAAGTCATTATTAACAGTCCATAGAACACAACAAATTTACAAATAATAATTACTGTTAGTTTTCATTTGGCAGGTTAAACTACAGATTAAACTACTACCGGTACCAGCAAAAGTACTATCGATATTAGAATTCCACGTTCAGTTTGATTAAACTGTCATTAGGATTAGATTGCATATTGGTAAAAAAGCATACAATAAACCTTCGCTGGAAATTCATCAAAAAGTCAATTTACTATCAACTAGAAAAAGGGTTGACGTTCAATTTTATCAAAAAGGTTTTTAGCGCATAAACGTACTCTTGGTTAAAAACATTAAAAATGAATGGTCACATCATTTATTTATCTCAAAAAATAACCACAATATGCAATTGCGAAATATAAAGGAATTTGCAAATTTTTCGGGGGGATGTACAGGGGGGTTAGCAACATCCCACACAAAAAATTTTTCTGCATCATGATTCCGTTATGGGATAGCATATTTTACACGGGGGCTTGAAAAAAAAAGTAGGATATTTATCCCCCCCCTCTACTCAAAAGCTTCAGTTTAGCAGACAAATCAGAGTTAGGATTAGAGCAAGGTTTCTACCACGACAGGTGCATTGATTAAGATTTGGAATGAGTTTCGGCGTCAGCTTTAACAAGACGGAATCTCGGAGAAAGCTAATGAGAACATAAAAACTGACCAACATCGTAATGAGGATCTAACTCGGCTGAAAAGCATTGGTGGACTCTTTGTTTGTGCTGAAGATCTAACATATATTGTATATATACGAGGTTCGCACTGATATTGACTTTAATGAAGTTCATCCAAGAGATGCCTAGCTATTAAAATATTTTTCAAATAGCATATAGCAATCTTGTTACATTCTCAATAGGCTTACCATTACTGTTAGTTAGTTTGCCTAATCTTATAGCAGAGATATTTTTGGAACAATTTTTGACACAAAAATAGAGACTACAGTATGGTAATCAATAAAAAAAAATTGATAGCTTACCTCCACCGCCACCAAAAAACATATCAAAAATATCAAAGGCTGAACGGTGAGCTCCACCACCGCTGCCTCCTTCTTTCAATGCTTGGTCGCCGCCTTCATCGTAAATTTGTCGTTTTTTTGAATCACTTAACACTTCGTATGCATAAGAAAGTTCTTTGAACTGTAAAAGTGTGATATTATAAGTATTTAACACAGTTTGATTTGGAGCTGAGTGGTTGGTTAACTCAGTTGTTAAGCACACTGTTATGAGTGCAGAAGATCAGGGGCTAGAATCCTGGGCCGGTCAAATCAAATACAGTGTTGCCAACGTCTCGCCACCACTGTGACATTTCTTTGTAGCAGTGTTGCTCACGCACTAAGCTGCAAAGATTGGCGCTGCCACATGTTACACTCTGCAGCGTAACACTGCGAGTATAATGAACATTTGATCTGATTTTCTTGGAGGGTTTTGAGTTATTGTACATCATAACAGTACTTTTCTTTCAATTTTAACAATTGTTGTACCTTGTAAATATTGAAAAATGAAAAGCTAGCAAGCATCAGAATTGTGATGTTAACGCATTAAGCAAATAACATTGACACATTATATCATACATTACAGTTTTAATCAACCAAGACCCACTGCTTAGTCATAGTTTCATAGTAGATCAAGCACATAAAACAGTACAATCCAACTTGAAGTAATAGTCTGAAAATATTTTTGCACATTGCAAAACTGATTTTGCTACTTTCTACCCATAAACAAGTTATATTTTTGTTAAAATAGCAGTTTAGTGAATACCAGTATACCGTGTAACACTGTTCCCTGTAAGTTTTCAGCAAGTGTAAATTTGCCCAAACATTAACTTTAGTACAAAACTTGCCCAAAAATTTAGGGGATTAAATAATAATAATAAATGGTATTTATCAACCCCTTACGAAAAATGCAGGAAAAAGCCTCCAGCATATCTGCCAAAGGGGCACGGTAAAAAAAGCAGGTAATCAAGCTATACACGAAAGTGGACAGAAATGGTGACTTAGGCAAGCATAAGCATACCGTATTACGCAACATTATAGGTAGTAGTACTATAAATCGCATAAAATAGATACAATAACAAAAATGCAAAGCACAGCGCAAGTGTGCAGTGAGCACAACAGTGAATTATCTACAACGTGCTAATGTAATACTGCCAAAAACATTCTACAGCGATTCAAAAATAAATTAATTGACTAGCTCTATCTAAAGGGAACATTCTCTGTCAAAGAAATGTAGTACATTCCAAAAGCAAAATATAAAATGGCAAAAATAAATAAACAAATGTATCGATACATCAACTAACTAGCAGTCAAATCAAGAGTCAGATTCATGCAATGACTTTCAAAGATCATGAACATCATGAAAAGCAAGGCACTTTAAGATTAGTTTTAAACCAGTAGTTATCAACCTTTTTTAGTAACAGAGCCAAATTTAAAGCCTTAAAATTGTATGGAGCCGCATACAAACAGCACAAGTTAAAATAGCAGCAAAACAAAACTGAAACATGTAGACTGTTTTAAGATGACACAACAACTAAACTCAGACAAATGTTTTAAAAGAAGAGTATATACCGGTACAAGCTTTTTTTGACGGTTTGCTTGATATTTTACCATCACTAACTGCTAATTAATATTGTTTTCGAAGCATGGTTGATCGAAATTTTATGCACTTAAATCTACATTTTATGCACTTTAATGGGCTTTATTATTTGTGATTAATATTGTTTTGAAAACTACTTAAAACTTTACGCAGTGTAGGCCTACAGGCTAGCCTGCTAGCGATTTCTGAAAACACTGAATGAAAAAATTAAAGGGCATTATGGTATCATAAAAAAGAGCCACATACAGCTGAAAAGTTGAAGTCAAAAGGAACTAACAGCGACTGACGTGACATCAATGCAACTACTGATTTCTGATCGCTTTTACGTTACTACAATTTTTTTTATTTCAAGTCATTGAGTAATTTTCAAAAGATCAATGAGAGCTGCAAAAAGAATACCGTAGCTCAGAGCCGCGGTTGAGAATCACTGTTTTAAACTGTGAGACAGTGTTACTATATCTAACAAACAAAGGTATGCTAATAAGTTCCACACAACACGAGCTGCATAACAAAACATAGCTTCAGCTTTCACAAAATTCAATCCCAACTTTCATTCAAGTTTTAATAGATCATTCTTGCTTCTAACATCATGTGTAACACTCAACTTATGAAAGGTCAAAGTATTGCTAAGGTAGGCAGCGGGCAAGATTATGTAAACACTTGTAAGTAAAGCAATGTTGCACTTGAAAGAAATTTATTCCAATTCTTGTCTCAACTTGAGTTTCCAGAATATGAAATTTTTGTTTTGCACCAAAATATTAAATGTTTTGATTCAAATTTGGCCAAAAATCAATATTCTAGTACGCAAGTTGGAACAAAAATTAAAAAAATTTTCCCACATTTCTCATTTTTCTCAAATCTTGCACTTCAGAGGGAATAGTGCTGTATATACAACTGATACTGGATATGGTAGTTAAGCTTAACAGTTAACACAGCAACCTTACAAAACAGTTCAAAAAATCCACTAACTTTTTCGGCGGCTGCAGGGTCATCAGGGTTTTTGTCTGGATGATATTTGAAAGCAAGTTTTCTGTAGGCTTTTTTCAGTTCACTGTCACCAACACCAGGTGACACACCAAGACAGTCATACAGCTTTGTTTCTTTCACCATTTTCATTGAAGCAGTTTTTAGTATTTAACTTAAATTTGAAAGAATTTTACCAAATTTTAAAAAACAATAAGCCTAAATTTGAACACACACTAGCCTAGTACACTGATCCTTTAACAGGTTAAAACATTAATTATTCATATGATTTTGGCAGAATAAAATGGTACTCTGGTACTGGTAGGCTGTCCAGTGCATATACTGGTCAGCTGATACTCTGGTACCATAGCCTACTAGTTAGCACTAATTTAATCTGGCATCAATACTGTGCAAGATTTTTTTTAAATTAATTATTTCAGGCAACAAGCTCATGTCACAGCGTTAAAAAACAACAAATGCAACTAGACCTAGTCTAGTTTAGCCTAATTCTGCAGCAACCTGTAACGATTAGACAAAATACAGGATAGCCTAGAAACTCAGAAAATGGAAGGACTGCTGAACTTAACGTAGGTACCAATAGCATTGGCGCCGACTTGCAGGGAGATGGGGAGGTTAAACCTCCCCATAGCTTGTAGCATGGTGAAAAACCTTCCCATAAAAATTTCACCCATTTATATGTTAAAGAATAATACCTTGTTCAAGAATTATAAAAACCAAAATCCGCTGTTTGTGTTAATTAAAATCAACTTGATATTTGAAGGAGTCTCTTACATTCTTACTTGCGTATCAACACCGAAAAACGTACCCTTCAAAAACGTACTCACGCAAGAAAACTACAACTCAGAAGCCTGCCCAAATGCATATTAGCATGCGCAGGTTAATTTACGTGATGGTGCGTGCACACATGTATAAGCGCATTCGCACAGCATCAAACACTTTGGTTTCAGCATCCCGTTCTAGCAGTGGTGCTACGACGCAATAGCGCTGCAGATAATATGAGAATTGCTAAATGCAAAGAAACACCTGCAGAAAACTGTTCCATAATACTGTGCAGTATCACCAATACCAAACACGTGAAATAATAATGAGTTTTTTTAACGTCAGAATATCAAGTGTGCTTGGCAGGGGCATACGCAGAAATTTTCAAGGGGGGAGAGACGTGAAGGAATTTTGCCACGTTAAGGTACGGTACAATTTTTTTCTTGTAGAATCTAAGCAATAAAGGCTTTGGAGTGTAACGGAGGAAGCCAAAGGGAACGGCATGAGCATTGGAGCCAAGCCAAGCCCCCCTGCGTACGCCTAATGCTGAACGAAATTGCATGCCATTTCAATGAGTCATCTTCAGAATTTTTTCATAACTTCGTGTTAATTCGCCATGAGCAAACTCGAAACACGTTGCTATTGTTTATTTGAAAACCTGCTTATTATTTGTTGCGTTGAAATAAAATAACGTACGAGAAATGTGATAGGCCTACTTCTAAAATCTTAGGGTTTGTTACAGACAACTTGCTAATCTCTAGTTGAATTATAAGCTGATTGCAAAAACCAAAAGTTTGAATAAATAAATAACTGAGGTTATTTTCAATTTTTTTTCTTGTAGAATCTAAGCAATAAACAGTCTCAGGAGCTGTAGACATGGGTTGGATTCCAAGTCGGGTTAAACCAATGACATTAAAATTAATATTCACAGCATCCATGCTTCACGCTGAGCATCAATGTGCATAAGGGGAAAAAGCACTTAGCAGGATTTGCCCACCTTGGTGTGGTAGACACATGGCTAGCAACTCTAAGTTACAGTAGCTCATATAGCATATTGATCGCTTTCTCATGATAGAATAAATATGCAACAACTAACTAAATCATATTAAACAAAAAATTCAACAATAATTGAGGGAGACTGCAAAGTGAGCTTGCGCTCACGAGTCAGCAGCCACCTGGTATATACTGGTAATATGTCAAATGCGATCGACTCCAGCCGTGAATCAAACTTGTCACATAGGATTTGTAACCTGCGCTCGGCACCGCCACGCCATGTCGCTGACATTTCTCAACAGTGATTTGAGCTTTTTAAGCACAATGGTTTTCTAAACAGTAATTTGATGCGAGTGTGAGAAATAAAAACCTCCCCATGTTTTAAGACTAAGCTGGCGCCAATGATCAGTAGATATCTGATACTTGACAGGTTAATTATTAGCAGTAGTCTTATTCTGTTATTGATCGGTTGTCAGAAATTTCGTCACTTGGAACTTTCGTCACAGAACTTTCATCACACTATACATCGACGAGTCCTGCGATGTATCCTGGTAGGCCTAGTTTGCTTTGGCATTCCAGTCATATTTTTGGGTCGATTCCAATCATCACGCGGAACCTTCGTCACACCATAATTGCATATATACATCTACGATCAGTTAGGGTTAGGTTTGGACAGTTTCGTTAGGATTAGGTTTGGTTAGGGTTAGGTTCGGTTAGGGTTAAGTTCAATTAGGGTTTGGTTCGGCTAGGGTTTGGTTCGGGCTATCTTAGGTCAAGGTTAAGTGACAACATTGGAATTGATCATAAAGTATGCTCGAGATAAAACAAGAAACACTTGAGAGTCCCGCTGGCTTTGTCGAACTACAGGTATGGTATGACGAAAGCTCCATGTGACGAGAGTTCCATGTGACGAAAGTTCTGTGACGAAGGTTCCACGTGATGAAAGTTCTGGCAACCTATAGATCTAGATCTATCACTTATCACGGTACTGATAACGGTAGCCTACTGGTAGACTTAGGTACTGGTACCAGGGTACCTTGTTAGCCTCGCCTACTGTCAGACAAAATACCAGTATTTTTCCTAAATGATGATCTTAATTCGAATCTAAACTGCTAAGCCTGCTAGTCTCGTACCGGTACTGTGCATCTACCTTTCTAAATTTTCGTCACTACTCTTCAATTCAAACCTTTTCCTGATTTCGTTTCCAGCTTACCGCACCCACATCTGGATCAGTTTTCTTTGTGAACGAATTTGAAAAATCATAGCAGGTGTTCTCCAACTTTCTATTCCGCTACAGCGCTAAAGAGACATTTTTGCACAGTAATTACATATTAGCAAGAAGATTCTTTACGGAGTTCCATTTTACTTTTCTCAAGCCCGCTTGTTTCACCACCAGTAAAAATAACTTTTCGCTTGAAAAAACTTGCTATTATTTTTTAATCATTGTAGTCTTTGATAGGTGTCTATGGGTGATAACATCAATTCTTCGGCTATTCTTTCTAGGAACATATTTTCGTAGCGGTGTTTACCAGCCATAGGCGTAGCCAGAATTTTCAATTGGTGGGGAGGCTAAAGTTTAAAAAATCTTACCCAACAGCAGCAACGGATCCAAAAAACTTTGGTGGGGGTTATGCAGATTTAAATTAGATTGAGTGTTCACTGGATACAAAGAAGTCAGACATTTAGATCCAGAATATGGTGTCAATATTTCATGTCAGAGGCGCATTCAAAGTTTTTTTAGGTAGGGCACCAAATCGTGACATCTTTTATAAGCACATGTTTTTCCGGCAGAGTAAGTTTGAAGCAAATTCAGAAAAAAACGGCTCTGAGGGGTCCGGAGGCATGCTCTCCCGAAAAATTTTTAATATTTTACATGGTGTGTGGCCTTTTAGTGCTTTATGGACAAAATTTGATCAGACTTTTTGCCCTCATTTGGAGTCCTTCACCAAATATGATTCATTTTGTTCGCACATTTTCGATGTGTTGTTCGTCATGTATGTCCCTTGACAGCGTTAAAGCATGCGTGATTGATAATTGTAATGGGCCGCCAATTGAGAATGGCCTAAGCAATGTGTGCGTGCAGCCGTGCACCCGCTGTCCCATACCTTTACCTTTACATCAGGCCGGAGGAAATCCAGAAAATTTTGGTGGGGGGATGCAATTTTGAATTAAGTTGAATGTTTACGATTGTAACTACAAAACAATAGACGTCTAGACGCGGAAAAGGGCGTTTACAAGTAAGCCCTTGGGAAGTGTTTCATGTCTGAGGCGTAATCGGAAATTTTTTAAGAAAGGGGCACCACGTTTCGACATTTTTTCAAGCGTAGTTTTTTCCGGCAGAATTAATTTGAAGCAAGTTGAGGAACAAAAAAAGGCTCCAGAAGGTTTGGGGGCATGGTCCCTTGGAAAATTTTAGAAAATTTCACGTAGGCCTACTGTAATGGCCATTTTAGTGCATTTTGAAGTTTTCGGGCAAACTTTATTGAAATATTGAAATTTTTTGCCCTTGATTTTGAGTGCTTCACCGGTATCGATACATGGCATTCTGCAAACCGGGTTTCACATAAGCCGACTAGATAACGTTTTGTTTCTCCTTGACTAGAGACATCTTCTTTGATGATGCGGGACTTCAACAACGCTGTTTTCTTTGCACTGGTCTTAAACATTTTAAACACTTTTCGTGCAACGTTTTCAGCATTTTGTATTGCTGAAACTTTTACAGCTGCAGAAGCGCTCAAATTTAAACAATGCATAGCACAGTGAAAATGATAGGCTATGCCAACGGAGATTTGTTTTGAACAATTGAAGTGACGCCTGACCGTTCGCTGACCATTGCGACTGCTCCATCGGCCGAGTGGTAAGAGCGCCCGCCTCGGGAGCTGTAGACTTTGGTTTGATTCCGAGTCGTGTCAAATCAATGAATTTACAATTGTTATTCACAGCAGCTTCCCTGCTGACGCTTAGCATTAAAAGAACAGTGTGAAGAACATGCCGGCGAGTTTACTTGTTGTGCCGTTGGGAAGAGCACTAAGCGGGATTACCCCATCTTGGTGTGGTAGACAGATGGCTGGCACCCAGTGGCGTAGCGAGAAATTTAAAAGAGGGGGCATAATTTCCACTCTTTTCAAGCGCATTTTTTTTCGGCAGAACTAATTTGAAGTAGATTGAGAAACAAGAAAAGATTTAGGGGGTACGTGGGCATGCTCCCCCGAAAATTTTTTGAAAGTTTAAATGCTGTAATAGGGCGATTTTAGAGCTTTTTCAATATGTTTTCAGGCAAATTTTGTTTAAATTTTTTGACCCTAGTTCTGAGTGCTTCGCCAAATATGATGCATTTTGTTCACACATTTTCGATTACGCCTGCCTAAGACGTAAAAGACTTATCGATTTTTGAAAATGGCTGGTGGGAGGATGCATACCCTTTATCCTACCCCCCTGGATCCGCCCTGGCATAAGCTACAAAAATCATCAAAAGAGTCTGGCATATCAGTCCCTTGGCACCATTAATTTTGTTCTTTTTTACTAAAACGGAGAATCAAAAGGGGGGCCATTGCACAATGCTTCCCCGCTCCTAAATACGCTCCTGCTAGTAACTCCTAAACGAGCTCGTATAGCGCATTGATTGATTTCTCGTAATAGGAGGATAAACATGCAACTAAACATGGTAAAAAAAATGCCTTCATAACTCTGGCCAACACAAAGGTCGAAGTTGTATTGTATTTCTCCTTTGTAAGCCCACTTATTAAAAGCCCAGCAAGAAAATAACCACGCAATGGCAAGTATTTATTATATTTACCAAGATCCTTTTTTTTTTAGCATGGATTGGGGGGTGGGCATGGCCCTTGTTGCTCCCCCTGGCTACGCCCTTGTTACCAGCACTGTAGCGTTCTTCTTATTTCTACTTAGAGAAGCAGTCAATTTAAGCGAAGATTTACCAAAAAGACACGATTTTAAAAAAAGTAATAATAATTTTTAAAAAGTGTCGAAGGACGCATGTTACATGATTTACAGCTCAGTGGTCTAGTGGTAAGAGGATCCTGCCTCTGAAGCTGTAGACTCGGATTGGATTTCGAGTTCGGTCAAAGCGATGACTCCAAAATTGGTATTTACAGCTTCTGTGGTTGAAGCTCAGCATTAAAGGGACCGTGAGGAAGAACAAACTGGAAAATTTATCGTTCTTGTTGTGCCTTAGGAAAGACACTTAGCGGGATTCCCTCATGTTAGAGTGGCAGGTAGATGGCCGGTGACTTCCTAAACGTGCTCGTTAAAGTAGACCTACTTTGATCGCTTTTTCGTGATAGGAGGATAAAATATAACTCCAGAAATGCAAAAGCAGCTCAGATGGCCGAGTGGTATGGAGCGTCTGTCTTTTGAGCTGTAGACTCGGGTTTGATTCCGAGTCGGGTCAAACCAATGACTTTAAAATTGGTATTCACAGCTTCCCTGCTTGACGTTCAGCATTAAAGGGACAGTGTGGAGAACAAGCGGGCAAGTTTACTTGTTGTGCCGTTGGGAAAGTCACTTAGCGGGATTCCCCCATCTTGGTGCGGTAGACAGATGGCTGGCAACTCCTGAGCGAGCTCATATAGCGCATTGATTGCTTTCTCGTGATAGGAGGATAAATATGCAAAAAAAAAAAAGCCCCCCAGCACGATGACGATTCGTACATAGGAGATGCAGCACTTCATAATTTTTTCTTTTTATCTACTAAATTTTTGGTATGAAAAAAAATTTTTTTATCAACTTCAGAAGTTTTTTGTGGCAGCTTTCTTTTAATGCCTCTTAAACTACAAATTTTGTCAGCTTATGGATAGCAGCACCTTTTTTTTCACCCACAAGAGGCCACTGCTCCAGCGTACGCGCATGTTCCAATTAGCCTACCGTAAAAAACAAAAGGTGCTGAATGTAAGCCTAAGCTTGTTTTGGTCAGAAAGGGAGTTCGTTTATTGTTATGAAGAAACGTGTCTGGTAGAGCTAAAAATATGTTTTCTCTTCGACCACGTATTTGGGCTATCAATGCGGTAAACCTACTTCTGTAGTGGCAATTAATACTTTTTAGCCAACAATGTGCGACGGAAAGCATCATTCACAAACCAGTTCTAAAGCAAAATTAACGCGCATGAGCATGAAAAAATGGGATCAATGGGCGGTTTAGTAGAGGAAGAGGATATTTCTTGACATGTAAAATAAACGAACCGAAATATGATTGCAAAAGTTTATTGAAAGGTCATCCAGAACTTCGTAAAATGAGTTGCACTAAACGGATTGCGGTGTAAAATAAAATACTGTCATTCACTTCATAGTTCAATGAGATGGTCAATTATAAAAATTGGCTAAAAGATTATGAAACAGAGAGTATGGTACAAAACCAAGAGCTACGTATATCGTACATGAAAGCGTTGCTATCATTCAAGAATGTAGCTCAAGAAAATTTTATGAAGCAAATTTCATCAAACCTAAATTTTTCTCACTGTTCTTTAGCAACTACGATATTCTCAAGGAAACGTTTCGAAAACCTGCACGTCAACAACAAACATAAAAAATTTTCGCCGCAATTCAATGTTCGTATGTTTCGAGGTCATAACATTCCCTTGGAAAACTTTTCGTAATGATCAACCAAATGTTTCTTATAATCTGTAAAAACAACATCTGGTAAGTCTTTTTTAAATAATTCCTAGTATTGTAAAACAACTGAGGGCTCGCGAAACGTGTGTCAGTTCATGAAAGCGACATTGTAGAACTGAAATTATGAATCAGACATTCCAGAAGCTTTGCCTATGTGCCTCTTTGAAATTTGCAAAAAAATCAGTTATTGATCTAAAATACAGAGAAAAAAAACAAGCAGAATCAAATCTTCATCATACTCGCTGTATTATGCCGAAGCGTGTAACGAATGGCGAGGCCAACTCCGCGGCTTAGCGCGTGGACAACATAGATCCGAAGAAATGCAGCAGCCGTGGCGACAGGCGAGTCGTTGGCGACTCGATGTCCGATTTGACTGACCCGAAATTATGGTTAATTTTTCTTTTTTCTGTAAGCGAGGGGGCTACAGCTTAACAGCTGAGTTTAAATCTGGAAAATTTTAAAATTACTGGTGATTCTTTGATTGTAGGTCTAAAACCCTGTTGGTCTGTTATTTCATTTTGCTTGTACATGACCTCGAATAAAGAAATTTATTAAACATCAGCTCAGTTTAATAAATACACAATATTATGAACTAGCTTACCGGTTTGATTGGACCACATATCAGCAGCTTCTACGTTCAATGGGCTGTCATTGTTTGGTTCTGAAATGATGGGTTTGACGTTCAACAATATGGCCATTATTAATCAGCAGTATTGCGTTATACAGGGTGTTTCAAAAGTCTTTAGCACATTTGAAATCCCCATATCTCAACTATGAACGGTAGTAACATAAAAGTTGTGCCATGTTAAAGATAATGGCATTAGATGTTTTGCAAGGCCATTATAGATTAAGTTTTTATAATTCTTAATAGTTTCCGAGATATTCGATGTCAAAATGTACTAAGACTTTGGAACACCCTGTATAAGTGTATATTCAAATTTATGAGAGACTGAAATACTACACTCAGTGAACACTCCGCAAAGATACTAGCAGTAAAAAGCATAAGATGTCCTAAAGTAAAGAAAAACTTACACGAGCAATAACTATCACGCCTTTTTGACATTTTTCGAATTGGCGGCTCATCAGCATATTAATCCAGCGTTATGTACCAAACTGACTACAACAGCGTAAGGATGAAAAATAAAGCTAAAATCATTCTCAAAACTGGAAGTTTCGACAACACAGACTCAGCTGTCATCATCAGCTGACAAAATGGACTCGGCTACAATTAGTTAAAATAGTATTGTCAATTTAAATTTTTGGGCATTTTTAGTGGGAAATGGGTTGCTGTTTTGATGCCAGTATGAGAGACAAACGAAGCATCCAATCGACTTTTAAATCGGTGATTGGGAACCACCGTCTTTAACTAATACCCTCGAATGTAGGACAACTGGGCACCAGACAACTGGGCACCGGACAACTGGGCACCAGGAAAACTGGGCACCAGGACAACTGGGCACCAGGACAACTGGGCACCGGACAACTAGGTACCAGGACAACTGGGCATCGGACAACTGGGAACCGGACAATTGGGCACCAGACAACTGGGTACCGGACAATAGGGCACCAGGACAACCCAATTGTCCTGGTGTCCAATTGTCCTGGTACCCCGTTGTCCTGGTGCCCCGTTGTCCTGGTGCCCAGTTGTCCAGTACCCAATTGTCTGATGCCCAATTGTCCTGGTGCCCAGTTGTCCTGGTGCCTAGTTGTCCTGGTGCCCAGTTATCCGGTGTTCAGTTGTCCTGGTGCCCAATTGTCCAGTGCCCAGTTGTCCATAAACCATACCCTCACCTCCTAATAACGATTGAATGGACATAAGTATGGTTCTAACTTCATACAAAGCCGACCATTTTTCTTTCAAGATGTCTAGACATATATTGCCATGATCATCAACATTTGGGTGAAAGCAAGGAGTGTGAAACTTTACTGTTGGTGCTTTATATGGATACGAACTAGAAAATTCCAACGTCAGTTTGTATTTCAACCCATCGTAAACCTAAAAGTTTTGTTGCTTAATAAAAACAATAAAATCAATTTAAGCTGAACTTCTGGTCACTAAACTTTCATTTGTATTTAGTTGCATATTTATCCTCCTATCACAATAAAGTGACCAAAGCGCCATAATGAGCTCGCTTTGGATTGCCGGCCACCTGTCTACCACACCAAGATGAGGTAATCCCACTAAGTGCCTTTCCCAATGGCGCAAGTAAACTTGACGGTTTGTTCTCTCACTGTTCCTTTAGTGCAGAGTGTCAAGTAGTGAAGCTGTGAATACCAATTTTAAAGCCTTTAGTTTGACCCAACTCAGAATCAAACTAAAGTCTACAGCTACAAAGGTGGACGCTCTTACTACTCGACCACCTGAGCTATTAAATTAATTTCCAGATCATGATCACATGACCAGTGCAATGACATCCTGAGCGTGACGTGATCTACTGGTCTTCAGTATGACAAAAGTTTTTCCAATAAGCGCTAACAGTTAGCATACTGTATCTTGGGGTCCTTCTATGGTTCCAACCCATTTAAATAAATTGTCATCTTCTGGAAATGCAGAAACACCTTTTGCAGCAGACATCTAAAAAGATTGATCATTAACTAGCAACATAACACACCCAGAGGTGAATTTTTCTAACTTTCGACTTTTTCAAATTGTTAACTTACATTGCACAAGTTTTACAAACATTGGCCAATTGGAGGAAAATACACATTAATTTTACTATAGAACATTGTGCTGCGAAAAATTATGTGATTGTTTTCTTCAAAAATATTTAGCTAAAGCGTTTATTAGCAAAAATTTAAATTTGAAAACATTTATCTTGAGAAAAAAAACTATTATATACAGAGAGGTAAACAAAAATGAGATATATGCACTGCATGGAGGAAAAACAAAACAATTGTATCTCTCATAATTGAATATTTTGACTACATACATTGATTGAACTGGCAAAGCTCTTCCTTTTTCAGCTGCATCTTGCAATGGATGTTTTGCTTTGCTGCAACTTAAATACCTGGCTTTGCCAATTGTATGTAACACAATGTGTGTCTGGCTTATGCAATGACATATTGGGGAACTTTTATTCTCCACTTTCACTTTGAAGTAAACCATCCAACTAATAACATGTGGCTTAAAGATGAAGAGACCAAAACTGGCTGGATAGAATTATTCAAAAATCACAGATGTGAAAGAGTTTTGCAGTTTAAATGCACCAGTACAGAGTAACACTTACCATCAAATCCATTAGTTCCTGCTGTAATCTGTAAAAGAAGCGTTATTAACAAAAGTATCAGTATTAATCTAAAGCTTAGTAATATGGTAATCCTGCAAAGCAACTATATATTACTAATCCTCATGGTTATTATTTAAAAATCACAAGCATTCAAACAACTAAGCCTAGTCCCAAGTCTACCAATACAACAGGGCTAGTGTAAAATATCAGCAATACCGGCATAGGCCTACAGAGCACCGGTACCATATCTACCTTTTCTTCACAGACTGAGAATCTGCCTTGGTGAGATTATTTTCTTTTGTCTTCCTCGAAGAATAGTGATTTGAACGAGCACTGCTTGAATTAATATGTTGAGAAGCCATTTCACAGTTTCAACTGCTCTAACACAGAACACAAGGATAAGCAATATTGAATCGTTGAAGTACACAAGCTAGCTACTTTAATCTGTTAATGTCTATGAATTGACTATGTTTTCAGGAGAGTAAGCCGTCTGTGTCTTTTGTTGCTTTACGTGGACAGGTTATTCTAGACGCGGAAGGCTTACTCTAGAGTAGACGAGACTCGTTTCGAGTATGCTACCAGTAGGTAGCATTATAGCATACCAGTATGCACTACCGATATTTGTGCTTGCCAGGACACTGATGTTTATCCACAGATCCAGGAATTGATAGCAATACAATCAAAATAGATTCCTCGTTATAATGTTACCAGTAGACTAGATGTGCTAGCCAGTTTTTATAGCATGGCTGAAAAAATTATGGTAATGCTTTATTTCTAGTCTAGTCTACTTGCCTACTTTGCTACACAGCTAGTACTTACGGGAAGGCTAGGTTTAGCTCTACCTGTCAACGTCCACCCTGTCTACATGTCCAATTTTAGCAGGCTTAGCACTTAGGATTCACGGTTCTTGGTTCTAGTTTCTGCATCATAAACAACTTTTTGATGTCATCTGATCAGGTGATAGTCTTGCACGATTTTTGGAGTGATTACGACATTAAGAAATTGATTATGACACAGAAACTAGAACCAAGAACTGAACAACCTCTGACTTAAAGTCCTTTGCCTAAATTGGACATGGGGACAGGCTAACTGAACACCAGCATTGTACAGCGTAATCTGGTAACTTACCGAACACTGGCAGTCTGGCACGGTATTTTATGTTTTATAGTTTCCGTAGGTAGTTAAGCTGAGGCAGGTGCAGACAGTAACAGAGTAGGCTAGTCTACCAGTAAACAGGCAAAGACACTACCGCTGACCAGTAGCCTAGTCAAATTTAGATCAACCAAAAACAGTCAATCAGGATGATCTGGAAACAGCCACTGTGAGCCTAGCATATGTTTACAATTTTAACCACACAACCTACTACTGCAGCCCTACAGTGGCGAAAAAATATGCTACCAGTAGCTTAAACTAGGCCAGGACTACCACTGGCAATGGTTCTCATCCATAGTCCGTTTCAAAATTTAAAATAAGGACCAAATAAATTACAGTTAATGAACCGTGAAATTTGGTTCCCGAGTTAAAACTATTTTTTCATTTTTGTAAAGGATTTTAAAATCTCAATTATTATACCAAAAAATTGTAATGATTGCTCTTGTGGCAGTCTGAATTCATCCTGAGCAAACAGGGTCCTTTCAACGGTTTATCATATCAGGGGGAATACAGAGAAATAAAGTTATAGACTTATAAAAGCCAGCATCACATACATTCATTTAAAGTGTGTTTTATTGCTTGCTTGTTTTTTGTTTTGTTTACTTTCTCGTTTTCACTAAACTTGTACAATACTACGACAACCAATTTTGCAAAAGTGGCTGCAGACTAGAAGATCTAACGATCCCTTCGCAGTATCCTTGATGTCTGTTATCATTTTACCGCTAGTTATTTCTATTTCCTTGCTGTGTAGTTGACATCGAATAATAATAAATCAGTTCAGTAAAAATGATTTTAACGATGGTACGGAGCAACACATACTTTGACAGAAATCAATTAAGTGTAGACTGGTGCGAAGCATGCGATATAAAATATATTAAATGGTTAAATTCGCCCTTGGTACAACCATTAGGGAAAAAATACCTTGGTTTGCATTCATGTTCTTCTTTTGTATAGACCTATCCTACTTGGCATCAAAGTCCGTATAACTCACGTATAAGTTGAGCGAATCATTCGTTACATTGTTAAGCGACAATGGAGCAAAAATGTGTCCAAAAAGACAATCGCCTGCCTATCTTTCGTAATGTTAAAACGCTTGAAAGTGTTACAAAAAAGGTCATAACTTCGGTTATGCTTGTTGAATTTTAAAAATTTTAACTGCATCATAAAGCTCTTGACTTACGCTATCGTTTAAAACAAATTTCAAGAAAATTGGTTGTGTTTTAAGCACTCTACATTGTAAATAATTTAAACAGAGATAAAAATTTTTGTAGCGGTTTTTTGACTAGTAGCATTTCTTGTCATTTTAAAACATAAATATAGGGCAGATTTGCAAAGAGTTAATCTGATTCAAATTAAATAGGTTCAATCGCAAAAATTTAAACTTCACTATGACATTAGCGCAGCTATTGGTCGTGGTTTTTCAAACCCTTAAAACTTTTTCGCTAGAAAATGATTGCATAAATTGTTTTAAACCTCATGTAAAATAAGGCTTCACTATATAGAATTAAATTTTTACAACCGTGTTAGGTTGGTAGTGTGGTTGTTAACTTCTGTAGTGCTTCACCCTCGGGCTTTGGACCATTTGTTAAACGAAAAATTTAATAAGCAAAATTTAAGCGGGAAAAATATACCGGTATCTATTTTACTTTTCGATTTTACTGTTTCATATCCATTAACATAGGTCTACGTCGTTTCACGGCCGCAGCTTCTTGAATTTCAAACCTCGGGCTTTTAAAATCAAATATTGTGGGCCAGAATAAAATTAACTAGAGGCTCGTTTTACACATGGTCCAAGGGTGAATCATGATAGAAGTTAACAACCTCACTCCAATCTGGTGAATCTACCATGGTTGCAAAACCTAGTTCTACGCACGAATAGTGAAACCTACTTTTACACGAGGTTTAAAACAATTTACGCAATCATTTTCTTGCAACAAATCTTTGAAGGCTTGGAAAACTACGATCAATAGCTAGGCGACTTTCATATTGAAGTTCAAATTTTTGTAATTGAACCTAGTTAACTTAAATCAAACAATAACTTTTACTTTTTGCAAATCAGTGCTATATTTATGCATTTAAAACAGCAAGAAATGCTGCTAGCGTAAAAATTGCTTCAAAAATTACTAAGTATGTCCAAATTATTAACCATTTAGAGTGCTTAAAACACCATCAATTTTCTTGAAATTTGTTTTAAACGATAGCTAAAATCAGGAGCTTTACGATGCAGTTGAAATTTTTAAAATTGAACGAACGTAACTAAAGTTATGACCTTTTTTGTAACACTTTCAAACGTTTTTACATTATAAACGATAGGCAGGTGATTGTCTTTTTGGACACATTTTTTGCCCCATTGTCTCTGCTCCATTCCTGTCCGCGCAACTTATACGAAGTTATACGGATTTTGCTTGGCATGACTATACGGCAGAGATGTACACAAACCGGAGTCGACTCCGGCAGGAGTTTCAATGTTTCAGCCGGAGCCGGAGTCATAAGTTTCCAATTGTTGCAGGAGCAGAATCCGTAGTGAAAAATTACCGCATTCTTGTGATATTTGTTCAAAATTTGCCATAATTTGGTTCTGATAATTTGCTTGTTTTGTGCAGTTAAATTCTACAACATATCGGTTAATTACAGCCCATGTTTTGCATCTTGCAGAGCAGCCATAGTATACCAAAAAAAAAAAAGTTAGGTAAAACAAGTTCTGATGTTAGCAGCATAATGCAATCACTAGGCAAATAAACTGAATTAAAAATTTATTTGCAGGTAGTACCAGACGATAGACCACACGCGGCAGGCCTAATCTAACCGACTAATTATGAGTGGTACATCACAATTTTAAATTGCTTCTCAACTTTCATGTAGCTACTGGTAGGCCTTACGCATCAAAGTTGAATTGAATTCATTTGAACAGTTTCACATGTCCAAAATGAAAATTTAAGTCTTGATATTCAGCAGCGTGTTTATATGAAAATACAACTTGAGTATCTCTGAAGTGCCTGGCTTTCAGAAGGGCATGAGCATTAGCAATTGATCTTTTTCTGCTTCTTCCCAAGTAGGCTACTTAGAAATGTTACAAACCACTGAGCAGTTGCAGCGCTGCGGTAAAATAGCCATCCGAACTATTAGTTCATTTCCCTTCCTAAACAGACACTTTTGCGTAAAAACAGGAGTCGAACGGGAGCAGGAGTGTAAAAAGTAGTGATTGAGCAGGATCAGAAGTCTGGTTGGTCAAAAAAGGAGCAGGAGTTCAAAAAAGGCGACTCCGTACACCTCTGCTATACGGCTTATAGGCCTAATTATACAAGCTTTATCTGATTAACTAAACAACAAAAACCACTCCAAACAACGGAGACTGTACTCCAAATAATCAATTCCACTTACAGTTTCAACATTTTATTATACAGACTACTACTTCCAACTAAAATAACACAAAATTCACATCAATGTACCGGTTGCGCCATTGGCATCAACACTTAAGCACCTACTCTTAATTAGCCGCGCCTTAGTTTTTGCCAATACGCCACCACATAACGAAGGCCAGTGCAGAATAAAGAGATACAATATTGGCCACTTATACATTGCGGCAATAAAACAATTCCATGTCGATTTAGAGTTTATTCACCATTTTTACACTTTATATGAACACATCAGCAATTTATCTGCAACTGGCTGGGTCTTTCACAGTCGAAAAAATACCTGTCACACACAAGACAAAAAGTCTTATTCACAAGTATTTTTGCTCTTAAGTTATTTGTTCACAAAAAACTTTTAAAAAAAGTCGACAAAAATCACTTTTAAAACTTCCAGTTCGTAGCGAAATAACATAAGGGAATAAAAACGAAATATCACGCAAAAAAATCATAAATCCAACCATTCAATTTTCAAAATATTCGGAAAGGGTAATAAGGCTGATACAATAAACTCTTTTCACCCGAGACTTCTAATTGATTGCAACTTGCTTGCATATGACGTATTATACTTTTAAGTAGGCTAAACCAATGGATGCGGTACAACAAAAGTTGAGCTTATACTCTAAACCATCAAGATATAAAGCAGGGGTTCTTAATCAGGGCCATTGGCCCCCCCAATGGACCACGGGATATTAACGATGGGGTCACAAGAGCAAGGTTTATTGATGCTAATTAACCGCTGAAGGCCAAAGGGCGGCTGTAGCTACTATGAATCAAATACCGACAAAAAAAAATTATTGCTGAGCAGGGGCCACTCGTGTTGAGATCTAAAAGGGGGCCACATACCCCAAAAGGTTGAGAACCACTGGATTAAATCCGCATCCATGGTACATACCCACACTCATTCCCAAAACCTAGCATTGCTGCTTTGTGCATCGTATTTGTTACGTCACATGCGCATCGTAATCAATTAGAAAATGCGACATCTAAACAGGTATCTTGGCGAAACAATGCAAAAAAATTTGAAACCTATTCTGTGTATCCATAATCCCACGCATTATACAACAATTAAATTACGGTGTAGTAAAATTATCTTTGCCTGTTCTAGACCAACTCAATCGATCAACAAAAAAGCAACATTTTACTTGCCTTGAAATTACTTCATTCTACTTAAAATTTCATGCCTAATAGTGTCATTTAAAGGGCGTGAATGCAAAAACTAAAAGTAGCGATTTAATGACAATACATAAACATTAAACAACACAGTAATACAAAAACCAAAACTAAGGATCACTCTACAAGAAGATTACAAAAACTACCACACATAAAATTTGACAATCAAACACACGTTATATTTGTGGTAATAACCATACCCCTACGCAAAGGTTCGAGTAAACCCAACCACACAGCATAAATGATCTTAAATTGAAAGGTCTTTCTTATGACGTTATTTCACTCTAACATTTTCAGTCAGCTACTTTTCACCATAAGGTTGATAAAATGATTTTAGGAGCAACACAAATTTTCCATTTGTTGACGTTAATAGAATTCAGTAGCTTTTTACAGTCGTTCGGTATGTGGTTTAAGTATAACATAAAGTTACAGCATACACATACACCGCTTCATCAGACGCTTTAACAGGTAAAACAAAATTAGGTTCTGTTTTGCAACGACGCAAACGTAGGAGGTAGAACAAATTTGCCGCTTCTCTAGTTTTAATTTTTTTAAACAAATAGTCCACACCAGGGGTTCTCAACCAGTGGCCATTGGCCTTCCTAGGGATCCACAAGGGCAAGATTAATTAACCTTTTAATGGCAGTAAACCACTCATGACCAGCGGGCGGCTGCAGCAGTGGCTACTACAAATAAAATACGGACAGAAAGTTTTATTGCTGAGCAGGGGCCACCGATGTTAATAGTCTCCAGAAGGGGGGCAGAAACCAGAAGATTGAGAACCGTTGGTCTAGACAAAACCAGCGACTTACTTTCGGACTGCCTTGTATTGTAGTATCAAGCTAACATCCCTTATTGCTATCAAAAAGTTAAATTAAGTTACGAAGAGTGTCAGAACAAAAAGTTTTATCTTCTATATTTCTTAATAGCACTTGGTAGTCCAATTTATTGCACATCTGAATTTCAAATTTATGCAAACATTCAAGATGTAACAGTCAAATCACAGGGCAAATTATTATCGGGCAATCACGAAATTGGTTAAGGTATTTGAGATTATAAAAGAGTAGGGTACCATGATGAAGTCCATTGCATTGTAGATAAGGTAAAGCGTAGCCGCTTCAAATTATTAATTAATGCCGCCGCAAATTTTTCATCTAAGATGCATTTGCTGGTTTAGAAACCCTTGTTAAACGACTTTACAAAGAAGCACAACGCAAAGAAAAATCTCTCGATACAATTAGGCATAAAAACACGATACTGCTTCCCAAAGCTAAAGGTAAAATTGCACAAAGTTTCTAAAATAAACTTTATTCTGTCAAGCACTTGTTGATATTTTAGCAGCAACCTCCACTATCAGATTGTTGTTTAGCGCGTGCACCACCTCCTCCAGCTGAAGACGGAGAATGCTGGGGACCAATCTTAATGCCATTCGCCTAAAAACACACATTGTTAGGTGCTAAAAATAGGTCTGCGAGACCCAAGCTATTTCTTTCATAATTTTCTCTGAATTTAAGAAACCGATTTCTATTTTTGAGAACCAAATCAAGTCCCTAAAAAGCTAAAACCCCTTAAAACTTATAAAAGTATTTCATATCAATTCTCAAGTACAGCTACTGATAACGGTACATTTCACAACAGCAAAAATGTCATAACGCACCTCATTGTTGATGTCGAAAACTCCTTCTTGAATTTTCTCGTAAATTTCTTTCGCGGTATTGATGAAAGCCTAAACCAAGATGCTCAGTTGAGAAATTAAAAGCTCATCGGCAATAGCAAAAAATCACATTTTCATCATACTCGCGATATTACACCAAAGCGAGTAACGAGATCCATTTCCGCGGCTTAGAGCCTGGGCAACACCGCTTCGAATAATCGTCTCAGCAGTGATGGGCCGTTGGCGGTACAGCACCCGATTTGACCGGCACAAGAATTCAACCCCACAACTTACGCACCGACAGCGATATCTTTTAAAAACTGTACCAACCGGCCGATCTTAACAGTATTGTACCTCCACCAAAATATCGTCACAACAGTGTCTACAAACAATCAAGTAGTGCTGCCAGTGACTTGACATCGCTGCAACGTTCCACGTTCCCAACCATGTTGCCTTACTAAGTTGCGGGGATGGGCGGCTTGGGCGCATCTAATTTGTCACACGCTACAGCGCATCATAACAATATAAGAGAAAAAAAAAGCGTTTAACGAGCAAGAACTTCAAGTATACTGTACTGCTGGTCTCTAGAAGAATGTTACTAATAACGCAAAAGAAGTCCCATTACTTTCGTTCACATGAAGACAATTAATAACCACATTATTCCCCGTTAATACAAGATATAAATGGACATGGTCAATCATACGGGAAATAATGCGATTTGCGCAGTGCCAGACCAACTTAACATAATGCCTTTAAAATATCCTTAGAGCGAATCAAAATCGAAATACTGGTTGAAACTTTAACAGTAATGAAATTACGCACGCAACAGTAAGACATTAGAGTGCGTTTGAATTGATATTCATAAAGGTTAGATCTATTGATGAAATACAGAGTAAAATCACATGCATTTTTCAGTCACGTTTCCTCAGTTACAGTACATAATATACTTCGCTTACTATCAAATTGTAACGCACACACATGCAGCTTTCAACTTTGACACACAGTATAAAATATCAACTTCGCGCAAGATTTAATAACATAACGTATTCTACGGATCACAAGGCGCACTTTAAATCCTTTTTTTTGAAATACTGATCATGCGCCCAATGCATGAGTCAAGCAGTACTTTGTACTTCATTGCCATTAAAATGTAGTTTTTTTTTTCTGTTTAATGAGCTTTCACGGCAACCCGATACTTCCCAAAAACCGCTGCGTCTTTCAGTCCGGTGCAACTTGTGTATGAAAGAGACAATCAAAACAATTGATTGACAGTGAGCTTTATGGTTCGTAAATTATGGTAATCATATTATACAACACGACAATCAATTGTTTAATCGCACCTCCTCAACATTGGCTG
This sequence comes from Trididemnum miniatum, assembly GCA_964006365.1. Classification (NCBI taxonomy): domain Eukaryota; kingdom Metazoa; phylum Chordata; class Ascidiacea; order Aplousobranchia; family Didemnidae; genus Trididemnum; species Trididemnum miniatum. Next base: position 5,032,981 of record OZ023241.1, read on the forward strand.
CAGTTTTAGCTGAAGTTTCCATGAAAATTAAACCATGTTCGCGAGCAAAAGCTTCTCCTTCTTCTTTCTTTACTTCTCGTCTTGCTTCAAGATCGCTAAAAGTATTATCCAAGCAACAAAAACATCAAGAATTCGGATTTACTTTTTTACGTAATAAAAAAATAACAGACAATTTCGTAATTAACCGTACAAAACACGACTGCTTTCGAGGAATAAGACTTATTAAAAAGCAAATGTTTGTTGAATTTTGTATCGTCTTTGTATTTAGTCGCACATTTATCCTCCTATCACGAGAAAGCGATCAATGCGCAATACGAGCTCGCTCACGAGTTGCCGGCCACCTGTGTGCCACACCAAGACTGGGTAATCCCGTTAAGTGCCTTTCCCAACGGCACAAGTAAGCTTACCGGCTTGTTCTCCACGCTGTCCCTTTAATGCTGAGCGTTATGCAGAGAAGCTGTGAATACCAATTTTAAAGTCATTGGTTTGACCCGACTCGGAATCAAACCCGAGTCTACAGCTCCAGAAGCGGACGCTCCTACGACTCGGCCATCAGAGCGGTCGTTTGGCTCGGGTTTTCTTACTTAAAGGGGGGGTGTAATGGACATTGACAGTTGCCTTTCTTTGACAGCTTATGCAAGTTACCTGTGCTGACATGCACTTTACGCAAAAATTTCAACAAAATAACAGCCCGTTTTCATTTTATGGGTCATTTTATACCCCATTTTTAGCCCATGATCTTTTACTACAGAAAAAATCGCCTGACGTCACATAAGGCTACTGTGACGTAACAATTGGAATTTCGCACAAAATTGTATGTGCGCGTTCATGCGCATGTTTTGCATTGTTCGTGTGTGTCGCGGGTGGATTTACTGATCGTATTTGATCGAACCAGCAGACAATTCTCAACCAGCGCGAATCAACACAGTATCAGCTGAGTAGCAATGCAGTCATTGCAGTGGAGGTCGCCAACCGTATTTACATTATTAGTTTTTGTGATTTGTAAACCGTGAGAAATGCTGGGGTGCAGTAAGACCAGTTAACTTTACCCATTCTTATCTTCTGTTCTATTTCGATGTCTTGTATTTCTCCACTCACTTATCACAAAAAGGCTACAGTTACACATAGGTAGGCAGCACTTCGGTAAAATACAGCTCCACCAGCAGAGAACAAAGTAGCCAAACTGGCAAAGTTAGACGATTTTCGCGTCGATGCCAGCTGCCGCATATCCGTTACGTAAACATGCAAGCTTCCGCTGTTCTAAACTCGAGCAGGGAAACTGTGAATACGGTACGGTACTTATTCTTGACTGGATCAAAACCTTCGCGCCGGTTAGGCGTACCTCACACAGCAAGAGCGAGTACCCTTGAATCTCCCTCGATTTTTGTACTTGCTAAATAGGGACAGGCCTTACAAGAGGATCAAAATATGCCATACGGGTTCTGCAACTTTTAGCCGAAGTATGTTATTTTGAGTAGGCCTACGGGAAAGACGCAAAAACCTAACTCAGCCGTTACTTTTAGATATTAGGAGACTAATTTAGAATACGATAGGCTAAAGTAACGTAGACAGATCTCGGGATAGCCTACACAATAAGCGATTTGAGTGAAACCGATGCTGAGTCTAATATAGGAAATTCCTTTTCAAGTACCAGTACCGGAATGGAAGTGCCAACAGATACCGAAGGCATACTGCCGTTTATGTTTGAACCAGAATATAACCGAGATCGAAAAGTGCCGATTTGCAAGAACCTTGTTTTAAACGCGTACGCGTCATTCGACAGAAATTTATCAATGGTGGATTGGCGATTTATCAATGAATACAACGTCTCAATTGGGACTGTCACGTCATAGTAGCCTTACCTGACGTCAAAAAATATTTTTTTAAACAAAAATTAGCCGCTTTTGCGAAGCTCAATATCTCAAAAAGTAGTCGGAATTTTTTTGTCAAAATGGTTGCATTTTGTAGAGACAAAAAATTCCTTCATCTTACACCAAAAACATGAAAATTTTCGATTTCCGTTACACTCCCCTGTAAGCTTCGTAAAATTCCATGCTCCGAAATCAATCAATAAATTTTAAAAGAAAAGTCGACTTTGCTATGAGTCAGTAAATATGACGAGTCACTTAATACAATTGACCAAAGTTCAATAAATTTGAAAAGACAGATTCTGGCGTTCACGTGAGGTTCATTTTTTACTCGACTTTGCTTGAGCTATTTAAAATACCTTTTATTTCCAATCAGCATGATGACCATGTTGGAAGATGAATGCTGCCGTGCATCTTCAAGCCAAGTGGTTAAGTGATTGAAAGTATCTCTCCTAAAAAGCATTATGATTTTGTATATACTTGACACTGCTAATGGCATATTAAGTAACAAACCTTGTAATGTCATATACAAGCAAAGCACCTGCTGCACCACGATAATATGATCTCGTAATTGACCGAAATGATTCTTGACCTGCCTAAAAAACGTGTCAACAATTCAATAATATTTGCTACACTGTAACAAGAACACACATGCCTCCAAAAAGCCAGAGGGTGCTAATGATTTTCGCCTTCGTAATGTTTGCATCGAACTCACTACAAACGTCGTACCGAGCTTTACGGACCATAAGGCAATAAACTGATTTGATAGTTGTTTTTTTTTCATACACAGAACGCACCAGACTATCAGACGCAACGGTTTTTAAGAAGTTCAGGGTTATCGCATAAAACTCATGAAATAAAAGAAACTTTTGATATTGTGGCCAAACGTCAAAAGAGCGATCGTTCATAAGCGAAGCGCTTCTGGCGCCCGGGCGATAGATTAACCTGTTTGCGATTTATATATAAATCATTAATTGTTGCAAGATTTTAAGTTTGTGGTACCAACTAATGTAGCTGAAGCGAGTGACCGTTGCTACAACATGTTAATGGCAAGAAAGCATAAAGCACCATCCAGGGTTGGGAAAAATCGATTGTAATCGATATTCGATTGCGATATTCTTTACTTTTTGTTCATCGAATGCATGGGAGCCTTCACTTTTTTGAATGAGTATCGAATATGGCCTTGTCTTTACTTTTTTTCGGCACAATTCGATATTCCATATTTGATTCTATTTGTCCAGGTTAATTTATCTCACCTTAATAAATTTAAAATAATCTTCGGTATGTCATTACCTTGTTTTTGCTGATAAATTCGTTTTTGTAATTCGTTTTACTTTGCTATTAAAATTTAATAGCAAAGTAAAACGAATTATAATTTTAATAGCAAAGTTGCTTCGCATGTACTATGTCCGTCGTTTGGCTGCAAGTTACCGTATGAATGTGAGGACATCACAAAAAAATGCTTGGCGTACACCGCTAAATGCTCGGTGTAATATCGATTACAATATACTTTATTCTTTACTTTTTTAAACTACCATCGAAATCAATTATTTCTTTACTTTTTTGAGTATCGATTCCCAACCCTGGCACTATCTGATCCATACATTAGGCGCACAGGCTAATACGGCTATCAATTTTTTAGAAAAAAAAAAGGATTTAAAGTGCGCTTTATGGTGCGCAAAATACGGTATTTGTATCCTAAAACAACGTGCTCATCCTATTCGCGCTTGGCCTGAGGTCAGCTATGACCACAACTTTGATCCATGGCAAAACGCTTTACTATTTATATTATTTCTTCACTCGGGGAATTTCAACAATGAACATCACATGTTACATGAAAAACTTTAGATAACATTTTTACAAAAGGTGAACTCGTTGTAATTTTTCACTCACAAAATTAATTTTTAAATACTAACAAAATGCTGCAATACATCGAAACAAAGCAAAAAAATATAGCAAACCGTATCCCATATCTGCAACTTGATTTGTTTTCCATCAATTGTTATCATCCGGGCACCAAACTCAACTCCTGAAATTGAAAACAAAATTGAAAACAAACATGAAGTTACTAGTACAAGAACTTAAAGATAAGTTTCTTTATCTGATATAAATGCAGGTGAAAGTGAATGAACCTTGCCACCAAACCAAAAAAACAACCGAACTCCAGCAAATTTTATCAGTTTTAGGTTTAAAGCTCAACGAAATGTCATTAGCCAATACGAATATTTTGTAATGTTTAGTAAATCGCCAACAACATATTTCCAAAAAATTGCTCGTTTACAATATGACATGCAATTAGTACAGACTGTAACAAAATATATACATAAATATCATCGTTATAGAACTGCAAAAATCATTAAAAAACAAACCAAAATAAAACCTGTATTACTCTTCCCACATTACATTTCTGACTATATTTAAGTCAATGTGAAATAATTCATCACCAATTTTATCATACCTATAGTAAGGTCATGCACAGGTTGAAATCGTTTATCGGTAAATTGCAGTAATAGGCAAGACTTTCCAACCCCTGCAAAAGAAAATCAGAGGCAAGATATCAAATTACTACAATTTTGATGCGTAGGTCAAAGTACAATAAAGCACTAAGGTCTATAATACAGTGTAAAGTAGTACCGGTATCTGATGTATTATACTAAAAATCTCTGCGAATAAAGCAAATCTACACATAGAAACAACAAAAAGTCCCAACGATTATAGCAGACTTAACACTTTAATCAATCTCAAGTTACACAAAAAAAATATTAATTCGAACACTTGAAAAGATATGAAGTTACCAATCATACAAATAAACTTACCTGTATCTCCAATAATAATATACTTGAAAAGATAAGCGTAAGACATATTGCTTCGTAAACTTAAATAACTTCAATTGCAAAAAAATTGGTCAAAAAATTCTAATGATTATACTGGATAATGACTAAATGATTAAACAAATGCTAAAAGAAGTACAAATTCATCAAAAACAGATCAAAATTATCATCAATCAGCCGCAACTCCTTTAGTTTACTAACAAGTGAATAAGAAATCCTATTTTTATATTCTTAATTTATTATCATTAAAACTTTTTAAATAACTAAATGGACTGGCTGTATGCAAAAAAAATTTTCCTCTTATTTTTTCTATTGTTCTAAGAATCAAAAATCCATTAATCTTGTCGTCTTAGAATAATTCAGTTACTTATTGAACCTAGCTTCATAAATTAAAAATTTTGTAAAAATGAGCAATTTTAAACACAATCAATAATACAGCAGTTTATCCGCAGTTTTAGTAGGACTCATTTATCCCTAATTCATTTGTGGCACTCGTACATTAAACACATCACATAACTGTTTTCACAAATCTGCAAGTAGAGCAACCACATTTTAATAAAATGCGAGCAGCCATTATGCTAGCTGCATTATAGTTCACAAAACATGTGCATTATGCTCATAATTCTTAAGATTGAATTTAACAAAAGGTACAATGCGATGCAAATAACCTAATTCTTGAGCAATTGTATGACACCAAACTAGCCTTTTTTGCTTAATTCGACACAGACCAGTTCTCAAATTACTGTGTAATAATCCAGTTTGCTGGTCAATGTATTGAATCAGCAAAGGCAAATTATTATAAGTAATTAACAAGCGTTCATCACGACAGAGTGGACACGGAGATCCAGTTGTTATAGTTCCATCTTTGTTCATACAAGTTTTTCTCGTCTTTTGAGGTGGAATTCCACATTTATGATTGCGAACATAATTAATCCAAGTTTCTTTGCCTTCATATTTATCCTTATAATCATCAGAATTGATATAATCAATAGGAGTTTCTCCATACTTCTCAACATAGTCCTCCCAATCTTTATCTTGTAAAATTTGAAATTTTTTTACTGAGGGCTCTTCAAGCCAATGTTTCCATAACAATTCATAATACTCATCATTTTTTCCCCATATAGGTCCAGCTGCAACGTTTCTCCATTCCGGATGAGGTTTTAACAACGTAATATCTAATTCTTGCAAAGCTCGATCGTTGTCATCCATTTGGTCACTGGCATTAGTTGTATAATGGTAAGCATTATGGTACGGAAACTTCTTCTCCAAACTTGAATTATTCAAGCTTGCAGTGCTAAAGAAAGAGTGGATACAAAAGTTGCTTCGAGCAGTGTAAAAACATCTTCGCATACCATTCATCACTTTTAGCAGATTAGTTGAAAATTCGAAAAAACTACCCGGCACACTGTAACAGTATACTACAACCCTGCAATAATGTAGTTCAGAATTTAACTTCGATAGTTCAGGTTCTGGTACAAAATACCAATATCATTCAACATAAGCTAACAATTTGAAATAAATTAGACTATAACTATCTAAAACCATGGATTTAAACTATCTAAAACCTCCCACAGCTCAGTATTGAGACAAAATTTCTTCACTATAAAGGTCATAAATAACTGGAATGCCTTACCTGAGATTGTGTGCTTCTCCTCATTAAATGAGTTTAAGAACAATTTGGACAGACATTGGGACAATAATCTTGTCAAGTTTGATTCAAGTCAATAACAGTATTTATATATTGCAGCAATATCAAACTTACATTTTGCAAAACCGTGAATTGATTATCAGTATTGGAAATGCGTATTAGAAATGTGCAGTCTTCAGATATTAGTGCAAGTGCAGTAGATTGTGTTACCATATGCCTGTACCGCTACATACGGTAGCCCACATTTTGATAACCTACTGAATTGTTACCATATACACTAATACATGCACTATATTCCTGAAGTGTTACCATATTACTGAAGTGTTACAATATGCATGTATATAGCTCACATTTTGATAAGCTACTGAATTAGAACCAGATTAGACTATTACCTTGTGATGGAGAAGAACTAAGCCTAATGCAGGGCTGCTCAAAGTGTGACCCGCGAGCTGCATGCAGCCTGCGCAACAATTTTTTGCAGCCTGTGACTGGCCTTGTGACATAATTCTTTTTTTTCTTTCGATTTCAGATTTTTTGTTTACAATTTAAACTGATTTAATCACTTGCGACTGGATACATTATACGTGCATGTAAAATTTTGCCAAAAGACGAATGCCATATATACAGGGGCGCACCCAGCAAATTTCAAAGGGGGGTTCTAAAAATAAACTCGATTCAGCACTTACAAGCGGATCTAAAAAATTTTGAAAAGTGGGGGGATGAAATTTTGAACTAGGTTGAGTGTTACCTAAGTACAAAGACGATAAACCCAAAAAAGGTGTAAAAAGCCCTTTGAAAATGTTGTCATGTCTGCGAGGTATTCAAGAAATTTTTTCAGAGAGGGGCAACCAAATTTGCCATATTTTCAAGCGTGTTTTTTTTGGTCAAATTTTGAAGCATATTGAGAATGAAAAAGGCTTTAGGGGGGTCCGAGGGCATGCTCCCCCGGAAAATTTTTGAAAATTTACCACTGTAATGGCCATTTGAGCATTTTTTGAACAATTTTGAGGCAAATTTTGTTTAAATCTTTGCCCCTAAATTTGAGTGTTTCACCAAATATGATGCATTTTGTTCGTACATTTTCGATTATGCGTGCTGAGGCCATAAGGTTTATTGTCACCGAAAAGGTTTAAAATTATGGAAAAACTGTATTCATCAAGAGCATGTTTGAAAATGGCTGGTGGGGGGATGCATCCCCACATCCCGCCTGGATCCGCCCCTGCCCACACTAATAACAATGTCTTTTACCACTACAACAACCAGTCTATTTAGCTTCAGCATGATGCGAGGCAAAATCTGTCACAGCTGTTTTGAAATAACAGTACATACTGCACTTGCACAGTTTGGACACTTCACTTTAAAAACAAGGGTTTGTTTCCAAAGGAGGGATTTTAACCCCCCAACCCCCCCCCTGGGTGCGCTACTGCATATTATACATCAGCCTACCCCAAGTTTTCAAATAATATTTCAATCTAGTTTTGGAAGCAATAAAGCAGGATTTTGCAACTGGTTTCACAAGCAGCAGATAATTCAAATTCTGACCTGATACACTTTCATTGTATCATTCACCACGCAGCCCTCATCACACATGTTCTTAACATGAACAATATCATGAAAGTTGTGGTAAAATGTGTGAATTTCATTAAAAAACAGGAATAAACCATCGCCAATTCACAGGACAGGACGATTAGTTGTGACCGACTGGACGTGGGGACGACTAGTCGTGAGGACGTGAGGTGAGGACGACTGGACGTGAGGACGACTAGTCGTGAAAAGGTGTGATTTGTGAGCGAACGTAATTATCGCGCTTCGGGCTAGAATGCTCGAAAACATGTAATCATCACGTTTCAGAAGTGCTACAAGTAAACAATCGACGACTTTATATCTGCGGCTTGATCAAAGTGTTGCGAGATGTTATTTTCAAGAGGTTTAAAATTGTTTGACAAAAGTTTAACCGAAAAGCGAGGAGAAAATTGTTTTTAACTTTTAGTATTTGATTTCGTTTCATAACATGAAATACAGCAAAAATGTGTATGAAACTGACAAAACTGAACGTAACAGATATGTCACATAAGAAACACAAATTAACACAAGAACGTTTTGTTGATAAAAACTATACCCTCGTAAAGGTCAAGGCCTCCGGTTTTTCGGAACCATGTGTTGTTAGTGATTAAAATTAAACAGCCCTGGCATTTAATTTTAATCGCCAACACATGGTTTCTATTGTAAAATTTTAGCTGACGAGAAAACTGGTTGAAGTTTGACTACAATGACGTCACCGTTGTGTTGTTTCATAAATACTCTTTACGGGGGTTTTTAAAAATTTTATTGCTATTTCAAAACAAATCAACAACTACTGTAAATCAAGGTAATTCTTCAAATTGACTTCAGAAAACATTGACTTCAGTTTCTGAACGGCGTAAAGTATGAAAGACTAAACCCTAACCCTTAAATATTTTACGCCGCTTAGGCTAACTGAAACAAAATATTTTCTGAAGATTTAATGACTTTTATTGAAATTTTAACTCAATTTTATGTTTCACCTCCCTTTGATAAAAATTGTGGTTGCAGCTGCAACAGAAAAAGTATTTTCATGATTTGTTAAATCGTAACTACAAATTGTGATTTGCACAATAAGTCACAGCAGGGGGGGTATTCGATAGAAGTGTGGGAAAGTTTATTCACTTGCATCCAAATAACACATCTCAGCGGGAGTCTGTTACTTCGATATAAAGTCGTCAATTGTTTACTTTTAGCACTTCTGAAACGTGATGACTACGTGTTTTCGAGCATTCTAGCCCGAAGCGCGATAATTACGTCCGCTCACAATTCACACCTTTTCACGACTAGTCGTCCTCACGACTAGTCGTCCCACGTCCAGTCGGTCACAACTAATAGTCGCGTACTGGCCAATTCAAGTCTTTCTCGAAGAGTGTAACACACAACATGGGGATGTTTTGTATTTTGCTTCAGTCCAATGACAAAGCAAAGGGGCAACCCTGATGCGTTTTTTGTTTTACTTTGAAATGAAATTGATGAGTTTACAAATTTGAAAAATCAAGAGGTGCCTGAACTGAAATGCCACCAATGGCTGTGCGATTTAGCTTTTTTAACTGATATTATGAGTCATTTGAACAGTTTAAATTTGCATCTCCAAGGAGCTGACAAGTTTGTTTTAAATCCTTATGATCACGTAAAAGCATTTCGAAGAAAACTGGATTTGCTGCATAAACAACTGAGAAGAGATCTGTCTCGTTTCATGGCATGTAAGAAGCTAATTGAAAAAGATTGAAACGATGATGAAGCATTGAGGTTCCTGCGTCCTGATAAATATAGCCTACCAAAAAGATTGAACATGTTAAACAAGAATTTCAAAGATTTTGTGATTTCCACTCTCATGAGTCAAAATTTATGTTGTTTTTCGATTCTTTTCATTGCGATCCAGAAAATGCACGTGCTAATTTGTAGGAAGTGGCTAAAGTTACGTGACCGTAACATTTGCCTCTTTAGTTTATTTTATTACTTCGTCACGCTCTCGTACAATCAGGGAAGCGTGAAGGGATAATAAAATAAACCAAAGAGACAAATGTTACGGTCACGTAACCTTAGCCTCTGCCTAATTTGTAACTAGGGCTAATCAAACTGCAAGAAAGTTCTGATCTAAAATCATCTTTTCACAATCTGCCTTTGAACAATTTTTATTCCTTAGCTGTTAGTGCCAGACTCAACTTACCCAAATTTGCGTAAACATGCCTCCAGAACGGCTTCTCTTTTTGGAAGCACTTACAGTTGTGAAAAGATATTTTTAATCATGAACTTCAATAAATCAAAATGGAGAGCAGCACTTTCTCACAAACATCTTCAATTATTCCTTCAAATTTCTATCACACGCTATGCACCAAGATACAACAAACTTGTTGGTGAAAAGTCACAGCTGCATATTTCTCACAAAATGTGATGGCACATTAAGAAAAAAAGTTTTTGTTGTGTAATAGAAACATATTCAACCATTGTTGCATATAAAATTAATAATAGTGTTATAGGTTAATAGCCCAGTTTCCAGAATAATACTATGCAAGTAGTTTTTGTGTGGCCTGCAAAAACTTGAAAAAAATGTTTTGCGACCCGCCCTGCAAAAACTTTGGGCACCCCTGGCCTAGTGCTTACCAGGGATCATGTCTAGCTGTCTAGTATCAGCCCCACACTTTTTCTGTCTGCCAACCTTAACCTAACCTATGACCTTAACCTATACAGCTATAACCTGACCCTAATCAAATCTAGCCCTAACCGAACCCAACCCTAACTGAACCTAATCCTATTCAAATTTAACCCTAAGCAGCTAAGGGCTGATACAGGATACTAGATCTAACCCCAAATGCATATTGGTAGTGAACTTATCAACACTACAATCTCACGCAGTTTTGAAGTGCAGCATAAACAGTAAAGAGTGGGCTAACTTTTTAAACATAAAATTTAACAAAGAAATCAAGATGACTTCTTTTTCTAGATTATGTTTCAGATGCAAGTACCTATACTGTAGGTATATATCGATACATTTTCCTATCCTCAACTGCTACAGCTGATAAAGTTTACAGATAAATGGCTGCTTTTCTGGTACGGTAGTCTAAAAAAGTTATAGACTACTGGTATACCTACTCGTACAACTGCACTGCTTCTAAATCATACTAGTCTACTGTACTATGATACTGGGGTTGTCCCAGAAAAGTTGAGATTGAACTATCGGTAGTCTAAATATAAATTCTCATACACCAATAGGCTAAGCTAATCCAAACCCTCGTTTACCACAGCAAACCAACAACGATAACAGCAGCACTGTCCCAGCGGTCCTGAACCACTATAATTCTGGCAGAATAAACGAGAGAATCGAAAAAAAAGAAAAAAAGCGTGTCGTGTGCAAAACTAACGAGCGGTAAGCGCAAACGTGCCGTATGCAAAATTAAAAAACGGCAAGCGCATCCTGTCTATTAATAACTGTCTGAAATTGAACCGCAATACAGGCTCAATTAAGCATGCACAAGCGGCAAGCGCATCCAGTCTAAAAATAACTGTCTGAACTTGAACCGCAATACAAGCTCATTAAAGCGATTAAACATGCACGCTACTAAAAATAAAATGAAACGTCTAAAAATAATAATACTGCTACATATTCCCCAACGAAATCAACATTTCCGAAAAATTCATCCTGAAAAACATGAATTTACTTTTTACCTCATGTATTGTTAAATCTGGAGCAAATTACCTTTCACATGAATGTTGTCAAGTTGATGGCAAAACAACACAAACACCATCACAACGACTTTGAACTTGACTGAAAAATCGAAAAAAATAATGTTTTTTGCTAAAGCGGCAAAAGTTGGGGTCCAATCAAAGTACTTTCGTGACGTTTTCCGACTAAAAACTTACAAACTTTCAATCGCCATTGCAAAGAGTATGAAATTACCTTTCACACGATCATTGTCAAGTTGATGGCAAAACAACACAAACACCATCAGAACGACTTTGAACTTGACCGAAAAACCAAAAAAACTGATGTTTTTTTGCTAAAACGGCAAAAGTTGGGGTCCAATCAAAGTGCTTTTATGACGTTTTCCCTTCTAATAATGCCATTACTTTAATACTCATTGCAAGGAGTATGAAATTACCTTTCACATGATCATTGTCAAGTGTGTGGCAAACTGCTACAAACACCATCAGAACGACTTTGAACTTGGCCGAAAAACCAAAAAAAGTTTTTGTGACTTTTGCTGAAACGTCAAAAACCGGGGTCCAATCCAAATACCTTTGCGACGTTTTCCGACAAAAAACTCACAAACTTTCAACCATCATTGCAAAAAGTATGAAATTACCTTTCACATGATCATTGTCAAGTTGATGGCAACACAACACAAACACCATCTGAACGACTTTGCACTTGACTGAAAAATCGAAAAAAACTAATGTTTTTTGCTAAAACGGCAAAAGTTGGGGTCCAATCAAAGTGCTTTTGTGACGTTTTCCCCCACAATAATGCCATTACTTTATTACTCATTGCAAAGAATATGAAATTACCTTTCACATGATCATTGTCAAGTTGATGGCAAAACAACACAAACACCATCAGAACGACTTTGAACTTGACCGAAAAACCAAAAAATTATATTGTTTTTTTGCTAAAACGGCAAAAGTTGGGGTCCAATCAAAGTGCTTTTGCGACGTTTTTTCCTATGAAATTGCCATTGCTTTAATACTCATTGCAAGGAGTATGAAATTACCTTTCACATGATCATTGTCAAGTGTGTGGCAAACTGCTACAAACACCATCAGAACGACTTTGAACTTGGCCGAAAAACCAAAAAAAAACTTTGTGTTTTCTGCTGAAACGTCAAAAACCGGAGTTCAATCAAATAAGTAATATTGCGACGTTTTCCGACTAAAAACTCACAAACTTTCAATCGTCATTGCAAACAGTATGAAATGGCTTTTTACATGAATATTGTCAAGTTGATGGCAAAACAACACAAACACCATCACAACGACTTTGAACTTGACTGAAAAATCGAAAAAAACTAATGTTTTTTGCTAAAACGGCAAAAGTTGGGGTCCAATCAAAGTATTTTTGTGACGTTTTCCGACTAAAAACTCACAAACTTTCAATCGCCATTGCAAAGAGTATGAAATTACCTTTTACATGAGTATTGTCAAGTTCATGGCAAAACAACACAAACACCATCACAACGATATTGAACATGACCGAAAAACGAAAAAAAAATAATGTTTTTTTGCTAAAACGGCAAAAGTTGGGGTCCAATCAAAGCACTACTACGCCGTTTTCCCCCACAATACTGCCATTACTTTAATACTCATTGCAAGGAGTATGAAATTACCTTTCACATGATCATTGTCAAGTGTGTGGCAAACTGCTACAAACACCATCAGAACGACTTTGAACTTGGCCGAAAAACCAAAAACAGTTTTTGTGATTTTTGCTGAAACGTCAAAAACCGGGGTCCAATCAAAGTAATATTGCGACGTTTTCCGACTAAAACCTCACAAACTTTCAATCGTCATTGCAAAGAATATGAAATTACCTTTCACATGATCATTGTCAAGTTGATGGCAAAACAACACAAACACCATCAGAACGACTTTACACTTGACCGAAAAACCAAAAAAATTTATTGTTCTTTTACTGAAACGGCAAAAGTTGGGGTCCAATCAAAGTACTTTTGCGACGTTTTCCCCCACAATATTGCCATTACTTTAATACTCTATCCAATGAGTATGAAATTACCTTTCACATGATCATTGTCAAGTGTGTGGCAAACTGCTACAAACACAATCACAACGACTTTGAACTTGACCGAAAAACCAAAAAAAAAATCATGTTTTTTTGCCAAAACCGCAAAAGTTGGGGTCCAATCAAAATAATTTTGCGACGTTTTCCCCTATGAAATTGCCATTGCTTTAATACTCATTGCAAAGAGTATGAAATTACCTTTCACATGATCATTGTCAAGTGTGTGGCAAACTGCTACAAACACCATCAGAACGACTTTGAACTTGGCCGAAACAATAAAAAAAAAATTTGTATTTTTTGCTAACGGGCAAAAACCGGGGTCCAATCAAAGTAATATTGCGACGTTTTCCGACAAAAAATGTGTTGTTTTGCCATCAACTTGACAATGATCATGTGAAAGGTAATTTCATACTCTTTGCAATGACGATTGAAAGTTCGTGAGTTTTTTGTCGGAAAACGTCGCAAAGGTATTTGGATTGGACCCCGGTTTTTGACGTTTCAGCAAAAGTCACAAAAACTTTTTTTGGTTTTTCGGCCAAGTTCAAAGTCGTTCTGATGGTGTTTGTAGCAGTTTGCCACACACTTGACAATGATCATGTGAAAGGTAATTTCATACTCCTTGCAATGAGTATTAAAGTAATGGCAATATTGTGGAGGAAAACGTCGTAGTATTACTTTGATTGGACCCCAACTTTTGCCGTTTTAGCAAAAAAAACAATAAAATTTTTTGGTTTTTCGTTGAAGTTCAAAGTCGTTCTGATGGTGTTTGTGTTTTTTGCCGTCAACTTGACAGTGATCATGTGAAAGGTAATTTCATATTCTTTGCAATGAGTATTAAAGTAATGGCAATATTGTGGGGGAAAACGTCGCAAAAGCACTTTGATTGGACCCCAAACATCAGTTTTTTTGGTTTTTCAGTCAAGTTCAAAGTCGTTGTGATGGTGTTTGTGTTGTGTTGCCATCAACTTGACAATACTCATGTGAAAGGTAATTTCATACTCTTTGCAATGACGATTGAAAGTTCGTTAGTTTTTAGTCGGAAAACGTCACAAAAATACTTTGATTGGACCTCAACTTTTGCCGTTTTAGCAAGAAAACATCAATTTTTTTTGGTTTTTCAGTCAAGATCAAAGTCGTTGTGATGGTGTTTGTGTTGTTTTGCCATCAACTTGACAATGATCATGTGAAAGGTAATTTCATACTCCTTGCAATGACGATTGAAAGTTTGTGAGTTTTTAGTCGGAAAACGTCGCTATATTACTTTCATTGGAACCCGATTTTTGACGTTTTAGCAAAAGTCACAAAGTTTTTCGTTGGTTTTTCAGTCAAGTTCAAAGTCGTTCTGATGGTGTTTGTAGCAGTTTGCCACACACTTGACAATGATCATGTGAAAGGTAATTTCATACTCTTGGGAATGAGTATTAAAGTAATGGCAATATTGTGGGGGAAAACGTCGTAGTAGTACTTTGATTGGACCCCAACTTTTGCCGTTTTAGCAAAAAAACATCAGTTTTTTTTTGGTTTTTCGGTCAAGTTCAAAGTCGTTCTGATGGTGTTTGTAGCAGTTTGCCACACACTTGACAATGATCATGTGAAAGGTAATTTCATACTCTTGGGAATGAGTATTAAAGTAATGGCAATATTGTGGGGGAAAACGTCGTAGTAGTACTTTGATTGGACCCCAACTTTTGCCGTTTTAGCAAAAAAACATCAGTTTTTTTTTGGTTTTTCGGTCGAGTTCAAAGTCGTTTTGATGGTGTTTGTGTTGTTTTGCCATCAACTTGACAATATTCATGTGAAAGGTAATTTCATACTCTTTGCAATGACGATTGAAAGTTTGTGAGTTTTTAGTCGGAAAACGTCGCAATATTACTTTGATTGGACTCCGGTTTTTGACGTTTCAGCAAAAGTCACAAAGTTTTTTTTTGGTTTTTCGGCCAAGTTCAAAGTCGTTCTGATGGTGTTTGTAGCAGTTTGCCACACACTTGACAGTGGTCGTGTGAAAGGTAATTTCATACTCCTTGCAATGAGTATTAAAGTAATGGCAATATTGTGGGGGAAAACGTCGTAGTAGTACTTTGATTGGACCCCAACTTTTGCCGTTTTAGCAAAAAAACATCAGTTTTTTTTTGGTTTTTCGGTCAAGTTCAAAGTCGTTCTGATGGTGTTTGTAGCAGTTTGCCTCACACTTGACAATGATCTTGTGAAAGGTGATTTCATACTCTTTGGATAGAGTATTAAAGTAATGGCAATATTGTGGGGGAAAACGTTGTAGTAGTACTTTGATTGGACCCCAACTTTTGCCGTTTTAGCAAAAAAACATCAGTTTTTTTTTGGTTTTTCGGTCGAGTTCAAAGTCGTTTTGATGGTGTTTGTGTTGTTTTGCCATCAACTTGACAATATTCATGTGAAAGGTAATTTCATACTCTTTGCAATGACGATTGAAAGTTTGTGAGTTTTTAGTCGGAAAACGTCGCAATATTACTTTGATTGGACTCCGGTTTTTGACGTTTCAGCAAAAGTCACAAAGTTTTTTTTTGGTTTTTCGGCCAAGTTC
This sequence comes from Trididemnum miniatum, assembly GCA_964006365.1. Classification (NCBI taxonomy): domain Eukaryota; kingdom Metazoa; phylum Chordata; class Ascidiacea; order Aplousobranchia; family Didemnidae; genus Trididemnum; species Trididemnum miniatum. The sequence continues at coordinate 5,049,182 of OZ023241.1, forward strand.
AAAGTCGTTCTGATGGTGTTTGTAGCAGTTTGCCACACACTTGACAGTGGTCGTGTGAAAGGTAATTTCATACTCCTTGCAATGAGTATTAAAGTAATGGCAAAT